>CM024688.1:38479594-39679594 GCA_014182735.1 Corymbia maculata | reverse complement strand
TCGGCAAGCACCTTCTCAATCATCTCAAGCTTGTTCTTGAGCTTTTCTCGGTCATCCTTGACCCCCCCTACCAGTTGAATTTCTTCAACAGCCGATGAAGCTAGTTTCTCTATAAGAGATCCAAGGATGCACAAGACAACCTCAGACATGGTTATGATTGGTTTTTGAGGAGGTTTAGCATAACCTTTATGCAGGGACTAAACTATTCATCAGGAGAGGATAGCAAAGAAGCATGATTTTGCCAAGTTGTATTGGCACAGACATAGGAATACACATGGTGCAAAGTAGCATGCTCAATTCCTGGTGAAAATCTGCAAGGAATCCGATGCCATTCCAATTAGATTTACAATACCTTCGTCCACTTAAATGTAAAGCAAAATTGGCCTTAATTCTACCTTTCTTTATAATCTTTACTACATTCCTTTCTTTCTCACTATCTTTCTTATAAAATAAATATGTGTACAGAGAAGAATAAACACCTTTTCGGTGTTTCATCCTCGTACTAGATGTCCACTTTTTTCGCCCTTCTACTAGAATGAGAATATGTGGCGTTTTCCATGCACACTTCTCAAAATTGGAAAGAGGCTTTCTAAGACATTAGCAAATGATGGAACATATTCTAAATGATTCTCGGTGTCAAAATTTGTGTAACTGCTGTTGAATATTAAATAAGAGTCGAATTGCATGCTGTCGAGACCGTATCAAGGTCCAGTTGGGCTTCAAGGACGCGGGCCAAAATTCCAGGCCCGGTCCACTTGTTATAACAATATTGGAGCAACGCAAGGACATGCCGCAAGTGGGCCTATCAACCCAGCCCTCTTCGGCTAAAACTACAAACCCAATTTTAAATATAATGAAAACTTAACTCACGCCTATCTAAGTCAAGACTTGGGTGCGTTTGGTAACTATTCTATTCCCATGAATAATTTTTTTTGCTCAGAAATGAATTTTTTTATTCTGTTCCCGAGAAAAATTTCTGAGTATTTGAATATGTTTAGTAACCGTCCAGAATTCTTATTTCAGAGATTGAAATGTGTTCGGTAAGACCCTTAAACTTTCTAGTACAAACAATTTTCTTTTAATTTTTTAATGATTTTATTACATTTTTCTCCTTTTTCTTTTTTCTTTTCTTTTTTAGTTGCTCCTTCCTCCTTCGGTCGTAGGCCAGCCAGATTTGAGCTAACGACCTTGCCAAAGTGTCATCGGCCCCTAACAACGACAAGCCACAACAAGGCTCGTCGGCTCGAGCCTCATCAGGCCATCATCGGTTGGCATCAAGGCAAGGCCAAGCCTCGCTAGGCCATCGCCAAGTCGTCGTCGCCTTGGCTATGCAAGGCCGACCTAGCGGTGGCCCGGCGAGGCCATGGCTCAATGTCGCTGGGGTAGCGCACTCCGGTGAAGTCACCGGCCCAAGTCCAATCGGCCAAAAGGAAGAAGAAGAAAAGGAAAGAAAGAGAATTAGATTTTGATCCTAGAATTATTCTTGGGAATAAAAAAGTAACTTTTTTCTTTATTCTTGATTATGTTCAAATCTATTCCCGAGAACAAAAAATTTACCAAATGAATTTATATTCTAAATCTATTTATGAGAACAAAATAAAAGAATGAATTGTTCCTAGGTAAGTTAACAAACAAGCTCTTAAAACTCCTTAAAAGTTAAAAGCGAAACAAGTTCAGACTCATTAAACTTAGTGAGGCCCTCAACGTTGTTTTCTTCGTGCTCTTCCTGGACACAGAACATAAATTCCTGGACAATCAAGGCTTAACCAATGGATGACACCTTCGACCCCTAATCCGAGCGCAACCAAGACACCACCATGAGTTATATCAGTCCACTACCGCCCGAATAATCATTGACCATCGCCCTTCGTCGACCGCCATCGGTGGTCACAAATCAACCATTGTCGACCATCGCAGACAACCCCAAACCACAGAAATTTCTCATCACCAAGCCCACGGTGGGAGTCGCCGATCACCATCAATCGCCCATGTTCACCGCAAGACCCACACCAGTAACCAGCTGTAGACCTCCCTCACCGGCCAGTAAATTTGCACCACCGACCCACTCTTTCTATCACAACATAAGCAAAATAAATAAAGAGCAGAGACTGACCAGCAAACCTATGCCGATGCTTGTAACAATCATCATTTAGGCCTTGGATCTAGGATCATCATCTCACTGACAACCCCGATTAGCAACCCTGGGCGTAGAACATAAGACAAAGAAAACGGAGATTCAGGAAAAAGCACATTCGATCACCGAAAAGGCTCTGAAAATCAATTAACATGACTTAATCCGGACCAATATGTTTTCGGTTTAGACAAAAACGAGACTGACTTGCGCTGGGTTCTTATAGGCATTTCGTCGAACAGGTTCTGTGCGTGGAATGAGGAGGAGGTATTGACCATTTCAGGACTCGGACTCGCATCCAGACTCGAGGGAAATCACTCAGAAATGTTATAAAAACCAACTCATTCAGATCCGACACGAGCAAAAACTAAAGAAAACCGAGTCTTGGCTCCGACATTGCTCAAAACAGGGAAGATCAGGGACTTGACATTACCCGGTCAGCTGAGCATGAAGAGGCCGCAACGGGCTACTGGGTCATAAGGAAAGAAGAGTGAGCTTGCATTTTCTTTAGCCATCACATGTTTTTTTTTTTTTAAATCCCAGGACATCCATTTTTATTTACAACTTTTTTTTTATTGTTTTTATTTAACGTTCCCGCATGATGCACGGTGCCCAACGACCGGTAGCTTGTCAATTCCCTCCCCCTCTCTCCCCCGCCCCCGGGGGGCCCTCAAGTACGCCATTCTCATTCGTCGAGGACATCCTTTATGTTTCGCTGATTTTGATTCTTGCAATAAATTTTTTTTCATTGAATTATGCATTTCGATTTTATTAATGTGCTGAATTTGGATAGAAAAAATCAAATGCATATTTTTGAGATAGACACACTAATTTGAGATGACGTAAGAGTACCAATGTGATTGACATGCCCCATTTTACAGTCCTTTTTTAATAAAGCAAACAACACCAACCGACTTCCAATGGTCGTACCAATGTGATTTTAGAACACATCATGCTAATTGGTGGAATAACAATGACATATCTGACGGTCAAGTGCCACTTCCCCGCATTATGCTCCTGTGTCCGTCATTGCCCGTGCCGGGCCCCCAAACACCATAACGACAATGTTTGTGCAGAAGGGCTCCCATCTGCTGCTAAGAATGTACGATTAAATGCGCGTGTCGAGACACATAATTGCACAAGATCTAGATGGACCCTAGAGAATTTCGAAGTTTAAGTGGTGCAGTCCTTCTGATAATGTGACAATTCAATTATCATCGGATGCCCTACGTGACATAATATTATATCAATAATTTCTAATGAAAATTGATTCAAAGTATTTCATTAAAATTTATTTTATTGATATACAGCGTAATGCAAGCATACCTTCATAAATTTATGGAAGACTATTTCTCGTTGTCACGTACTAGCCAGATTGTTAACATCTGGACCATCACAATCAGCAGCATTCAACAAGCAGGAAATTGGAGATCTTGGAAAATTGGCTTTATGTGAATGGACTTGGAGAACGACGGAAACGGAGTGACCAAGCTTTTAGTTTTTACATATGGACGTGCAGACTCCTGGAATACTAAAACTTAGCACGGAGGATACTTAAGTATCGAAAATTTCAAAAGGTACACTTAAGTGTCAAAATCAGAGAAAAATGATCAGTTAAGTGTCGACGGCAAAAAAATTCGATCAAAATACACACGTGTCATTTTCCGATGACTTTATTTACTGACGAAGCAATTTTTTTCAAAACCAATATCCACATGGCAATGTTTAAAAATAAAAAGAAAAAGAAATTATCCGCATGGCAAAAAAAAAGTCATATAAAAAAATCTCAAAATTCAATTTTATTATATAAAGAAGAAGGAGGAGGAGGAGGAGGCATTGGTTGGGGCGGGGAGGGCTGTGCAACTGCCAATTTCTTATATGGGAACTTTATACTTAGAACCACCATGCAGAGCATGATATCGCGGCCGTGAAATATGAAACACCTACGGTTACCAAATTTGTATGCTTTTTCTAACACGTGCGAAATAAAAAGAATGAAAGTACTAATTAGTGACTCAACTTAACTTGAACTCACGGCTTTAAATTAACACGTGGCAGTGAAATTTTTTTTTTTTTTTGATGACCAGGAGGAGGAGGAGGAGGACCAGGGAACCCCGCACCCCGCCGACAGCCGGGGGAATAAACCCTGGAGGCCACACATGCTAGTCACCACATACGTGAAACCAGTTAAGTCACTCTATGACGAAGCTGGGATTCGAACTCTCGACCTTTTGCGAGAGGAAGAGAGCGCGAACTAACAGCGCCACCCAAGTGGCTGGTACGCGGCGGTGAAATATTGAAACACTTACATTCTCTCTTTTTTTAACACGTGCAATAAAAGAATAAAAGTACTTCATAATGACTCTACTCTACCTGAACTTACGACCTTAAATAGCTTGTGACTCTGAAATATCAGAACACCTAGGATGACCAAATTTTCATATTTTTTCTAACATGTGCAATAAGAAAAAACAAAAGTACTTCCAATACTAATCTTACTTCCAATCTGTTTATTACAATCCTGAAAACCACTATTAAAGATGATTCGATGATTAACAATTTCTAAAATAAATTATGCCGAAATCTAATTGATGACACAATTTATATATAGCCTGTTGTGATTATTAAGGATAACTCGATAACTGGCAACTTATGGGAATAAATTATGCCAAAATTTAATTAATGACATAGATTATACTTAGCTTGTTATAACTTAGAACTTTGGACTCAAACTATACCGGAATTTAATCGACTACACAGTTTGTTTAAGTATAAAGCTAGAATTTAATCAATAGTAACACCCCTAAATAGGACACACAATGCCGGAATCTTATCGATGATGCTAGGTTTGTGGCATAACACCACAATCTAATCAACAATGCTGAACCAAAAGTAGATATATGCTGGAATTTAATAAACGACAGCTAAAGTGCAATAAAGTAAAGACAATTGTTAGTGTTGTTCGGGGGTCCTCTATTAGATCGCCTACAGTGTTTATAGGGTCACCAAATAACCACCTTTCTTGAAAGTCTTCTTTATTTCTCCCATGTCCTTTGCTTCTTCCTTAACTGCCTTATTTCTGTGGAGGACGGCTAGAGAATTGGCCAATGTTCCATAAATGATCCTGCCTATACTCCTACGCGTGGTTAGGGGGAAGAACCATCATGCAATAGCAAGACTAAGAATAGTTGAGCCACGATCTTTCGATCATCATAACACCAGGGGGGCGATGTCCGTATAAAGGATATAACCTTTCTTCCCTTAGGAATATTTCTAGCCGGATTGTCTTCTTTCTCCGTTTTTTTCTCCTTTCCTTAATGGTTCTTTACATTAATTATGACCAAAAAGAAGTTTGGCAAAGCGAATAAAAAAAATCAACCGAACAGAAAAGGGCACTCCATATTTCCGATTGTAAGTTGAAACCGCACGTGCAGGATACGGAATCCACGCAGAAAAGAATGTGGTGGTGTTTATCATCTCTCTAGTCATTCAAAAGAAAATTGGTTCAAGCGAGGATTCAGTGATCGACTTGAGTGTGGTGATTTTCATCCCCAATATGATGAAAAGATAAGAAGGATGTTACGTCATGTCAAGTGGTATTGAAGATATGTTTAAATAATAAGTCCACCAAGAAGATAATTGTCGTGTACTTTAAGAGTAGTGATAGGACTATATCTTTAATTTAAGAGAGTTTTCAATTTCCAAAATCGATTTGGTAGGTAAGAATTCTCAGAAATCGTTTTCATTGAATCCACCAGAAAGTGTTTTTTCATTTTTAGCATCACTGTCTGAAAACTTTGGAAGCAATTGTGTAGTTGTTTTCAAACCAAAACACGGGATAGTAGGGGTGGACTCAAGTCAATCGGCACGGTCCTCCTGTAATAATTTTCATTTACTTGGTGTAGAAAATCAATTTCAGTCGATGTCTGTTTCATTAATTTTTTATTTTAATTCTGCCGTAAAGAGAAGCCTAAGGGGAATGTTACATCTTTCTTGTTTTTAAGTTTTTTCAATGCGCTAACTGTCTTGCAGAATAACCGTAGAAATAATCAACCAATCTGAGCACTTAGCACCCAATTTGTCCACTCACTTATGCCAAGTGGAACCAGATAAATGACTTTTGAGACCAAAACAGGAGTCTTCTCTCCCAAATTCTCACCCTCTATAAATCTCTTGTCAATGAGGTGGCTCAACCACATCTGAATTACGCATCCCATTTCTCATCCGTTCTTATTCTCCCTGCTCATTAGTTCAGTCCACTTCTGCTTTGAGTCATGGAACTCGTGGGCTTTAGTTTTGCAAAATTACCATTTCGTCGCTTCGTTTTTGCAATTGCGATTGCACTGTGCTTTGTTCGAGTCTCCTCAACATCAAATGAAACCGACATATCCGCATTGCTTGCATTCAAGGCTGGGATAACTGAGGACCCTCTCAAGGTGCTTAGCTCCTGGAACAATGCGGTCGATCTCTGCCAATGGTTCGGTGTTACATGTAATCGCCGACACCACAACAGAGTTACTGTATTGGACCTGAGTTCCCAGAAGCTCTCAGGATCTATCTCCCCTCACATTGGGAACCTCAGCTTCTTAACGGGATTGTGGCTCCAAAATAATAGCTTTCACTATAAAATCCCTCCCCAAATCGGGCGGTTGCACCGGTTACGCAAATTGGGCCTGTACACAAATTTTCTCACGGGCGAAATCCCCAAGAACATCTCAGGTTGCATTAAGCTCCTTGGCATGGACTTGTCTAAAAACCAACTGGGTGGAGAAGTTCCTCCGGAGATGGGTTCATTGGTGAAGCTTCAAATTCTTTATTTAAAAAGAAACAATCTAACGGGAAGTATCCCTTCTTCCTTTGGGAACTTATCATCGTTGGAGGAGCTTGATGTTTCTTACAATTACTTGAGCGGGAGTCTTCCTCGGGGGCTAGGCCAACTGACCAAACTAACAGCACTTGGTTTGTACGCAAACCAAATATCTGGTACGGTCCCGCCTTTCCTCTACAATTTATCTTCATTGATGGTATTTGACATAGGATCTAACCAAATACAAGGAAGTCTTCCCGCTACAGTGGGCTTTGGTCTCCCTAACTTATCATTTTTTAGCATCGCGATGAACCAATTTGTTGGATCAATCCCTTTGTCTATACCTAGTAATGCCTCAAATCTACAGTTACTTCAACTTGGAGACAACAAACTCTCAGGGAATGTACCTTCTTTTGAAGGCTTGCATGACCTTCAAATTTTGCAAATTGATGATAACCACCTCGGAAGTGGGGGATCTGGTGACTTGAAATTCCTTTGCTCATTAACCAATATCACCAACTTAACCAGCTTGGATATTTATGGTAATAGACTCGGTGGGCCGTTGCCAAGATGCATTGGTAATTTCTCCATTGCCATCAAACAAGTGGATTTTGGGGAAAATCCTATTATTGGTGAGATTCCTAGAGAAATAGGCAATCTTGTGAACTTGGAGGTCTTGGGGATGTACAACAATAGTTTTTCAGGTGCTATCCCAAATGATATGGGAAATCTTCAAAAGCTGGCAGTTCTGCAGCTCTCCAATAACAATTTATCGGGGTAATTCCATCCTCTTTGCAGAAGATGAAGCAATTGATTAAATTATATCTTGGTGGGAATCATTTTACGGGCACATACCTTTGCATCTAGATAACTGTAGTCTGATGAAGCTCGATCTTTCTAACAACAATCTCAATGGTTCCATATTTCCAGTGATTAAAACACTCCTCAATTTAAATTTGTCTCACAACCGTTTGAATGGGCCCCTTCCGGTAGAAGTGGGACAAATTGACCATTTAGATACTTTAGACATTTCGGGCAATATGTTCAATGATGAAATTCCAAGCACTCTAGGTGATTGTAATGCATTGGTAGTATTAATAATGAAGGATAATCACTTCCAAGGATCCATTCCTCAATCAATTAGCTTATTAAGAAGTATTGAGGAATTGGATCTTTCGAATAACAATCTCTCGGGTGAGATTCCGAAGTTCTTAGCAGCATTTGATTTCTTGGAATTTTTGAATTTATCCTATAACAATTTTGAAGGCATGTTACCAACTGAAGGAGTCTTCAAGAATGTAAGTGCCACTTTTATTGTTGGAAACAACAAGATCTGTGGAGGAATCCTGGAATTTCGGCTTCCTAAATGCGTCTCCAGACACTCCAAGAGCAAAGGAGTAGTTCATAAATTGAAACTCTTGCTCTCTATTATTTTTGGGCTTCTAGGGGTGGTTCTTGTTCTGATTTTTGTGTGGGTATGTTGGTTGAAGAAGAAGAAAGCACAAGAACAAACTTCGAGTTCCATAGCTGGTAACTGGCACAACCTATCTTATGGAACTCTTCTTACAGCAACTAATGATTTTTCTTCAACTAATTTGATTGGTGTTGGTAGTTTTGGATCAGTTTACAAGGGAATACTCCAGGAGAATGGGACTAACATTGCTGTGAAGGTGTTTAATTTAACGCGCCATGGTGCTCTCAAAAGCTTCAAAACCGAGTGTGAGGCCCTAAAGTGTATCAAACATCGAAATATTTTGAAGATACTAACAGTATGCTCAAGTACTGATTATGATAGAAATGACTTTAAGGCTTTGGTATATGAGTTCATGGTCAATGGTAGCCTCGAAGAGTGGTTGCATCCATCTTCAATACTAGCTGATGCAGAGGGACCTTCAAAAAATTTGAGTCTCATCCAAAGGATAAAGATTTCCATGGACATTGCTTTTGCATTGGATTATCTTCATAACCAATGCCACAGCACCATGGTTCATTGTGATCTAAAGCCAAGTAATGTCCTTTTAGATGCTGAGATGGTTGGACATGTCGGTGACTTTGGATTGGCAAAGATTGTCATTGAATCCACATCTTACATGAACACAAATATAAGTTCAGCTGGTTTGAGAGGAACAATTGGTTATGCCGCTCCAGGTATGCCCTCTTGTGTCCCCGACCCCATCAAATGTAGAATTTGTTCATCCCAAAACTGTTAATGCATCTTTTCACAGCTCTTTGAACTTCATAATGAGATTGCACACATATGTTCTCTCATAGTTCAACCATTGGTGGTTCTTGATATGTGCAGAATACGGAATGGGAAGTGTGGTTTCCATTGAAGGCGATGTTTTCAGTTATGGCATCCTCTTGCTAGAGATGTTCACAGGAATCAGTCCTACGGCTGAGATATTCAAAGAAAATTCGAACCTTCATAATTTTGTTGAGGAAGCTTTGCCAGAACGAGTCCTAGAGATCACTGATCCCATTCTAGTTCAAGAAGTAGAGAGCGGTGCATGCCAAAGCAGAAAGAGCACAATCCATGATTGTCTGGTATTTATTTACAGAATTGGTATTACCTGCTCAGCTGGAGTCCCAAGAGAGCGAATGAGCATCACAAGTGTAGCAGCTCAACTACGTTCGATTAGGGACAGGCTTTACGCAGTTGGCTTACAAGAATAGGTGATATGCTGAAGCAGTAAGTTTTTCAGTACCTCCTACGAATTATGTCAAACTGAACCACTTAATGCATAGACAAGCACCTGACTTCACGCATTTTTTCTTTTTTTTCATATCTAGATAAACTCAGTTGTCTGGTAATGCGAAGATGGAGCCATGGAAGTAATAAAATCATCATGCAGAACCAAAGTGGGCTTGGAAAAATAGTGAAGTCATCCGATGAACCAAAGTGGCTTGGAATCACTATGGCATATGGGAACCTTTAGTTTACTCGAATTCAATGACAACTTCTTCGTCCTCTTCGGGAGGTAGGGAGACGTGGCAGAAGGTCTTCATCTCTGATGCAAACGGGGGACAAATGCTTCTCTAATGTGTTGTGAGGTTGGTGAATCGAGTTCTGATGTAGAATATGAATAGTTCTTTTTTTTTTTTTTGGTCAGAAGACTATGAATAGTTTAGACCGTGAAGAACAAAGGTGTGTTTCAATATCCCTTGGAGACGAAAGTTGGCATGTGAGAAGAGAAGTATCAGGAATGACGCTGTAATCTATACAGCTGTATTGTATATTCGGGCAAGAAAAGGTATACATGCAAGCCAGTATATGTCTCTTAAAGTTATCTGAGTGATACGTCAGTCCTTTTCTATCTTTTATGCTAGTTAAATAGTTAAATCTATTAATACGAGTAGACATCATGCTTGCACATCCCGCGTGATGTCGACGTCCAGGGAAAAAGACTACTACATGAGTAAATGAACAAATTTTCTCTCATTGCTAGGAATTTGAAGACATTTTAGTCCCCACTGCCCCGACCAAAAATAGAAAAGTCCACTGATCGGATACTCCTCCACATCTGCCTTAGAAAAGAAGACGTAGTAAAATGGCCATCCATTTTATTTTTGGGAATCTTCATCTTAGAAAGCGGAGACGTCATTAGCCATGCATTTTGCAGAACTCAAAAAGAACCGTAGCAACTTCAGAAAGGGTAAGCTCAGACATCCAAAGTTCCAAGTTGCTATCTTCGAAAATTTTGTGTGTACAGCCCAAGGCTATGACTTAGTGGCTATGCATGTCTCTATTGATTCTAAAAGTTCCCCTTAATTATCTACTTGCACTAGAGAATCACTGGCATATCACCCGCAAAAAGATGGTGAATCCCTTGTGCGGGCATCCTGCAACTGCTTCTATGGGTAAAAACACCCTTATTTATCTTATTTCTTGATTTCCCCCATTCTGGTTTTTTTCTTGCCCAAACCTTTTTTTAGAGAGGTCATCAATGCTATAACCGGTGAGATCCCGAGAGCAACTGGCAATCTTGTGAATTTAAAAAAGCAGTATGCGCATGGCAACACTCTTTCAGGTACAATTACATTTGACTTGAAAAATCTTCAAAATCTTACTCATGTCTCACGATCAACAATCTCTCCAGGATAACTGCATCCTTCATGCAAAATCTAAGCAAATTGATTCATCTATATCTTGATGGGAAAGGGCGCATTCCTCTGCATCTAGATATGTGTGGAAAAAGTTGATGTTGCTTGATCTTTCTAGTAACAATCTCAGTGATTTCATATTCCCAGTGGTGACAAGTCTCTTCTATTTGAACTTATTACACAACCATCTCAGCGGGATCCTTACCGTAGAAATAGGAGAAATGAATAACTTAATTATATGGAGATATCAGGAAACATGTTACATAGCGAGATACCAAGCAGTTTGGACAATTGCGGTTTACTGATAAAACTAATATTTCAGGAAAACCTCTTTCAAAAGGGTCCATTCCTCAATTTATTGGTTCATTAAGAGACATCAAAGTACTTGATCTTTCACACAGTAATTGGTCCTGGTCAGACTCAAAGCAGACACATTTGATTTGGAACTTGCGATTTCTCTTTTAACAAATTTGAAGGTGCTCTAGCAACTGAAGGAGTCTCTAAGAATGCAACTACAGCATTGGTCAGTGGACACAAGAGGCTCCGTGGAGGAAGGAATTCCTCAATTTCATCTCCCTAAGTGCTTCTCTAGAAAGTCCAAGAGCATGGGGCTAGTTCGTACACTGATATTTTCCATCCCTATCGTTTTTGGGCTTCTTGGAATGGCTCTTCTTCTTGATTTTTTGTACTCACGTTGGTTGAAGAAGAAAAGGAAAGAGTCCATTTCAAGCTCACAGGCGGTGCATGGGCAGACTCTATCTCACGGTATTCTCCTTAAAGCAACTTATGGATTTTCTTCCACTGATTGGATTGGTATTGGTAATTTTGGGTCCGTTTGCAAGGGTATCCTCAAGAATGGAACGGTTTTCACTGTCAAAGTGCCGAATTTAATGCGCCGTGATGCAATAAAGAGTTTCATTGCAGAATGTGAGGCCCTGAAGCGTATTAGACACGGAAATCTGTTGAAAATACCATCAATATGCTTAAGCATTGATTATAATGGTAATGAGATGAAGTTTTTGGAAACCCGTTCAAGGTCAATGACAGCCTTGAAGAGTGGTTGCGTTGCTATCAAGAACCAATACTTGAAGCAGATGGGAGTTCAAAAACTTTGAGCCTTCTCAGTGGGATAAAGATTGCCGCTGACATTTCTGCTGCATAGGATTATCTTCACAACCACTGTCACAGCCAAATAATTCGTTGGGATCTAACGCCCGAGCAATGTTCTCTTAGATGGTGAGATGGACGGACATCTCGGTGATTTTGGATTGCCAAAAATCGTTCTTTAAAACACACCTGACAACAGCTCAAAGATAAGCTCATGTGGTCTATAAGGAACTGTTGGCTTTGCTGCTCCCGATAAAAGACCTCGTCCTATTCTTCATGATGGCTCTGTTATCATTTTCTTTTAGCTCAATCGTTTATGGCTCTGTTATCACTATTTTGAAACTTGAATGAAGTGCAATATGGCATGAGAAAAGTGGTTTCTAGAGAAGTCGATGTCTATATAGTTATGGCAAGCTCTTGTTTGAGACATTCACCTGAATCAATCCCACTGATGAGATCTTCAAAGAGAATATGTACCTTAACAATTTAGTTGAGGAAGCTTTGCCTGCACGAGTTCTAGAAATTACTGATCCCATTTTACTTCAGGAAAGAGAGCAGTGCAGGCCATAGCAGAGACAATACAGTTCAAGACTGTCTGATCATGGTCCATGGAATTGGAATTGCCTGCTCAGTTGGAGTATCCAGAGGGAGAATGAGCATCAGAGAAGCTGGAACTCAGCTATGTTTGATTAGGGACAAACTCCATGCAGCTGGTTTACAATAATAGGCAATATCCAAAAGCTATGACTTCTTCAAAAGTTAAAACCTTGGCGGACCAAAACTAACCACTTAAAGCATCGTCAAGCAAAACAAGTGTGCCTGCACACTCAAGCACAGGGACTGAAATAAATGCCTTTTCAGTTTAGACAGGAAAGGGCAATACGAATTCCCAGACATTCATGGGGGAAGAAATTCAATTTTCTAGTAATGTGACAATAGAGGTAAAGGCTTCAACATTCAGAACCAAATGCACTGAAGAACATATGAAGAAATTCTCAGCATCACAAGGCATTGAAACAGCTCACCAAGAACCTCATTTATTACGTTTTACACGTACCTCTGCACTTGCACTGAAACAGTCTTGCTTATAGGGCATTCCCCCCAATTTGTACTTAAATTCACATTTTCCCAGGTTTTAAGAATTGAGGAGTACCTGGTTTCTGCATTTTCCACAGGGTCATTCCCCTCTGCTGGATGCCGGAGGAGTGCTACATAAAAGAGCGAAAGCATTTGACCTTGGAGCTCCAACAGATCCAAAGCTTATCAGCAAATTACAGTTGAACTCAGATGGAAGGAACTCCAGCTCCCCCTTTCAGCCATAATTAGACAACTCTACATTTTGTTTCTCGAATGGGAATGAATTCATGCTTGTTTATTGCCAATCGCAATGCTTTGGTTTCCAGTCCAACTTAGCAAAACGTATGCGTCATGAAGATGAATAGGCTGCTCAAGATAGACTACCATATGTACTCTCCATACATACAAATCTCAGATAGAAGTCTGAATAGGAGACCAAAATGCTTGAACTACTACTGTAGATCTGTTTAGCACAAATCTAGATACGTCGTGCCATTACACAGATTATACCCTGGACAGCACTTGAGACTGATGAACAAAAACAAATGAACAATCGACCAAAGCGAAATACATCAGGCCAGAAGAGAAATGAGAGTAACACCACCTCACAAATCATTAAAAACACCATTCCCGATGTACAGGCACCAGATTAACGCAAGTATAGCGCAAATTGATCTCACCGCCCGACATGGTCACAATCGACGATCAGGCGATTGAACTAAACAGTTTTAAGCGCAAGCATCAGACTGAAACAGGAAATTACCAAAATTAACCTCGAACCGCCCGTCCTCAACGCTTGCTGTCGTAGTCGACGACCTCGGAATCGGTGACGGACCGCGAGTGCTGGACGATGGACCGCCCGATCGAGTTGATCCAGTCCTCCTTCTCCTTCTCGGAGTCGGCGATGAAGTACATGGTGTCGCTCCGGGTGGAGAGCTCGAAGGCGTACTGCTTGTTGAGGATGTCCTCGGCCCCCTTCACGGTGAGGCAGGAGGCCACCGGGATGACGCCGCGCGGGCGGGAGGCGCGGGTGACGGCGGAGTCCTTGAACCAGAAGAGCTTGCCCTGCTTGAGGACGAACCAGCGCCGGCGCCACGTCTTGATGTACTCCCCTTGCTTCGTGAGCCAACCCGCTCGCTCCGGGTTGGACCAGAACTCGACGCCGTCGTAGTCGGCCTCGGGCTTCGCCGCGAAGCCCGTCGCGGCCCGCCACAGGCTCGCCATCGGAGGTCGGGGGGAACCGATCGGGTAGGATCTGGCTGGGGGAACGAATCGTTTTCTTCGTGACTGGCGGCGAAGAGGAAGCCCCGCTGGATGAAATGCCGTTAGATTCACGCACATATATTAAATAATTAAACTTTTGTGTTTTTTTTTAGTTTTTATTTTTTCCGCGGGCATCTTCCTTTTAATCGTTCACTGTTAATTTTGCTAGTGAAAATCAGGTATCATTCGATCTCGATCACCCTCGCGCTGAATTTAAGATAGGAACGGAAGAAAGGATGTTTTTTTATTGCACGGCTAATGAAATGTCAACAACTACATCAAAGTCCGATCTAATTCCGTCGGTGTCTGAGGCCAAACGGGCGTACACCAGCACTCCGATTTTCTCCGGGAGGATCATGTCATTTGTTGACAAAAGCAGATTCGGCCAAGTCGATGGCCCGGGCGAGGCCAGCAGCTTTGTTCTGGCACTCCTGGTGCTCATCATTGGGATTGCTGTCGGCGACGATGCCGGCACCTGCTTGGAGGTAAGCGATCCATTCCCTCCGCTTGCCAGCATCC
This sequence comes from Corymbia maculata, assembly GCA_014182735.1. Lineage (NCBI taxonomy): Eukaryota > Viridiplantae > Streptophyta > Magnoliopsida > Myrtales > Myrtaceae > Corymbia > Corymbia maculata. The sequence goes on along the minus strand of CM024688.1, from coordinate 39,664,589 downwards.
TTGTACGAGTACATGGTGTCATGCCGCACTCCGGTTGGGAACACAATTGTCCTGAGAGCAAGCGCCATGTCCATGTCTCCCAAAAAGGAGATGCCCCCAAATCCGCCGCTATATGGCCCGCGCCGTGTCACCTCCAACTGATCGATCAGCTCCATTGCCTTCACCTACATCAGGGAAGCTTATGTTTGATCAGACCCGCGGCATTGCGGCGGGGGTGGGGAAGAGAGACAGAGAGAGAATAGCTTCACAACCTTGGGGGCTCCACTGACAGTTCCAACAGGCAATGCAGATTGCAAGGCATCCCAACAGGTGAGCTGATCATCCAATTCACCTGTCACCTGCAATACCAAAATGTTGTGCTGTGTAAAGGGCACCTGTAGTTTTGCAATCACTATGCAGATGATACGACTGTATACACCAACAAGGTAGGCTAAGAATGGTATAGAATTGTTAATGCCCAAAAACTGTCATTATGACCTGCTCGAGTAAGTCATACTAATTCAACATGGCAAATTTGGAAGCAGACAACTTTGGTGATGGAACACTAGATTGCAGTATTGAAAGATCGAGAACACTTCTATGAGAAATCAGATAAGTTTCATGATTGACAGCTCAACTACCAAAATTGACATGCTGAGCAATTTATAAAGCAGAACTAGTGGACCATATAACTACATGTCTTGAATAATAGAGCTTTTCCTTTTGCATAATAATAATGATAGTAGATGTTTTGGCATCGGCAAGCTGGGATTTGTGCATTCATGCTTGTTTCCTTGGATTCAAGATAAAAAGAATACATAAAGCGACTGACTTACCACGGGTAGCATGCACTGCATGAGTTCAAGCTGAGGGCACATGCCATGAAGGATATGCTATTCTGGTCAAGACATATTTGGACACAAGCACGAGTTCAACTCAAATCTAAAGGTCTAGATTCTCCGTTTTAATGAATGCATTTCCCCATAATGATGCACTATCTCTATCATCATCCACTTTCTTTTTTTTTCTTTTTTTCTTTTTTGGTCTATTATCATCATCCACTTGCATAGTCCCTTTTGAGTTTTCTAGATAGCACACTGAAGCATAACGTGGATTCTCACCGTGGAGCTGATATGCATTACATGAGAGTACCGTTCCACATCCATTAGCCTTTCCACCTTCACTGAACCATATTTGGAAACCTGCACCAGGAAAAAAGAAAAAGAAAACCAGGCATCAGATGAACATTATCTGTATGGGTAAAAAAAATGGAAACTGATGCTGCAAAAGTTTCTAGCCTGAAATTTGTAGGAACTGCATTGTGCCTATATTAGCCAAAATGCCTTTAACCTAAGGGAAAGGAGCGATCTCCTAGAAAAATTAAAATGGAACAGAAGTCATTATCCCCACAAATATAACTTACTGTTTGCAGGGATCTATCTTTTCAAATTACATATGCACATGAGTGTTTGTGCATTTTCTTTTTTGGGGGTTGGGGGGAATTTATAAAAGAGTTCCAAATAGTGAGAACATAGGAACGGTAGTGGTATAAGGGGAAATGGTTGACAAAGGCCATGCCAATTGACGTTGACATATTGTCATCCACCAGTAGATCCATATATCTGGTTTTCTCTATTCAACCTCCCAGAGAATGAAAAACTGGAAGAAAATTGGTATATGCAGAACAACAGGTTGAGCAAGTAAAATGGTTCTGCCAATTCAGTAACAGTGAGAACATAAGTCTCCACATAATTATAGTAATAGTAGTACCACATCTCAGATATAAGTACGGACCTTGCCAACATCATTTCGGCCCAAATCAACCAGCATGATGTGTTCTGCCCGTTGCTTTGCATCATTTAGCAGCTCAACTTTCAAGATCTCATCTTCTTCATTCGTCTTCCCTCTTCTCACAGTTCCTGCTAAGGGGCGATTCACAATCTTCTTCTGCACATTTCCATAAAAAGTTTCCACATTAGAACAAAATATACTCTTAAAACTTAGATCAAAGGAAGAGTAGATTCATAAGCCTACATCAAAAAAGGCAGGAAAATATTGCACAACCAGTCAAAAATCAAACCATCTTAATTGGCAACCCCAGATGAAAGTTAAAGGACTTCACCTGTTTTACGCGAGTAAGAATTTCAGGACTTGAGGCAACCATAATACACCCTCTAGCCTGGTATAAGAAAACAGTAAATCAACCATAGACAACCAGGAAAGCAGAATGGAGACTAACTGTAGATGAAATGATTTACCGGAAACACGCACTTGCAAATACGTCATATATGGACTTGGATTTACAATTCTCAGTGCCCTGTACACTTCGAATGGGTCTGCAAATGTGCGGCGTTCAAAACGTTGACTAAGTACAATTTGGAAAATATCTCCAGCCAGTATGTGTTCTTTTGCCTGGAGCACTGCCTCCTTATATGCTTCACTCGTCATGTTTGACTTGTTTAAAGTAGGACCGAAATGGTTAGTGTTTAATTCCACAGAACCTGGAGATAGCCTAGGCCTGACAGTTGACAATCATATTAAAAGATGTTGATTTTCAAGAAAACCACAGGGTTCGTATAAACAAGGTAAAGTTACTTACGGGGAGATATTCTGAACTCTGCTCACCAACAACTCCAAACGTCTCATGCCATCTACGTAAGCATTCTCAACTGAAGAGTGTTGATCAAGCTGAACCCAGTGAATTGCATATGCTTTCTAAGACAAACAAAATTAGAGCCCTTGTCACTGAAAGTACACTGACAAACATTCAAGAGGACTGCGTTGTTTCTAGCACAAAGGAACCTAATTGAGAACTGGATGTAACAATTCCTTTACTGCCTAGTCGGATGCAACAAGGCAAAGGAAAGAGAGACTTGATGTTTGTAACTTAGAGACTACTTGTCTTTCTTCTTTATGGCCTTTCCAATGAGCATGCATCCACGATTTCACTTCCTTCCCAATTAATCACAGATCACTAAGGAATAAGCTAGTACTTGAACTCTAAAATCTAAATTAGTCGAAGGAAAGAACCATTGAGTCATGAGTAGAGAAATGTTTGCAGCAACAAGAAGTCTGATGAACAGGATGGACTATAACACCAAAGCAACAGTTGTAGTGTGTCAAAGCAAAATATCAGCAATATGAAATTTTGTGCTTCTTAAGAAGTGTTTCACCGTAATGAACAGCCCATTGAAGTAAGTGACAAATTTAATGATACCTTCTCCACATGATCAAACACAATGACATCATCATAGAGGCCCAGATGAATGTCAGCTAAGTGTCTATCATCTTGTGGCGCCGAGGAGAATGGCAGCTTTTTCTTCTCCACATAGCGAACAGTATCATACGAAAAATAACCAACCCAGCCACCTAACATGGATCACCTCTCAATCAGCACAAATTCAAGCCAATTACATAATTAGATATGGATATCATTGTGAAATATGATGATAACAAATCACTCCAATATGGTTCACTACAGCTCAAACACGATATTATTCAACTGATTTTAGTAAAACCGAGCTCAAAATGAGCAGAGCAGTATTCACTGTGCCACATTCAATGCCGTGGTAATGTCATCTTACCACAAAATGCATCCGGAAGATCATCAATGAGTTGAGGTTTCCATGTTTCAGAGATCCTCCTGGGAATCGTCATAGGATCATCTACCACCTCCTCGGTGAGATGCCCCTTTTCATGGTCAACAATGGTCACCTTATTTTCTTTCGCAACAATTTCTATCGCTGGCTGGGCTCCAACAACACTATACCGTCCCTAATTAAATAACAGACGGACAGTGGTCAACAGGGACTGTGTCGTAACATGAACATGTTCAAGGAAAGATGAGAAATGAACTGCTCTTACCACAGTTGAAGTCTGAAAGCCAGGCTGAACTGACTCGTAGAGAAAGCTTGGAGCCTCTCGATCATCTTCCTTAACCAAACACCTATATGCAATGACCGGAGTAAGATGGTCCGAGAAAAAGCATCGATGAAGAGGAATAAGATTTCCATTCTTCGAAGCTTCCCTAAACTTCAGCACATCATCAGCTGGAAAAATCCAAACACAAGAAAAGTTTCAAGATTGACGTCGGATTCACCTCTTCCGCATTAGGACTCATAAGATTACAAAAAATTCAAAATGCAGGTATTAATCCTAGTCCGCTTAATCTATGCAGTTTCGAGGCATTCACTCGTAACTAAATCAAGACAGCTACAACATCAGAAAAGACTGGATTAATAAAGAGCTAGCTCTGCCGATGTCGAAGTTCATAGCAGACGAATGTTCGCAGAATGTGGATCATCACATCCATCTAGCGGAGCACATCAATCCAGGACATCGTTCCTCCATCACCGGAATCAACTCACAAATCATCCAAACCGCGAAAATTCATATGGATTCCTTCCTTAAACATGGAAACCAAAAAATCGAAAGCAAATGGCGAAGGACCATAATAAACGTCACGTCACCTAACGGAGGACTCGAGAGAGACAGGCACTTGAACGTGCGGACGCCTCGCATCGACCTCGAGCTCGTGCCGCGCGCGCCGGACCCCGGCGCCTGAGGCAGCCGGTGGCTCGCCGGGACCAAGCTCCGGGAGTACGCTAGGGTTTGCATTGCCATGCCGTCAAGCGGAACCGCCGGTGATGGTCTCACCGGGTTCCCGGAGCTCCGCTTGCTCGGAAGCGGAAGCGAGAGAAGTGAAGGGAAGGGAAGGGAGGGGAGGGGAGGGGAAGGGGGCTGTGCTCGAGCTTTTGCTTGGAGAGTGTCGGAGTGAGTGAGGGGGCACCAAATGGCGCGCTTATGAAGACAAGTGATTGGCGGAGACCAGGCGCCTCAAACACGGAAAACCAACGCTCTTTCTTCCCTTCTTTCGATTTTCCATCTTAGCCTCCTTTGCTAATAATTAAGTTGATGTCTTGGGCAGATATGGTTCAGGAAGTTTCAGATTTTCCCATCTAAGATTCATTACTTCCCTAAACTCGTATGTTGTCGCACCCCAAGCCCTGCCTTAATTGGGAAGAATTTAGTAATTGACTAGCCTTGTAAAGACCTGCATCTCGTACCAAATACTTGGTTGAATTACATGTCAATTGCTCGAGATGAACTTACCATCACTGGACCGTCATTCAATATGTTGCCCACTTATATTGGTTCGAAGAGATTATGTTCTAATTAATCCAAAAAAATTAAATGAGTACCTTCAATGAACATGGGATTATAATTTCCTTAATAGGGCATACGACGAGTAAATTGAAAAGTCTTATGACTTTTGACTCTCTTCGAAGCTCAATGAATATTATGACATCGTGATTTCCATGCAATTTCTCTTCGCTTTCTCCTCGATGGAGATGTTTGTAACGCTATCAAAAAATACAATGCCACGAGAACGAGTTTGGCGGAGAAAGAAGGCGAGAGGGGTCCTGCCACCACCACCACCGTCCTGACCATGCGGATATCGCATTGGCGGCGTGCAACACGTGATTGGAGGTTCGGGAGTCCCACTCTAAACACACAATTTGACTCCTATCCAAAACTCCATGCCTGGCGTCCCACCAAGAAAGTAGAAAATGAAAAAGGCATGAACGGGATTCCTTTCGGGCCCAGACTGATCGATTTGTTATGAATGTAAAGTCAGGTCACACTCGGGACGATGACCTGCGATCCACGTTTAAGCTTTGTTTTTTTTTTTTTTTTGGGTAAAGCACGTTTAAGCTTTGTTTATTTCAAAAAAAAAAAAAATCATTTTTTCGTTTTTCAGCATTTGGTTCATTTAAGAAATGAGTAAATGAAAAATAATTTCCTACCAAAACTTAAATTAAGAAAATGATTTCCTATATGAAAGAATTGAAAAACGTTTTCCAAAAGATGATTAGACATCACAATTTAAATGCAAAACTCTACGCTTAAATACGGAAACCCCACCATTGATTCTTGACTCCTCGCATTCATAACCGTCTCCAACAGCCGGGCCCAGGTCCATCAAGGTTGGGCCCAGGACCCCAGCATCCGCGCCTAAGTCTATCTAGGCTAGGCTCAAACCCTTGGTGTCCATACACTATAAATTTGGATGCTACTTACTATTTACTCAACCCCACAAAATCAGAAATCCATCACAAAATCTCTTTTCGCGTTATAGAACCGAACAAGAAAATATCTTCAAGGGATAAAAAGAAACCAAAGAAAGGATAAATCAAATCTTTATAAAAAAAAAAAAAAGATTTCTTTATATTTTGTGAAAAATCAATGACCGGAAAAATATTATTTTGAATCATAGTTCGTATAGCTCAAAAGACAAAAATTTGTTGTTAATATTAAAAATATTTATTATCGAATTTTTCTAGGCAATGCAAATGATATTCTTTATATGACCCCCAAAGCAAAAGCAATCATTTTGAGAGGAGTTATTTTCCAAATTATTTAAGTAGCTGACTTAAAAAGAGACTGTAAGAGTCGCCTTAAGAGAGGGAGGACAATTGCCCACTCGATGACTTCAACCCAAAAAAATGGAAAAAAGATATGGCCGTAGACGACAATTACAAGGTAGATGTTATGGCAAGTGAGGCCGCTCTACGGACCCAGATGATGCATCGACTCTAGATTCACGTGCCACTTGAATAGTTTGAGTTGGCTCCCAGTCAGAGCTCACTGCTCCATTTCAACGCCCAATGTTGGAAACAGTTAAAATCTAGCATAGGTGGCTGTTTTCCGTTGAATGTTAGGTTGGCATTTTTTATTTAAAAAAATTAATATCACAAAAAAATACTAAATTAATAAATTAATTTTTTGTATCATAAAAAACTTTAAATCGATAAAACAAATTTATCTTTAAAAGCCTTAAATATATATTTGTAACAAATTTACTGTTCGTTAATTTTCATTAAATTAGTTCAATATCATAAAAAATCATAAAGTGATATGCTTGTGACAAAGTAAAATCCCAAATTAGTACATATACTTTTAAAATGTGCACTACTCATTATTGTTGCATACGCTCCTTCTAAATCTTTCAAGTGATTATCGAGCTGGCTAAAAAGCCAAAGTTTTCTTCCTTCACTTCTTTTGTACCCAAGTCAGAGAAGGGATTCCTGGTCTTGAACATGCAAGTAGAATAGCAATGCCTATGAAGTCAAGTTTATGTCAATGGCGATTTGCTGAAAATGCACAAAATTTAGAGTAAAATTAGGATTAGATCTAAAGTTGGGGATCTTTTACGTAATCAAAAAATATTTAGGGTAAAATTAAAATATGACCTAAAATTGGAGGTTCTCTAGTAGGAACTGAGCATACTATCATTGTTTTGCCTTCTTCTTTTTATAAAATAAAAAATGAATTTAGCTGATTTTTAATTTGATTCAAATAAATTTTGTATTCAAAACATATTTGAACCAAAATGGTATCATTTTAGCATTATGTTTCAATTTTTAGCCACATCATTACGACGTAAGAGAAAGAAATTATTAAAAATAGCCACATCAACATTTTCCGTTCCCAAGTTAAACAGAGTTAACAGAAAGACTCGATTGCATCAATCTAACAGGTTTTAAAATTTATTTGCACTTTTTGTAAATTTTAGGACTCGATTACACTTTCGTAATAAATTATAAAACTTCCAATATGCTTATCCCTATTATATATTTTACAACATGGTAGACTTAAGCTATCACCATCGACTATTGCAAACTCCATCTAAGTTTTGCTATTGGATCCCAAGGTCTCGAATTCAATCATTCACTCTTTTCACCTTCAATAATTTTGGAAAAGTATTAGGTCTGCACTATCATGCTTTTGTTCTTATATCTACCGGCGTTCGTATCGGGAGGCTATTTACAAGTATTACTCAAAGCATAAAGTCATAACGCATAAATAACAGTGTGGGTTCTCTAATAAATACAAGAAGCTTGAAATTATCTTCCATTATTGATCCAAACTACGAAAGTAACATAATTATATTTGATAATGACTTGCTTCCACAAAAAAACATTTTTGACAACATCAAATTTTCCATAAAAAAATTAACCTAATCTCTAATTAAATGAAGAGAGATTTTTTTTTTTTTTTGGATGAATGGAAAATAGAATGTGATAGCTATAAATATTATCAAAAAACTTTTCTCTCTTAATCAATGAAGTGATGCTAAAACGTTCAATATTGTTCATAACATAGTCGAGTTTCGAGGGTATTTCCTGCTATTCGCATTTAGGATTTATTACTAAAGTATTTTAGATTAACTTTCCAAGTTTTTCTAATATTAAAATTACAACACGTTTACCACAAGCCTCTAAACCATTTTTAGGTTTCTTGACAAGTGTGAGTCCCCTTTTTCCTGGCCAACCCACGTGTAATGGAAATTACACTGCATAAAGCTATGCAGGGTCATAGCCATAGCGTCTAAATTTTGAGTCTCGATACGTGTTCTTCTTTATCTTTCTCGACAACGCATGGGGCCAAGAATGTGAAACTCATTGTGGTTAATACTTGGTCAAATCTAGTAAGCACTAGTCGTATGTCATTATCCTATCCGTAAGTGGAATTTCAACCAAATCATTCAACTTCGATTTAAATAATCCGATAGTATAAACTTCTTTTCCTTTTCATTTTATGGACTTTGACCAAAAGATGGCCAATTTCTCCGCGGGTTAAATGTCCCAAAATTTTTAAATCTATTGTACGACAACTACTTCATTTGTGAACATTTCGATTCGGTCAAGTTAATGCTAAATATTTTGACAATTTATCAATGTAATCTATTCCGACCAAAATTGACCAAAAATTGACGATGTAAATGGCAGTCGTTCTACGTATGTATAAGGAGGCAAAAAGAATATACCAGCTGCGAAGTCCATGAACCCAATATTGTCCTATTGCTATCCGCCTTTCAATTACTAGGAGCCATCATGTTAGGCATGCGCTAGATAGGTATTGCATAAACCTTGGTCGACCATTTGATTATACCATTACGTCATTAGAAAAGAAGTTTCAATTGAATTATAGAATGATTAGTGCGCTAAGGAAGCCAAAGTCATCAAGGCTAATTGGGGACAGTTGAAAATCCTACGACATCCCCCGCCAAATAATTCTTTTTAGCTATTTGCTCCGTAAAAATTCATTATCCACTCGTCAGTTTTCTCCTAAGATAGCGAGGTTAATCTTTTTAATCTCACGTTATTAACGTTGTGATTATGAAATAAATGCGCTTGTGTAATTGGAGGCGCACAATATAAGTTCTATTCCCCAAGCTACCAAGGGCAAATAATCTTAGTGTTTGGCCATTTACCCAAGTTTTTACTTGCTTCTTACGTGGCTCCCGAAATTTTCATAGATTTAAATTTGGACAAAAGTCACAAAAAAACTTTAAATCATGTTCATTACAACATATTTACTTTAAACTTATTTCTGCAATGCAAAAAATTTTAAACTTGTAACTACGTGATACATTTATCATCCATCAAAGTTATGTCAATGAAAACTGTTAAAAGATGCCAAAAAAAAAAAATTAATGTTGATGTGGCATCCGTGTAGCTTAAGTGAAATAAAGACCTTATTTTGACAGAAAATATCATTAAACGGAATATTGGCGGAGAGAAAATGTGTCACACATACAAATTTGAAAATTTCCATGTCACAATAAAAAAAATTAAATAAATGTGTCACAATGAGTATGGTTTGAAGTTTTTAATATCACAAAAATAATTTAGAGTAAATAAATTACATTTAACATAAGATGAGATTTTTTTTTCTTACTTTTCCCTTTTAAAATTGACCTACCTATGTAAGTATTTTCTAGTCATAAGAATATAGGAAATAACTGGCTCGTAAGAAATGCGCTTGTTACAATGATCGATCTGTTTTTCTACGGGTCGGTCGATGACTTGCGTCACATTATTACATCTAACTTCAACATAAAGTGTGGAACAACCTACGCGTATAAGTTGCATGGGGTCACCGTACCTTACCGTCTCCGACAAGGTAGAAAAAAAGATCTACGAAAATCAAGAAAGTGCAGAAAGGCAAAGCTCCTCGGACGAGGCCGACGATAACGAAGAGAAGAGAAGCGCCCTGCCACGTTCATTCGGTCGGCGAAGAAGGTAACAACGACCGGCCGAGATCGCCGTTTCGCTCGTGACAGGCATAATTGACCGCCCCTGCTACCTGCTACCTGCTACTTGCGATCTCGATCTCGATCTCCCTCCTCCTCATCCTCATCCCAAGGTGGCTTGCGGAATCATGATCTTCACGTGATTTAAAAAGTAAAATTGAGATGAGAACTAAAAGTAGATGTTATTTAGAATATTAGACTCTCACGTGTCATTCAATTCTGTAATTTAATAGTAAAATTTAATAAAAATTAATTAAAAGTAAATTTATCTCGAAGGTATTAGTTTGGATTTTTTTTTTCGTGATATTAACGTAAAAAACACGTGTTTTATGAGTGAAATCAGGTGCCACGTAACTTAATCTCTACCCATGTCTTTCTCGTGCCGACGAAATCCACAGCGATGAAGTTTGCTCATCATGGCCGTGAGGAGGGGCTAGAAGAATTTGGAGTTCACCGGAGACATTTGGACCATCCCTCCCCATGCGAGCATGCCAAAGCATGCTGATCCAAGCTCCTCTCTGTTTCCTTCATTACTGTCGTCTTTTGCTTTTTCATCAGAACAGGGCTGAACAAAAGTGTTCAGCATGACCTTGGCGACGAGAAGCTCTGATCGCAATAGCTCAGCAAACTAAAAGATCCGCACCAGCGAAGAAGCTCCAACCCAAGATGTCGTGCTTGGAGTCACTCAGCCAAAAAACAGAGGAGGATTGACGAGGCAATGAAATGGAGAAGAGCAGCGAACAATGGCGTCGGACGGTGTTGGAAGGATGATGGAGAAGAGAAAACCGTTTTTGATGTCATGTGTTGATTGTTTGGATCGAAGTCGGTGCATCGTTAATGTCTCTATGTATTGCATCTGAAATGGACACCACGTGTTTGTGAAAATACTTAAGTGAGACCGTGTATGATACTCGAGGAGCTTCTTCTTGAAATGCAATGCATAAATTGGATTTGTGGAAACGAATTTGAGCCTTTCCATTATAAGATTCAGCTCTTAATTTTAGAATGAATTCCAAATTAGGGCTTGAAGAATTTAGGGAAATTGCTTGACTTGTCCAAATTAGTATTTAGATTCAAGGCTAAACATGTGACGACATCGTTTAGGGCTATTAATGCTAACATGGCACAACAAACCACGTAGGTCAAGGAAATTGACAAAATATTAACGAGTCGAATTTCTAGCATTTTAATTTAAAGTTGACACTTAAGTGATCCATTATCGAATAGTTGTGGCACTAAAGTAAGAGCCATATAAAAATTATGACGCTTCTAATACTTTTTTCCCATCATTACTAGATGACCCTATTGCTTTCCAACAACTGATATACACAAACAATTTGTAATGAAAAAGACATGGATTTAGTTATGGTTCTAGACAATTACTGCAAAAGTAACTAACTCGATAGCATGCTATCACGAAATTCTATCTGTGTTTCTGGACATATAAATAAAACGGATTGGATCCTCTCATTTCTTTCTGCATACACATCTAGTGAAGTATCAAGAGACCTGTAACAATTCGTGAGGACATCTACTCTCCAAGTAGGATGTTTGGAACAGAGAGACACAGACAAAGGGAGGGCAAGGACTACAAATCCTATGGCCTCACATCCCACCTTCTCTTGCGCCGGCCCCACTTGCGCCAGCCCCAAGGCCTTTGCTTCCTATCATGCCGAATAATTTACTTAAGTACTCGGGCAGCAAGGGTGGCCCTAGTTGTATCATCTCCCCCTCCTCTTCGCCGTCAATTAAACCGTGGTAACGTCTACGCCTTCGGTGAACACCGTTCGCCACAACCTGAGGTGCAAAGCCAAATGTAGGCGAGAGGCCCCCGACAGATTGAATGATACCCTCGGTGCCAAAGCTCTCTCCGTTGCTCATTAAAGCAGAAGCCTGTCTCCCTCCACTGGAGTCATGATTGCGCCCGGTGTCTTTGCAGCCTCTTCTGTATCCTTCAAATCCTGGAGGACAATCTAGCATCGTAGAAAAAGAATTAGAAATGTATTATAAGTGTGAAATTTAATATCAGCAACTAAAAGATTACGTCAAACATCATTCTGATTTGCGTGAAGACACCTTCAACAGTTACAGCAACAATAGAAGTAATAAACTAAACATGTTGAACGCTCCGCACAGGACACAAGTAGGCACACTGACGTCAGCTTGTAAACCCAAGCCTTTAGCGTCTTTCGTTTGCAATTCCTGACAACCCAACCTCCCTCATAATTCCATGTTTCAACAGCTCCATGAACATTAAAAGTATTAGGCCAGATAGCACCAGCGACAGAACATTGAATAAGATTTGGTCCCAACCCATCTCAATCATCTCCACAGAAAGAACAATTACTGCATAAAAAAGGAAGCTATCTTACTAATCTATCCTTTAGTTGAAGGACGATTGGGAACTTATAGCCAAGCTGAATACAAGCAGTCAACCAAATTAGTTTCTGCCAAAAGAACTCTTTGATGACTGCCTGCAAAGTCCTACTGCCTCAAGAATTTAGCATTAGAAACTTTAATCCAAATGATTCTATCAAGAGATGTTAGAATAAAATCCCACAAACAGCAGCTTGGACACCTACCAATTGATTTCATCAAGCAGGAGGCCATAGCCATTCAATACCACAAATTGCATTATAATCTTTGGCTTGGCAGAGGTAACATAAAGCACTTAATAAATTCCAGAGGCACGCATTCAACAAGAGGCCAAAGTGTGTGGCACACATGAAACCGCAGCAAATGAGTATCCAGTTCATTCCCCAGCTTATAGTCATGCCGAATATCTCTATGTAAATAGATATTCACCAAGAAAATTGATGTAGGAATTTTGACAATTCATGAACTTTACCTTCTGAGTTTGTAGGCAACTAAAAGAGAACCAACTCTAGTAATCAGCATCTACAAGAAATTCATGATGCATGCTAAACTCCAGTTCACTAAATTTTTAGCAATTAAGCGTCCTCTTCTAGGCAAGTGAAAATCTGACTGTGTAGCTTTACCTCCAAGAAAATTCCTATATTTGATCCACTCCAACGAAACCCACTGCATTTTCACTTCTTAGGAGAGCAGAAAATATTGATTCAGTAGCAAAATTCTTACCTCCATGCATACTGGACACAGAGACTATATTCAACTTCCTACATCACTGACAAGAAGATTTCATGCAGATCCTCTTATGTGGCATATACAGTATCAAGTTTCATGCAGATCCAACCAGAAGAAATCACTCAAAAAATCTAGCCAAGTAAGGGTACCATGCAATGATTTTCCAGAAAAACCATAGCATTGGGAAAAGAAAGGAAAAGAGAGCTACCAATCTCAAGAGTCGGCAAAGCAGAAGCTAGGGGGAGAGCCTCATCCACCTGTGAAGAAGATCCGGGGGCCTCAATATAACTCGCAGCAGCTTCAGCTTCAGCTTCATGTTCAGACAACACTACTCCACTACTAGAGGGCCCAGCTATTAGCATTGTGGAGGTGTCTCCATCTTTTCCATTGCCCGTTGAAGCTTCAACCTTCAAAATAGAAGAAGTGGGACAAGTGTTAGAAGTGTGTTCGATTGAAAAGAAAACATTGTACATCATTTGCATAGACATCTATGTTTCTGTTGCTAATCAACTCTTTTAGCACAAACAACATATGTTTAATTAGAGACCCCAAGTAGAAGAAAAGCAGAAGCACTTGATGGAATGCCAAAACTGAAGGCAAGTGGAACCAGCAAGAAAATCTCATTTTTTAATAGCTGCAGAAAAGTTTGATAGAAAATGACACTTCCAACTTCAGGGATGAAACAGTTTACATTTGTAAAGTTTTGTCCAATAAGAATGATTGAATCTCAAAGGAATACTAGAAAAATCTTTTTGCCCTCACGCACGCACACATGAGTGTAATTATATATGCATGTTTGTGCATATGTCCAGCAATGATCACTAAATTATTGAGAAAGAAGGTGCATGAATTCGCCCGAACTGATGTAATTTGCAAAGAATTCAGATTCCTATCTTACCGCATCACAGTTCCAATCAATAAACATATAGGACTACAAATTCTTTCCGTTCCCCTTGTGTGCCAAGTACCATATAAATCTGCTACAATCAGTTAAAATGATAATGAAGCCTATAGAGTATCACTTCACTTCTGCAGAGTAAGCATTTTTTAACAAGTTTGCTCATCAGAGGTCTTCATTCATTTATTTATTTATTTATTTTATCAGTAAAAACAAGAAAGATGTTATGAGGCTCTAGCAACTATGGTCCTCAGATTACCATATCATCCACTGCAGGCGCAAGAATGACATACTCATCAATCACCCTCTGGAATCTTAGCTCCTATAGTCTCAAGAGAATTATCTCAAAGATGGATTAGACAGCAAACAAGGGATCATCAAACTCTTGAATCAATACTAATTGCTCCTTTTAGTTATAAAATTCATCTTCTGAAGCATTTTGAAACAACAGCCATGCACAATCCTATCAGCCGCTAAAACGATTCCCAGTCTATTATTTACTATCGAATTATTGTTCAGCAAAAGTTAGGCCCCTCATATATTGAAGTTTGTGGGTAATATGGCCCAATGCCCTCTACAAACTTCCCAACTAATATTCGCTATTGTAACTGTTCCAACATAATTCCACTACTATCATCCAAGGAAACAAGTATTAGATGAAAGACACATTCCTTGGTACTAGACCTTGACAACAGCGAAACATTTATGCAGTCCATTCAGCAATAGAGTGATAGCTAGGCAAACTAGTAGATTCCCACACGAGCTCGAACAAAAGTACACAGAACGGGGAAACGGGAACGCCAGATCATATAGAAAAATGGTAATACTAAGATTCTCGAGGCCTTAATGTAAACTGACCTCCGTAGTCTCATGTTGATCCTGCTTCTCAAGAAGAGCTTCGATGAGGATCATGTACGCATCATCCTCAATGAAGTGCCATTCCCCTGTATAAACCTGGCAGGACGAAAAGGGAAAAAAGTAAGAACAAGTTTTCGTCAGAACAGGCGCAAGAAGCCAGAAAAGAGAAAAGAAACCAACCTCGAGTAGCTCTCGAACGGTCTGGCGCACCATCCTCTCTGGAAAGCCATACTGACGCATGGCGTCGAGGGCCGCGTCCATGCGCGAGTTTCGTGCTCTTTTCCCCGTCTGCGAATAACCATCGTGAGGGAAGAAAACCCAACAAACGGAAAAGGCCTAAAAGAAAGAAACCATTAACAACAACAAATACGCGAACGATCGCATGAGAGAGACGAAAGACTGTTCAGTAACGAGTCGGAAGCGAGACGCCAGCTCCTCCGAGGGAAAAGACGGAGTCCATGTGAAGCTCGACGAAGGTCGACGTCGCAAAAAGGTCGTTCTTGAAAGAAAAAGGAGGGACAAAAAAGAAGAAGAAACTGGTAGCTCCGGGCAAAGGAGCGAGGAAACACGACAGGAGGAGTACGAATGATCGAATCGGCGATGACCGGCGGAATGCGAGATGGCCGGAGAGAGAGAGTGAGAGAGAGAGAATGCGGGGAAAGAGAGAAGGGGAGAAACCTGTCGAGGGGGGCGTCCGCGAGGCATCTCCTCTCTGCAATGGAGTCCTTTCTCTGTGAAATTTTCCCGGAAAACGCAGTGGGAAAAAGCGTAGGGTGGTTCTCCATATGGAAAAAGGAGGAGAGAGAAGGAGAGATTGCAACCCCCTTTTTTTTTCATTTTTCTTTTTTTCCTCTATTATTTTTAACATTCGAAGCTCGGTTGGAAAAACGATCTCTTTCGATTTTATTTCTCATCTTATTTACGGCGAATAGATTTTCGATATTTTTCATTAGTGGAAAAATCTCAAAATTTCAGTCACTTGCAAATATTAATAAATCCATGCACATATTTATGATCGGAATATAATTAATGTTGTCAAGGGAAGAGAAAATTTGACTTTCAACTAGATAGACTCCAATTGAAAAGAAAAAAATTAATTGTTTCTATGGAAAAATAAAGATAAATACATAATATTGGATATTACAACATTGTCATATTTTTTATTGATAATTTTCCGTCAATGGGCTGAAATTTCTGTCTCGTGTGAAAATTTATATTTGTTAATTTCTCTTTATTTTAGCTTTGGACTTGTACATTTTCACTTACTTGCAATAAACTCTGGGCATATGCGCCGATGCCGAACGTAAAATTAATAAGCTGAAAACTTGTAAAGTTTGAAAAGAAAAAATTATGATGGAGAAAATAGATCAAGGACCTATTTATTTATACCTAAAAATTAGTAGAAAGCATTTTGTTCCTTTACCGTCAAAAAATTTAACATATTGCTCAAATCATTAAAAATTATAAAGAAATTATATGTAAGTCATCAATATTTGCGTGTTGGAAAAGTTCTAGAAATTTCAGGCTTGAAAACAAAAGATCAGGATGTATGAGCTAAATTAATAGGAAAAAAATATCATTATGTAACTTGAAATTCAATATTCAAAATAAGGATAGTAATTATAAATTTCAAAATGATGATATGTTTATTAAAAGTCCTTAAGCTTTTTAAAAGTACAATTGAATCTTAAAGTTTCTAAAACATTATAATTAAGTTTTAAAAGTTGTCAAACTTGTCCAATTAAATCATTCATTTGATTGAATTTTTAGAAATTTTCAGACTTAATTACATTTTTTGAAAATTCTAGAACTTAATTATACTTTTTAAAAAAATTTAGAGCTTAATTGTACTTTCATAACAAGTTTTAGTATTATTAGTACACTTATTCCTTTAGTTATGTTAAGAGGGTATTGATGCCAACAGTAAAATTGAGATTTACACATGTAAATTTCCCGACAAAAAGACATAAAATTCCTAAGATGCTTAATCTTCTTGATTACAACCCAACGAGTAAGATCTATTTACCCAATGAAAAATGGTACTCGATCATTTATCTAATTTCGAATTAACTTATTATTATATGAGGATAAATGTCTATTTCCCAATAGAATTAGATAGCACATGACAAAGATTATAAAAAAAAAATGAAAGGGAAAATTACAAACCAACCAAAAGGGGGTCACCTTCTTGACTACAATCCACAACTTCACACGTCAACCATCAGAACACCACAACACGATGCAACGTTAACCGACACTGGAGATGTGTGATGATGATGTGAAGAAGGAAGAAGAAGAAGAAGAAGAAGAAGAAGCAGTTCATTCAAAGCGCATTTCCAAGCGAAAGAATCCCAGATATCGCAAGATCTTTTCTGTAATTCATGTGCCTCCAAATGGAAAATTTCTTGTCTTTACTCTCTGCAAAACCTTGCGAAAGCAGATTCTATTCATGGAGATTTCCCCCATCCATTTCAAATCAGATGCTGCAATCCAGAAAAGGAAAATCTCTGCAACACCAGCTCAGATGCCAGCAAATTCGCATTACTCAAGTCAAGTCAACACTCGCGCCCTTTGCTGACTCGAAAATTTATTCACATTTTCCATAACCACAGCAGCCAATTTTAGTATCAGTAGCAAAAAAGCCAATCACAAAGTCCATCTAACGGTGTGATGGGGAAGGTGGGCATTGGTAGCATTTGGCAAAGAGCCCGAACGTGTCCACTTGCTTGATGAAGTTGACCATGCTCGCCCATCCTCCGAACCCGAACCCGACCACCAAGACCCAAAGCACCACCAACGCGTTCACCACGTGCATGGCGGTCCAGCTCGGCAGGAAAAATGGGGGCTTCTCGGCGGCGTTCTGCATTCGAGAGAATTCAATTGTGTATCCGATAAAACATAAAAAGAAGTCGACTTTCGACTAGCAATATATGTAGTTGTGCTGCCTTAAAGCAAGGACAATTCAGATCATATCACTGACCTCCCGGGCAGAGGCCGGCCAGTAAGTGATCATGTGGGCGGCAGCGGGGATGATGTAGACGGTGAAGCTGACCAAGAGGGAGCCCACGGCGGAGTTGATCGGCCCAAAGAAAGGGAAAATGATGGCCAGGAACCAGATGGGGAACACCACCGGCAACCGGGCGACCGCTCTCAATAATATGCTCTTCGTGTGGTGCACCCCTATCACTTTCTCCCACACAAAGTAGAGCGGAGTGCACGCGAACCCAAATGTTATGAACTGGGATGCCAATAAAATCACACATCAACATCTTTGTTAACGGATTCGATGGAAAATCATCTGGTATTATATCCGTGTCTGTATGTGAAAATATATAACGGAGGGACATTTGAGGAGAGGAGACCTGGTGGATGAGCATCAAAATGACAGCAGCATCGCGCCACCCGGATCGAGGGAGGAGAGAGAAGGCATTGGAGTGGGTCAAGAGCTCGTCGCCGAAGGCCCAGTACACCGCTGCCGCCGATGGAATCGTGAGAGTGAACACGTACAGTGTGGCCAGCAGATATATGTACTTGAAATTTCTTGGCTTCCACATTGCGTCCATTATTTCGCTGTCACCGTTTTACACGACTCGTTTAGTTTCACGAAGAGAAGGAAAGCTTGTCGACGATTATCATCACCATTTGGTCTTTTAAGATAATTCGACCCAAGTGATTTAAGTATTATGCCACATCGATAATCAATCAAGTACTGCTGCTTCAGAGTTTAATCACATCAACTTTCAGTCAAAGTGTGATTGTGTCGTTGATTAGAAGAAAAGCAAGCACAAACACATACATTAAACAAGCGCGGGATGGAGGAGGAACTCACACGGTGACGGCGTGCCCGCCAAAAGTGTAGAGGATATTGGTGGCGCCGGTGAAATACAGGACCAGCTTGGTAGGTCCGGAGTGGATCACACCCTCAACCTGCGTCATTTTTTCAATTGGTAATTACTTACAGAAAATCAAAGAAGAGAAATTGATCTTAAAGGGCTGAAAAGAGGATTAAATTCAGAAGCTCCGAGAAGAGCGAGAGACGAGGAGCTATAATCACCTGGCCGTGAGCAATGGCAGCGCCAGTCAAGTACCAAGCGGTGTAGGTGGTCATGCCGAGGCCGAGGAAGGACCATATCCGGTAGTTGTGGAAGGAGGGGATGAACACGGTGGTCGCGCAGCATGCTCCGAATATGTACGTCCATGTCCTCTTGTCCAACTGGTCATCGATGTAGTATATGTTGCTGTAATGCAATGGCCCCCAAAATCACACACACGAGCGAAAAAAGATAGGGAAACATACAGATTGGCTACGTCGTCATCTCCATTAAGTGAAAAGAAATCGCCGAACAATAATGAAATGGAGAACCTTGCACAGGCTATGAGCTGGATGACTGATCCGAAGAGTAGGAAAATGCAGTTAAAAGCCAGCCCAACGGCTTTCCAGTAGGGACCAAGCAAGCCATCCAGTACCTCATACCACTGCACCAAACAGAAGCATGCCAAATCTCGATATTCAACCAGTTTAGCGATTTCAATTAGATGAATGAGTAAAGATGCTCTTTAGTTTCGTGTGTGGCAATTCTTGAAGAGAGATGCACCTGAATGACATGGTTCTTGAAGCTGTGATTCTCCTTCTCTTTCCTGGTTCGGTACTCGACGTAGAGCACGCTGATGAGATAAGCCGTCCAGCTCCCCAGGAATCCATAGAAAATCTGCAGAATTATCCCAGAAAGCATCCCAAGCTGAGAGAACGAATAGGGCAGTGTCAACAGCACCTGTGCCACCTGCGTAATGTCACAAGCGAGGAAGACAAAATTGGAGGAGGATCAGATCAACAGTGATCAAGCTTTCGACCTCGTGAACCAAAAGCCAGATCTTTAATTCGAGGCAATATCACTGCAGAAGTCATTACACGTCCAGGAAAATGATTGTTGGGCACAAGAATTGAAGGCATACCTGATTGGAGGCGCAGCTGAACCAAGCATCATAGGCAGACCCGCCATGCCAGAGGAGGCTTTTGAAGCCACCCCCGGAGCCGTCTGTTTGTACCTTTTCTTCTTCTACTATTCCGTCTCTCTCTCCAGCATTGGCGAAGCCAGAGACCGTGGTTTCTTCGGCTTGCTTCTGAGACAGCATTTTCTCCTCTTTGTCTCACAGCCAAATCAGGCCTCTGAAACCGCTAAAAAACAAACCAGTGAGTGAATGACATGGACCAAAGGGAAGAAAAATACAGGCTTGTAATTCAAAGGGCCGCTGCATGTAAGAGAGAAACAGAGAGCAGACCTAAAACTCAAAACCGTCCGTCGCTCTGTTCTTCGCACATACGTTTAAATGGGTAGCATAACAACCTCTCTCTCTCACAGATGTGTCCAGCTCCAAACGTTTTCAATGCCCTCGAGTCACTTGCCATTCTTACTCAAGAGTACAGAGGAAGCAAATCTCCAAAATTTCCAATTCAGGGTGGGTAAGATTATAAACTAGGTGGCACAAAAAATTTATTTCTTGTCCAGAAAATGGAAGGTTTTGGTGTTCGAGATAAAACCCAAACACGTGCAAAAACCTAGAGAAGGGTTCTGAAGACTGAGGCCCAGAATCTGACAAGAAGAGCACTTCAAACAGAGGAAAAACGGGGGATTGATTCCTTTACATGCAAAAGAGAATGAGCACTGCTGCATATATAGGAAAGCATTAGTCGTTGGACCAGAGAAAAACAAGACTGAAGCAAGGAAGAAATCTCTCTCTCTCTTCAGTGTTCTTTCATTTTATTGGAGGAGGAGGGAGGGGGGAACAGTTACATGGACCTTCATAACTCTGCTCTTTTAAAATGTTTTCTTGATGATTATTTCTGGCCCCATTTCTCAGCATGTTACTCTCCAGTCTCTTGGCTTATTTATTGGATTTAACCATTAGATGAATCTCCCAAGCCGAGACACCAGATTAAAACATTCCACGGATCGATTTTCTTTCTCCTTTCACTTGTTGCGGGACTGTCGCGTCCGGATATGGTGTTTCATACAATTTATAGAAGTTTTGGAAAGCACAAAAGATAAATCTTTATCTCTATGGTAGAAACGGATTTTAGTTAAAAGGGTGTGCGATATTTAACAAAATTTTAGCTGTTTCATGATTTTGAGTATTGTTTTTATAGTAACATGTTATTACGATGCAAGGTCACTTTAGAGAATTTTCAAGAAAAAAAGAAAGAAGATTGACAAATAAAACCTTTCTGTTCTTGGCTTCTACATAGAGCTAGATGTGGAATAAGGGCAAGAGAAGACTGCCTTATCTAATTGATTAATATCGTGATTGTGAAGGTAAGTTTATGGAGTTTGAAGATTTTAAGGATTGGAATTTGGCGAGCTACCATAATCAATCAAAAAGCTTAGGGATAATGACATAAATTGGTTCTTAAATTTTGACCCGATGTGTAATATGGTCATTAAATTCTCATTTGTTTAATATTGTTCATTTTTGGTATATGTTTAATTCATTTTGGGGACTAAATTGATCGGTAATACAAGGTCATAAACTATATTGAACAAATTGAATGTTCAAGGATTACATTGCATATTGGGCTAAAATTCATGAATCATATTAAATAAATTAAAAGTTTAATGACCACATTGCATATCTAACTAAAATTTAGAAACCATTTGTATCATTTTCCCAAAGGCTTACAATACCATCACCTCACTCTTCTTAACATGATCTCTTCATCTCCATGGACATCCATAATAATCCATTTTCTTACTCTTTCAGTTATATTCTTTTGTATAAAATTCGAGATATTAATGCAATTAAGTTGCATTTGGTAGTTTGAATAAAATTCATAATAGTATCAAATTTATCATATTCTACGTTTAATACTTAAAAGACAGGATAAAGTCGAATATAAAGGGATATAAGCTGGATAAAATTTTCCCGTGGGAGGGATAGGATAAATGTAGATAAAATTTCTAATTTCATAATAAGAAAGTTATTTTTCTTAAAAACAAACTTCTTAAATTAACAAACCTAAAATTATATTTCCATATAAATAATATTTGAATGCTAATACAATAAAATCAAAAATAACAAAAAATAACAATTTAGTCTTTTAATAAAATATTATTTTTATTTATACATTCGAAGTTAATTCTATCTTATAATGTAAATTCAATATAAAAATATATATTTATTACATATTTTTAGATGTTTTGATATGTAAAGTATATTAGTATAGTTTTCTTTTTAATAAAATTTTATTATAGAATGATAGAAGGGGAAAGAAGAAATTAATTAAAAATATTGTAAAATAAAAATAAAAATAAAAATAAAGTAGACAATAGTGTCGCAAGAGAATTTTACCATCTCCATTTATATTAGTATGTTGTTATACCAAAAATACATATATGATAGAATATAAATATATTCGGGTTTATTATTGCAATCACCAAATAGTGGATAGGTTAAAGTAAAATCTCTTAAATTTCGTATTATATCCTATCCAATTCTATTTTGATTAGAAATTTGGACAACCAAACGTGGCCTTAATGGATGGAAGGGCCTCCTTTTCATGAAGGTTCTTCTTCAATATCATCTTTTTTGGCATAATTCTCTCTGTCTCTCTCTCACATCATATTCTTCTTTTTTCTTCCCTCTTAATTATTTGATACTAAATTCAGCGGTAAATGGAATTAAAGTCTAAATGAGCGAGATCCAATATGATTGCGTTTATGATTTCCCTTTTGATTGATCGGATGCGCATCTCAAGCTAAATCAAAAAGACTACAAAAGTGATTAAACCTATTGACTTTTCTTTCTAGAGTAGGGTGGATTTGCATTTCTAGATTTAGACAGGATCTTCTCTATTGTGCATTGGCTAAAAATGATGGGTTTTGGCCAAAAGGCTAATCGACTTAGGGTGCGTTTGGTTCGGCTTTGGGGAAATGCACTTAGGAAAATGCAAGTACCTTTGATCTAAAGGGGTTTTCTGAAATGCAAATACCGTTTGGTAAATTTTGCATTGTAAAACAATTTTGGCATAAATGCCGTTTGGTGAATATTACATTTTGCTAAGGGATTTTTACGAAATTTTTTATTAAAATTTTTTTTTTTTTAATAATTTTTTTTTTTTAAATTCATTTTCCGGCCAAATTGGCCGCCGGCCTCTCCGCGGCCAGATCTGGCCGTCGAAAGGCCCGCCCGAGGTCGGGCGACCTCGAGCGGCGGTCGCCCGGGTCCGGCGACCAAGGCGACGGCCCGACCTCGAGCCGCCCCGCCGAGGCCATGCGACCCGGGCGACGGCCGTCGCCCGGGTTCGCAACCGCCCGAGGCCGCGCGACTCGGGCGACGGCGACGCCCGGGTAGCGTGACTCAAGCGCTCGACCGCCCGGGTCGCCGGACCCGGCGACCGCCGCCCGAGGTCGCCCGACCTCGAGCCGCCCTCCGGCGGCCGATCCGGTCGCGAGCTTGACCAGCGGCGATCTGGCCCCCAGAGGGTGGGCTGGCGGTCGCCGGCAATGGCCGAAGGGTGAGCCGGCGGTGGCCGGAGGGTGGCCGGAGGGTGGCCGGCGGTCGCTGGTGGGTGGTTGCCGGTAGATGAACAGTAGTGCAAGTTGCATTCTGAAAATACAACTTGCAAATGCACCTTTGAACCTGCATTAGGCTAAGGGACTTTAAGGACACTTGGAGATGCAATTGCATCTCCCCAAAGTCCTCCCCAAAGCTTAGCCAAATAGGTTTGCATTTTCCCAATGGGCTTTCGGGGCTGAAAGCCCTTTGGGAATGCTGAACCAAACGTGCCCTTAGTTTTCCCAATGCAAGATCCTCCACATAAAAATGCAGCCAGTGAATTTGCTCATTTCAATTTCCTTTTTATTTCATAGTGTTTGGCATCCGGGGGCTTTCAGAGCTTTCGACTTAACTTGTCAGGTCACGATGGTCCCCGTCCTAGCACAAAAAGAGTCATCCTCAAGGTAGGAAGAAGAGTGCATTTGCTTGAGTTCGAACTCTTGAGAGATGAAGTTTGATAATGAGAATCACCTACCCATAAGTCTTTTCATATTGTAAATATGTTCCATCTAAATTTGACACTGCCGTTCCGATTGGATCAAACTTCCACCGGGGGAAAATATGAGAATGGGTCACACATTGAGAGAGAGAGAGAGCTTGATGTATTTTCATTCCTCATCCTAACGGAAAGTGCAAAAGCAATCCAACCCTTAGAAAAAAAACGAGGCATTTCTTAACTTTGGGACTAGTGGTTATGGTCATGATTAGGGGGGTGTTACCTGCACCGCACCCAAAAGTTTCATTCCGGAGACACACCGGTAGAGCCTCTTCCAAGATTTTCATTCTTGTCAAACAAATGCGTTCGAGGGCACTTAAAACTTTAATAATGTGTTCTATCATACTTCAATTTTCTTATTAATGAGCACCCATAAGAAATATTTCGCAATAACACTATTGTTCTAATACCATAAAATATCTTTCATGCAATCAAGAGGAAATATGAGAAAACCTGTGGTTACTGGGTCCAAATTGACTCTGGATTCTCCTCCTCCGGCATTAGTCTTTGCCGATCGTCATACTTTCCTCTCCATGTCTGCGATCGATGGCTTCTCTTCCATCTAAGTCGTTGGCTTTGAAAGTGGGGTTCCACAAATCGACGCGTCCACAAGCGGAGGCGATCGTGAGCAATGCCGTGAATGAGGCTGTCTCTCGCAACCCTGGCATTGCGGCCGGTCTCATTAGGTTGCTGTTCCATGATTGTTTTGTCAGAGTGACGCCATAGATTATCCCTCAATGTCAAACCAATGACGGACTCACATTTCTTTGCACGAGCCGTCGAACAACAGCAGAACATTTATGTACCTGCTTCTCTAAGGGTCATATACGCCTCAGCCTCAGGGAAGTGCCATTCCCCTGTGGAAACCTGGTAGGACGAAAAGGTAAAAGTAAGAACAAGTCACCGTCAGAACAGAACAGGCACAAGAAGCCAGAGCATGGAAGAGAACGCGAACCCACCAACATGGTTCATCATTTACGTAATACACATATGCCAAGGAAGACGAAATAGGAGGACAAAGAAAAGAAAAGAAAAGAGAAAGGGAAACCAAACCTCCAGCAGCTCTCGAACAGTCTCGCGGCGGACCATCCTATCTGGAAAACCGTACTGACGCATGGCGTCGAGGGCCGCGTCCATTCGCGTCTGCGAATAACCATCGTAAGAGGAGAAAGCCCAACAAATGAAAAAGAAAAAGAAAAAAAGAAACCCATTAACAACAACGAACGAACACGCGAACGATCGGATGAGAGACGAAAGACTAGTTTAGTAACAAGTCGGATGCGAGACGCCCGTTCTATCGAGGAAAAACGGAGTCCATTTGAAGCTTGACGAAGCTCGACGTCGTAAAAGGATCCTTCTTTGAAAGAAAAGGAGGAAAAAGAAAACGGGTGGTCCCGGGCAAACAAACGAGGAAACGCGACAGGAGGAGTACGAATGATCGAATCGGCGATGGCCGGCGGAATGCGAGATGGCCGGGAAAAGAGAGAAAGAAAGAAGGGGACGAACCTGTCTTGGGGGGGCGTCGTCCGCGAGGCATCTCGTCTCTGCAATGTGGAATGGAGTCCTTTCTCTGTGAAATTTTCCCGGAAAACGCAGGGTGGTGCTCCAAGTGGAAAAAAGAGGGGGGAGAGAGAGGGAGTTTGCAACCCGCTTTTCTCCATTTTTTTTTCCGATTATTTTCAACATTTGAAGCGCGTCTGGATGATGGCTTTCGATTTTATTTCTTATCTTATTTAAATTTTAGGGCGAATATATTTTCGATATTTTTTTTATTAGTGGAAAAAATCTAAGATTTCGATCACTTGCAGATGATATTAATACATCCATTCACATATTTATGATTGGAATATGTTTAATGTTGTTAAGGGAAGAGAAAATTCTATTTTCCACTAAACGTACCCGAATTGAAAGAGAAAACTTAATTGTTTCAAAGGAAAAATAAAGACATACATATATACTTTGGATATTACATCACTATATTTTTCATTGATGGTTTTATTTCAATGGGCTGAAATTCCTATATCTTGCGAACATTAATATTTGCTAATTTCTCCTTATTTTAGCTTTTGGACTTGTACCTCTTTCACTTACTTGCAATGAACTCCGGCATATCCACCACTGCCGAATGTAAAGTTAATAAGCTGAAAAATTTGTAAAGTCTAAATAGAGAAAATCACTATGGACAAAATAGATCGAGGACCTATTTCTTTACACGTAAAAACAAGTAGAAAGTATTTTGTTTCTTTACTGTCAAGGTTTGACATATCGTTCAAATTTTTAAAACTTATAAAGAAATTATTTGTAATCAATCAATATTTGTGCCTCGGAAAAGTTTTAGAAATTTCAAGTTTGAAAACAAAAGATCCGAAATGTACGAGCTAAATTAATAGGACAAAAAGGATACCATATGAAGATGTAACTTGAAATCCAATATTTAAAATAAGGATGGTATTTAAATTTCTAAATGTGAGGAGGATCTTGATACATATAGTAAAATCGAGAATTATACTTGCAAATTTCCCAATGAAAGACGTAATATTCCTAAATTGCTTAATCTTCTTGATTATATCCAACTTTGACTATTGGAGGATTGTGACGTGCGAAGAAGAAGAAGAAATAAAAGTTCACGTGCTGCCTTCCATATGGAAAATTTCTTATCTTCCCTCTGTACAAACCATGTGAAAGCAGATTCCATTTTAGGAGATTTTCCCCATCCATTTCAAATCAGACTGAGCAAAAACCAGCTCAGATGACAGCAAATTTTGCATTAATAAGTCGAGTCAACCTGCCCTTTTGCGAACTCCAACATGTATTTATTCCCATTTCCATAATCACCGCAGCCAATTTCAGCATCAGTAAAGGCCAAATTACAAATTCACATCTAATGGAGAGGTGGGGAAGGTGAGTTGCACTGGTAGCATTTAGCAAAGAGCCCAAAGGTGTCCACTTGCTTGACGAAGTTGACCATGCTCGCCCATCCTCCGAACCCGAACCCAACCACCAAGGTCCAACCCACCACGAACGCGTTCACCACATACATGGCCGTCCAGCTCGGCAGGAAAGCTGGGGGCTTCTCGGCGGCGTTCTGCACGTGAGAATTCAATATGCGTCAGTATCATGAAGTTGTGCTGCCTTAAAGCAAGGACAATTCATGTCGTATCACTGACCTCCCGGGCAGAGGCCGACCGGAAAGTGACCATGTGGGCAGCAGCCGGGATGATGTAGACAGTGAAGCTGACCAGGAGGGCGCCCACGGCGGAGTTGATCGGCCCGAAGAAGGGGAAAATGATGGCCAGGAACCATATGGGGATCACCACTGGCAACCGGGCAACCGCCTTCAATAATATGTTCTTCGTGTGGTGCACCCCTATCACCTTCTCCCACACAAAGTAGAGTGGCGTGCATGCGAACCCAAATGTTATGAACTGTGATGCCAATGAAATCACTCATCAACATCTTTGTTAACGGATTCGATGGAAAATCATCTGTAATATCGAATGATATCCATGTATGTACGTGAAATATATATATATATAGTGGAGGGAAATTTGAGGAGAGGAGACCTGGTGGATGAGCATCAAAATGACAGCAGCCTCGCGCCACCCAGATGGAGGGAGAAGAGCGAAGGCATTGGCGTGGTTCAAGAGCTTGTCGCCGAAGGCCCAGTACACCGCTGTTGCCGATGGAATCGTGAGAGTGAACACGTACAGGGTGGCCAGCAGATATATGGACTTAAACTTTCTTGGCTTCCACATCGCGTCCATTATTTCGCTGTCACAGTTTAACACTACTTATTTAGCTTCATGAAGAGAAGGAAAGTTTGTCTGACAATTATCAAGGCCTTCGGGTCTTTTAAGACAATTTGACCCGAGTGATCTAAGTATTCTGCTACACTCACTGTTGATAATCGATCGAGCACTGCTCCTTTCGAGTTTAATCACATAAACTTTGAGTCAACGTGTGATTGTGTAGTCAAGTAGAAGAAATCAAGCACAAATACATGAAATGACCACAGGACGGAGGAGGAACTCACACAGTGACGGCGTGTCCGCCAAAAGTGTAGAGGATATTGGTGGCGCCGGTGAAATACAGGACCAGCTTGGTAGGTCCGGAGTGGGTCACACCCTCAACCTGCATCATTTTATCAACATCAGAAATCAAAGAAATGAAATTAATCTGAATGGGCTTGAAAGCAGATTCTATTCAGAAGCTCGGAGAAGAGAGAGAGAGAGAGAGAGAGAGGAGATGCCATAATTACCTGGCCGTTAACGATGGCGGCAGCAGTCATGTACCAAGCGGTGTAGGTGGTCATACCGAGGCCGAGGAAGGACCAAATCCGGTAGTTGTGGAAGGAGGGGATGAACACGGTGGTCGCGCAGCACGCTCCGAATATGTAAGTCCATGTCCTCTTGTCCAACCGGTCATTGATGTAGTATATGTTGCTGTAATGCAATGGCCCCCGGAAATCACACACACGAACGAAAATGATGGCGACATATACAGATTGACTAAGTCGTCATGTCGATTAAGCGAAAAGAAATCACCGACTGATGATGAAATGAGCAACCTTGCACAGGCTATGAGCTGGATGACTGATCCGAAGAGGAGGAAAATGCCGTTGAAAGCCAGCCCAGCAGCTTTCCAGTAGGTCCCAAGCAAGCCATCCAGCACCTCGAACCACTGAACCAAAAACGAAAAGCATACCGATTTCGAGATGAACCCGCTTCAGCGATTTTTAATTAGATGGATGTGTAGAAGTGCTCTTTGGTTTGGTGTGTGGCAATTCTTGAAGAGAGATGCACCTGAATGACATGGTTCTTGAAGCTGTGATTCTCTCTCTCTTTCTCTTTCCTGGTCCGGTACTCGATGTAGAGCACGCTGATGAGATAAGCCGTCCAGCTCCCCAGGATTCCATAGAAAACCTGCAGAACTATCCCGGAAAGCAGCCCGAGCTGAGAGAAGGAATAGGGCAGCGTCAACAGCACCTGTGCCACCTGCGAAGTGTCCCGAGCGAGGAAGACAAAATTAAATGAGAGTCAGATCAAAATTGATCGAGCTTTTGACCTGTGAACTAAAGGCCAGATCTTTAATTTGAGGCAAAATCACTGCAGAAGTCATTACATGTCCTAGAAAACGATCGTTGGGCACAAGAATTTAAGGCGTACCTGATTGGAGGCGCAGCTGAACCAAGCATCATACGCAGACCCGCCATGCCAGAGGAGGCTTTTGAGGACAGAGCCGGAGCCATCTGTTTGCGCCTTTTCTTCTTCTACTATTCCGTCTCTCTCTCCAGCGTTAGTGAAGCTAGAGACCATTGCTACTTCGGATTGCTTCTGAGACAGCATTTTTTCCTCTGTCACACAGCCAAATCAAGCCTCTGAAGACGCAAAAAACAAACCAGTGAGTGAATGACACAGACCAACCAGAAGAGAAAATACAGGCTTGTAATGGGAAGAGCCAGTGCCTGTGAGAGAGAAACAGAGAGCAGCCCCAAGACTCAAAAGCTCCCGTTGCTCTGTTCTTCGCACACAAATGTTTATATGGGCAGCACAGATGTATCTTCCTCCAAACATTTTTCAGTTTCCTTAAATGGCTTGCCATTCTTGCTCTACAATTCAGAGGAAATGAATCCTCCAAAATTTTCCAATTCAGGGAGGATAAGGTACTAGGAGGAAAAAAATTTATTGCTTATCCAGAAGAGGAAGGGTTTGGTGTTCGAGTCAAACCTTAACATACCAAAACCGAAGGAAGGGTTCTGAAGATGGAGGCCCAGGATCTTACAAGAAAAGCGCCTTAAACAGAGAAAAACAGGGGATGGATTCCTTTACATGCAAAAGAGCATGAGCGTTGCTGCATATATAGGAACGTGTTAGTTGATGTTGGACCAGAGAAAAAAGACTGAACAAGAAATAAATCTCTCTCTCTCTCTCTCTCTCTCTCTCTCTCTCTCTCTCTCTCTTCAGTGTTCTTTCATTTTATTGGGGAGAGTTGCATGGACCTTCACAACTTCTGCAGTATGCTCTGTTCTTTTAAAATGTCTTCTTAATGATTATTTTCGAGCCCCCTTTCTCACCATGTTACTCTCCAGTCTCTTGGCTTATTTATTGGATTTAATCATTAGATGAATCTCCCAAGCCCAGATCTAGATCGGAGTAAAATATTCCACGAATTGATTTTCTTTCTCCTTTTCAATTATTGCTCGGCCGTCACATTCGGCTATGTGTTTCATACAATTTATAGAAGTTTTCAAAGCACAAAGTAAAAAATCTATATTTCTATGGTAGAAATGGAATTTAGTTCAAAGGGTGTGTGCGATATTTAAGAAAATTTTAGTTGTATCTTGAGTTTGAGTATTATTTTTATAGTAACGTGTTATCACGATCCATGTCACTTTAGAGTCAAAAGAGGCTAGAGAAGACTACCTTCTGTAGCTGATTAATGTGGTGATTGAGAAGGGAAGTTTATGGAGTTTGAAAATTTTAAGGATTGGAACTTGGCAAGCTACCAAAATCAATTAAAAAGTTTAGGGATAATGACACAAATCGATCCCAAAACTTTGACCCAATATGCTATATGATCTCTAAATTTCTCATTTATTTAATATAGTCCTTAAACTTTTAATTTGTTCAATATAATCCTTAAACATTTGATATATTTAATTTAGTCATCCAATATTTTGGAGACTAAATTGAACATTTACCAAAAATTCATGTATCATATTAAACAAACTAAAAATTCACGAATCATATTACATATTAAGCTACCATTCATAAACCACATTAAATAAGTTAAAGGTTGAGGGATCAAATTACATATCAAGTCGAGTCACAGCTTTCGCATCGGCAATGAGTTGCCTATCTCACCAAACTCGTCCCGTGTTTTTCTGATATAGGAAACCCATTCTTTAATTATGAAAATCCTGGAGTTTATGTGTTTTTTGGAACCATTCCTCTCATTTTCCCCAAAGTTTATAGTTCCATCATCTTGCTCTTCTAAGGATGATCTCCTAAATGGAATTACAATCTGAATGAGTGAGACTATCCAATATGATTGCGTCAATGATTTCCCCTCTAATTGACAGGATCCGCACCTCAAGACAAATCGAAAAGATTACGAAAGTGATTAAAACTATTGACTATTCTAGAAGCGGGATGAATTTGCATTTCTAGACTTAGACAAAATCTTCTCTTTTATGCACCAGCTAAAAATGACGGGTTTTGGCCAAACTATTGATCGACTCTGCTTTCCCAACGCAAGATCCTTCGCAAAAGAAACACAAACAGTGAATTTGCTTGTTTCAATTTCCTTCTCTTTCATAGTGTTTGGCATTTGAGGGCTTTCAGAGCTTTCGGCCTAACTTGTCCGGTCACGATGTTCCTATCCTAGCACAAAAAAAGCAATCCTCAAGGTAGTATGAATGGTGCATTTACTTGAATTCGAACTCTCTCTATAGAGAGAGGTGTAATTTGATGTTGAGTATCACCTAATAGTCTTTTACCTATAAGCATTTTCATAATGTGAGTATGTTCCATTTAAGTTTGGCACTGCCATTCCGATTGAATCAAACTTCCACCGGGGGAAAATATGAGAATGGATCACACATTGTAAGCGATTCAGTTTATTTTGAGGGTTAGAGCAGAGAGAGAGAGCGGAACCTCTTGACGTCATGTTGATAATTCCTCATCCCATTGGAAATGCAAAAGCAATCCAACATTAATAAGGGAAAAAAAAAAGGGCATTTCTTAACTTTGGTATTAGCGGTACTGGTAATAATTAGAGGAGGGTTGCAGCACCCTGGACCGCACACAAATGTTTCAATCCTGTTTCGAGTGTACTATTCCGGAGCCACACGAGCAAAGCCTCTTCGAAGATTTTTATACTTACCAAACAAATGTGCTTGGGACACTTTAAAACTTTAATAATGTGATATTTTATAATTCGATTTTCTTGTTAAGGGGTGCCAAAAAGAGTATTTCGCTATAATAATCATATTCCAATAACATGAGATATCTTTCATTCAATCAAGAGGAAATATGAGAAAATTTTTCATTACCGGATCTAGATTAACCATGGATTTTCTAAATGGGAACATTCTCGATGCAACTCGAATTCAACCCCATGGCTAAGATTAGCAAATAATGACGGGATTAATACACGTTAGTTTCTACCATGATGATCGAGACTTCGACATTCTCCAAACGGACGCAAAGTGTGGAGACCTACTCAGATCCCCAGGCGGGAACTCCAGCATGACGAATCGCACGCCCGCGGATGCTTGCTCTTTTCGGTTAAAAAGAAGATGAGAATTCTAAAATTGTTTTTTGATGGGATTGATTAATAGTTCGTGAAACGGCAGTGGTTATAATAAGAAGAAGAGTCCCATTAAAACTCTTTGACGAGGATAGCGTTGAAATCATGGAAAGCTTCTTTTGGCTTTCTTGTGAAAACATAATATGTTAAGGTTCAAGCTTTTCACTAATTGTTTCCCCCAAAACCTTTCGCTTTTTGCCAACGTCTCTCCCTTGGCATCCCTTCTCTCGCCGGACTCCTGTGAAAACGTCAAGAGTTTCTCAAAGTGAACAAGACGGACACCAACGAGATGAAGAGAAAACTGCCCGCGGCGACACAAGCTAGCCGCACTATATGCAATGGAAATAAACTGGAACCAACTTCCTAGAATCACTGGTCGACACGATATTCTTCCAATCAATCAATGCTTAAGGTAACGAATCTATAGGAAAAAAAATCAATGTAGATGGCTGAAAGGGAGAGCATATTTATATACACATCATTGACTTACATTCCTATACCGACATTCAAGCGATGAAGAAGATAAAAATCATCAGGAAAAATATCAAGATGGCAAATATCTTTATCATGAGCCACCTGTTGGATGATATTTGATTGAGATGCCTCAACAAAGCGCTGCGAGCTCCTTCTACATTCATCCAGGACTCTTCCATATTGTCATCGATTCTGCTTGCAGCATTGAAGGCGACCAACTGGTCATCGATGTAGTATATGCTGCTGTAATGCAATGGCCCCCAAAATCACACACACCATTGAAAAAGATAGGGAAACAGACAGATTGACTACGTCATCATCTCGATTAAGCGAAAAGAAATCGCCGAACAATAATGAAATGGAGAACCTTGCACAGGCTATGAGCTGGATGACTGATCCGAAGAGGTGGAAAATGCAGTTAAAAGCCAGCCCAACGGCTTTCCAGTAGGGACCAAGCAAGCCATCCAGTACCTCATACCACTGCACCAAACAGAAGCATGCCAAATCTCGATATTCAACCAGTTTAGCGATTTCAATTAGATGAATGAGTGAAGATGCTCTTTAGTTTCGTGTGTGGCGATTCTTGAATAGAGATGCACCTGAATGACATGGTTCTTGAAGCTGTGATTCTCCTTCTCTTTCCTGGTTTGGTACTCGACGTAGAGCACGCTGATGAGATAAGCCGTCCAGCTCCCCAGGAATCCATAGAAAATCTGCAGAATTATCCCAGAAAGCATCCCAAGCTGAGAGAACGAATAGGGCAGTGTCAACAGCACCTGTGCCACCTGCGTAATGTCCCAAGCGAGGAAGACAAAATTGGAGGAGGATCAGATCAACATTGATCAAGCTTTCGACCTCGTGAACCAAAAGCCAGATATTTAATTCGAGGCAATATCACTGCAGAAGTCATTACACGTCCAGGAAAATGATTGTTGGGCACAAGAATTGAAGGCATACCTGATTGGAGGCGCAGCTGAACCAAGCATCATACGCAGACCTGCCATGCCAGAGGAGGCTTTTGAGGCCACCCCCGGAGCCGTCTGTTTGTACCTTTTCTTCTTCTACTATTCCGTCTCTCTCTCCGGCATTGGCGAAGCCTGAGACCGTGGCTTCTTCGGCTTGCTTCTGAGACAGCATTTTTTCCTCTTTGTCTCACAGCCAAATCAGGCCTCTGAAACCGCTAAAAACCAAACCAGTGAGTGCATGACATGGACCAAAGGGAAGAAAAATACAGGCTTGTAATTCAAAGGGCCGCTGCATGTGAGAGAGAAACAGAGAGCACACCTAAAACTCAAAACCGTCCGTCGCTCTGTTCTTCGCACATACTTTTTAAATGGGTAGCATAATAACCTCTCTCTCTGATAGATGTGTCCAGCTCCAAACGTTTTCAATGCCCTCGAGTCACTTGCCATTCTTACTCAAGAGTACAGAGGAAGCAAATCTCCAAAATTTCCAATTCAGGGAGGGTAAGATTTTAAACTAGGTGGCACAAATAATTTATTTCTTGCCAGAAAATGGAAGGTTTTGGTGTTGGAGATAAAACCCAAACATGTGCAAAAACCTAGAGAAGGGTTCTGAAGACGGAGGCCCAGAATCTGACAAGAAGAGCACCTTAAACAGAGGGAAAACGGGGGATTGATTCCTTTACATGCAAAAGAGCATGAGCACTGCTGCATATATAGGAAAGTGTTAGTCGTTGTTGGACCTGAGAAAAAGAAGACTGAAGCAAGAAAGAAATCTCTCTCTCTCTTCAGTGTTCTTTCATTTTATTGGAAGAGGAGGGGGAGCAACAGTTGCATGGACCTTCATAACTTCAGCAGTATGCTCTGCTCTTTTAAAATGTTTTCTTGATGATTATTTCTTGCCCCATTTCTCAGCATGTTTCTCTCCAGTCTCTTGGTTTATTTATTGGATTTAACCATTAGATGAATCTCCCAAGCCTAGATACCAGAGTAAAATATTCCACGAATCGATTTTCTTTCTTTCTCCTTTTCACTTGTTGCGGGACTGTTTTCATACAATTCATAGTAGTTTTGGAAAGCACAAAAAATAAATCTTTATCTCTATGGTAGAAATGGATTTTAGTTAAAAGGGCATGCGATATTTAAGAAAATTTTAGCTGTTTCATGATTTTGAGCATTGTTTTTATAGTAACATGTTATTACGATGCATCTTACATGTAGCAGGGTCACTTTAGAGAATTTTCAAGAAAAAAAGAAAGAAAATTGACAATTAAAACTTTTTTGTTATTGGCTTCCACGTAGAGCTAGATGTGGAATAAGGGCAAGAGAAGACTGCCTTATCTAATTGATTAATATCGTGATTGTGAAGGTAAGTTTGTGGAGTTTGAAGATTTTGAGGATTGGAATTTGGCAAGCTACCATAATCAATCAAAAAGCTTAAGGATAATGACATAAATTGGTTTCTAAATTTTGGCCTAATGTGTAATGTGATCTTTAAATTCTCATTTGTTTAATATTGTTCATAAATTTTTAGTTTATTCAATCAGATCATCGGATTTTTGGTACATGTTTAATTCATTTTGGGGACTAAATTGATCGATACTAAAAGTTCATAGATTATATTAAACAAACTGAATGTTCAAGGCTTATATTGCATATTGGGTTAAAGTTCATGAATCATATTAAACAAATTAAAAATTTAATGACCACATTGCATATCTAGCTAAAATTTAGAAACCATTTGTCTCATTTTCCTAAATGCTTAGAACACCATCATCTCACTCTTCTTAGCATGATCTCTTCATCTCCATGGACATCCATAATAATCCATTTCATCTCCATGAAATTTGAGATATTAATGCAATTAAGTTGCATTTGGCAATTTGAATAAAATTCATAATAGTATCAAATTTATCCTATCTACGTTTGATACTTGTTCAAAATAGGATAAAGTCGAATATAAGGAGATATACGCTAAATAAATGTAGATAAAATTTCTAATTTTATAATAAGAAAGTTATTTTTCTTAAAAACAAACTTCTTAAATTAGCAAATCTAAATTTATATTTCAATATAAATAATATTTGAATTCTAATATAATAAAATCAAAATAACAAAAAATAAGAATTTAGTCTTTTAATAAAATCTTATCTTTATTTATACATTCGAAGTTAATTCTATCTTATAATATAAATTCAATGTAAAAATGTATATTTATTACATATTTTTAGGTGTTTTGATATTTAAAGTATATTATTACAGTTTTCTATTTAATAAAATTTTATTATAGAATGACAGAAGGGGAAAAAATAAATTAAAACTAAATTAATTAAAAATATTGTAAAATAAAATAAAAATAAAAATAAAGTAGACAATAGTGTCGTAAGAAAATTTTACCATCTCCATTTATATTAGTATGCTTTGTTTGAACAAAAATATATATGATAGGATATAAATATATTCAGATTTATTACTGCAATCACCAAACAGTGGATATGTTATAATAAAATCTCCTAAATTTCATATTATATCTTATCAAGTTCTATCTTGATTAGAAATTCGGATGATCGAATGTAACCGTGATGGATGGAAGGACCTCCTTTTCATGAAGGTTCTTCTTCAGTATCATCTTTTTTGGCATAACTCTCTCTCTCACACATCATTTTCTTCTTTTTTCTACCCTCTTGATTTTTTGATACTAAATTCAGCGGTAAATGGAATTAAAATCTAAATGAACGAGACTATCCAATATGATTGCGTTTATGATTCCCTTTTAATTGATCGGATGCGCATCTCAAGGCAAATCGAAAAGACCACAAAAGTGATAAAACCTACTGACTTTTCTTTCTAGAGTAGGGTGGATTTGCATTTCTAGATTTAGACAGGATCTTCTCTTTTGTGCATTGGCTAAAAATGATGGGTTTTGGCCAAACTACTAATCAACCCAGCTTACCCAACGCGAGATCCTCCACATAAAAAACGCGGCCAATGAATTTGCTCATTTCAATTTCCTTTTTATTTCATAGTGTTTGGCATCCGGGGGCTTTCAGGGCTTTCGACTTAACTTGTCAGGTCGCAATGGTCCCCGTCCTAGCACAAAAAGAGTCGTCCTCAGGGTAGGAAGAAGAGTGCATTTGCTTGAGTTTGAACTCTCAAGAGACGAAGTTTGATATTGAGTATCACCTAAGATTCTCTTACCCATAAGTCTTTTCATAACATAAATATGTTCCATTTAAATTTGACACTGCCATTCCGATTGGATCAAACTTCCACTAGGGGAAAATATGAGAATGGGTCACACGTTGAAGTGAATTCGATTAGGTTTATTTTGAGGGTTCTGGCACAGAGAGAGAGAGAGAGTGGAACGTCTTGATGTATTTTTATTCCTCATCCTAACGGAAAGTGCAAAAGCAAGCCAACACTCAGGAAAAAATTAAAAAAAACGAGGCATTTCTTAACTTTGGGACTAGTGGTTATGGTCATGATTAGGGGGGAGTTAGAACACCGTGCACCGCATCCAAAAGTTTCAATCCTATCTCGAATGTACAAATTCTGGAGACACACCGGTAGAGCCTCTTCCAAGATTTTCATTCTTATCAAACAAATGTGTTCGGGGGCACTTTGGAAAAATGTTACCATAAACCTAAAACTATACCCTCTGTGACAATTTTACCCTTAACTCTTTTTTTTGTCACTAAATACCCCAAACTATACTACTTGTAATAATTTTATCCTGAACTTTTTTTTGTTCCATAAAAAACCCCAAACCATATTACTTGTGATAAATTTACCCCAAACTTTTTGATCGATGGGCATTTTCATCCTTTTTCTTCTTCTTTTTCTCTCAACAGAGAGCAGTCGACGAGCCGCCCTCGCCGGCGTCAGAGTCGAGCAAGGCTCTGGCAGCCCTTGCCCGACACCAGCGAAGCTCGCCCAAGCGTGGGTGAGGGCTAGATCAGGCCTGGGCAGCCCTCGCCCGACGCTGGCAAGGCCGACCGCCGCCTTCCTCCCCCTGTCAAGAGAAAAAAATAAAAGAATAAAAAAAATAGAAATTGACAAAAATGCCCTTCAACCCAAAAAAATTTGGAGTAAATTTGTCATAAGTAGCATAGTTTCGGGTTTTTGGTGGCACAAGAAAAAGTTCGAAGTAAAATTGTCACAAGTGATATAGTTCAGGGTAAAATTGTCACAAGTGATATAATTCAAGATAAAATTATCACAAATGACATAGTTTGAGGTTTTTGGTTACAAAAAAAAAGTTCAAGGTAAAATTATCACAGAATGCATAGTTCAAGGTTTTTGGTGATATTTTCCCAAAACTTTAATGATGTGATCTTTTATACTTCAAATTTATTATTAATGAGCACCCAGAAGAAATATTTCGCAATAACAATATTGTTCTAATATCATAAAATATCTTTCATGCAATCAAGAGGAAATATGAGAGAACCTTTCGTTAGTGGGTCCAGATTGACTATGGATTTCCCTAGATGGGAACATCTCCGATGCAATTCGAATTCAATCCAATGACCAAGATTAGCAAATATTAACAAGACTAATGAGTCGTTTATATGTATAGTTTCTAGCGGGATAATTGAGACTTTGACATTCTCCTTACACGAAGCATGAAGACCTAATAATTTCTGCTCAAACATGATTTTTTTTTTAATTATGTTCCCTATAAAAGTTTATGAGCATTTGAAAACATTTCGTAACTTCTCAAATTTTCTATTCCCTAAATAGAAATATGTCAAGTGTAACCCTTAAAATGATTTGTAACTTAAAATTTCTTCTAATTTTTTGTATAATTTTATTATTTTTTCTTTTTCTTTCTCCTCTTCTTCTTCCTCTAGCCTGTCGCCCGCCAGACAAGAGCCGGTAAGGTTGGTAACCTCAAAGGAGCCTCGCCAGCCTTCAACGAGGTCGGGACTCACTTTGGCCTAGCAAGGCCGAGCCTCACGGCAGCTGGGCGAGGCTCTCACCCAAATTTGGCGAGCCCGGCAAGTTGATAAAGAGAGAAACGGCCGGTTGAGAATAGACATGCACACTGCATATGGCAAAGCAAGTTCAACGAGACACCAGGAGGAAAATGATGACACTTTCGAAGGCTGGACACTGTCAAAAGCAGCTTCATTAGAATAAGACCTGTTCACCACCCCCCTCATTTCCATCTTCATCCATCTCTCTTCTTCATCAGGTAGTCATGACATAAGTCGATCACTCGTGCATTCTACTCTTTCTAAGCTCTTTCGATTATACGTATCCTTGGACGGATGTGACGGCGATAGGTTCAATGGCCACGGGAATTCTCTGGCTCCAGCATTAGTCTCTTGTCGATCATCGTATGTTCCTCTCCATGTCTGCGATGGCTTCTCTTCCATCTAAGTCGTTGGCTTTGAAAGTGGGGTTCCACAAATCGACGGGTCCGCAAGCGGAGGCGATCATGAGGAATGCCGTAAATGAGGCTGTCTCTCGCAACCCTGGCATTGGAGCCGGTCTCATTAGGTTGCTGTTCCATGATTGTTTTGTCAGGGTAACGTTGCTGTTCCATGATTGTTTTGTCAGGGTAACGTCATAGATAAATCCTAAATGTCAAACCAATGACGGACTCACATGTCCCTGCACTAGACCTCGGCAACGGCAGAACATCTATGTACCTGCTTTTTAAGAACCACTAGCAAAACACTGAGGATCATACGCGCATCAGCCTCAATGAGAAGCCATTCCCTGTGTAAACCTGGTAGGACGAGAAGGAAAACAAGAACGAACAAGTCATCGTCGGAACAGGCAGAAGAAGCCAGAGCACAGAAGAGAACGCAAACGATCATTTATTCGCGTGTTCCGTGCATTCCTCTCCGTCTGCGAATATCCATCGTAAGAGAAGAAAGCCCAACAAATGAAAAGAAAAGAAAAGAAAAGAAACCCCGTTAACAACAACGAACGAACATGCGAACGATCGGATGGAGACGAAAGACTAGTTTAGTAACAAGTCGGATGCGAGACGCCCGTTCTATCGAGGAAAAACGGAGTCCATTTGAAGCTTGACGAAGCTCGACGTCGTAAAACGATCGTTCTTTGAAAGAAAAGGAGAAAAAGAAAACGGGTGGTTCCGAGCAAACAAACGAGGAAACGCGACGGGAGGAGTACGAATGATCGAATCGGCGATGGCCGGGAAAAGAGAGAGAGAGAGAGAGGGGACGAACCTGTCTTGGGGGAGGGGGGCGTCCGTGAGGCATCTCGTCTCTGCAATGTGGAATGGAGTCCTTTCTCTGTGAAATTTTCCTTTCCCGGAAAACGCAGAGGAGAAAAACGCAGGGTGGTGCTCCAAGTGGAAAAAAGAGGGGGGAGAGAGAGAGTTTGCAACCCGCTTTTCTCCGTCTTTTTTTTTTTCCGATTATTTTCAACATTTGAAGCGCGTCTAGATGATCGCTTTCGATTTTATTTCTTATCTTATTTAAATTTTAGGGAGAATATATTTTCGATATTTTTTTATTAGTGGAAAAAATCTAAAATTTCTCACTTGTAGATATATTAATACATCCATTCACATATTTATGATTGGAATATGTTTAGTGTTGTTAAGGGAAGAGAAAATTCTATTTTCCACTAAACAGACCCGAATTGAAAAAGAAAACTTAATTGTTTCAAAGGAAAAATAAAGACATACATATATATTTATTGGATATTACAACATCGCTATATTTTTCATTGATGGTTTTACTTCAACAGGCTGAAATTTCTATATTTTGCGAACATTAATATATGCTAATTTCTCCTTATTTTAGCTTTTGGACTTGTACCTCTTTCACTTACTTGCAATGAACTCCCGCATATCCACCACTGCCGAATGTAAAGTTAATAAGCTGAAAATTTTGTAAAGTCTAAATAGGGAAAATCACTATGGACAAAATAGATCGAGGACCTATTTGTTTATACGTAAAAATGAGTAGAAAGTATTTTGTTTCTTTATTGTCAAAATTTGACATATCGTTCAAATTTTTAAAACTTATAAAGAAATTATTTGTAATCAATCAATATTTGTGCCTCAGAAAAGTTTTAGAAATTTCAAGTTTGAAAACAAAAGATCTGAAATGTACGAGCTAAATTAATAGGACAAAAAGGATACCATATCAAGATGTAATTTGAAATCCAATATTTAAAATAAAGATGGTATTTAAATTTCTAAATGTGAAGAGGATCTCGATACATATAGTAAAATCGAGAATTATACTTGCAAATTTCCCAATGAAAGACGTAATATTCCTAAATTGCTTAATCTTCTTGATTATATCCAACTTTGACTATTGGAGGATTGTGACGTGCGAAGAAGAAGAAGAAAAAATAAAAGTTCATGTGCTGCCTTCCACATGGAAAATTTCTTATCTTCCCTCTGTACAAACCATGTGAAAGCAGATTCCATTTAAGGAGATTTTCCCCATCCATTTCAAATCAGACTGAGCAAAAACCAGCTCAGATGACAGCAAATTTTGCATTAATAAGTCGAGTCAACCTGCCCTTTTGCGGACTCAAACATTTATTTATTCCCATTTCCATAATCACCGCAGCCAATTTCAGCATCAGTAAAGGCCAAATTACAAGTTCACATCTAATGGGGAGGTGTGGAAGGTGAGCTGCACTGGTAGCATTTAGCAAAGAGCCCAAAGGTGTCCACTTGCTTGACGAAGTTGACCACGCTCGCCCATCCTCCGAACCCGAACCCAACCACCAAGGTCCAACCCACCACGAACGCGTTCACCACGAACATGGCCGTCCAGCTCGGCAGGAAAGCTGGGGGCTTCTCGGCGGCGTTCTGCATGTGAGAATTCAATATGTGTCAGTATCATGAAGTTGTGCTGCCTTAAAGCGAGGACAATTCATGTCGTATCACTGACCTCCCGGGCAGAGGCCGACCGGAAAGTGATCATGTGGGCAGCAGCCGGGATGATGTAGACAGTGAAGCTGACCAGGAGGGCGCCCACGGCGGAGTTGATCGGCCCGAAGAAGGGAAAAATGATGGCCATGAACCAGATGGGGATCACCACCGCCAACCGGGCGACGGCCTTCAATAATATGCTCTTCGCGTGGTGCACCCCTATCAACTTCTCCCACAGAAAGTAGAGCGGCGTGCACAGGAACCCAAATGTTATGAACTGCGATGCCAATGAAATCACTCATCAACATCTTTGTTAACAGATTCGATGGAAAATCATCTGTAATATTGAATGATACCCGTGTATGTACGTGAAATATATATACACACACACATATATATATAGTGGAGGGAAATTTGAGGAGAGGAGACCTGGTGGATGAGCATCAAAATGACAGCAGCGTCTCGCCACCCAGATGGAGGGAGAATAGAGAAGGCATTGGCGTGGTTCAAGAGCTTGTCGCCGAAGGCCCAGTACACCGCTGTTGCCGATGGAATCGTGAGAGTGAACACGTACAGGGTGGCCAGCAGATATATGTACTTAAACTTTCTTGGCTTCCACATCGCGTCCATTATTTCGCTGTCGCAGTTTAACACAACTTATTTAGCTTCATGAAGAGAAGGAAAGTTTGTCGACAATTATCAAGGCCTCCGGGTCTTTTAAGACAATTTGACCCGAGTGATCTATGTATTCTGCTACACTCACTGTTGATAATCAATCGAGCACTGCTCCTTTTGAGTTTAATCACATAAACTTTGAGTCAAAGTGTGATTGTAGTCAAGTAGAAGAAATCAAGCACAAATACATGAAATGAGCACAGGACGGAGGAGGAACTCACACAGTGATGGCGTGTCCGCCAAAAGTGTAGAGGATATTGGTGGCACCGGTGAAATACAGGACCAGCTTGGTAGGTCCGGAGTGGATCACACCCTCAACCTGCATCATTTTATCAACATCAGAAATCAAAGAAATGAAATTAATCTGAACGGGCCTGAAAGCGGATTCAATTCAGAAGCTTGGAGAAGAGAGAGAGAGACGAGACACCATAATCACCTGGCCGTGAGCAATGGCAGCACCAGTCATGTACCAAGCGGTGTAGGTGGTCATGGCGAGGCCGAGGAAGGACCAAATCCGGTAGTTGTGGAAGGAGGGGATGAACACGGTGGTCGCACAGCATGCTCCGAATATGTAAGTCCATGTCCTCTTGTACAACCGGTCATTGATGTAGTATATGATGCTGTAATGCAATGGCCCCCGGAAATCACACACACGAACAAAAATGATAGCGAAACATACAGATTGACTAAGTTGTCGTTTCGATTAAGCGAAAAGAAATCACCAACTGATGATGAAATGAGCAACCTTGCACAGGCTATGAGCTGGATGACTGATCCGCAGAGGAGGAAAATGCCGTTGAAAGCCAGCCCAGCGGCTTTCCAGTAGGTCCCAAGCAAGCCATCCAGCACCTCGAACCACTGAACCAAAAACGAAAAGCATACCGATTTCGAGATGAACCCACTTCA
Source organism: Corymbia maculata (assembly GCA_014182735.1). Taxonomy (NCBI): domain Eukaryota; kingdom Viridiplantae; phylum Streptophyta; class Magnoliopsida; order Myrtales; family Myrtaceae; genus Corymbia; species Corymbia maculata. The sequence continues at coordinate 39,621,404 of CM024688.1, read as the reverse complement.
GCGATTTTTAATTAGATGGTATGTGTGGAAGTACTCTTTGGTTTGGTGTGTGGCAATTCTTGAAGAGAGATGCACCTGAATGGCATGGTTCTTGAAGCTGTGATTCTCCTTCTCTTTCCGGGTCCGGTACTCGATGTAGAGCACACTGACGAGATAAGCCGTCCAGCTCCCCAGGATTCCATAGAAAACCTGCAGAACTATCCCGGAAAGCATCCCGAGCTGAGAGAAGGAATAGGGCAGCGTCAACAGCACCTGTGCCACCTGCGAAGTGTCCCGAGCAAGGAAGACAAAATTGGATGAGAGTCAGATCAAAATCGATGGAACTTTTGACTTGTGAACTAAAGGCCGGATCTTTAATTGGAGGCAAAATCACTGCAGAAGTCATGACATGTCCTAGAAAACGATCGTTGGGCACAAGAATTTAAGAAATACCTGATTGGAGGCGCAGCTGAACCAAGCATCATACGCAGATCCGCCATGCCAGAGGAGGCTTTTGAGGACAGAGCCGGAGCCATCTGTTTGCGCCTCTGTTTGCGCCTTTTCTTCTTCTACTATTCCGTCTCTCTCTCCAGCGTTGGTGAAGCTAGAGACCATCGCTTCCTCGGATTGCTTCTGAGACAGCATTTTCTCCTCTGTCACACAGCCAAATCAAGCCTCTGAAGACGCAAAAAACAAACTAGTGAGTGAATGACACAGACAAACCAGGAGAAAATACAGGCTTGTAATGGAAAGAGCCAGTGCCTGTGAGAGAGAAACAGAGAGCAGCCCCGAGAATCAAAAGCTCCCGTTGCTCTGTTCTTCGCACACTTGTTTATATGGGCAGCACAGATGTATCCTCCAAACATTTTGCAGTGTCCTTAGATCACTTGCCACTCTAGAATACAGAGGAAATGAATCCTCCATATTTTCCAATTCAGGGAGGATAAGGTACTAGGCGGAAAAAATTTATTTCTTATCCAGAAGAGGAAGGGCTCTGAAGACGGGAGGCCCAGGATCTGAAAAGAAGAGCGCCTTAAAACAGAGAAAAAACAGGAGATGGATTCATTTCCATGCAAAAGTGGACCAGAGAAAAAAGACTGAACAAGAAAGAAATCTCTCTCTCTCTCTCTCTCTCTCTCTCTCTCTCTCTCTCTCTCTTCAGTGTTCTTTCATTTTATTGGGGAGGGTTGCATGGACCTTCACAACTTCTGCAATATGCTCTGTTCTTTTAAAATGTTTTCTTGATGATTATTTTCGAGCCCCCTTTCTCAGTATGTTACTCTCCAGTCTCTTGGCTTATTTATTGGATTTAATCGTTAGATGAATCTCCCAAGCCCAGATCTAGATCGGAGTAAAATATTCCACGAATTGATTTTCTTTCTCCTTTTCACTTATTGCTTGACTGTCGCATTTGGCTATGGTGTTTCATACAATTTATAGAAGCTTTCAAAGCACAAAGTAAAAAATCTTTATTTCTATGGTAGAATTTAAGAAAATTTTAGTTTTATCTTGAGTTTGAGTATTATCTTTATAGTAACATGTTATGATGATTCATCTTATAAGTATTACAGTCACTTTAGAGTCAAAAGAGGCTAGAGAAGACTACCTTCTATAGCTGATTAATGTGGTGATTGTGAAGGTAGGTTTATGGAGTTTGAAAATTTTAAGGATTGGAACTCGGTGAGCTACCAAAATCAATTAAAAAGTTTAAGGATAATGATACAAATTAATCCCTAAACTTTGATTTAATATATAATGTAATCTCTGAATTTCTCATTTGTTTAATACGGTCCCTAAACTAGTTTGTTCAATATGATCCTTAGACATTTAATATGTTTAATTTAGTCCTCCAATATTTTGGAGACTAAATTGAGCATATACTAAAAATTCATGTATCATATTAAACAAACTGAAAATTCATGAATTATATTATATATTGGGCTAAAATTCATCAACCATATTAAATAAGTTAAAAGTTGAGAGACCAAATTACATATCAAGCTGAATCATAGCTTTCGCATCAATAAGGAGTCACCTCTCTCACCAAACCTGTCCCTTGTTTTCTTATATGAGAAACCCATTCTTTAATTACAAAAATCCTAGAATTTATGTGTTTTTCGAAACCTTTCCTCTCATTTTCCCCAAAATTTACAGTACCATCATCTTGCTCTTTTAAGGATGATCTCCTAAATGGAATTATAATATGAATGAGTGAGACTATCCAATATGATTGCGTCAATGATTTCCCCTCTAATTTACAGGATCCGCACCTCAAAACAAATCGAAAAGATTAAGAAAGTGATTAAAACTATTGACTTTTCTAGAAGCGAGATGGATTTGCATTTCTAGACTTAGACAAAATCTTCTCTTTCGTGCATTGGCTAAAAATGACAGGTTTTGGCCAAACTACTAATCGACTCAGCTTTCCCAACGCAAGATCCTCCACATAAGAAACGCGGACAGTGAAATGGCCAGCGAATTTGCTTGTTTCAATTTCCTTCTCTTTCATAGTGTTTGGCATTCGGGGGCTTTCAAAGCTTTCAACTTAACTTGTTTAGTCACAACAGTCCCTGTCCTAGCACAAAAAAAGCCATCCTCGGGGTAGGATGAATGGTGCATTTACTTGAATTCGAACTCTCTCCATAGAGAGAGAGGTGTAATTTAATGTTGAGTATCACTTAAGAGTCTCTTACCTATAAGCATTTTCATAATGTAAGTATGTTCCATTTAAGTTTGGCACTGCCATTCCGATTGAATCGAACTTCACTGGGGGGAAATATGAGAATGGACCACACGTTGAAGTGATTCGATTTATTTTGAGGGTTAGAGGAGAGAGAGAGAGAGAGAGCGGAACCTCTTGACGTCATGTTGATAATTCCTCATCCTATCGGAAATGCAAAAGCAATCCAACATTAATTAGGGACAAAAAGGGGCATTTCTTAACTTTGGGATTAGCGGTACTAGTAATAATTAGAGGAGGGTTACAGCACCCTGGACCGCACACAAATGTTTCAATCCTGTTTTGAGTGTACTATTCCAGAGTCCCACGGGCATGGCCTCTTCGAAGATTTTTGTACTTACCAAACAAATGTGCTTGGGGCACTTAAAACTTTAATGATGTGATATTTTATAATTCGATTTTCTTGTTAACGGGTACCCAAAAAGAGTAGTTCGCAATAATAATCATATTCCAATAACAAGAGATATCTTTCATGCAATCAAGAGGAAATATGAGAATTTTTCATTACCGGATCTAGATTAACCATTAATTTTTTAAATGGGAACATTCCCGATGCAACTCGAATTCGACCCGATGGCTAAGACTAGCAAATAATGACGGGATTAATAAGACGTTTATATGTTAGTTTCTACCATGACGATTGAGACTTCGACATTCTCCAAACGCAAAGCGTGGAGACCTACTCAGACCCCCAGGCGGAAACTCCAGGATGACGAATCGCACGCCCGCGGAAGCTTGCTCTTTTCGGTTAAAATGAAGATGAGAATTCTAAAATTGTTTTTTGATGGGACTGATTAATAGTTCGTGAAACGGCAGTGGTTATAATAAGAAGAAGAGTCCCAATTAAAACTTTTTCGCGAGCACAGCGTTGAAATCAGGAAAGCTTCTTTTGGCTTTCTTACGAAAACATAATATGTTAAGGTTCAAGCTTTTCACTAATTGTTTCCCTAAAACCTTTGGCTTTTCGCCAACGTCTCTCCCTTGGCATCCCTTCTCTCGCCGGACTCCTGTGAAAACGTCAAAGAGTTTCTCAAAGTGAACAAGACAGACACCAACGAGATGAAGAGAAAACTGCCTGCGGCGACACAAGCTAGCCGCACTGGCCATTGATGATTTTCAATAACAGGTGCTGTTCACTTTGTAATAGAATTTCACTCCTATATGCAATGGAAATAAACTGGAACCAACTTCCTAGAATCACTGGTCAACACGATATTCTTCCAATCAATCAATGCTTACGGTAACCAATCTATAGGAAAAAAAATCAACGTAGATGGCTGGAAGGGGGAGCATATGTATATACACATCATTGACTTACATTTCTATACCAACATTCAAGCAATGAAGAAGATAAAAATCATCAGGAAAAATATCAAGATGGCAAATATCTTTATCATGAGCCACCTGTTGGATGATATTTGATTGAGATGCCTCAACAAAGCGCTGCGAGCTCCTTCTACATTCACCAAGGACTCTTCCATATTGTCATCGATTCTGCTTGCAGCATTGAAGGCGACCATCACAAAAGAGTTCACATTGTAAGTTCAACATAAGGACTTGCAAGAAGACAAGCTCCAAAATGCACTATTAATCATCCCCTATGGCTTCTACTCATTTCCTCTTTTGTATTGATTTAGGGCAGCATAAAGAAGATGACTGTTATAGAAGGGGCAAACCTAATAGCCACTTCGCCTTGCTGGGCAACCATCGAAGCCAAATGTGTAAATATGCCACCTAGTTCAGATATTGTGGATTCAACATTGTGAAGGGCAGTTGCACGACTTTGAGAATAGTTTTCCTGCCGAGGAACCACCTGCTGCAACATGGACATCTCCATGGAGTCGGATGGACTATTGTCCACTGCTAATCTCCGTCTGAGCAGCCAAAAGTCATTTATTGACATGCAAAATTAGAGAACAGTATCACTTGGCAAAACTGATAATTGCGTGACTATCTAGTAATTGTCACATTACTGCTGGTGTGCACGATGCGTATGCAAAATTTTGGAACTTATGTTGCACCGAGAAGAGATGCAAAATCTAATTCACTGTGCAAAACCATCTTCTGCAGTCTTTTTGACAATGAGTATTGCATGAGATATGTATTACTAAGCAGATTGAGAAGTTGGGAGCGCAGCAATCCAACAATCCAATGCCAACCCGTTCAAAGATGAAGTTTTTCCAATAGCAACTAGTGCGGCTAAACATCAAGTCCAGCCCTCTTTAAATCAATACTAGCTACACGGCATCAAGAGAGCAATGCACTCGCAATATTTCACCACAAGGCAGAGTAGGCTGGGGCAACCATTTGTGTTTAGATGTTGGCCTACAGTTTTTTCATGTAGTCTTCTACATTCCATCAAACAGTAGATCTTTTCCCCTCATTGAACATGCTCCGGAATATGTTTGCATCTAACCACACAACCTGCTGGACATTGGGTAAGACTCTGAAAAAGTACTAACATCAGCGGAAGCGTTTTCAGAGTTTCACAGTTTTACATTGTAGCCGTGGGATCATTTAATGCCAAGAACTATTCAATGAACCAATATATAAAATATTGCAGAGTGTTTTCACTGAAACATGCTAAAAGTATCACTTTCTCTACTTTGGAGAAAGTATTGAGGAAGCCGCAGCCTAGCTTGTAAGATGATGTAAGACATACCTCAATTGGTTGCCAACTTGAGATCCATTTGAAGGCAATCTGAGCAGTCGCAAAGAGGCAGAGATGGGGCCAAACAGATGGAGAGACAAAATTTAATACCAAAATTAGACAATGAAGCAATTTTTACAGATGTAAAGAATATGGGAATGATATACAGTATTGACAACTCAAATTTAGTAACAGTACCTAGGAAAAATAATTTATTGATACTGAAAAGAATCTAAATATAGGAAAATTTAAAATGCTAATGCATATTAGGAGCTAGTGTTCCATTCTTCGCATATCTAATACACAGACCCAGTCCAACCTCCATGCCACCAAGTTTTTCAACAAGTATTAAGTGTTGTATGGTGCAATATTTGCAAGATATTAAAGCATCATACAATCTAGGAATATTGAAAAATATGTTCTTAAGGAACATAACTTATGGGCAAGACATAAAAAATGGATAAATCCCTTTGCAAGAGTTAAGTTTAATCTCCTTGATTTTCCACTGTCTACGCACATTGTGCGCTCTTACTTAATCTCCTTGCTAGAGCTAATTGTTACTGTGCAATCTCATTTACATGTGGTTAAGCCAACCAGGGTTCCATAGAATCCAAACAAAATACTTACACTGCTTCGGGTGGACTTCCAGATTCATTGGACGCACTTGACCAAGGAGGTGGCTCAGTCACGGCCTTTGTATGCTGCTTAAAATGGTTTTCTCTTGATGCATTGGCAGAGAACATCTGTTTCCGATTTTCATGAGCCTTGATATTCTGACACAGAAAACCGTGTATGAGAACATGGAAGGAGAGTTGAACCACATCAAGTTAAACATGAAGAGCTGCTCAAATTCATAGTTAACCTGAGTTCTGGTTTTCAAAACATCCTGGAGGTGTTTTGTAGTTCCCATAAGCTTGCTTTTCAGGTCATCACAAACAGTGGTCGAATGGACAACTCTATCTTCTGAATAGTTCCCGCCACTCATTTCTATATTTTGAAGGGTCTGCAAATCTTGAAGGGCAACATTTAGTGCTGTGATGTCGTCCTTTATCAATGAAGTCAGTTGTTGTATTTCGACTGTGGGATCATCGAACATGGATGACCTTTTTGCCACTGCATTTGACAAAATCGTGAAACAAAACCACCACTTAGCATAAACACCATAACTCAAATTTCATCCAGATTCACTATAATGACAACTTCAGAGTTTGCAAGAAGTAATTTCAGCAACCAAAAGGGGAAAAAACCCAACCAGAATTGCAGAAGACTTCCGCTTAGATTGACCACCGAGAAGAAGAAAAATCAGGAACTTGTGATAATGATATTAATCTATCACAAGAATATTACAGCATAAGTCTGATATTAAATGACTTGATTGTGTTGCAAACTCTGGATGAGAGTGTATGTACATGCTTACAGTTTCAAGATCATCTGAGTTAGCATCATCAAATGTGGATGTGATACTAAAACATTACCAGAAGAAGAAAATAGAAAGAGGTCCAACACACTTGCTTCAAAGCACAGTAAGGACATCCTAGTCAATTGTTCGACATCAGGAATCCTGAATATCAGGCAATCTATTAACTGGATCTTGTGACCAGCTCAGGAATCATTAGAGAGTAATACCGGATTGCTTGGGATGTCAATAGATTTATCTTAGTGATGTGCCATCATCCATACAGGCGAAAAAAGGCAACAGCTATGACAGATGTAGTGTGGCAATTGCCGTTTGGCAATAAATCTATTTCAAGTCACGCAAATCATATCGTATATCAATCATCATCCAGTAAAAATATTCAACATCCTAACTTCCCAAGTAATCATGTTGCTTTTGAACTGAGAAATCTAACAACAAAAAAAAACCAACTCCACAGCTTTTTACTTGTGCAGTGGAGCGAATCAGAACGTACCGATTCATTCTCCCAACTAAACTCTGTTGATCTCAACCCAGCTGTAAACACCACTTGTACAGCAAAATCAATCAGAACCTCAACACCTAAACACTACCAGCACATAAACAATGCCATAACTAACACCTAAACGCACGATTTGGCATAGACAGAACTTCTCAGGAACAAAGCCGTCCAAAAATCACACGGATGACATCTAAAAGTTTCGACAAGGCCGATCGAAATAACATCCCCAAACGCGGTCGAAGCAACGAAAGCAAGAAAAGGCGCGTGAACGATGCTAAAGCGAGCGAGACAGCCACATACATTTGGCGAGCCTGGCAATCTTCTGCGAGGTCTCGTTGATGCCCAGCCCGATCCGAGCGGCTCTCTTGTTGAACTCGGATCTGGCGGAGGCCGGGGACGCATCCTTCGCGGCGCCGGCGCGACCTTCCGACGGATCGACGGCGGGGGCTCCGCCGATCTTCTGGAGCGTCTCGGTGAGAGAGCGGAACTCCGACGTCCGGTCTCTGTAGGAGGAGGAGGAGGAGGAGGACGCCATGGGAATCGGATCGTACCTTCGCCGGAATCTGGACCGATCTCTACATGCTTCGGGGCGTTTGCCAAGGGGAAAAATCCCGGGTCAGCTGAGATGCGCTGTGCGCCTCAGGGAGCATCTCAGGGAGGGAGCGCGCGTTTGGGGGAGAGGAAACGGTTTGCGGATTGGACCGGTTCGGTTCGGTTGATCGGCGAGTCCGCATTTTGTGGCTCGGACCGGTTCTTTTCGACCACGGTTCTTATTTTTGGGTCGGGCCTGGAGTCAGAGTTCTCATTCACATGTCAATCCCAAATCGGGAGGACCGGCCCAAATAATTAATCGTTTTAGAGCCATCGGATGGAGAAACGGCGGGAAAATATGAGCCGTCCGATCTAGGTTAAGAATGAGCAACCCCTTCTTCTTCCTTCATCTCCCATATATAAACCCTCGCAGACAGTTTAAGCTTCTCTTCACGGCACAGCTCTAGGGTTTGCTTCCAAGCTCCACCGCAAAACCCCGCTCAGCCTCCGTAGCCTACGAGGTTAAAGGACGGCATATCGTCGCTGTCCGCCTTGACCGAGCCTCCAGCTTCGTCTTGGCCCTCAGTTTTGTTTCTGTTTTCTTTTTGTTTGTATCAACGTAGGAAAGCAGTTCGTAGGAAATAATGGGGAAACTATCGAAGGCCGAGAAGAAGATCGCGTACGACTCGAAGCTGTGCCAGCTCCTGGACGAGTACAGCCAGATCCTGATCGTGGCGGCGGACAATGTCGGGTCGAACCAGCTCCAGAACATCAGGAGGGGTCTGAGGGGCGACTCGATTGTGCTCATGGGGAAGAACACCATGATGAAGAGGTCCATCAGGATTCATGCCGAGAACACCGGTAATAAGGCCTACCTCAACCTCATCCAACTGCTCCAGGTACATGTTGCTTCTTGTTAGAATGATCTCTTCTGATTCATTTGGCATAGTTCTTAAGGATTGTATGAGGGAGTTCCTATGAGGAAGAGATACGAGAGTGAAAAAGTTGAGAAACATGGGTTTTGTATTAGACTCTGTAAAAAAGATTGATTTTTTATGGTTCATTGTGTTCAGGGAAATGTAGGCTTGATTTTCACCAAGGGTGACTTGAAGGAAGTCAGTGAAGAGGTTGCCAAGTACAAGGTGCGGCTCTCTGATGCTCTTGATCTCGTTAATTTGCTTAAATTAGTAGGTTTCATCATGTTTATGTACCATTATTTTGGGAACTGGATAATCTATTATAGTACAAGGTGCGGCTCTCTGATGCTCTTGATCTCGTTAATTTGCTTAAATTAGTAGGTTACATCATGTTTATGTGCCATTATTTTGGGAACTGGATAATCTATCATAGTATGCAATTTCCTGCTGTTTTAGCTTCTATGTGGTTGCTGTTTCATGGTGTTGGAGTTTACCTATTGGAATCAATGGATTCATTAAGATTTGCCGTAGCAAGTGTGATTGCAAAATGCTCCACTTTGTTTGGCGACTGCTCATATTGTGTTTAATAGAAGCCAAATCGATCAGCCATGATTGCATTATGGGTACAGCAGATTTATGGTTGTGTGACCGGAAATTACTATAATTGAGGTTTCTGTTTTTTATGATAGACTCGAGCTGATGGCTGGAAACAAAATGACAATAGACTTGATCTCACCATTTTGGATTGTTAGGGTGACGTCTGACTGGGAATGGATAAATTCAAGTTTTCCTATCAAATGTCTTAACAATCTGTTCGAATTTACCGTTTTCCCACATACTGGGTTCCCGTCAATTCGTGTGCTAAGCTTGATTTTTTCTCTTGTGTCTTGTAATCAACCCTCTGCTTTGACAGGTCGGAGCTCCTGCTCGCGTGGGTTTGGTTGCTCCAATTGATGTCATTGTCCCACCTGGCAACACTGGGCTCGACCCTTCTCAGACTTCTTTCTTCCAGGTAATATGAGCCCTTCTTTCATGGCAGTAACATTTTTCGTCATCTTCTGGCAGCCAGCTTATTTGTCCTTACTGTAACTTCAGGTGCTCAACATTCCGACCAAGATTAACAAGGGTACTGTGGAAATTATCACCCCTGTTGAGCTTATCAAGAAGGGTGACAAGGTTGGCTCTTCTGAGGCTGCCCTTCTTGCTAAGCTTGGGATTAGGCCCTTCTCATACGGTCTCATCGTGCAAAGTGTTTATGACAATGGGTCGGTCTTCAGCCCTGAGGTTCTCGACCTTACCGAGGATGACCTTATGGAGAAGTTTGCTCTTGGTGTCTCTATGGTCACATCTCTCTCACTTGCCATCTCATACCCAACCCTGGCTGCCGCACCTCATATGTTCATCAATGCCTACAAGAATGTTTTGGCTGTTGCTGTTGAGACCGAGTATTCGTACCCCCATGCTGACGAAGTGAAGGAGTTCCTCAAGGTTTGTAATGCTAGTTCTTTTCATAAACAGTTTTTGGTCCACGAACTCCCTTACTTTTTGAAGTTCTTTCAATCAACTTCTCTAACAAAGGGATTTTTATTTTATTTTATTTTATTGCAGGACCCTAGCAAGTTTGCTGTTGCTGCAGCTCCGGTTGCTGCTGCTGACTCAGGTGCTGCCCCTGCTGCTGCTAAGGAGGAAGAGAAGAAGGAAGAACCCGCGGAGGAGTCTGATGATGACATGGGCTTCAGCTTGTTCGATTAATTTGTTTGCTTAGTATGATACACCTTTAGCTACATTTTAGGTGGTACAATGTTTTGATTTTGTCTTTGTCAGAAGGATTGCTTTGCCCGTTTGAATACCTCGTTTTTATTCCCTTAAATTTGTGCTTTAGGGTTGAAACGTCAAAATATCATTTCGTCTTGTTTGCCAATTGTCTTCTTTCTATTTTCCGACGAGCATATTACCTATAGCAATTTCTGGCGTGGATGATGAAAACTATTAGGAAAAATTCCGAATGCGATGAGTCTTTTGTCAGAACTTCTTGGGCATGCGGACGATTGCCTGTTTTGTTAATGAAAGTGTGGGTTGGGAAGTTAGTGATGGACACTTCCCACAGACAAAGCAAGCATTCATTTGGGCTCAACTTTTAACCCGAGTCGTCTACTGGCATGTCTGTGCACGTTACACGGCATCAAGCGACAAGGTCGAGGAATCCATGTATGATCACACATGTCAAACTTCTATTTAGATCAGTCTGTGATCCTGGAATTTAGTTTAGAAAGAGTGAACATATTCCAAGTGATTACTCGTTGGAGAAGAGGCTTACGATCCTTTAGCAATACAAACGGTAATAGATTCTCGTCCCACTGGCGACGGTTGTTAATACATGTAGCATCGTGCCCATTTAAGTGAAATGGTTCGCTTGAGAGGTAAATGTAGAGCCCCGGATGAGCCAGTTTTTCAGTGTCGTATCTCGCATGTGTATGCTCTAGCGCCGGTTACAGACAGCTTACATGACATCGAGAGGCTTTTAGGTGCGCACGCACTCGGCCCCTAAATCTGATGGGCCCAAATTGGAGCCCGTCTATGTTTTCAAGCCGAAGCCCAAAGTGAAGCATGTCTCACTTTTAGCTTTTCATAATGGGCTCTTGTTAAAGCTTGTTTAACTTTCAAGTGAAGAAATTTTATTACTTTCAAAATACCATCTATCGTATGTTACGCACAATCAATGTGTTGAACATGCAGATATTCTTCTCCTATGTACGGTAAAATAGCGTCTCCTATTAAAACTACCGTCGCATTAAAATGATGAAATAACAAAGAAAGAGATAGTTAACATGACTTCAGTCAAGTCAATATGATCAGATGTATTTAAATCCATATTAAGGTCTTACGTTGGAGACGAACCTTATAACACTTCATCTATTGAAGGGCACTTTGAGAAAATAATTCAAGATTGCTAACTTAATTATTCCATCGACCGCCCGCATGCTATTCGATAAATGGTACACGTGGAAGAAATAGGGGGCGGAACCTTTTAGAGGTGCTATGGGGCTAAAGAGAGGGACGTGACAAGCTCGATCTAATTCGCTTTAACAAAACCTAACTCAAATTCTTCTGTTCCCAAATGTGCCGGCATATTAAGAGAAAAAAACATAATGCGAGCAAAACTGATTTCTTCAAGCGGCCCGCAACGTAGAAATATTAATGAAAGTTGGTCGCGTGCTTTTTATTTGGCAATATCAATTTAGGTAAGTCCTTCCGATCATGGATGAAACCAATCATGATATTCCATGAGGGCAAACAACAAAGGTCAACATGGGATCTTCACTTCAATATTCGCATCTAATCCATGCTTTGTACCGGTCTCGGGTTGCAACCCTTATCCTATCTTTTTGCTTTTGAGTTAAATTAACAGAGCAAATCGATAGAAATGATATCATGCCATATCATTCAACTCTTTTTCGAAAGAATGATATCTTATCATGACGAACTTAAAAAAGATCTAATCTTTGTCGATATCGGGTCTTCAATAGGTTTCAAGACTTCGATGAAGATAAATTATATAAAAAAAAAAAAAAAAAAAAAAGCAAAACCCTCTTAGGTTTCTTGAAAGACATTCTCTTTTCCCTGTATCTATGTTCCTTAAAGAATCCGCCTCTTCCTTATCCATTGCACTCGCGCATGATTCGAAGAAACACAAAAAAAAAAAAAAAAAGGGAAAAGGCACACTCATGTCCCTTGTATCGTGCCTCAAAACATGCTTTCCTCGCCAGCCCACAACATCTCCCTTCAAAGTCAAATAAACACCACCCCAACCAAAACAAATGAGAAAACCACTCAACACCAGAAAACATGGACGGACAGGCGCACGTATCGAATTATAATTTATAATCATTCGGCGACCCCGTACCACCCGAGGCGACGGTCCGATCTCCGCCGTCGGATCGACCGACGCGTGGTCGTCATGCCTTGACGTGGACTCCAAAAAAGAAGATCCAACCCGCTCGCCACGCGGCACCGCCCCGCCAGAGCTCTCTCGATGCTGCTGCTTCGTCTCGTCTTAAATTCGATGGGAGACACGTGTCCGCGTGCTGCCGACCTGGAAACTCTCTACGTTTTCTCCACCACGCGATGCGACACCGGACGCAATCGGAATCCGGGGTTCCGCGAGCTAACGCGGCTAAGCGGAACGCGAGGGATTGGAGCTTTCCCGGTGCCGAAACCCACGAGGGAAGGCGAAAGAATCGGATGCGCAAAAACGACAAGGACGGAGGCTTCTTATCCAAAACGCATGTTGCGCTCCGTTTTGAGATTCCTTCCTTTGCGTTCTTGGAAGTACTCGAAGAAGAAGGGGATGAGAAACGCAAGGGTCAGGGCACTTTTCGACATGTCGGGGAGCTAAAGATAAAAGTGGGTCATTGGGTCATTTGCCAATCTTAGAATGCAAATCGCTTGGGCACATTCCTCGCATCTTTACCATTCGCAAAATGCTTAAGAGCCGCCGCAGGGATAAGTCCCAAGCCGAGGACCCGTTCTCGTCGGATTAGACGATCCGCTTCGTGGACGTTGGAGGCTATGCAAAAGCATACGCGTGACACAAGGCAACGCGATTTGGATAAGGAGCCATCCGTACATTGGACGTGGAAACTCAAACGAGGATGAAACGATAAAGAAAGTAAAGCAAAAGGAATGACTTTCGCTGGATGCGAAACGCAGCTGGAATCGGGGGGCTGAGTAATCTAGATCAATCTCCGCCACGATTGGTGGGATGAGTTGCCATTGCTGATAAAGCAGAGTCCGAGTCATCCAACCTAGAAAATTCCAGGTCATCCCCGCAACCCACATCATCCCATTATCCTCCTCCGCCTGCAAGCCTTCTATACTTCCAAAAGAATGAGGCAAAAACGTTGCGCTACGGTCCATCAGCGTCTCTCTTGATCCGTCCTAGAAAATTAGGATCTTCTTCCTTTTTTAGGAAGAGTCGTTTTTTCTATTGGCTCAATCCCGAAGAGAAGTAGATTGTCCATATACAGCTGACAATTTTCAAATTCAAATACAACAATGTCTTGGGTTTGATGATGAGACGGAACTTAAGCCAAAAAAAAGACTCTTTTTGCCTCTTATGGGTCATTTTCCCATATGGATTGGTTTGGAATCGAAAATCAATTGTGTAACTCCTAGTTCCAAATTTTTGGAACAAGAAATTAAATTGATTGATTCCCTAATAGAATTAAAAACTGGCCCACATTTGTTTTTATAAGAAATAAAGTGTTATATAGGCCAAGTAGTTATGTTGTTTGTTCATAATGAAAATCAAATTTTATTTTTCTCTAAAAGCAGCTTAAAATCTGGTTCAACTCGAGAATCGAACTGATTGATATGTTTTGAATCCGGCTTAGATTGGTTCCTAGGCGAAATAGACTTTCCCCAACTTAGTCCCAAATTTGCATTACAGAGAACCGAACCGACCTCTCCAAGAACTAGCCTTGAATCAATCCCTCCCAAACTGGTTCGATCCGGTTCCCGAGCATAATTGAATCCCATCTTCGCCCCCGGCGTGAATTATGGATGCAGAGGCCATACAAAAGGACCCAAAAAGGTCAAACCAACTTCAAAGATTCCGAACCCCCAAAACTAAATTCCAAGGAAAGGGCGGGCTAAGGGGGCACCTTCCTAGTTCCTGCTCACCAAGGAAGGAAGGTGCAGCCGTCCCGGACACTTCCCTACGTTAGGTCCGGATTCGGATAAGCTTCACCTTTCATGTGCCTCCTCATCCACTAAATATTCAATTCAATTTCAAAACCCATCGATCCCCTCCTTGTTTCATCCTCCACTATTCAAATCACGACGCGACTTTGCGAAATCAATTCCCCCCTCCCCCCTCGTTTCTCATGCCCCCGCCAGCCAAAGCCCAGCTCCGCCCCGGCCCCACCGCCATCAGTCAAATGTCCCTGTCTCCACTTCACACGCATTTCCCCTCCTGCCTGCATCACCATCCTCGTCATCGTCTAACTTGTCTCTCTTCCTCTTTATATACCACCGCTCCTTCCCAACCCCTCTGAAGTTCGAATTCAACCCCAAACATACTACACTACACAGCCCCCAGCTGTCTCGACCCTTTCCCCTTCGTTTCTGCCGCACCCATTGACGCGTTCCTTACCTTTGATCAACTGGGCAAGCGCGGAAATGGTTGATTTCAACTGCAAGACCAAGGCGGTCTCCCCCGACGGGTCCCTCGGCTCGCCCAACATGCCCGCCGGCAACAAGCAGCTCCCGTTCTTGCTCCCCGCGACGCCCTTCCGGTGCCCCGCGGGCTCGGCGGCCGCCTCGGCTCCGGCCGTCGCTGGTTACGAGCAGTACCTGCGGCTGCCCGAGCTGAGGAAGCTCTGGGGCGCCCGGGAATTCCCGGGGTGGAAGGCCGAGTCCCTACTTCGGCCCGCCCTGCAGGCTCTCGAGATCACCTTCCGGTTCGTCTCCACGGCGCTCTCCGATCCGAGGCCGTACGCCAACCGCCGCGAGTGGAGGCGACGGCTCGAGTCCCTCGCCGCCGGCCAGATCCAGCTCATCGCGGCCATCGTCGAGGAGGAGGAGGAGGAGGAGGGCGGCGGTGGCGGGGCCCCACTCGTCGGGTTGAGCTCGGCCGGCGGCGAGCTGGCGCGGGGCGGTAGCTCGGCCGAGGTCTGGAGGATCCCGGGGGGAGCCGCGGCGGCGGTGAGCCGAGCGAGCGAGGCGAGCCTCCTGCCCCGGCTCTCCACGTGGCACACCTCGGAGGACGTGGCGCAGCGGATCCTGTACACCATCGAGTGCGAGATGAGGAGGTGCCCGTACACTCTCGGGCTCGGCGAGCCGAACCTGACGGCCAAGCCGGCCTTGCGATACGACGACGTGTGCAAGCCGACCGAGCTCCATTCCCTGAAGCGAAACGGCTCGAGCGATCAGGTCGAGAGCAACCACGAGAACCAGTCACTCCACGCGGCGCACCAGATTCTGGAATCGTGGATCTGCGCCTCGAACGAGCTCCTGAAACGGATCTCGGAGCGGATCGAGGAGAAGCGGTTCGAGAGAGCCGCGAGCGGCTGCTACCTGCTGGAGAGGTTCTGGAAGCTTCTGGCGGAGATCGAAGACCTCCACCTCCTGATGGACCCGGAGGACTTCTTGCGGCTGAAGAAGGACCTGGCGATCAGGGCCGAGGCGGCGTCCTTCTGCTTCCGGTCGAAGGGCCTCGTCGAGGTCACCGGCAAGTGCAAGGACCTGAAGCACTACGTGCCGCACATCCTCGGCGTGGAGGCGGACCCCAACGGCGGGCCGCGGCTGCAGGAGGCGGCGATGCGGCTGTACCGGGAGAAGGGGGAGGCCGAGAGGATCCACCTGCTGCAGGCGCTGCAGGCGGTGGAGGCGGCGTTGAAGAGGTTCTTCTTCGCGTACAAGCAGGTGGTGGCGGCGGTGATGGGGAGCTTGGAGGCGAGGGGGCAGAGGGCGGCGGCGGCGGGGGGTCCGGAGGCGAGCGACTCGCTGAGCCAGGTGTTCCTGGAGAGCACCTACTTCCCGAGCCTGGACGCGGCGAAGACGTTCCTGGGGCGGATGCTGAGCAGCGGCGAGGACGCGAAACGCGGCCGGAGCTCGGACCGGCGCGACTCCGGGAGGACTCGGAGTAGTTAGGTGAAAAGGAGCACAGCAATTCGGAAACGTGACAATTTTTTTTTTTCCCGGACTTAATTTTGGTGATTAATCTTTTCTTTTCTTTATTCTTTTTCTTTTTTTCTTTTGTAAATTTTCACGACAGGATTCGTACAGAGATAATGAAGGGTCCAATTCTTGTTTTGTCAATACTTATGAATCGAGTGAACAATATTTCCAAAGGATCACGAATTAGTAAGAGAGAAGACAAAATTAGTAAGTCGCTTAGCCAATGGATAAGGGACAATGACGCCAAAGGGAATATCGATCAAGTCAGCGCCCGCAAAAGTTGAGGAAAGAGTATAAAATTGAGCCATTTTTCTTGAAATGATCTACCTAAATTTGAAATAAAGGCCCGAACTTATCAGTAGATATTTTTTATCAGCGATTTAAAATTGGAGCAATTCCATCAAAGACTTTTTGATTTTATCTAAGATTGAAGTTAGGGTTTGTGCTAATCAATTGAAAAAATGGCCAAAATCTTAACAATAGAAAAAAGCTCGCATTTACCATTGATTTATATTTTCTCCCTTTTCAGCAATTTCAATAACACGCTATTTTCATCTTATATACTCATCAAGTTCGTGTCTTTAATTTAGGGTTTTTTATTTTATTTTTAGTGTTTAAGTCATTTTTAAATTGGTTAGCACCGCCAACCCTAACTTCAATTTGGATAAAAAAAAAATCAGAAATTTTTTTAATAGCATCTCGAGGCAAGACCCCACGGTTCATTTTCTTTTATTTTTTTGGGTCGGAAGACCCCATGGCTTATGCCGTGGCAAATACAACTGTGGATTTGGATTTGGATTTTCAAGCGCGGTCCACGAACCTGAACTGGAAACAGCTTAGAAAGAGTGTCCATCAGCGGGCATTCACATTCGGAAATTATCCACGGACCGCGCCCACGTGACAATTGACTACACGGTATTATCCCTTACCAACTTGGGCTCGACAAGAATTTCATTATTTGGTAAGAAAAACTTTTAAAATAAACATACATACTTCCGGTGCAAGCGACATGCACATAAAATAACTAGAGAACAGAGCACGGGCATCAAGATCCCGAGATCTAGTCTCGCTGGAGCCCAACCCAAGCCTAGTCTCAACTGAACTGGGCACCCCATGCCTATCTCAATTTGACTTGAGCACCGCGGACTAAAGCACGGGCTCCAAGGTCTCAATCCCAACCTCAATGGGCACGGGCATGGGTTCGAAGATCGAGGCTTTGGAATCGAAGTCTCATATGCCACTTGATGGACTCGAGCATGGACGCTAGGGTCTCGAGCCTTGCCTTGATCGACCTAGGTGGGCGCCGATGTCTCCAACCCAACCTTGATGGACATTGGCCCAAGCATCAAAAACCCTCACACTGGCATTGAGGTCACTATCTCAGCCTTGATGGACTTGGTCCCAAGTCTAAGGTCTCGGACCAAGGTGTTGTTGACTTGATCTCGACTTTGATGGACTCATCGCTTGAGTATTAAAGATCTGGGAACAAGCACCAAGGTCTCGACTTGGGCTGGGGTGTTGATGAGTCGAGTAAGGTACCAAAGTCATAAGCTGATCATGGGTGCTGAGGAGTCTCGCCACAATACCAGAGTCGTATGCCCAACCATGGGCAATGTCTCGAGCTCAATCTTTGAAGACCCGAGTTAGCCTCTTTGGACTTGAGCTTCGCCACGATGGACCTCAGCCCGAACTTGTTGTCAAGGGCCCAAGAACAAGAGTTAGTCTTTTTGTGCTCAAATATAAAGTTTCTTATTCAAGCGTCGATATCTAGTCATATTCTAAAAGATAAATCAAAAACCATTTCTCCAAATTTTAGTATAGATTTTTCATTGATCCATTTTTCTAAACGATTAAAACACTAGAAAAACGAAATATTTTTTACGAAATAAAGAGAGCTTTAATCTCGAGAGCCTGACCTGCCGGCCAAATCTTTTAAGGCCGGTGAGCACAGGATTCTCACAATTTTATTCCGACGCCACGAGCAGGGGCATTTTCGTCCAGAGACAGTTTCCTCTTTCTTTCTTTCATTTGCTTTCTCTTTCTTCATTTCCCTGTCCATCTTCTTTTGCGTCCTCCTCTGTACCGGTCAGCGCTCGAGCTCCTCCTCCTTGTCAGATTCGTCCTTGGCGCTCAAAAATCTCAGAGCCTCAAGGAGGCCGAAGAGCGACGCACATTCAAAGCGCTTCTCGTCTCCCTCTTATCCATACCAGAAACTCTGGTCCGAGCAGAGCGAAAAGCAACGAGACCAAACTCAATGCCCAACCACCACAGACAACCGCAGTGGCTTGTCCTTCTTCGTCACCTTCCGTGGCCACTCTCCTGTTCTGTTGCCCGATAACATTCAGATAGAATGGACAGATATGGAGCAAAAGGGACGTCATCTTGCCACCGCAAAACCTCTGTTGCCACTGCTTCAAGGGGGATATCCATGGGGTCCAAAGAGAAAGAAAGAGACGGATTCATTTGTCGGTGCTTCAGAGCTCTCCAAAAGGCACGAGTGAGGTTTGTGCAACTGAACGAAAGAAAATCCGGCCCGCTCGACGAGCACTCGACCCGACATGGGATGAGATGATCTGAGTGCCCGGACAAAAAGAAGAAGAGAAATGCCTCCGGACAAAAATGTCCTTAGCCATGCTGTCAGGATAAACATGCGAGAAGCACGTCCTCGTCAGTCCGTGAAAATTTGACCGGTTGGCGAATTATGCTCGTTATTTGAAGGCTAAATAGCCATTTCAATCCCTCACTTGAACTCTTCAGTCCTAAGAATTATTTGGGCGTAAATTTTTTTAAAAATATAATTAAATCTTAAAATTTATCATATAATATAATTGAGTCTTAAAATTTTTTAAAAAGTATAATAAAATCCTAAAACTTATCATAAAAATATAATCGAATTCTAAAATTTTTAAAAAGTACTATTAATGAAAGATTTGATTTGATCAATTGATAAATTTTATAACTTAATTGTATTTTTGAAAGTTTTAAAAGTATTTTTTAATAAATTTTATAATTTAATTATACTTTATTAAAATTTAACTTTATTATCAAGATTTAAGATTTTATTTTGTTCCTTTTGTTTTTTTTTTTTTTTTTTTAGGAAACGATTTCATCTCACCATGATCTAAAACTTTTTCTGAATTCCACGTAAGGTGCATCAGATCCGAAAAGTCGCCCATCGTTTCGGGCCACGTGACTTTACCTCACCGCCCCCTTAAAAGCCTTTCTCTGAATCGTGGCCGGTTCGAGGGACAAGTGTGGGGCGCGCAGCGGCGATGGGGGTTTGGCTCGTTGCGCTGTGGACTCCCCCCTCCCTGACTTGAAGAACCGCCACGTGTTTGCAGCAGTCCCTATCCGAAAGACCTTTTCCGCTCGCTCATGCACGGTAACGACAGCAGCAACCAAGATATTTTCCCGGACGTAGTTAATAGCTTCCCGAGGCTTTTTCGATCCACCGAAAACGCGTCGAGTTTGATTTAACGGCGATGATTCGAGCCGAGTGGCCGGGGCTCTGCGGGTGGCGAATGCTGTGATTCTTCTTCTTCCGCAGTGAATTCGAAACGAACCGTCGTCCCGGTAAATTTACGTGGAGCAGAAGCAGAAGCGATATTCTTGTGTGAACATGGAGGAGGAGCGATTTGACCTTTTCTACGGGGGGAAAAAATTATGTGAAAGAGGGCCACTTTTGCCGGGTGAAGAGAAGAGAAAAAGAAGGGTCTAGTCACGGCAAAACGGGTTCTTGTCCTCTTCAAAAAGATCACATTATCCCCTTCGCCTGGACCGACTTTCGGTGAGTGTTCTTCGTTCCATATATTCGTGTTCCTTTCCTTTTCATGGATTATCGCCGAGACCCATTTTCGAGGAACTTGGTAAAGCTTTGAACTTTGCTCCTCACGGAAATTTCCTGTTCTTTGATAGTTTCTTCTTCCCTTTCAAATGGATGACAGGATAGGAATGAGAAATGGAGAGATGGTGACTTTTGACTCGATTGATGATTTCTTTCTTTCTTCTCTCTGCCTTATCTATCACAGGTTGGTTGCAGTTGAAAGCAAAGGCGACTTCTAGACCCTCTCTTTCTTTTCTTGATGTTGCAGTTGAAAGCAAAGGCGACTTCTAGACCCTCTTTCTTTTCTTGATGTCGCGCGGAATATGCATAAAAAAGCAGGCTTTATTTCTAGAAAGAATTGCAAAGTCATGCTATCCCGCTCAACAGTTTACACGGGATTCCTGGGACTTTGACTAGTTCTGGGTTTCGTTTGTCATCCATCCTCCCCCTGCCTTTGATCATCCTTGAAGGCTTCTCTCGTCTGCATAAATTCCAATTTCTTTTTGGCAATTTGGGGGCTTCATGGGGTTGAAGGTGGCTTCAAATGGCTTGAAATCATCATACCCTGTAACCCCCTACTCATTATTTCATTCACAGAAAAGGGTCCCAGTTTCTTCCTTGTTAGGGCTTAGCAGTGGAAGAAATCCAAATGTGCCCTTCAGATTAGTGCACAGAACAGCTCCTTTTGGTTTCCGTAAATCAAGAAATGGCTGGCTCAAACGGGTTTGCTGCGGAAGTTCCGAGATGTTTTCCAGCAGAGAAGTGTCTAATCAGACTCCGGATATAACCATTGGAACCAATGTGTCCATGTGGGGAGATGGGGATTGCAGTGATACAATGGACATGGCTTGTGCAGTGGCAGATGTTTCTGGGCATTTTCCGAACAAGGAGGCGGAAGGTATTGGAAATAGGGGTTTTTCGGAGCGATCGGCGTGCTTGAAGATGGATTTCCTGGAGCCGTCGCTGCTCGGTATCTGGCCAAAGCCACCGGAGTGGCCTGAGAGGAACAAAATCGTTAGCATTGGGATAGAGATGAAAGCGAAAAGCATCGAAATCCCCTTATCTCTCAGGATGATAAAGAGAAAGAAGCAACAGGATTTGAGGACCATCGAAGCAAGGGAATATGAATGCTCTTCAGTCGAGAAGGCCTTCGCTTCGATGGTGCTTATTATTAGAGAGATTCAGAGCTATGCCATGCACATGAGGGAGAGTCTCTGTAGGGAAGACTTGGGGAAGATGGTCAATAAGGTGCACAGAGAGATAAATTCATCTTTCGTGTGGATTTTCCAACAGGTTTTTTCGCAAGCCCCGACCCTTATGGTGTACGTGATGATACTGTCTGCTGAGTTCGGCGCTTATTCTGTGCTTCACAACATGTCAAATAGATCCTCTGAAGTATCTCCAGAGACTTTGCTGCTGATGGAGGATAAAGGTCAAGAAAACTTGAACTTTAGTTCAACAAATGGGAGTATACGAGGAAATGGTCATCCAGATAAATCCCCTGATGCAGAAGAAAAGCCTGGCGTTGTTCCTGGCGAGAAACTGCGAGTTTCTCCATCAGGGAACGAAACTTTGAATGTCGAGGAGGCAAATCTGTGGAGCTCTATAGCGGATGAAGCAGCAAAGATGGAGGCATTATTAAGGGGCGGCAAAATTCTTGATCTTGGAGGGATGAGGAAGTTCCTCTCGCCAGTGTATGTGGAAATCGAAACCGATGATTACGAGGAATATTGGAGAACAGATCTCCTTTACCAACTTCACTTGTCTCAGGATCCTTACAATCCCCTGCTGCTTTCTAACTATGCGCATTTTCTCTGCCTCGTATACCAGGACTACCCCAGGTGAGCTTTATATGCAATCGGGTTTTGACCTGTCAATTTGTCACAGAATGTGTTCGATGCTTGCTGTACTATCTCCTTGTTATGGCTTGAGAATCTGCCTAAGTTTATAGTAGAATTAGTAATTTGTCGTCTGAATTGCATTACTTGGCCATCTTGATAGTTGAATGGTTTTACCTTGTCCACAGAAATGGATAACGTATGATTTGTCTTGTTCCTGGATAACCAGAAAAACCATGTCGGATGAATTCTGAATTCTTGTCTCTTTATTGGGTGTACTAGGAATAAGATCATATAGAGAACATGTGAACTATGTGCACATCTATGCTTTGGTAGCGCATGTTAACAGTTGCATTTCAAAATGCTTAAGATTAAGACGGTTTTTGAAGTAGGGAAGTGAATTTCTGTTCTCAAGACATTAAGGCAGCTTTCCCCTTTGAATCATTGTCCTGGGTTGGAGAAATTGTATAGTTGATGAGAGAAGAGTTGGACTTTCATTTCCCACTGACTTGGGGATTAGGATCGTGTCACATTGGCTTGTCGAGGATCACATCACTTAGATTCTTTGTTGGGGGTCTGCGGTTGGTTTTGCAGGGCAGAGGAGTGCTTTAAGCGCGCTGTGCAGGTCGAGCCCCCAGATGCCGAATCATTGAGTCGGTATGCGGATTTCTTGTGGATGGTGAAGAAAGATGCATGGGAAGCAGAGGAGAGATATCAGCAAGCAATCGCGGCCGAACCGGAGAATCCCTATCACGCATCCAGGTATGCGAGCTTTCTCTGGAGTTCTGGAGGCGAAGAGACGTGTTACCCCCTTAACTACTCCTCAGGCAACAAGACTAGATTATCGGAAGCAGATGATGCATTATAAGGTAGTCAATCTCCGGTTTTGGCTGTGAAAATGTAGGCCTCGGCTCGTGTTTCTTTTCCACGGGTTGTTTTGTGTTCATTCCAATTCCTTCCCGATACCTCCCAAGGAAAATCCCGAATTGGATTCCAAATTGACGGGTTAGTGTGAGCTTATCCATGTGATTATGCACTCTTTGAATAGGAATCCATTTTCTGAAAAATTCTAGCTTTTATGCTTTGGTGGGTCTCTGAGATCCTTTCGATGACCTATGTTGTGTTGAAGGGATATCTCAAGAATTTGAGCAGGATGGATGTACTGTTCAGGTTATGGTTAGGACGTACAAATTAAGTGAGTGGAAACGGCAGCCCTAAGGAACAGGCCGTTTCATCTTCATGTAATCTTAAAGTCAATAATGAAAGATCTTTTAAATGCTTGTGTTCTTTCCTTTGGTTACTCTGCTTCTACTGGTATCTACTCCAATCAAGAAGAGCTCATGCTCACGTAAAGAAATTTTCAGTTTCAACATATTTTATTTGATATGTGGTTAAAAAAAAGCTTCGAAGATTATTGAAAAATGTCTGGACAAATCATAATAATGAAACTTCTTATCTATAACATTGGCATGTGATTATGCTCGACTAGTTCTCATAGATGCATACAAATCTGCCCATTCATGTGCAATATGACGCTTAGTGGGGCAAATTCTTTTATAGATACAATGCATCTAAGGAAGATTTCTTAACTAAAAACCTTCCGGAAAAGCAAAGCAGAACTCCCATTACGGAATCAGCACCAATTACAGCAAGACGTCCAACAGGCAAAGCTTGCGAGATCCAAAATGGGGGCATGTCTTTGTTTACTGTTGAAATCACTACAAGAGAAGTTAGATTTGAAAAAAATGCTGCCCTTAATAACCACCTTTCTCTAACACACGGGGATATCTTTCTAAGTCCTTTTTTTTGGCAGTTCCGGCTTGCAATTGTAGCGATCCGCCACCTCCCTAATTTCCAAATCAGAAATACATGATGTCCGATGGTAAATGCACATAAGAAGCAGCAAGTATCTAGACACAGATTAACAAAATTGTTATGTTGAGCTACATGGCAAGTTCCGATAAGCATTTAAACCGTCAAATTGCTCCGCAAACTTATTTAATGATAACTAGCATTATTTTATTTATAGCGTCTAAAAGAGAGGCTCCAGTAGCCATATAACATGCAAAGACACCCCAAGAATTTCCCAAGATGACTCTTTCACTTTCGTCCTTTGGCAATCAAATGCTGGGATATCTTTTTAGGAATTTTAGTCCATGCCTTTCCAAGGTGCATCCAAGATGACTCTGTTCCTTGAAAGATCATTCATTGTGCCAATCCATATAGCTCACGAGGATTCCAGTTAATGATTGTTTTAACCAACAGATAACTAGTCACAATTAGCAGATAACAGAAGCACATAAGCAAGTGGGAGACTAATATATACATGTGTGTGGTGCAGTAAGATACGCACATGAAGGCAGATGCTTCTCAAAATAAAATTATAAATTCCAATGATAGAGAACCGACCAATTTTCTCTTAAGCAAAAACATGTACACAAATCAACAAATCACCGATCAGAGAGATGGAATGAAACAGCAATTCCATTACTAATGCTGGAGTGTCATTACATCAAAGAAAAGCCATTCCAGGCTTCATTCCTTCCTAACACGATCCCATACAACAACCCATATCTGAAGAGCGTAATAGCTTCTATGACAAAAAAAATCTAGGTAAGTTACATCCAATTTCAAATATTATACACCTAGTGAACAAATGGTTGAATCAGAATGACGAGACTAAATCAGCAAAAACCGTGGAAATACTGATCGGTGGTGTATGAGAAAATATAGCATCACCAAAACCAGATATTCCTGCTGTCAACAGCCTTCACAGTAGTTGATACTAAGGGCATTCGCCTGAATTCTGCCACAAACCTGTTGACACACTGACTTCTCTTCTCACTGTGACCTCCCAAACTACTAATTCCTGTGGAACCAATCTCAAATATCTTTCCTGCAGGAAGAAATGGCAAAACAAGCAAAGGAAATCTCAGCAGAAAGACAGGACATGTGGCACACCAGCTATGTTATGTCCTGAGAAAACTGCCAAAGAGAATTCTAACATAACGATACTAAAGCATCCCACCAGTACATACTGACACTAGATACCGGCATATTCCAAAGTTGCAAAAGTGAGCATACGTATGGCATAAAAGGAAACACCATGTACTGGATCCAGCTTATTTTCCCAGAATGCTTTTGCAAAATACCAGAGAGTTTGATTTACTGAGCAAAGTTTAGTCAATAGTAGGACTAGTAACCCTTCTCCCACCAAGTACGGTAGGTTACACAGATCTCTTTGACCGACTTAAACATAAAAAAATGTCATCGGTGTCATCCATAATTCCCAAATTCACCTGTGACTCATATAAGCTGTTCCCAAATTCCCATCTTTGTTAAAAAAAAGAAGAAGAAGAAGAGCCATAAGCATTTCCTCACCTATCTCCATCCTTAAACCACGACGTTTTTATTCAAAAAGCCCCAAGTAAATTGAGATATAGGGGTCCCAATTTAGCCAAAAAATCATCGGCTCCTTATTCAATACATCCCAAATTTGCAACAAATCACAAAGCATAAAAATAATTCATTTTGCCATCTATGTCCATGTCATGTGCAATAATCTAATATTACATAAAATGGACATTGCATAAAGATGCCATATGTAACCTAATTACCTTTAACCCATATAGGAGGAGCACCGGTAACATTTGCTACAAGGAATGACATTGCAATGTCTTCACAGTTCCTGGAGCCCATTAAGAGGTCGAGTCAAGAAGAAGGGTAGAAGAGAACAGAATGTCTACCAAATCAGAGAAAAGCTGCATACTCATGATGCATAATTACCTGTTTCTTTTAACATATTCTCTGATTGATGCTGGCATCTGGTTTGTATATATATCCAGATATTTCTTGTGAAAAAATGCTGCCTTTGAGAGCACCATGCTGTATGTACCTGTCCACCATACGGACCACCATCCACCATAGGCATAGTGATTGGCACTACCTTTCTGCAAGAACATTTATAACAGAGAAAACGTGAAACTGCTGTATATAATCTCCATGTGAGTCAACTCTGACTCAAAAGGCAAGCTCATAGCAACTAGCAATTGTAGATGGAAAATGCAAATCCAAACCAAACTTCATTAGACAAGTTACACCTAATTAGGATCCCCAAGCTCTGGGTAGCAGAGAGCAGAAAAAGGAAGCATCCACAGTCATTCATCTACATAGCTAAAGAAAGAAAATTCTTTGCAACCTTAAGCACCACAGTACCTAGGTCACATATGAACTATCCTTCAACAACCAAGAAGCTTCGAAAACCCTAATAACAAATGAATTAGCTTTAAAGTTCCCCATATCCTGAAAAATAATTAGCGTAACACCAAAGTCCTGGACCCAGCAAAATAGGTAAGTTCCAATAATTAATTAGTTCATTTGCACAACAGCTACAAGGAAAATGCTATTACCTGATCAATCCAATGAATTCGAGGCACAAATCCAACCATTGTATCTGGTGCACTTCTCCAAACATCAAAAGCAAACTCTACTGATGAACAGGGAAATATAATGTCATCGTCGATTGAGAAAACAGCATCTGTTTTCAGATCATCAATGGGCTTAAATCTGTTGTTCAAACTATCTTCCTTATTGATATCGAACTTTAGTTCGACTCTCCGATCACTTTTAGAGTTCAACTGGATGACATGATTCAAAAATTTCTTAAGAGACTCTGATGGAGGATCTGGTTCACTCCAGACAATATGAATAGAATCCAGCGATGAACATCTGGCATAGTGGGAAATGGACTGTTTCAAAAGATCGTTTCTCTTCCACGTGTTAATCAGGAGGGCATATCCTTTCCTGTAAAAGTAGAGAACACGATAAAATAAATGTCATCCTCCACAAGAAATTGCTACAAACTTGGCAGAAGAAAAAGATATATACCGTTGCTCCAATGGAACAATCACGACAGCACACCCTCAAATTACGAAAAGCAGGAGCACAGGTGATATCCCCTAAATTCTTATCTGAGCTTATTTGAACAGAATGGAAAGAAGAGAATCATCATGTTGACAATTTCTATCTATATATTTCTTGACTACCCATTTGCTAATAACTTTTAAATCCATAGAATGAATCAGCAGATCGGTCTGTTAGTTCTCACATATATGAACATACACCTGCGGTAACAATCCCATCTCATTGCAATACTTCTAGATTTTCCATTTTCTTCAAATGGATAAGACATGATGTTTCGCCTGCAAGAACTCTGACCAGCCATTGTCCCTTGTGTTTAATTTCCTCCCTAAATATAGGAATCTTACCGCTAATTCGGGTAAACTTGTTTCCGCAGCCAGAAAAAGGCATTTTGAGATAGTGATGTCATTCATTATCACCCACTCACACACTACAAAATCTATGTCCAGATCACATAGTTAATTCCATGTTTGTGAGAATGCACTGTTGCAAGCATTGCAAATTCATTAAAAGAAGAGCCAGCGAGAGGAAAAATCCCTTCGAGTTGGTTGAATCCACAAATGCAAATCATCACATGGCTTTCACGAGAATGACAAGCAAGTGACACCATTCTTTTGCGAAGAGAAAGAGAATATGGATACTCAAGTGTCCCAAGCACCAAAGCAACAAAATCAGTAGATAATCTATAACTTTACTGCGAAAAATGACAAGCAAGGGACACGATTGTCACGAAGAGAGACTGAGAAATCAGGAAATATACCGCATAAGCAAGATAAACAACTTCCTAGCGGAATAATTGGTCGGATAAATGAAATAGGCAGCCCAGAAGAGTAATCAACTGAAGTTAATGATCTGAAACCATCAACACTAGTCGAGTAATTCGGAATTTGAGAAACATAAAAATGGAACGCACTGTACGGACCGAGAATCGGAGAACTGATTAGGGGAAGCGCCGATAGAGTCCTCCACGCTGAACACCGGAACACGGCCTGCAAGCAGGAACAGGACGAAAGCGATGCAGCACAGGAGGAGAAGCTTGATCTTCACCGATCCGACGGACACGATGGCGAGCTGCTTGAATCTCTGCGCCGTCCTGCGGTTCAGGTTGAACAAGCTCCCTCTCATCGCAACCCCGGCCCACAGTAGAAGCGAAAAAGGAACGAGCTCAGCGCTCTCGCATCAAGAAAGCACCCGCCGAGGCCAGCGAGCGATCCGCCGCCACCGAGTCGAATCAACCTGACCGGATCATCGGCCTCCGGGGAGCCAATCCCGACGGCGAACTCGCCGAAATCCCTCGCCGGCGACTCTTCCCTCTGAAAGAGGAAGGGAGAGGATCGAATCGGAGACGGCAGAAAGGGGCTACCGGTGAGAGGATGGCGGACGGACGGCAGGGATGATGATTACGCCGCGAACATCATCAACATCATTGATAATTTTAAATCGCGAAAGTCTCGCATTCATCGAAGCAACAATGTCGGAACACGCATCTTCAACAGTAACACACACCCAACAGGATTAGAGAGAGAGAGAGAGAGAGAGAGAGGGAGGAGGAATTTCTGCCTATTGATTTTTTTTAGATGAGGATCCCTCAGGTGTGCATCGCTCACACGAACCAACGCCCGCCCGGGCCGGTTCAGTAATTTCGACCCTGAGTTAAAACCGGTCAAAAATGGGGACGGGCGCGGGATCCACCACCTCAGCAAAGGTTGATCGTGCTCGGTGGTGGCACCATCGGCCCTCGGCGGTGCAGGTGGGGGCGACAGTGGTGGCGCCCCAGTGTCGCTCTCTGTCACATCTCTAAATTAACACGCTGAGGCATTATTTTTTTTTTTACTCCTTTCATATTGAGATGTATAGATGGATATTTTCCTAAAATGTAACTCATTATGATAATGCTGCCACCTAAGCAGTTTAACTTTAAAATTCTAAAATTAAGTATTATCATCATATCAAAAGGTAATTTTCACATATATGCTGCGGAATTACTTTATCTTTATTTAATGCATGATTCATCTCGTTCCTAGTTGTTATTCTAAAAGTATGCTATGAGTTATTCTTTATTTGGACCTTAAAAAATCAATCCGAATATTGACTAAGGCTGCACATGATAAACATTGATTGAACCTATTCCATACCTATTTCTGGAATAGAAATTCATTTGGTAAAATGATTATATTTTTATATTTTTTGAACATATTTCTATTTCAGAAATAAATTTGAAATAAAAATCAGAAAAAAAAAATTATTATTTTTAATTCTGGAATATAAATCATAAATTATTTCTTTCTTTCTTATTTCTCTTCCTGCCGTCCGCTACTCATTACCACCACCACTTCCACGGTCATTGGCCACCACCACCACCCCCATTGCCGCCACTCTTCGAGAATGTGAAATTTATTGATTATTAAATAAATTTCTATTGTAAGAATATAAATTTTTTGTCATTATCAAATGCGTTTTTTGAGTCAAAAATTCATTCAAAAATAAAAATGAAAAAAAACTATTTCTTTTTCAAAAATTGATTTCTACCCATAAATATTATCATTCGCATCTCAAGAGATCGAGAAGCAGTGATGCTTCATACATGGTAGGTTACCCAGTCCGTCAGCCATCAGCAGCCGTTTTCGTTGAAGAGTAAACGAAGGACGGACGGGATTATCTTCCAACCACGGCGGGGGGCCGCCAAAGTGGACGTATATTTTCTCTTCTCCATAGTGATTTTGAGTTTCCTGATCATGTGAAGACAGAGAATCCTAAGATATTTGTTTAGTCCCTCCCCCCCCAGCATGTGGATTCTCTGATGGCATGACAAACAGGGCGGGCGGTCAATTCAGAGGACAGAGGCGTGTCCCTTTTTCCATGGGAGTGAGCAGTTAAAAAAAGAAAAGGACCATTAAGAAATTAGGAAAACTACGTAAGCGGTGACGTGTGGTTTCCTGTTGTGGAAACCCCACGTCGCGAGATCAACGGGGGTGAAAGGCCTTCTGTCCTGTCCGCAAAAGAACTGGTTTTTAAGATGATTAGGTAGAGGAGGAATGTTAGATTAATTCTCTATGCGCTCCCCTTGGCTTTTCGGTTCACGGGATAATAAAGACGCCCTGTTGAAAGGTGAGATGATGGTTTTAATTTGGAGAGAGAGAGAGTTGGGCTAGGTTCTCTCCCGTGTAGAAGAAACCCGATGAAATGCAAATCCAAAGATTGGAGCCCATATGATAATCCCTATGGAAAAATTATGGGAAGTTATACTTGGCCAAAATAAACAGGGTTTTTCTCTATTTTTATGTGGTGACCGTAAAGAATAATTAACATGAGATGATGGCGAGAGAGAAAGAGATAGCAAAGAATCTAAAAAGAGGGTGTTGTCCGATTTTCATGAAATTGAAGATCAAACATCGATTTATGCTCCCTACACTAGGTTTTAAGCCCATGTTCGTTCATGATCTCTTGTGAAGTTCATTTTGACATTATTGGTACTATTGTATCTCTAGTGTTAGCTAGAGAATAACTTTTTTCACGTAATTTTGTTTATAATGAAGATTTTGAATGGGTTTTGATCCTATGGTTTTTGATCTCTTCACGTTGGCCCAATGTCATTGGGGAGGTTTTCCACATAAAATTGCATTATGTTTGCTTGGTATTTGTATTGCTTTATTATATTGTTTTTTATTAGGTTTGCACAAGAGGGAATATTATTTTATTCTATTACGCTAATCCAATATTATTCAAGTTGCCATTGTTTCCAAACAAAAAGTTCCCAAAATAAAGTGGGATTGTTAGATTTAATAGAAAATTTGTGCTTATTTTCGAGCTCTTTTCTAATAAAGTCTACACAAATTTTCTAATAAGTATTGTTGTACACGAAATTCAACCAAATCCAATGACAAGGCTCTCAATTGACATTATTGTGCCATGTTAATAAAGTTTTGGCAACATAGACATGCACGAGGGCATTCGTATTTTTATATTTCAATTACATTATACTTTGACAATGTCTACATTAGTTAAATTTTTCCATACGCTCCCATGCCCATTTGCATATCCTATATGCATTGTATCTCGGTCTCGTCCAACGATCACATTAGATGAATTTGGTCAGATTTGGTGTTGGAAGAAGTTAATTAGATAATATGCGAAAGCAAAATAATTTAGTTAGACAAATTAAAAGTGGAGGCACATGATTATAAAAAAAAAAAAACCCAAAAACAAAGCGCAACTTTACAACTTTTCCCTTTTCAACTAAGCAAATCACCTCGACAACAATTATTAGAGTTTGTTCCAATGACTACCCTTCCCACGTAATAAAAGAGATGTGAGGTGTTCAAATCCCCATTTTCTTAGGAGTTTGAGTGGGGATAATTTAACTTCAGATATTGGTTTCAACTTGTTAGAGTAAAAGTGGTTATCCCTTTTCAACTAAGCAAATTATGCCCCAATAACCACGCTTCTTACACGGAAAGAGGTGGTGGAATGTTCAAATCTCATTTGCTTAGAGGTTTGAGTGGGTATGATTTAGCTTCAAATATTAGTTTGAGGGTGATTTTCCCTTTTCAACTAAGCAAATCACCTCAATAACAACCATTGGAGTTTTGTCCCAATTGCCATTCTTTCTACTTTCTCAGGGGTATTCGAATCCCTATTTTCTCGGGGTTTAAGTGATCACGATTTAGTTTTAGGTTTTGACATGTGAAATTGAGGGTGAGGGCAAGGGCAAGAGTTACAATCGGAATAGAATATGACAGACAAAAAAGAAAAATCACCTCCAGAGAACATTTTCGCTCAAGGTGGCATCTTGGGTTTTGTAGAGTCCATCTCCTGTGGGCTTGGACTGGACCATGATAGAAAAGTTTCTGTTTTGAGCCAACGGATTAATGGTTGAATAATTTGCAAAGAGACATACCTTGACTAAATTCCAAAACTTGCCGCCTGGGATTAGTTGTTCAACAATCAATGCTTAATCATAGAGGTTCAGTTCAGACACCAAGTGACCAAACGTGGGAGGCAACTGTTGACACCTTATTCTCTCAAAGAGAGCCCCATTTGTCCATAAAACAAAATTCAACATAAAGAGTGCAAAACTCGCCATGAATTGAATTATAATCAAGCTAAATAAGAGTGAAAGTTAGAGTAAGAATAGAGCAGGACTGATAAAAAAAAAATACCACCACAAGATTTTCCGCTCAAGTATGGCATCTCGGGCTTTGTAGAGTCAATTTCCAATGAGCCTCGACTCGACTGGACCATGATAGAAAAGGTCTTGTTTTGGGCCAACGCATCAATGGTCGAAGAATTTACAAAGACACAGGCGAGATGGCGTGACCAAGTTTGTAGTCTTGACTAAATTCCAAAATTTGATGTTCGGGATTAGCTGTTCAATGATCGATGCTTAATCACAGAGATTCACTTTAGACACCAGGAAACAAAAAGGAGGCAATTGCTGACAGCCTATTCTCTCAAAAAGGGTCCTATTCATCCATACAACAAAATTTGACATAAACAACAAAAAACTCACCGTGAATTGAAATATAATCGGGCTAAATGATAGAAAAATGAGTCCCACATGAACCACCTATTATTCGATGATTCACATATCATTCCATCCAAAAATTTGACAATACCATTCCAAGCCACATTATATTAGTGACCTTTAAGAAAAAAGAGACTATGTCTAAACCAATGTAATGGGGGAATAAAATAATTCAAATAAATCAATTTTGATTCATTTCAATACAATACAAATCTAGCGATCCATATCGAGAACCGATTCATATTATTAAAACACTTTTATATTACACTCGAACCGATATAAGAGTGTAAAGTGAGCGAACACGGGATCAAGAGTGATAAATAATGAAAAAACAATAATAAAGGTCAAATGAATTGTAAATCTATTTATGACCTATTAAATACTTATAATATTATATTTAAATTTATTTATTTAATATAACTAATCCATTTAACATTTACGCGAATTAGGAAATGAGTTAATAATTCATTTTGACGGGTCTAAGTCCGTTTGATTATTGAATTGATAACCTCTTTGAGATCTCGAGAGTATCGAATTTGGAGACTTAGATCATTTCCCTCTTCGCCACATCAATTCACCCGTGCCCTAGCAAAGCCCCACGAAACTTCCCAAAGACAAATCACATGGGAAAAAAGAATTATATGCATTCGGAAAAAGGCGACCGCCCCAGTCTAAAGTGGGAAGCCGGTCGCGTCCACTGCACAGACCAGGAAATCCCTTCATGACCCCGTCCGCGAGAAAATATTGGGTGTGTTTAAAACTCCACATAGGATGGTGCAGCGCACCATTCAACCGTTGACACGTGTCCATCCGGTCCACCCTGTCTCCCTCTACTCTCTCTGTCAGATCCGGGCCCACATCTCTCACATCAACAGCAGACCCTCCCTCTCCCCTCTCCTCTCTCCTCTCTCTTCTGGTTTCAACGCTCGGTTCCTTTACGGAGGAAAAAACATGTTAAAAATCGATTTGCTTGAGGGGCGACGACGGGGCTCGGGGAGGCGACGGCGAGCAGGGGGCGCTTCGCGGAGAAAAGACAGAGAGCAGAGTGGAGGTCGCGAAAAGTGAGGGGCTCGTGAAGAGCGAGGGAAAAATGTGACGGCGGAGACGGGGCCGACGGTAGAGGCGGAGGCGGGGGCATTCGGCTCGTGGTTCGCTCTCAAAGACGCGCTTCTTCGCGGAAGAGAGAGAGCAGAGCGATTTTTTTTCCTCCATAACTTCTTCGCGGAGGAGAGAGAGCGGAGTGTCGGAACCAGAAGAGAGGAGAGAGGAGCGTCGAAACCAGAAACCAGAAGAGAGGAGAGAGGAGAGAGGAGAGAGGAGAGAGGGTCTGCTGCTGATGTGGGCCCGGATCTGACAGAGAGAGAGGAGGAAGACAACGTGGACTCAGATGGACACGTGTCCATAACTGAGTGGTGTGCTGCACCATCCCACGTGGAGCATGGAACTCACCCAATATTTTCTCCCCGTCCGCACCATTAAATGCAACTGGGTGATGGGCTTCGGCGCAGACCCTTCTCCCATCACGACCCACGTGTGTAGCCATGGTTCCGCCACCTAAGACCCGCCCAAACGTCGGCCAATCAAAAAAAACGATACCGTTCGTTAACGAATGAAATTCCAAGAAAATGATTGGTCGGCTGCAATTATACGACCTGAAAATGCTCCTCTGTTTGAAATATGATCGAACATTACTGATTCCGATTGTAATTAATTTGGTCGATTGTTGATTAGTACAGTAAATAAAAAAATAGTAATTCATATATATATATTAATTTTATTTTTGATTCTTGCATTCTTACATTATAAATTCATCAATGTACTTATAAATAATATATACAAGAAAAAATTTTCTCTCATTTTTCACTTGCTTTTGTGTTATGGTATCAGAGCACTGTTCCTAACACAGTTTCTGCAAATTCTCAAAATTGCCTTCATTTTTTGTTTTTGACCCTTCCTTGCAAACCTTCATTCTGCAAAAGCATGTTAGCAAATCGTTTAGGAATTTTGAAATTTTATCATGAAAAAAGAATGGAAATACTAAGAGTAATCAAACCCCACCAACGTCAGATGTTTCACTCGAAGAGGAGCAGCCTTCTGTTCAATTCCCTTTTGTTTTGGGCTAGATCCTAGGCCCAATAATTCGGCAGATGAGCCAAAACTACGCCTAATCAGCCAACAAGTTACCAGATTGGAAAACTACGCTTCTTGGGCACGCGACCTCCGACGAACTCTTGTCACCAAGGACAAAGAGGGTTTTATTAACGGCGTTGTCCCTTTTCCGACCAACGAGCAACTACAGAGGCATTGGCAACGGTGCAACCAACTGGTTCGCACCTGGATCAAGAATTGCTTGACACTTGAAGTTGCAGCTGGTCTTCCTCCGACGAAGGATTCAAAGACGTTTTGGGACAATATACGGGAAATGTATGGGAAGTTAGATCAAGCTCGCTTATTCACACTAACTTAAGCCTTGTCATATTTAAAGCAGGGCAACCTTTCTGTTACTGCATGCTACAATCAGCTCTTGGCCTTGTGGAACGAAATCGAAGTAGCTAAAGAAAAATTGGAAGGGCCGAAAGCCACTCTTCGACAATATCGTGCTATAAAGGAAAGAGAGAAAGCCACCAAATTTTTACTTACCCTCAACGAGACATACTTAGCGTATCGGTTACAAATTCTTGCAATGGATCCTCAACCACCACTCAGGCAAATCTTCCAGTTAACTGTACAAGAAGAAAACTAGCGGGTTTCAACGATGGAGCAGGCTCGGGTCGGTGAAGGACTAAACCTCGCGGCGTTTCCATTTGGTTTCACTTCAACTAAGATGATAGCTGGAGCTGGTGGAGGTGCCGGAGCTGCTGGAACCATGGGAGGAAAGGCAATCGTGGCTGTGATAAGAAGAAAAGATGAAAACAACCCTAGGTCTTCAAGAATTGACGATTGGGATCACAAATTAGGATCGGATGACTGGGATAAAAGCGCTAGATCCGACGGTTGAGGGAGGCGAGTTGGATCATACGGTCCGAATCAGATCGTAGTAGTGGACGGCTAGGATCGACGCTCTTGATCAGACGGCCCACGGACGCCCACCTTCTCCGCCGAATCGGATGGCCGTTATCACATCACATCAGCACCAATTTATAGGGAATCATATGGCCCACAAAATGCCATGTCAACAAAGAAGGTTAATGGACAAAATTTCAAAAATAAAAATAAATATTGCAAATATTGCAAACGTCCACACCATACTGTTGATACATGTTGGAAACTGCATGGGAGACCAAATGATAAGAAAGGCAAGGAATCAACAGTTTATCAGGTTTCTACAAAGAAAATAGGTGGAACACCTAATCAAACGATCACCAAAGAACAATATGAGAATATTGTTCAAGTATTGAGCCAACTCAAGAGTAGTGATGATGGTGTAGCAAGATTCTCGGGTACCATTTTATATTAAAAGAATTCACCTTTAGTTGATGTATGGATTATCGATACAGGCACTAGTGATCACATAATATGCAATGAGTATTTATTCACTCATATTCATAAAAACACACAATCCCCTATTACGGTATGTCTTCCTAATGGAAATATTACTTGTGTTACCAAAATCGATACCATACATCTTGGTCAAAACTTTATCCTCAAAAATGTCTTATATATTCTAGATTTTGAGTTTAATCTTCCTTCTGTCTCAAGAGAATGTATGGACAATTCCTGTCATGCCATATTCAATTCCGAAAGTTGTGTCTTTCTGGACCATTCGACTAGAAAAGTGATGAGCTTAGGTAATATGGCATAAGGACTTTATTTGTAGATTAATTTCCCGGGAGATTTAGAATTAGTAAATAAAAGCATTTCTTGTAATGCGATTAGTCAAAATAAAATTTCTCCTTTTTCATCAACGATTGGGTCACAGTGCACGGTTTCCACATCAAAAATGTCCAATTTGTCCTTTAGCTAAATAGTCTCGAGCATCTTTTCCAATTAGCACGTCTTGAGGCAAAAATCCTTTCTCTTTACTTCACATGGACCTCTGGGGTCCCTATCATACCATACGTCGAGATGGATCTTGTTTCTTCCTTACAATCATTGATGACTATACTCATGCCACTTGGTTATATCTTATGTAGTTAAAGGGTCAAACGTTTACTCATATATCAAATTTCTTTTCCTTAATTACAAATCAATTTGGTAAATATGAACAACGAATCTATACAAATAATGGGCGTGAGTTCTTCACTTTTGATTGTACAAAATTATTGTCCAGTCTCGGAATACTTCATGAAAGTTCTTGCACTAACACTCCACAACATAATGGGATTGTTGAACGCAAGCATAGACATCTCTTAGAGGTAACTCATGCACTAAAGTACCAAGTTTTTGTTCCTAAAAAATTTTGGGGAGATTGTGTGGTCACAACAACCTACTTGATTAATCGCATGCCAACTCGAATTCTTAATGAAAAATCTCCGTTGAAAATGGTTTACAATAAACAACCAGATAATGATCACCTTAGAGTATTTGGTTGTTTGTGTTATGCAACAAATGTGAGTCATCGGGACAAAATGAGTCCCCGTGCAACCAAATGTATTTTTATGAGATATCCTCCTCTTCAGAAGGGATACCAAGTTATCGAAATTTCCACAATAAATTTTTTTTACAAGCAATGATGTCATATTCCATGAAGATGTGTTCCCCTTCAAAGAGATGCTGTCTTCATCACAAGACACTTCATCAGAAAATAATTAGCCTTTTTTATCTGATGAATATTTATCCATGGCACCAGGATTTCTTATTGCACCAGGACCATCGATGACATTAGAACCTTCAATGTTGACACCAATGGAATCTTCAAGTCCAAAAGTAGAATCACATGTTTTATCTTAGGAAATTTCTTCATCTTCTTCAATGGATACGTCAAGGATTGATTCTGAATCATCAACAGTTCCTAAAAATATAATTGAACAACCTCAACATTCTGGACTACAGACTTGTCCACTTATGTGGACGAAAGATTATATATGTTCTGCAACAAGTTCTTCAGGTACTCTATATCCTGTTTCTTCCTATGTTTCCTTTAACCAATTATCGCCACAACATATTTGTTGTATCAGTCAAATATCAAAAGAACGCGAACCATCTTCGTTCGCTGAAGCAGTAAAAGATCCCAGGTGGCAACATGTAATGAGACAGAGAATCATACTTGGGATATTGTCCCATTACCCCCATATCGAAAACCGATTAGATGTAAATGGGTATACAAAATCAAGTTTAAGGCAAATGGTTTTATTGAGCAATACAAGGCTCGATTAGTAGCTAAAAGCTTTACCCAAAAAGAAGTTTTGATTATCATAAGACATTTTTTCCAGTAACAAAGGAAGTCACTATATGTTCTTTTTTATTTGTCGTGGCTATATAAAATTGGTCTTTGAATCAAATGGATGTGAACAATGCTTTCCTTCATGGTGATCTAGATGAGGAAATTTAAATGGACTTTCCTCAAGGACTATGCAGATAGGGAGAGTTTCGAGTATGTTGTCTTCATAAGTCCTTGTATGGATTAAAGTAGGTATCAAGAAAATGGTATGCTAAGTTCACTACTGCATTAATCAATGTAGGTTTCCAGCATTCTAAGCATGATTATGCCCTATTTACATAAACCACATGGTGCTCATCGATTTATTTGTTGATATATGTTGATGATATACTAGTTATAGGAAATAATGATTCTCATTTTGCAAGATTCAAGGAATATCCGCACTTCAATTTTCACGTCAAGGATTTGGGACCACCCAAATATTTTCTTGGTATTGAGATTGCTCAATGTGATAAAGGAATCTTCCTTAGTTAGAGGAAATTTATCTTGGAAATTATTTCCGAAGCAGGTTTATTAGGCTACAAGCCGTTGGTAATCACAATTGAACAAAATGTCAAATTAAGACATATGAGTATGATGTAAATTCCTCTTCACCTAACAAGGATACATTGCTTAGAGATCCGTCAGATTATTAGCGACTTGTTGGAAAGTTGATATACCTTACTATGATAAGACCTGACATATGTTATGCAATGTAAATACTTAGCCAGTTTATGCACATGTCAAAACAGTCGCATATGGATGCAACCTTGAAATTTGTGAAATATTTGAAGAGATGTTCAGGACTCAGTAAATTTTTATCTTGTGACTGTAATATGAAAATGACAACATTTTGCGACACAGATTATGCTACTTGCCCAATGACTAGGAGATCCACCATTGCTTTTTGTATAAAATTGAAAAAGTCATTAATTTCTTGGAAACAAAGAAGCTGTCTACTTTATCATTGTCATTAGCCGAATCAGAATATTGAACCATGACGAAAGCTACTTGCGAAATTATCTGGATACAAGGATTACTCTCAAACTTAGCAATACAAGTCAATGGACCAAGTGAATTGTTCTGTGATAATGATGCTACACTAAAATTGGCAAAAAATCTAGTTTTTCACGAAAGAACAAAGCACATAGAAGTTGACTGTCATTTCACTCAGGCCAAAATCAAAGAAGGAGTCCTGGTGACGAAGGGAATTCGAATAGTGGAACAATCTACAGATATTTTCTCTAAACTTACGCCAGAGACAACACAAGTATCTGTTAAACAAGTTAGGTGTCATCGACATATATAGGCCAAGCTTGAGGGGGAGTGTTGGAAATATGATTGAAGATCTTCAGACTTATTTCAATTGTGATTGATTTGGTGAATTGTTGATTCATACAATAAATAGGAAAATAGCGATTCATGTATATTAATTTCCTTTTTGATTCTTTCATTCTTACATTATAAATTTATCGATCTACTTATAGATAATATACACAAGAAAACCTTCTCTCATTTTCCACTTGCTTTTGTGTCATCAACGGCGCTCCTCCGTCCCCACTCCTCGGCCTCGCTGGTTCCCTTCCGCCCTATAAAATCCATGGCGAGAATCATGTAATATCATCGCCATACTCGTTTTGAGCACTTGGGTCTGTGAAAAGAAGTAGCGAGTCTCGGCTTGTTCGATTTAGAGAAGAAGAAGAAGATGGAGGGAAGAGAAGAGGATGTGAGGTTGGGAGCCAACAGGTTCTCGGAGAGGCAGCCCATCGGGACGGCGGCGCAGACCCAGGACGGGAGGGACTACCGGGAGCCGCCGCCCGCGCCACTGTTCGAGCCCAGCGAGCTCACTTCCTGGTCGTTCTACAGGGCCGGGATCGCCGAGTTCGCGGCCACATTCCTGTTCCTGTACATCACGGAGCTTACGGTGATGGGGCTCGCTACTACTTCGGCCTCGACGCCACCCCCACCCACGACCACATCTCCCGCCCCCTGCGCAGCCCCGCCTTCTCCTCCGACCCCCGCACCCCCAACGCCGACTCCTACTCCCTCGCCTACATCTCCTCCTTCGGCCTCGCCTACCTCGACGCTACCCACACCCACGACCACATCTCCCGCCTCCTGCGCAGCCCCGCCCTCTCCTCCGACCCCCGCACCCCCAACGCCGACTCCTACTCCCTCGCCTCCATCTCCTCCTTCGGCCTCGCCTACCTCGACGCCACCCAAACCCACGACCACATCTCCCGCCCCCTGCGCAGCCCTTCCCTCACCATCAGCCTCCAGTCCTGCCGCCCGCCTCGCCAAGCTCGCGTTGCCCTACAACGACCTCAAGTCCGTGGTCCAGTCGCCGACCAAGTGCGCTTCGGTCGGGATTCAAGGGATCGCGTGGGCGTTCGGCGGCATTTTTTTCGCCCTCGTCTACTGCACCACCGACATCTCGGGTAAACGGCCTAGGATCCTAACAAAACATACTTCGCTTTACGTGCTTCACTTCGTATATTCTCTTGAAATGGAGTTTCACGTCATCAAGAAAATGCTTCGATCTTACATTTTCAGTGAGATACAAATTAAATGGAGTTTCGGATCTTCGCTTGGTGCAGGAGGCCACATAAACCCGGCGGTGACCTTCGGGCTGCTCCTGGCGAGGAAGCAGTCGTTGACGAGAGCCGTCTTCTACATGGCGATGCAGTGCCTTGGTGCTATCTGTGGTGCCGGGGTGGTCAGAGCGTTCAGAAAGAATGATGGCGGCGGCGCCAATATGGTCAATGCCAGCTACCCCAAGGGCGACGGCCTCGGCACCGAGATTGTCAGTACCTTCTTCCTTGTCTACACCGTCTTCTCCGCTACCGACGCCAAGCGCAGTGCCCAAGACTCCCACGTTCCTGTAAGTTTTACACAGACACAGACACA
The DNA here is from genome assembly GCA_014182735.1 of Corymbia maculata. Lineage (NCBI taxonomy): Eukaryota > Viridiplantae > Streptophyta > Magnoliopsida > Myrtales > Myrtaceae > Corymbia > Corymbia maculata. The sequence goes on along the minus strand of CM024688.1, from coordinate 39,580,620 downwards.
CGCTTATCCTTGTTCTTCATGATTGATGTCTATTTGCGCCCGCTTAGCAGTCGGAATGCTTACTGTATAAAACCACCAGTGATCGATCGAACCATCAGCTTGTGTACATACATCAGCAATCAGCTCAACCCCAGTGACATCATACCAGAAAGGACGAAGGAATGATCTAGTTCTACTAACACAGACTTGAGTGAGCTCGATTACACTATGGTTGGATCTAACATCAATCGTTCTCCAGTTTTTGGCACCCCTGCCTATTGGGTTTGCGGTGTTCTTGGTGCACCTGGCCACCATCCCCACCACGGGAATCGGCATCAACCCTGCTCGGAGCCTCAGTGTCGCCATCACCAAAACTACCTGGGATGACCAGGTAAAATGCACCTATCTAGTCATGCAGATTTACACGTGATCAAGCGATTCGATTCTTATTGATTATCTACTTTGCTTGGGGTTGAATGCAGTGGATCTTCTGGGTCGGACCATTCATTGGAGCGGCCCTCGCGGCTCTGTACCACCAGGTGGTGATAAGGGCCATCCCCTTCAAAACCAGCTGAACAAAGAGAAACAGACGTGATTCCCAACCGTGAAAAGCAAGAACACATCATGGGAAAAAGTCCGATGGTCCCGGGTTCTTTGTAGATGATTAAAGCATGGTCCTAGATTTTAAGTTTTCGCTTCAGCGTTTTTAAGCCCTAGAGTTCGAATCTCTCTCTCTCTCTCTCTCTGGTTTTTAGTCCGACAGAAAATGGTGTGGTGCGGAGGGCCCATGAACATGAAGATGATGGGCTTTCGTACGTATGGTCCTGTCGTGTTTGTCTATGCAAAAGTCGAAAAATGATCCTATCCATATCGAGATGCAATCTTTGCTTTTTCGTCTCAATTATTAGACCCTCCAAATCCCCGAGCAATGAGCATTTTAGAATTTAAGCCCCCACCCTTTGGGTCCACCCATTTCATATGATTGAATGATCTATGGGTCTCTAGCAAGCTTCAGTCCTGTCCAAATGCATGCGAGGGTGGGTTGTATTACAAATGAGTTATATGGACGAATTGATGAAATTCGGAATAATTAATATATTATAGTTAACTCATAATTTTCGCCAAAAACTTATACCTCAACATGTGTTTCTATATGCCATTCAAGAGGAATTCTAGTCCAATTAGAATTTTTTGCATTTCTTTCCTAACCCACTTGGTCCAATAAACCAATCTACATCTTCTAACCCGATTGGGTTTTGTGCACTTAATAAATTCAAACATGGGCAAGTTTCGGTTTGATGTCTAGCTTACCATTCTCAACCGTTGTCGGTAGCTCAAATTATTTCATGAGGAGCAGCCCATGAATCCAAAATGAATAATCTTTTTTTTTAATGCACTTTCTCTAACAAGGCCTAACAACGTCTGAATTTAGCCGGAACATCAAAGAGCATGTGGAGATTTCAACCTCTGAGTTTGCTCAAACCATATCCCAAGTTTTCACAGGCAAGTGCTTTAGGAAACTGATCCCTCATGAAAATAAACAAATGCTTTCTTTGTTAGCAAGTTTCTGAGAGAAATAGCAAGTGTTAAAAAGTTATTGATGAGAAAAAAGTTATATGTCACTAATTTTCAAAATCACTTGTGGATGATTCACGGACACTTATGCGAAGGTACTTACTCTTTTTTTTTATTTTTGGGTTTACAAATTATTAAATTTTTGTATCTACTAATTTGTATTCATCTTTCTAATCAACACCTTAGACTTATTTTATCGTATAAAAATCTAACAATTTCATTGGAGTGACTTAAATGACTTTTTTTGCTTAAATGGCCAATTACTTCCATGCCACAAACTCTCGCTCGAGTTACTTACCCAGTGTTTTTGGTGTTCAAGTCTAGGAGGGGTAGTTTTGAACGAGCTAGGGATGTTTGACGGTACTGTTTGTGCGAGGAGATGATTTCCTGGGACATCTTGGGATTTATTTGCGACTCAGGTGGTCTCGTTGGGGCGATTTCTGAGGATGTTATTTGAGCTTGCAGTAGGAACCAATTCACCATAATTTTTTCAAGAACAAAACAAGGGGTATGCATCAAATTTCGCATGCTGTTTCTTTCACGGTTTCATGGGTGCAGAACGACGAGTCACTTTCCCATCACCGCCACACCAATCCCATGGCTTGCTCATGGAGCTACAGGATCAGCTCGATCATGACAACGTACGATTCCTCGTCTTGCTCAAATCAAAGTAGACACGCATTTGAGAACTTTAAATGAAAAGCTGACCCTAAATCGAAAGATCCAAATAATTGGAGGTTCAAAATTGACGAGAAATTACTCGCCACTCCCCATAATATCGAAAATTGCTCCAACACCTCCTTGATTGTGCGAAGAGTATGGTCGGGTTCTATCGCTTGTCTGTCCTTTTTTATGGGAGTTGATTACTCTAACACTCACCATCTCTGTTCACCAAAAAGGAGGGCAAAAGAAAAAAATGAAAAGAAGAAGAAGATGTAAGTCTGATTTTTAATTGACATTGATAGAAGGAGGTCTATAGAGGGGAGTGCCCACATCAATTTATATATTGGGACTCCAATTTCTTATTAATCAACTTTTTGACCCTTGAACTCCTTCCTTAACCCGCTTTTTCCCCGACTTCTTAGAACCACTTTTTGATTTTGTTTTCTCAGTTCTAAGCTTCGCGCTTCGTCCTCCTTCGCTCTTCTTGCACTTTCTTTCTTGTCGCCTAGGGCTCGACTGCTGTTGGCCTGCCAGCACCAGACATGAAATATAGCTTCGGGTTCACATGGCCAATTGCGAGCGCTCCAAGTTCCAGTAAAGTGGATCGATTGGGACAGGTGATTAACAAGGGATTTGATGCAAAGCACGGTTCATGGAAAATAATAATTTATGGGACCTTTTGTTGCAAAGATCTAGTAGTGTAATTTTATTTCTTTCACTTTGGGTCCGAATCTCGAACTTGAACTCCCATGCTTTTTCATCGCATCAAGAAGGGTCAATCTAATCGTTAATAGATAAATCCTTCAACCCTGGCTTGCTTATTTGCATGATCTTTCGTTTTTCAATCACGTTTGCAAGAGAAAAACAAAACCAAAGTCCTGACCAGATTAATTCTCTATGCGCTCCCCTTGGCTTTTCGGTTCACGGGAAAATAAATACGCCCAGTTGAAAGGTGAGATGATGGTTTTAATTTGGGGAGAGAGAGAGAGAGTTGGGCTAGGTTCTCTCCCGTGTAGAAGAAATCCGATGAAATGCAAATCCAAAGATTGGAGCCCATATGATAATCCACATCGAGAAATATGTGAAGTTATACTTAGCCTAATTAAATAGGGTTTTTCTCTATTTTTATGTGGTGATCGTAAAGAATAATTACATTAAATGATGGCAAGAGAGAAACAGATAGCAAAGAATTTGAAAAGAGGGCGTTGTCCAATTTTCATCAAATTGAAGATCAGACATCGATTTATGCTCCCTACACTAGGTTTTAAGCTTACATTCATTCTCGATCTCTTGTGAAGTTCATTTTGACATTATTGCTACTATTGTATCTCTAGTGTTCAACTTTTTTCACCTAAGGGATAATACTACCAAAAATTTCAAACTTTACATGTTGTGACACATTTATCCTAAACATTTTTTTGTGACATCAAAAACCCCAAACTTTGTCTCATGTGACGCATTTACCCTAAATTTTTTTTTTTACACAAAAAACCCTAAACTTTGCCATAAGGGACACATTTACCCCAAACTTTTATTCTGAATGGCATTTTCGTCTTTTACATTTTCTTCCTTTTTCCTTTTTCTTTCTTTCATTTTTTTTCCTCCTCCATTGCCGTCGGAGGAGCTGTTGGCATCGGCCCTCAAGCGAGGGCTGCCCTCCCTAGATCTGACGGGGGCTGCCCTCACCGGCGTCGGTCGAGGGTCGCCCTTGCCTAGGTGGGCGAAGCCAGGGCGAGGGCGGCCCTCAACCGACGCCGGTGAGGGCAGCCCTCGACCAACGCCGGTGAGGGCAAGGCCACACTCCATCTCTAACATTGTAGTCATAGTCTGAATCATCAGAATTTTGATGAGCTAGTTGTTCTCTGAAGAGAGCGTCTTCATCGATGTCTGATGGACTAGAGGCTCCGGGCAATGGTGAGGGCAACCCTCGCTAGATCCAGCAGCAAGCTCGCCCATCCAAGCGAAGGCGGACCCCTGGCCTCGCCCGCCCAGGCGAAGGCAACCCTCGACCGAGGTCGGCGAGGGCGGCCCCCGTCGGATCTAGGGAGGGCAGCCCTCACCTGAGGACTAACGCCGACGGCTCCTTCGGCAACGGTAGAGGAGGAAAAAAAAGAAAGAAAGAAAAAGGAAAAAAAGGAAAAATGGAAGAAAAAGTAAAAGACGAAAATGCCATTCAGAATAAAAGTTTGGGATAAATGTGTCACACATGGTAAAATTTTGAGTTTTTTGTGTCACAAAAAAATTTTTTTTAGGGTAAATGTGTCACACGAGATAAAATTTGGAGTAAATGTGTCACGTGGGGTAAAGTTTAGGGTTTTTTGTGTCACAAAAAAAGTTTAAGATAAATGTGTCACACAGAATAATGTTTTGGGTTTTTCATGATATTCTCCCTTTTGTTTATAATGAAGATTTTGAATGGCTTTTGGTCCTATGATTTTTTATCTCCTCACATTGGCCCAATGTCATTAGGGAGGTTTTCCACATAAAACTACATTACGTTTGCATGCTTGGTATTTGCATTGCTTTATTATATTGTTTTTTATTAGGTTTGCACAAGAGAAAAGATTGTTTTATTCTATTACGCTAATCCAATATTATCCGGGTTGCCATTGTTTTCCAAACAAAAAGTTCCCAAAATAAAGTGGGATTGTTAGATTTAATAGAAAAATTGTGCTTTTCGTTAATGGACTTTCGAGCTCTTTTCTAATAAAGTCTACACAAATTTTCTAATAAGGATTCTCGTACACGAAATTCAACCAAATCCAGCAACAACGCTCTCAATTGACATTATTGTGTCATGTTAATAAAGTTTTGGCAACATAGACATGCGCAAGGGCATTCATATTTGTTATATTTCAATCGCGTCATACTCTGATAATGTCTGCGTTAGTTAAATTTTTCCGCACAACTCCCCATGGCCATTCGCATATCCTATCTGCACTGTATCTTGGTCTCATCCAACAGTCACATTAGATGAATTTGGTCAAATTTGGTGCTGGAGGAAATTAATTAGAAAATACGTGAAAGCAAAATAATTTAGTTAGACAAATTAAAAGTGGAGGCACATGATTATCAAAAAAACCAAAATACAAAGCGCAACTTCCTAACTTTTCCTTTTCAACGAAGCAAATTACCTCGACAACAATCATTAGAGTTTATCCCAATGATTACCATTCCTACATGATAAGGGAGAGGTGAGGTGTTCGAATCTCCATTTTCTCAAAAGTTGGAGTGAGAATAATTTAACTTCAAGCATTAATTTCACCTATTAGAGTAAAGGTGATTTTCCCTTTTCAACTAAGCAAATTACTTCTATGACAACTATTGGAGTTTATCCCAATAGTCACTCTTCTCACATGAAAATTGGTGGTGGAATGTTCGAATCTCATTTGCTTAGGGGTTGGAGTTGGTACAAGTTAGCGTTAGATATTAGTTTGAGGGTGATTTTCCCTTTTCAACTAAGCAAATCAACTCGATAACAACCATTGGAGTGTTGTCTCAGTTGCGCCACTCTTCCTACTTTCTCAAGGGTATTCGAATTTCCCATTTTATCAGGGGTTTGAGTGATGACGATTTAGTTTTAGGTTTTGACCTATGAGGATGAGGATGAGGGCGAGAGTTACAATAGGAATAAAATAGGATTGACAGAAAAAAAAACACCTCCACAACATTTTCGCTCAAGGGTGGCATCTTGGGCTTTGCAGAGCCCATCTCCGGTGGGCTTGGCATGATAGAAAATGTTTAGTTTTGAGCCAAAGCATTAATGGTTGAATAATTTGCAAAGACACATACCTTGACTAAATTCCAAAACTTGCCGTCTAGGATTAGTTGTTCAGCGATCGATGCTTAATCATAGAGGTTCAGTTCAGACACCAAGTGACCAAACATGGGAGGCAATTACCGACACCCTATTCTCTCAAAAAGGGCCCCATTCGTCCATAAAACAAAATTTGACATAAAGAGTGCAAAACTCGCTATGAATTGAGTTATAATTAAGTCAAATAAGAGTGAAAGTTATAGTATGATCGATAAAAATGAAAATAAAAACACCTCCACGAGATTTTCGCTCAAGTATGGCATATTGGGCTTTGTAGAGTCCATTTCCAGTGAGCCTGGACTGGACCACAATAGAAAAGGTTTTGTTTTGGGCCAACGCGTCAATGGTTGAATAATTTGCATAGGCACAGGCAAGACGACGTGGCCAGGTCTGTAGTCTAGGTCTGTAGTCTTGACTAAATTCCAAAACTTGTCGTCCGGGATTAGCTGTTCAATGATCAATGCTTAATCATAGAGATTCAGTTCAGACACTAGGAAACAAAATGGAGGCAATTGCCGACACCCTATTCTCTCAAAAAGGGCCCTATTCGTCCGTACAACAAAATTTGACATAAATGGCGAAAAACTAGCCATGAATTGAGGTATAATCCGGCTGAATGATGAACAACGAGCCCCGCATGAACCACCTATTATTCGACGATTCGCGTATCATTCCATCCAAAAGTTTGGCAATACTATTCCAAGCCGCATTATATTAATGACCTTTAAAAAAAATCCATATCGAGGATCGATTCCTATTATTAAAACACTTTTACATTATACTCGAACTGAGATAAGTGTATAAAGTGAGCAAATATGGGATCAAGAGTGATGACTAATGAAAAAAATAGTAATAGAGGTCTAAATGAGTTATAAATCTGTTTATAACATATTTAATACTTATAATAGTATATTTAAATTTATTTATTAATATAACTAATCCATTTAATTCTTATACGGATTAGGAAACAAGTCAATAACCTATTTTGACAGAATTAAGATCGTTTGATCATTGAATAGATAACCTCTTTGAGATCTCGAGAGTATCGATACTCGAATTTGGAGACTTAGATCATTTCCCTCTTCGCCACATCAATTCACTCGTGCCCTGACAAGACCCCACGAAATTTCCCAAAGACAAATCACATGGGAAAAAAGAACCATACGCATTCGGAAAAAGGCGACCGCCCCAGTCCAAAGTGGGGAAGCCGGTCGCATCCACTGCACAGACCACGAAATCCCATCATGACCCCGTCCGCACCACTAAATGCAACTGGGCGGTGGGCTTCGACGCAGACCCTTCTCCCATCACGACCCACGTGTGTGGCCACGGTTCCGCCACCTAAGACCCGCCCAAAAGTCGGCCAATCAAAAACAATATCGCTCGTTCGGCCTCAGTCCGCGAAGCGCAAAACGAACGAAATTCAAAGAAAATGGTTGGTCGGCTGCAATTATGCGACTGAAAATGCTCCTCCGACGTCACTCCTCCGTCCCCACTCCTCGGCCTCGCTGGTTCCCTTCCGCTCTATAAAATCCATGGCGAGAATTATGCAGTATCATCACCATAGTCGTTTTGAGCACTTGGGTCTGTGAAAAGAAGTAGCGAGTCTCGGCTTGATCGATTTAGAGAAGAAGAAGAAGAAGAAGAAGAAGAAGATGGAGGGTAGAGAAGAGGATGTGAGGTTGGGAGCCAACAAGTTCTCGGAGAGGCAGCCCATCGGGACGGCGGCGCAGTCCCAGGACGGGAAGGACTACCGGGAGCCGCCGCCCGCGCCGCTGTTCGAGCCCAGCGAGCTCACTTCCTGGTCGTTCTACAGGGCCGGGATCGCCGAGTTCGTGGCCACATTCTTGTTCCTGTACATCACGGTGCTGACGGTGATGGGGGTGGTCCGGTCGCCGACCAAGTGCGCGTCGGTCGGGATTCAAGGGATCGCGTGGGCGTTCGGCGGCATGATCTTCGCCCTCGTCTACTGCACCGCCGGCATTTCGGGTAAACGGCCGCCTAGGATCTAACAAAACATGCTTTACTATACGTGCTGCGCTTCGTCTATTCTCTTGAAATGGAGTTTCACGTCATCAAGAAAATGCTTCGATCTTATATTTTCAGTAAGATACAATTTAAATGGAGTTTCGGATCTTCGCTTGGTGCAGGAGGCCACATAAACCCGGCGGTGACCTTCGGGCTGTTCCTGGCGAGGAAGCTGTCGTTGACGAGAGCCGTCTTCTACATGGCGATGCAGTGCCTTGGTGCTATCTGTGGTGCCGGGGTGGTCAAAGCGTTCGGAAAGAGCCAGTACGAGATACATGGCGGCGGCGCCAATATGGTCAATGCCGGCTACTCCAAGGGCGACGGCCTCGGCGCCGAGATCGTCGGTACCTTCGTCCTTGTCTACACCGTCTTCTCCGCTACGGATGCCAAGCGAAGCGCCCGAGACTCCCACGTTCCTGTAAGTTTTACACAGAGACACACGCTTATCCTTGTTCATCATGATTGATGTCTATTTGGGCCTGCTTAGCGGTCGGAGTGCTTACTGTATAAAACCGCCAGTGATCGATCGAACCATCGGTTTATGTACATATATCAGCAATCAGCTCAACCCCAGTGATATCATACCAGAGCGACCGAACGAATGATCTAGTTCTACTAACACCGACTTGAGTGAGCTCGATTACACTTTGGTTGGATCTAACATCGGTCGTTCTCCAGATTTTGGCACCCCTGCCCATCGGGTTTGCGGTGTTCTTGGTGCACCTGGCCACCATCCCCATCACGGGAACCGGCATCAACCCTGCTCGGAGCCTCGGTGCCGCCATCATCTACAACAAAGACCCTGCCTGGGATGACCAGGTAAAATGCACCTATCTAGTCATGCAGATTTACGCGCGATCAAGCGATTGGATTCTTATTAACTATCTACTTTGCTTGGGGTTGGATGCAGTGGATCTTCTGGGTCGGACCATTCATTGGAGCGGCCCTCGCGGCTCTGTACCACCAGGTGGTGATAAGGGCCATCCCCTTCAAGTCCAGCTGAACAAAGAGAAACAGACGTGATTCCCAACAGTGAAAAAGCAAGAACACATCATGGGAAAAAGTCCGATGGTCCCGGGTTCTTTGGAGATGATCAAAGCATGGTCCAAGTTTTTATGTTTTCACTTCAGCGTTTTTTAGCCCTAGAGTTCTAATCTCTCTCTCTCTCTCTCTCTCTCTCTCTCTCTCTCTCTGGTTTTTAGTCCGAGAGAAATTGGTGTGGTGCGGAGGGCCCATGAATATGAAGATGATGGGCTCTCACGTATGGTCCTGTCGTGTTTGTCTATGCAAAAGTCGAAAATGATCCTATCGATATGGAGATGTAATCTTTGCTTTTTCACGCATGCTTGTTCTCAATTATTAGACCCTCCAAACCCCCGAGCAATGAGCAATTCGCGCCCCCCAAGAACCGTCGCACGAGCAATCACCATATGAAATTCTCTTTCGAACAAGGGAATTCTGATCTGTTAGAATTCAAGCAAAAATCCAGACCTTTGGGTCCACCCATGATTCCATATGATTGAATGATCTATGGGTCTCTAGCAAGCTTCAATCCTGTCCAAATGCACGCGTTGGTGGGTTGTATTACAAATGACTTATATGGACGAATTGATGAGAGGAATTCTAGTCCAATTAGAATTTTTTGCATTTCTTTCCTAACCACTTGGTCCAATAAACCAAGCTACATCTTCTAACCCAATGGGGTTTCGTGCACTTAATAAATTCAAACATGGGCAAGTTTCGATTTGCTGTCTGGCTTGCCATTCTCAACTGTTGTCGGTAGCTCTTGTTATTTCATGAGAAGCAGCCCATGAATCCAAAATGAATAATCTTTTTTTCTAATACACTTTCTCTAACAAGGCCTGGGAGCGTCTGAGTTTAGCTGGAACATCAAAGAGCATGTGGAGATTTCAACCTCTGAGTTTGCTCGGACCATATCCCAAGTTTTCACAGGCAAGTGCTTTAGGAAACTGATCCCTTATGAAAATAAACAAATATTTTTTTGCGTTAGCAGGTTTCTAAGAGAATTAGCAAGTGTTAAAAAGTTATTGATGAGAAAAAAAATTTCATGTTGCTAATTTTCAAAATCACTTGTGGATGATTCACGGACACTTATGCGAAGGTACTTACTCTTTTTTTTCTTTTGGGTTTACAAATTATTAAATTTTCTTATCTACTAATTTGCATTTGTCTTTCTAATCAACACCTTACACTTGCTTTATTGTATAAAAATCTAACAATTTTCATTTGAGTGACTTAGATAACTCTTGCTTAAATGGCCAATTACTTCTGTGCCACAAACTCTCGCTCGAGTTACTTACCAAGTGTTTTTGGTGTTCGAGTCTAGGGAGGGGGAGGGAGGGGGGACCGTAAGGTGCTGTTGTTTTGAACGAGCTAGGGATGTTTGACGGAACTGGTTGCGCGAGGAGATGATTTCCTGGGACATCTTGGGATTTGCTTGCGACTCAGGTGGTCTCGTTGGGGCGATTTCTGAGGATGTTATTTGGGCTTGCAGTAGGAACTAATTCACCATAATTTTTTCAAGAACAGAACAAGGGTTTGCATCGAATTGCGCATGCTCTTTCTTTCACGGTTTCGTGGGTGCAGAACGACGAGTCACCTTCCCATCACCGCCACACCAATCCCATGGCTTGCTCATGGAGCTACAGGATCAGCTCGACCATGACAACGTACGATTCCACGTTTTGCTCTAATGAAAGTAGACACTCATTTGAGAACTTTGAATGGAAAGCTGACTCTAAATCGAAAGATTTAGATAATTTAAGGTTCCAAATTGATGAGAAATTACTCGCCACGCCCCATGATATCGAAAATTGCTCCAACACCCCCCTCGATTGTGCGAAGAGTATGGTCAGGTTCTATCGCTTGTCGGTCCTTTTTTATGGGAGTTGATTACTCTAACACTCACCATCTCTGTTCACCAAAAAGGAGGAAAAAAGAATAAAGAAAAGAAGAAGATATAATTCTGATTTTAAATTGACATTGATAGAAGGAGGTCTATAGGGTGGAGTGCCCATATCAATTTATATATTGGGACTCCAATTTCTTTTTAATCAACTTTTTGACCCTTGAACTCCTTCCTTTGCCCACTTTTTCCCCGACTTCTTAGAATCACTTTTTGATTTTGTTTTCTCAGTTCTAAGCTTCGTGCTTCGTCCTCCTTCGCTCTTTTTGCACTCTCTTTCTTGTCGCCTAGGGCTCGACTGCTGTTGGCCTGCCAGCACCAGACATGAAATATAGCTTCGGATTCACATGTTCAATTGCGAGCGCTCCAAGTTCCAGTAAAGTGGATCGAGTGGGACAGGTAATTAACAAGGGATTTGATGCAAAGCACGGGTCATGGAAAATAATAATTTACGGAACCTTTTGTTGCAAAGATCTAGCTGTGTAATTTTATTTCTGTCACTTTGGGTCCGCATCTCGAACTTGGAACTCCCATGCTTTTTCATCGCATCAAGGAAGGTCCGATCCACTCGTTCCTAGATTAATCCCTCAAGCCCGGCTTGCTTATTTGCATGATCTTTTGTTTTTCAATCATGCTTGCAAGAGAAAAACAAAACCAAAGTCCTGTACGCGCATAACCCGTGCAAGAGAACTAGTATATACCACGAGAAAGGGAAATTAAAAAAGATTTCTATTATCTCAACTGGTTATTTTCAAAACCCTTAAATGGACTCAGACACATCACTCTCTAATGTCATTTTTCTAAGGATGTTTTATATGTTTTTGAATAAAAGTTCAAGTTGCACTAACTAACTCGGTCTGTCATCAAAGATCAGTACATTTATCTACAAAATTCAAGTAAACTCCACAACCTCAATCAAAGAACCAAAAACTTAGTTTATCATTGGAAATTACGTGCGACTTATCTAACTTTTTTTATTTTTGTAAATTTTCACATGATTTGTGAATCATAGAAGATCAGATGCGATATCAATTACTACTTAACAGAGGGGCCAAAAAGAGTTAGGCGCCAGGAAAAAAAAAAAAAAATCCTCATCTATTAAAAAATGATTTAACTAACGGGCTTCATTTCAGCTGTCCATTATGGATCATGGAGTGTGGGAAAATTCCTCTTTTTCTGGTGGCTGTGGGGTCGATTGTAAGACAGCCTTATCATATGATTGGGGACATAAAGATGTTTTCTTATGTCCCTGATAATTAAGGTTTGGTCTGTCACTTTGCTCATTATTATTATTTGTCCAAGTGCTTCCCCCACTCCACTTCCACTTCCCCTTTTGTGGTTGTCAAAAAATATGCTGCTCGAAACCTTTTTAGCATTTAAGGGACACCGACAAACGTGGTCCGGACAAGAAGGAAAAAGTCGAGTTCTAGGGGAAGACCTAGTTGCTCACGCGTGCCCTATTTTTCCGACGGCATTTCATCTTTCTTTTTTCTTTTTTTGCGCATTTAAACCGCCGTAGCTATGCTTGATTTCTAGGATATCTCCAACGGTTTTATTCACTCTACCGTGACTTAAAATATTATCAAGATATACAAGAAAACAAAGAGATGAAATCTATGTATTTTTCCCAACGTTATTAATCCACATTAAGAATATCATATAAGAAGTAGCGCATAACCCATTATTAGGACTAGTTTGAATATCAACCCTAATATAATCTGTTGCAATTTTTGAACAAACAAAATCTAATCAGTACATTGTTTGTGAGGGTTTTTCTTTTCATGCTATATGTTATCAAGATTTACATGAAAAAGAAGAAGATGAATCTTATGCATTTTTCACAACGTGATTAGTCCATATCAAGAATATCATAAAAGAAGTATGTTGTGTGCACAATCCATTATTGAGTCTAGTTTGAATATCGACCCTAAAATAATCTAATGCATTCTCTAGACAAGCTTTGATCAATAAGTTGTTCATTAGGATTTTGTTTTAGCATCATATGTAATCAAGATTTATAGGAAAAAAAGGTTAAATTTATGCATTTTTCCCGATGTGATTGGTCCATATCAAGAATATCATACAAGAAGTACAATGTGTGCACAATCCATTATTGGGACTTGTATGAATATCAACCCTAATATAATCTATCACACTCTCCAAATAAACTAACCCCAATCGATGCATGGTTCATTAGGGTTTTGTTTTAGCGTTAATCAGCTGCATAATACGTTCATGCTGAGACGGCGAGACCCGGTTAACTTGGCTACATGTTCTAGGAGTTGAGCTGGCGATCGTTTGAATGCTACAGACAAAAATTCACTTGCAACAAGGAAATATTGATACATTATTAATATGAAACATTCTTGGGAATTGTTGTCCCAATTGGCCTATGTCTTTTTTCCTTTTCTTTTTGCTGAAATTTGAACTAGCTGGCCTCGAGATCAATTCATCTTGACTGGAGATAGAAGAATAAGAATTAAAACTCGGACGAACTGCTCATAGGATAATGCAGACACTGAATAAGACGAGCCTGAAATCAAATACCTAGGTTAAATTTTGCTTGTACATATATTATATACATAAATACTCAATTCTGGTCAAATTCACAGCCATTTCTTTCTTTCTTTCTTGCATCGTTGTTTAGCCCTTTGGGACTCCCCAGATCTTCACCATCTAATTTGTAGTTTTCCCATTATTGTTTTCTGGTCACAGTCTCTTATCCCGTTTTGGTATGAGTAAAGTCTCCCAGAGCTGAACCGTTGATTCCCAATATGCCCAGAAATTTTCACCAAAAATTCCATGCTGTCCCAATAACTCCTCATTGATTTCATGTTAAATCAGGTTTGGGGAAAAAAACAAAGAACTGAATCGTATGAGAGGGAAATGTTATTCTATGCACATCCTTCTAAATTAGAATCGCATTATCAGAATGAACTTTGAGTGAAGAAACGTCATATTTAAATATAAAGAGTAAAAATATTCAGGATATTAATCGTTTCACAAAACCTAGTGAGTACATGGATCAACTAATGGCAAACAATAAGCTTCTATTTGAATCAATAGTCATTAGGAGTCCATCATATCACTCCGTAACATAGGACAATCAACACACGTTTCTGTCCTCATTTGTCATCTTAATATGCAAATAATGGCGATGTGGAGGTACCTAAAAGTCAAAATGACAAGCAACCCTCGTTCCTCGTTCCGATCATTCAAAATCGAACGTGTACCATAAAGATGCAGAGATTCAGCTGAAAGACCTAGAAAGTTGAGGAGGGCGTGCAGCTGGGGCTGATCATGAAGAAAAACCAAGGAAAAGGCCAAGTTGCTGCTGCTTCTCTTTTGGTTGGTCACGAGGCTCGTGAGTCGTCTCTTGAAATCGCGATAATAATTTTTGGTGGCTTTGCTGTCCTCTTGTCTGTGTATCCACGCCCTTAAAAGATGGGTTTAGCTCAACATCATTTGACTGGAACTGTACTGATGGTCAACCTAACTGGGAGTATCTCTGTCAGATGTCGAGATCACAACCGTCCACGCAAGATCAGACAATGTGAACTTTGACTTTCATAGCCCATCGATCTCTCGTCCTAGATTATTAAGGCAATAGTTTTTCGAGTGAAACCATGCCTTTTGGTCTTTAGCAGACAGCAACAGGTTTTAAAAACTAGGTCTTGGCTTTCCCTTATGTCACTACGGGTTTGGACTGACTCGATAAGTCCAATAAAAGGCATGAAACACACCACAAAACTAGGCAATTAGCGCATATACAATAGCGGCATTTCAACTTTACTGAAAATCACAAACCCTATCTCTAGGTAGGCAGATCAGTACCTAGCCGTAAGTTTTATAGAATAATTGTAGAGAGAGAGAGTTTGGTTTACTAAATCAACTTTACAAAGTTTTGAGACGATTCTTCTTCTTCCTTTTCCTTTTTTTTTGAATGTTTAAACACGACCCGTTTCTCTAAATACCCCTAGTTATATAATGTGTTGCTTCTTTTAAAGATAAGGTTTTTGCGAACCAATCTTAGCATCGCTCAGTTATCCAATTTAATAATGTGCAGATTCACATAAGGAATGAGAATAATTTATTCAAGGTTTGGAGAACTTCCATCTTGTCTGCTCGCAGACCAAAATGTTGAATGGTGGCAGCTTTTGCGCATCTCTCTCTCTCTCTCTCTAACCAGAGCACAAAAAATCAGGGAGAAAAAAGAAGAAGGTGAGCCCATCAAAATCCTCATATAGTTCAAGCTCTCACGTTCCCTAAATTCAAAGCACACTGGCTTAAAATAAGGGCTTGATTCTGGTGTACTTCAATCCCCAATTCGATAAGGACAAAAGCTTAGTTACAAAGGACCAAATGCACAAATAATTTAATGTTCCTGTTTGCCGCTTTATATAGTGCACACGTTGCACGAGTCTCCTTTTGAGTTCAGAGACCCAGAGTCTGAGAAACTTCATCGCTGGAGAGCATTTCGCTTGAGGCTGAAAACGATGGAAGAAGGAATGTCAGGGTTTTACATCAAGGCCGCCGCTGGGGTCCGAGGTGGCCACGGCGGTGGCAACGGCGGCAGCGGGGGTACGAAGTGCGGGCGGTGGAACCCGACCACCGAGCAGGTTAAAGTTCTGACCGACCTGTTCAGGTCCGGGCTTCGGACTCCGAGCACTGACCAGATTCAGAAGATTTCCACTCAGCTGAGCTTTTATGGCAAGATCGAGAGCAAGAACGTGTTTTATTGGTTTCAGAACCACAAAGCCAGGGAAAGGCAAAAGCGTCGAAAGGTGTCGGTCGACGATCAAACGAAGGAGGCCATCCGTAGCGAGGAGAAGATTTCTTCTGCTAAACGTACTCACTTTTACCCCACCTTCTAAGCCTCATCCAAACGTACTCACGAGCATCATCGACCTCTTGTGTTTCGATTTAGCATCATGGTAGTGATTTTATCAAGAACTTCCTAAGAAATGTTCTTGTGACATCATTTACTAAACCGACAAAGTAACACACCGCGAAAATACCACTCATCGCTCTATATTCATCGTCGTCGTCGTCACAATCATCATCTTTAGTCATTGTTGCTGTTATTATATTATCATTACGCGAAGATACTGTAAATTTGAAGCTCTCGTACATGGAAATTGAGGATCTTCTCTTGCAACCTTTACTCATCTCTTCTTCTTTTTTGTTTTGTTTTTTTTTCTTTCGGTATTTCAGATTTCATTCCACATCATGTGATGGAGTCCGAGAGGGTGATGGAAACTCTTCAGCTTTTCCCTCTCAAGTCGTTCGACGAGCTGGGGGAACCGGAGAAGCTTAGGCTGCATGCAACCGAGTGCCGAGACTTCGCACATGGTTTCGGGACGACGATGGATCATCCAACACTAGATCTCAGATTAAGCTTCCTCTAGATACCACGAACTGGAACCCCAAAAAAAAGAAGACAAAGATTGTAATCTTTAGGGAAGGTCCAGCTAGGATTTATCATGAACTAAAGAGTAGGAAACAAGAGTGGATCCAGGAAACGCAATGGTACCTAGTGCTCTAGTCAAGAAGACCAATTATGTGGCGATGATATGATATTTCTGGGGTTTAAATATAAACGATGGTTTTTCGACATTCTCCTCTGCATGCTCGCATCTAACGTTGTTCTTATCTCTCTGCGCTTACTCTGTTGGATTACTGTAATCTTTTATTGTTCTTATTTTCTGGCCCTTCGGGAGGCTTTGGAAATTGGGATTCACCTCCTCTCGTCGAGAAATTGTGTCTTCTCGAAGGGCACGACGAAGATACAACTTTACCATTATAAAAAGACTGGTCTTCCGAGTTTTGAATTTCATGCATCGACACGTCTTTGAGACCAGAACAGAAGACGACGCGGCTTTGAACGTGGTCGGCCTTCTTTGGCAGCGTGTTCCGACCTCGATATACAATTTTTTCTCCCTCGTTTTAGACCTCGGAATTGAACTTGGATTGACAGAACCGGGAGAGAGAAGTTAAAGTTAGAGGCTATGAAATACGATGGAGCGGAACCGATTAGACTGACGACGACGGACGGCGAGGAGACACCACGCCGGGGTTTTGTGTAGTATTCATCATGTGTCCGGTGATCAAGCATGCGACCGGAAACGAGGAAGGTTTGCCGACCATGCTTAGATCTCGTTCCCAAGTTCGATGCCTTGCAGGGTTGTGAAAGCAGGACGGATTACGTCAATGTCGTGGAAAAGGTATGTGTGCAAGGAATCCGAATTGTCGGAAGAAAAAGTCGCTGCACGCACTGTCCAATCGAACTTTATGTGGAAAAATAGGTGCAGTACGTCATAAAATAATATCTATAGTCTAACTTTTCGTCGATAGATTTTTCGTACAGATAGCTTGAGAATATGCACTCGATTTTGAACAGATGTCTAGTTCTTGTTTGTCTCCGCCATGATTGCATCCCAAAACCGCGCCAAGCCCTCGTGAAGGTTCAATCTACTAAGGAATAATCTTGCACATAAAAAAACAAATTAAGTAAAGAAAAAGAGTAACATAGAAGTTTTTAGACATTACTTATGAATAGATGTGTCAAACGGGTCAATTTGGTTGAAAATAATTTGATTTAAATTGATTCATTTAATCCATTTTGATTAATTTCCATGCTATACACATTTAGTGACTTATACTAATTCAACCCACATTGCTAAAACATTTATATAATTTCACCTAATTTAAGTTTTAAATCCATTACAACCAAAAAAAGAAGTTTTCAATCCATTTAACGTCCATATTAAACACATTTAGAATCCATTTATGATTCATTTATTGAATATAACTCATTAAATATAAGTTAAGAAATAAATTTATGATCTATTTTCAATAATTTTACTCGTGGCCTTGTGGGTGAGAGCTCTTGATAAATAGTTAGATTTCACGCCTCGATAAAGGTGTGACATTTCAAGTTCGACTCTTATGTAATTTAATCATATAAGAACCTTGTATTTCTATATGGTACACACATCGGGAAAAAGAAGAAGAAGAACAAATGAGAAATTTGGCTAAAAATTATAATGCAATTTTTTTTCCTAAAAATTCACACGATGTAATTTAGATCATTTGTAAAGAAAAATTGCTCAAAAGTAATGGGTTGCATTTTGAATGTGGTCCCTACAAATTGAAATAATTCAACAGAATAAATCTAAATAAATTGAAATTTTGTCGGGATATATTGGAATATTTTGACTACTGAAATATACCTTTATTCAACAGTTTAAGTTTTAAAAATATTTTACAAAATCTCATGTGATATCAATGAAAGAGGTCTACTGTTCAAATATTTACCTTAACTTACAACCTATCTAATTGTTTGGATGGGGAAGGGGGAATATCATCATACTTTAGAACCACGTTTACGTTGAATATTTTGAACTTTTAAAATAGTTACTTTGTGAAATGTTTTGGCATTCCATTTGTTTTAGGAGAAATAAATAATTTAAAAAATTGAAAATAATTATTTATATCACTTACGAAAATGAATGAATAAAAATATTTTCATTTCCCATGAAAATGTTTAGATATAATTTGTTCTATATAGCGAAAACATATTTCACGACTAATTATCAAGTGATTCAAGCAATCATTTTTAGATAAAATAATTTTTGAATCATTCATTTTTTGTAAAATAAATGTCGATTGGATACTTGTATTAATAAAATAGTTGCTCAATATCAAATAGTGACAAACCCGAGTCTCGGTAATACATGAAATATTTTAATTCTCTTATCAAAATAACTTTATTTTTTCTTTTTGGGATAAGTGCAATAAAAGTATCAAAACTTATCGCGAATGTGCAATTAAGTCTTAAAACATTTAAAAAGTGTAATTAAGCATTTAAACTCGTTATGAAAGTGCAATCGAGTTGTAAAACTTTTAAAAAGTGCAATCGAGTCTAAAATTTTTTAAAAATGTAATCAAATCCTAAAACTTGGCATGAAAGTGTAATCGGGTCATAAAACTTTCAAAAAATGCATTCAACAAAATGACTTAATTAGATCAAATTTGGGGACTTAATTGTTATTTTGGAACAAATTTTATGACTAAATTTTTCTTTTTAAAAGTTTTAAAATTTGATTACATTTTTTGAAAGTTTTAAGACCCTCATACACTTTTCTCTTTCTTTTCCATATGCTCAAAGAAAACACCCTGATAAAAAAGAAAAATCAAAGCCTAATCTGGCCCAAGTTGAAAGCCCAAATTGGCGAGATCAATTTCCGGCAATATAAATGGGGCTAGGCCCATAATAAGCCCAAGACCAACTCCAATTTCCCAAACCGCCGAGCTCAAGCGAGCCCAGCCTTTTTAAAACTTCGCCTTCGTCGCTCCTCCTCCTCCTCCTCCTCTTCCTCCTCCTCTTCGCAAGCAACAGCTCCTCAGAAACCTGCACAAGAAGCAAAGCGCCGGGAACAATCTCGAAGGAACTCGGTCGCCGGCGATATCGTGCTTCTTCGGAGCGAGGCGATGGACGTGATTAAGACGCAGCAGATATCGGCCAGGCCGATCGAGAAGGTGATAGTCCATCCCCTGGTCCTCCTCAGCATCGTCGACAACTACAACAGAGTCGCCAAGGACACCCGCAGGCGCGTCGTCGGGGTCTTGCTCGGCACCACCTTCAAGGGCACCGTCGACGTCACCAACAGCTACGCAGGTTAGGTCCCGCGCGTCGGCTCGCTCTCTCGTTGATGTTCGGCGTCGCCCGATTAGGTTGGGGATTTTTGCTTTCTCCAGTCTGGTTTAGATCTGGATGCCTTGGGCATTGGGCAGTGGCCATTGGGAATGCTAGCGAGAAGCCGAGAAATAGGTTTCGCTTGCGATGTGATTGATATGGCATAATCTGGCTTTTGGAACTGGGGAGAGCGTGATGGGTTCTGTTGAAGAATGGGGTTTAGGATTTTGATCGAGCAGACTTCGATGGGTTGCTGCTCTTCTCGTGACTCGGTATTTTGTGACTTTGCTTTAGTTTGATCTAAACGCTTAGGACCGTAGTTGCTTCGTGGAAACAAGCTTCGAACTTGTTTACCTCGGCTTTTGGAGGATAAATTAGTTTGGCCGATTTTGAGTAGAGCATTCAAGTAATCCATCTGGTATCTTTAACTATTCGGTGGTGGTTTCTTAAGTGATGATAAAACTAAAACAAAGATGCGAGGTGTTGAGTTATGGGAATTCTTTGAAGTGAAGGCCATAGGCACCTAGAGAGGCATTTCACTTAGTATTTCTCTTCCTGAAATTCCTGCCGTTTGATGAGGGGAGCCATTGCAGAAATGGTTTAGTCTGGTGCTTCTGTAAAATTGGTTCTGCTGTTGCCCGATTTAATCTATTAGCTAGCATTTCTCTGGTATAATGAGTATTGCGCATTGTTTGGTGGTGGTGTAGATATTTTGTTGTTATTGACTGTCTGCTCGGCATGTGATTCATATGAAGATCACTACATATTGATTTTATCTTTTTTTCTGATCTTCAGTACCTTTCGAGGAAGATGAGAAGGATCCGAGCATCTGGTTTCTTGATCATAACTACCATGAATCAATGTTTTCCATGTTTAAGAGAATAAATGGTATTTATATGGAGTCACTTTTTTCTTTCAGTAACTGTCTGAAGTGGTAATTGTTTAGTAACCTGCTCTGTGTATTATTTTTCAGCGAAGGAGCATGTTGTTGGATGGTATAGCACTGGTCCCAAGTTGCGAGAAAATGATCTTAATATCCACGCATTGTTTGATGAGTAAGACTTTCTGCTGGCTTTGTGCATGAGATTGAATTATTGCAGTTTCATGAAAGGAAGATAGTGACACACATTCCTATTGCCTCTGTTATCTTTTAGCATCCTTATTAGGCACCTCAATGTTGAATTCTGTACCGTTCTATGGGTTTCAGTTGGTTTCTGTTGTGGGAGAGGCCTTGTTGATCTTAATTTAAAAACTTCACTGGTGAAGATCACTTACCTTTTGGGTAGAACTTGGGCAAAAGTTTGCATTTGATAGAATAATGGAATGAGTATAACTGGCACTCTAAAGATAGAAGTTTATCAAAAACTCCTTTTCCTTGCTACTTCTAGTATCTTTATATTGAGTCAAACTAACCTATTTGTACTTCTGTTTCGTGGGCTGCTCACTCAAACTGATATGCTACTAATCAAGTTTTACCTCTTGTGTTCAGCTATGTCCCAAATCCTGTGCTGGTTATAATTGATGTTCAACCCGAGGAACTTGGAATACCAACGAAGGCATACTATGCTGTTGAAGAAGTCAAAGAGGTAAGAGTAGGTAGTTTCCCACTGGAGCTGCCTGTTGTTGTCAAAAGTTAAGCTCAGTTTGCTTTCCAAATAACCTAACAAAACATATATGAGGTTCATTTAAATTTTCCAGGGTTAAGCTATTTTTTTTCTTCTTTTTAGAATGCAACTCAGAAGAGTCAGAAAGTGTTTGTGCATGTTCCTTCAGAAATTGCTGCCCATGAGGTTGAGGAAATAGGTATGTTTTTGAGATGGGAAGATTACTGTCTCGAATTGGTAATATCATGTTAATCCTAGTCCTAGATGTCATTGTAGTCACATACTGTACCATGAACTGCATCAATGATTCACTGATTGACAGGTGTGGAGCACTTGCTACGTGATGTAAAGGATACAACCATTAGCACCCTTGCCACGGAGGTAACATGTCCTGACACTTTTTTTTTTTCCTGATATAGTGTCCTGACTCTTTTCTAGGCTAATATGTATATGAGTTTCAGTTGTAGAATGAAGGACCAGGGATTAAATCTGGTTGCTAGTCCTGCTTAACTCAAAAGTTCTGTATTATGTACAGGTCACTGGAAAGCTCACTGCCTTAAAGGGATTGGATGCTCGACTTAAGGAGATAAGAAGTTATCTTGACCTTGTTGTTGATGGAAAGCTCCCATTAAATCATGAGATCCTGTATCATCTGCAGGTTTGTTATTTTCATCTCATCTATGAAGAATATGTGGATATTTCTCATCTGTGAGATGCATGTTTACATATATGTAAATAGATAAATTAAAGAAATAATATGGGTGATACCTTAAGAGTAACTCTGCATTTGTTGGGAATGAAGTTTAGTCCATTGGATGCAAGATAGAACCTGGCCTTCTGCTGTATCGGCAGTTAATATTGCTCTTCTATATCAAGAGCTTCAAGCTTTCTAACCATGTGTTTTTTGTTCATTTAAAGCTTATAGTTTCAGATGGAAACAAAGGGGAGCAGTCTTGTAGTTTTAAGCAATTGGGTTGATGGGCTAATGGCCTGTCCCGGAAAATTCTCAGTACCGTGCTTATTCATTATCAGAGTTGATTTCTTATTTAATCGGGATTATTTAACTAGTTGACTGGTCACAGTTCTTTTGTTATTCAATCTGTATTGCTTTTGTTGGCTTGTCCTCTCCTTGCTTCATAATTTATTAGAAATTATAGATTTCAAACTGATTATAGAATATCAATTGTTATTAATTTCAGACCTCACACCTTTTTTCTTCTGTGGATCCTCTAGGATGTCTTTAACCTCCTTCCAAATCTGAATGTGAACGAGTTGATAAAGGCTTTTGCAGGTGATGGAAGGATATCTTGGGATTTTAATTTTGCCTACTATGCTTTAATATTTTCCCCTTTATCCTCACTGGATAATTTTCTCTTTGCAGTTAAAACAAATGATATGATGCTAGTTATATATCTCTCTTCCCTCATCCGGAGTGTGATTGCGCTTCATAATTTGATCAACAATAAGGTTTGTCAGCTGCCTTCATTCTGACAATTCTAGTTTTAAACTAGCGTTTTTCCTTGGGTGATTTGTACTTATTCTCCTTCTGCTTGTTGCATGACCATACAGTCTTCCAGTACCAATTCTACGAGACTAACTCCTATGGATAAATTAGTTTTAGGCTTTTAGCTGAAGAGCCCATGTTTGTGCTTCCATTTAATATAAGATGAGTTCCCAATCGGTTTCCTAATTATCAAGTACTGAGAGCGCTTGCTCTGATTGTTTCTGTCCTACTAACCATCGGTTAATCTAATTGTGCGCGTGCCTTTTATTTGTGAACCTGACTAAGCTCCTCTAGAAGTTGCATTTGGGTGTACTTGTTTCATGGGATAATCATTCTTATTTATACTCTATAATTCTAGGACACTTCAATGATATTACTGATTTCTGTTTTTAGATTCTTAACAAAGAACATGAAAAGGCGGAAGACTCAAAACCTGTCGCCGTACCTGCTGCAGCTGGAAGCTAGATGAAGGGGGTAAATTAACCTCAGACTCGCCGCGAGTTTTGTTTGTATGATGAATTGTGTGTCGTGGGTACTTTGTTCTCCTAGCTTTGAGAGTGATTAGAATGGGGGATGAAAGGGGAGACAAAAAGGAATTAGATACTGTTCGGGAAACTTGTCATTTGAGCATTAGTTTGTTATACCCTGTGACTTTTAGTAGACTAACGACCGCAACTCTGCAAGCACCATGATTCAAAACAACTCAGGTTACCCTTTAGCGTTATTGATCATTTTCTTCTTTTGCTCTTGTTTTTTTTTTTTTGGAAACGATGTAACGAGAGGCTTTGACTGAGTTGCAATGCAAACGAGGCATCTCAGTGTTCAATCAGATCGATCACGACCCAGTTACGCTCCGCCTTAAAAACTTTTGCTCTCACTCCCGTTCTTTTCAATTGTGCGAAGATTTTGAAGCTAGAAGTTTCTGCTCGCGCTGGCGTTCTTTCCAATCATGCGAAGAATGCATGCCCACAATGACTTGAAGAATCCGTGAATACTCCCGAGATATATGTGTCCAACTGAATGAGGCGGATCTGCTGTGGGATTTCTTTGTTCTAACAGTGCATGTGAGTTGAATTTAACTGCATCAAGAGCGTGCGAGTCCTACTTAGCCGTCACGACGATGCTGGCCTTACCAAGTCATTGCCTTCGAATTGCGAATACGCTTCTGTTCCATGTAAATCTCGGTACCTGGCCGAGCAAGGATCGAAATTCCGTCTTTTAAGACGACAGGAAAGTTTGACCCAACTCTAATTAATCCAATCCCTGTCAGCCTTCAAACGATACCTCTATTTTAGGTGAGAGAATGCTAAATTCCAAACCGAAAGGCGTCGTCATGCGCCGGGGTGGGGGGCAAATTCGCCATTTCCTGCGATTCCATCCGTTTCCTTGAACGGAACAATCACCGAAACCCAAAAAGGACGGGGGGATCGTAGGGCGTGGCCTTTTCTGATACCAGTCGCCATCACGCCAACAACATGTGCCATTACTCGGCAACCATCCCAAACTCGTGGATTGCCCCCCTCTCCCTTTCTCCCTTCTGACGGAAAAAGACTCCATTTTCCCGATAAAACCCAGTCGGGAAGGAGGCCCCGATCATTTTCCCGGGAAAATAAAGAGGAAGCCATGTCGGACGCTCTGATCAACGGCCTCGCGGGGGCCGGCGGGGGCATCATCGCTCAGCTCATAACCTACCCTCTCCAGACTGTAAAACGCCCGCGATCCCTGTCGATTCGTTTCGAATTTTTATCTTTATCTTCTTTTCTTTTTTTTTTACTTTTGAGTCTCGCGCGCTCCGAGTTTCTCGGTACCGCGCGAGTGATCCCTGCGCTAAAGACGTTCGGATCGTCTCCAGGTGAATACTCGTCAGCAGACGGAGCGCGATCTGAAGAAGGAGAGGAGGAAACTCGGGACCGTCCAGCAAATGTATCAGGTTTGCGCGCGCTTTGCTTTTGCTTCGTCTCACTATGAACGGGCGGGGCGTGGAATTGTGTTGTGAGCTGATCGGGGGGGTTGATCTGGGTCAACGCACGCTCGGTAGTCGCAAGTCAACTGAGTTTTTAGCCGTTTGGTCGGAACGATTTCTGAGCGGAGGCTCTGGTCTCGGTTGCGTGTCCATCTGCTATTTGCGCTTGATTTTTGTTGCTCGCTCGCTGTTTTAGGTGGTCAAGCAAGAGGGATGGGAACGGTTGTACGGAGGCTTAACGCCATCGCTCGTCGGCACGGCTGCATCTCAGGTGAGCTATTGCGCTATTGTCGCTTAGTATGCGAATACGAGCTGCACACGCCTTTGTTCGACTTTCCCTTCTTGGATTTTTGTAAATTGTTTTGACAGGAGTATTAGAATGAACGGTTATGATTTCAATGGGTTTTCTATTGTTTCGTGTGCGTGGAAGAAAAGGGGAGGCTGTGGGACCTTAGAATTAACTCGAGTGGGATAAGTGCAGTGCGATGAAGCGTGCTTTCGATGTCTGGTGATGAAAATGCTGAGTATTTGGCATTATGCCTAGATGTTTGTAGCATCACTTCCATTGCTGCTATCTCTGCATAAATTTGGCTGGGCATGTATCTAAAGTGTGCTGGGCCTGCTGAATCAGAGCAGCGGCTATATGAGATTGTGATTTTTGATGCTTTTGCTATGTGGTCCCATGAAAGTGAAGTTTGTCCCATTGCTTCACTCATTTTCTGTAGTCTTTTCACTGATTTCATTGGTTAGTGTCATTATTCTTGATAATCAATGGCAGTCTTACATGTTTAAGCAATAAGCCTTTGCCTTTGTCCCAAGGTCTAGTTCATTAGATCAGTACTTTGGAAATTGGGTAGGCCTGCAATTCCTCAAGCTTTCCGGTTCCTCTGTGTGAGATAGGATCAACCCTGTTTAAGTGGGAAATTGAAAAAGCAAAAATTAAAGAAGAGGAAGAAAATCTACAAGGTATATTTTGTTTTACCATGAAATATGATAGATGTGGATGTCTCTAATATCTGCTGCTCATCTTGCTGGTTTGGATTAGCAAGATGCCTCAAGCTGGGTTAACTGGGTTCTTTTTAATTTTTAAAAAAAAGGAAAAGAAGAAGAAGAAGAAGAAGAAGGAAGGAATATGGTAGCATATATGATGCACCTGGGCTTCTAGACTTCATCTCTTTTTTGAATATAAGACAATTCCTTCAAAGAATGTGATTGACGAAATATCAGCTGTTTGCTAAGTATTTGCATGCAGCAACTTCATGCGCAAAATTATAGATTCTCCCTCTTTGCTGCCATCATTTTTTGGAAGTTTATGGCAGTTAAATACAGTAATATAGACGTGTTCCCATAGCTTGTAGGACAGTAAATCCATCAATACTTATGACTATCAATTTTTCAAATCATTGATGAGCTTAACTGTTAGATGTGCTACTGTTTTATTAGACAAAAGCTTAACTGGATAATTTCTCCAACAACCTCCTACCCTCTGTTAAAAAAAAAAAAAATAGAAAGAAGAAGTGCAGCTCCAAAACTGTACTCAGAGACTATTTAATATGGGCAAAATCTCAGACAGGCCTTTTGAAAATCTATAGCATGTGAAACACCTTTTTTTGTAAAGTATTTTGATCTCTTATGTACCTGCAACTTTCATGCTACAGGGTGTTTACTATTATTTCTATCAAATATTCAGGAAGAAAGCAGAAGTTGCTGCACTTGAACGAAGCAAGAAAGGGATGGGTGATGGAACAGTTGGGATGTTGTCATCACTCATGGTGGCAGCTTTATCTGGGTAATTTTTTTTTCCTCTACAAAGCACATTCAGGGTGAATGCCATATATTTACCGCGTCTTCATTTAACATACCCTGTTTTTTTCCCCTGAAAATCATGATCCAGTTTTGAGAATACATGTATGGTAGTGGGTGTTCGTTTGATATTTTGGCTGCTTTATTGCTCAGACAGGTTTTTTTGGCTCCTATTTGTGTTCTCATTGCAGTATAATGTGCTAAGGAACTGGAGGTGTTATTTTCCTTGTTCTTTTGCCCGTGACAGTGGGGACTCTAAACGGAAATTTGAACATTTGTCAGCTTCTGTTGTTGGGGTCCCTAGCTGGACCTAATTGGGTTTAGACCTGGCACTTCTTTCACTGATATTAATCTACTTCACGCTGATAATAGTCTGCTTCTTGTTAGCTCTCTTTGATTTATGCATTGAATTTACTATATATTCTATATTATAATAAACTGGTCGGCTCCTCTTTGCAGGTGCATAAATGTCCTGCTAACAAACCCAATATGGGTAGTCGTAACCCGAATGCAGGTGAGTGGTTTGTCCAGATTACCCTAAGGCTCCTTCATGCTCAAAAGCAAAATGGTTGGGTCATGTTTTCATATTTATAATGCCTATCTAAGTTACTATCTTTTCATCTTAATTTCCTGTGAAATCATGTCTTATATGCCTTTTGATTGGAAGATCCTTTTTCCATTTGATGGGAACCATTTGGACAGGAGAGTTCTTTTTTCTTTTTTTTTCTTTTTTGTGTGCGTGTGTTGTGTTGTTGTTTTTTTATCTTCTAATGTCACGTGGTTCAAAACTTTGAACTAATAGAAGTAAATGTAGCTTTTATTGTGCATGTGAGTACGGACATGTGCTGCTTTGCAGTCCTTTTCTCAAAAAAATTTGTGTGGACCTGCAGACTCATACGAAAATCTCAAAGAAGTCTGAATTGGATACAGTTGCTCCAGATGATGCAATTCTGGCTGCTGTAGAGCCTCCTCCTTATGGAACTGGCCATGTGGTAGGTTCTTCTTTTTTTTGGCCTAAGAATAATCTATCACTTAAAATTAGTACCCTTTTTTGTCTCCCCTTTTATCTTTTCTCAGTAAGAACTATAGCACCTCATATGCTTTCTCTATTTTTAGATATGTATTAAATGCCAAAATCATCACTTGGGTAAAAGTTTTGTAGTTTCCTTGTGGGAAAATGGCAAATTTTGCTGTCATTAAACCTAGAATACAGCTATTGGTGTTCGTTGGAACATGACAGCGTGGGAGAAAATTTTGGCTGGCAGGACCATGATGATCTTGTCTATCAAGCCAATCAACTTGCACCAAGGGTTATGAATTTCCTTATTTCAATGCTTGGCATGCAGTTATTCGGTTGGATGAAATGAATCTACTCCAGAAGCAGCTAAATTCTTTTCCAGTGAGAATGCGGTCTTTGTAGTGTGTAGGTGTGTGCAATGGGAACTGCCTGGACAGGGCTGGTGGTCCGATTTCTGGTTCCTATTTTTGGTACTGGTGGTTGGTCAGTCCAGTTCCCGATTCTAGGGTGGGAACCGATTGACTGACCACCGGTTCCAATCGGGAACTGGACTGCCCAACCACCGGTACCAAAAATAGGAATCGGAAACTGGACCGGACAATATATTTTTTTAATATCTTAATAAACCCTAACTTTCCCAATTTCTCTCTATTTGTCTTCCTCAAGTAGAAGCTACGAGATCATGGCATGTCTTCATCTATCCACACATTTTGTTACAGAAAGACAACTTTTTTTCTTCTATCGGAAAGGTTGATTGGGTGAAATTATGAGCAAATTGACTGGTCGGTCAGTCTGGTTCCCGGTTCTAAGACCGGCCGGTTCGGTCCCTGGTCCTAGAAATTGGGAACCGGTCCTTCCGGTCCGGTTCCTGGTTCCACCTTGGAATCGGATTAGATCAGGAACCAATCACCCCTAGTAGTGTGTTCTTGTGCCCTTGCATGTCTGTAAAATGTTTATATATTTGGTAATTTGACTGTGTATGGAGCAACCTACTGCACAGTGGCATTCTCATATGCTTGAATCTCTCCTCCATTGGGTTTTATCTTGCCAAAAGATGATCTGATGTAAAATTTAGAAGATCTAGTTGAACTTAATTTTTAATGCTGATTATGGCAGACTTGAGTGATGAAGAGACCACGAGCTTCTTGTTTATTCTAGTTTATTTATCCATTGGTCTGGTTGAAAATCAGAGTAACCTTCCTTGCCCCTCTAATCCATGGACTTGATTTATAGGTGGTATTCCATAGGTGCATTCTGTGCCGTTGATGTGATTAACCCTAATATTGTTCTATGCTGAGTGAGCTGCAGAAAGAAGCGTCTGAACTTTTAGAGATTGTATGTTTACTGTAAGGCAAATGAGAAAATGGTTAATATAGTTTTGGTACCTAAAGAGAGCAAAATTAAGTTTTCATTGGTAATCTTTCGGAGAGATATATTTCATACGAGACCTAATAAGCAAGAGAATTACTGTTGAATTTGTGAATTTATTTATCTAGAAACAGAATTTTTGGCATTTTACTGTCTGTATGTGAATCTGACTTCCTTATCTGATGATGGGAGGTTTATGCTATAGTTTCTCTTTTGCTTACTCGTCTTCTTCTGCTTATTAACATTGAACAGATTCAAGAAGTGTACGGTGAAGCTGGATTTTGGGGTTTCTGGAAAGGTGTATTCCCCACGTTGATAATGGTATGTAAGAGATGGCTTTTGTATTTGCATAGGTGGTAATATTGATTTTTTCCCTGTGATATATGCAGGTAAGTAATCCTTCCATTCAGTTCATGCTGTATGAAACTATGTTAAAGAAGTTAAACAAGAGACGTGCGGTGAAGGGCAAAAGTGCTCCAACTGCTCTGGAGGTGACTTGATCTCAACTTTCTAGCAACACAACGACTCATTAAAAAGTTGTGTTTCTTTGTATTGCCTTATTTCTTCAAGCACTCTTAGCCTAATGAATAAAAATTTCCTATTGCCAGATCTTCCTCATGGGAGCCCTGGCTAAACTTGGTGCCACTGTTGTGACATATCCTCTTCTAGTTGTCAAGGTTAGTTACCCTGGCTTGTATAAAGACTGAATAAATATGCATCTGAAGTTTCAAGCAGTTTATTGTTAGCTCATGAAACATTTTATGTTTCCAGACATGATTTGAGTTTGCTACTTTTTCATTGGCTAAGCAATTATAGTAGTTATGTGTCTACTTTTCTTTTTAACCACAGTTGAGTATTGGTGTTTCTATGCTGTCTTTAAGAGTTGTGGAGTCAGTCAAGGCTGAAAATAGCCATATTGAAAATGACTGGCTGGCTTTTATACAATGGAGGAAGATTTTGATTTTGGGTACAGGAAAATGTGACTGACAAACAGAAATTTAATAATTATGAAAGGAAGGCTGCTTGAAGATCAAAGAAAAGTGAAACTAAGGAAAGCTAGTCTTCGTTTTTTGTTGTCTTTTTAGCTATAAGCATGCTGATGAAGTTTATATACTGGAAAATCAATTCCAACTACCCTGTGTTAATTCCTTCAAAATACAATGGGATAAAAGCTTGAAATCTATGACTGTTTCATTTCCTCATAGATTTCCCTTGTCTTCGCAGGCAAGGCTTCAAGCTAAACAGGCCACTACTGGAGACAAAAGGCATCATTATAGAGGTCATTATTGTGTTTTTTGGATATTTCTCATACTATCCCGTTCTGTAATGCGAGTCAATGCATCTGTGTGATCCAGATATTGCAATGCATTTTATGACTTACCTCAAGGATTATAATCATTCAATCTTATAATGCCCGTCACTCTTGTTTTCTTCCCTTCCGTGACATACCATGTGGACTGATGCCACACTTGTTCATTTCTTCAATACAGGCACATCTGATGCCATCTTGAAGATGATACACTATGAAGGCCTCTATGGGTTTTACAAAGGAATGAGTACTAAAATTGTTCAGAGCGTGCTTGCTGCAGCTGTGTTGTTCATGGTCAAGGAAGAACTTGTGAGGGGTGCTCGGTTCCTGCTAACAGGAAATGGTGTTGATGCCTTGAGGTCGAAACCTCCATGACAGGACTCTCTCTCTCTCTCTCTCTCTCTGTTGCAGCATTGCTCATTCCGCGACTCATTTAGGTAAGTTATTGGTTAAACACGAGTAGGAGGGGGAATGTGGAAATAATTCCTGTCAAAGGAAGTTTTATTATTTGTATTTTGCAAGATGCTAACAATTGACTCCCCCTGCGGACGATACGATTGTGGAATTTAGGTGCTATCCCCATATGTTTTTTCAGTATGGCTAGGCGGACTTTCCATTCTCTTCCTTTTCCTCCTTTTTTTTTTCCTTAGGTTTTCTTTCACATACGAACATATATTATTGATGTTCTGGGGGTGGTTGACGTTGTCATGTTCTTATGGGTTTTATTGCGTCTTTCTTGTGATGTTGCCCGTGGCGCACTGCGTGTTTTATTAGACTCGAAGGGCGCTTCACCCCTCCTGGTTGGTTATTGGTAAAATGCCAATTAGAAATTTGAGGTGAATGTGATAAAAGCTCCAAAAAGGAAGACTAGTGAAGGCAACAAGATGAAAATTTCAAGAGTGCGTTTGGTAATGATTTCGTTCCTAAAAGTAATTTTTGCTCAAACGATTTTTTTATTCTGTTCTTCGGATGAGTTTCTAAGCATTTAAAGTTGTTTGGTTATTGTCTAAAATTTCTATCTTGGAATAGAAATGCGATAGGACTTTTAAAATTTCTAGTCCAAATCATTTTATTTAAATTTTTTATTAATTTTAATACATTTTTCTTTTTTTTTCTTTTTCTTTTCTCCTTTCTCTAGTTGCTGGCTAGCAACTTCATCGGAGTGTTGCCGGCTTGAGCCTTGCTGTGGCTTGACCTTGTTGGGGGTGGCAATGCTCTGACTGGGTCGCCCACCAAGAGGAAGAAGAAAAGGAAACAGGAGGAGAAAAGAGGAAAAAAAAAGGAATTGGGCTTGATTTTGAAAGTGTTCTTGGGAACAAAGAAGTGATTTTTTAACTTTTTGATTCTTTCTAAATCTATTCACAAAAAAATTATCAAATAAATTTCTATTCATTTTTATTTATTTTTGAGGAATAAAAGAATAAAATCAGATATTGTTTGGTCGGTTATCAAATAGATCCTTACCTTTTATTGATTTTACTCCTAGAACTCCAATAAAAAAGGATTTATCTCACAGATAATCTTAGCTGATTGGTTGTCTTTAGGTTATTCTAATTTAGGTTTAAGGGAAAGTCACATTCTAATGGAGCAAATGGGATTAGATACGCCGAATGCTATGTGTCACGCATATCGACCCGTGTAGCATTGTAGCTATTGTGTTAAGTAGCTTGATAGGAGATATGTGACTAATGCATTTGATAAAATGTCTTAAAACTAAACCAATTCAAAATTGGATGGAATTCTTAGCAATTGTCACAAATTAATGCAGATTCGAGTGGTGGCTATAATTTTGAGAAGTTAGTTAAATAGCACACTTTTGTACTTGTGTATCACATGAGCAAAATCACATTAGATGACAATCAATATGGCAGAGGCCTTAAACGAGTTAAAATAGTAGTTGATTGAATAAAATAAAAGTTTAGGTAGTTTATTTTTGAACTAAACAAAAGTTTAGGTACTTAAGCTGGTGATACTTCGTAGCAGACGAAACTCAAAGGGTTCATGGGGGTCCACACAAACGATGGTGCATATGATTCAATTTGATGCAAAGCGAAAACCCTTAACAAAGCTTAACATGTCAAGAATCCTCTAGAAAGGGAAGTGTACTTTCAGGGATGCAGACATAGGTAGTGCGCGACTGCCATAGACTCATGCAATTTGGCTTGATCCTTGTGTTTAGTCGTTGCAATTGAATTTGAAATCCTAAACAAATTATAAGGCGATTTGTTCATTTTCTTCTGAGTAAATTATTTTCTACTTCTTCACATATCGTTGATGAAAAAATTATCAAACAAATCATAAATCTATTGTGCTTATGCTAATCGAGTCTTTGATGAATGAATTGATACAAATATAATAAATTTACAAATCACATGCAACTCGAGGTCCAAATATAATTCCAACTAATTCGTTTTTCATGGATAATAATTTCTTAAAAAGCCCAGTCCATTAAAAAGAAGAAAAATAGCTCAAAAGAGAAAAAAAAAGGGTTCGTCAGTTCAGGGCGCATTTCGCTTGCGTTATATCGTCTTCATCGGACTGCAGAGACCCCCCCGCTGACTAGAGAAGAAGCGGTCGCCAGTACCGAGCGAACCGAAACCCCTCCCTCGCTCCCCGTTCTGACAGAGCAGACGCCGCCTAGCCTCGAAGATGACGGAAACCAAATCCGAGACCGCGAGCAAGAACGCGAAGAAGGCGAATCTCCTGGATCAGCACTCCATCAAGCACATCCTCGACGAGTCCGTCTCCGAGGTAACGATCGAGGCGTTAGCCAATCGATTGGCTCTTCTCCGTCGTCGTCCATTTTCCCAGATCCGTACGTTTTCAGCTGCTCAATTTCCGGGAGCGATCGGTGATTCTGGTTGTTGTTGTTGTTGTTTTGTTTGGTTTTAAGATTGTCAAGAGCCGCGGGTACGCGGAGGACGTGCGGATGAGCAACGTGAGGTTGCTGATGGGCTCGGTCATCATCGTCATCGCCCTCTTCGCTCAGTTCTACAAGAAGAAGTTCCCCGAGAACAGGGACTTCTTGATCGGCTGCATTGGATTATATCCTTTCTTTTTCTTCTCGCCATTGTTCTTTCTCGCTCGTTTGATGTCCTCTATCTGTTTGATTTCCGAGAAAGTTGACTAAAAATCGCGGATTTGATGGAACTGCCGCTGTCTTTTACGCGGAGGTGGAGTGAATTGAGTGTTTTGCTGGGGGGATTTTTTTTTTTTTTTTTACTGCACTGAAGATCAGATTTTGAATGCGTGATCTTTTCAGTTGCTTGTTCAGTGGATAATTGCGAAGGGGGGCAAGGGGTCATCATGCTGATTTTCCTCATTCTCTGCCTTTGTTTTTGTGGGAAAAATTGAATTGGACAAGGACCTAAAGACTGAAAGGCCCGAGAGGGGTATGCAGGATGCGAAAGGATACTTTTCAAAGTCAGGGATGAAAGAAGTTTTTTTGGCATTGAAATTGTCGAATTTTATTTCATTTAGAGATCGCGATCCTTAATTCTGGCACGTATATAGTTTTCAATGGGATACTGCAGCTGCTCATATACACCAAGGAGAAGAATGCCATTATGTTCACCTATGCACCTGTGGTGAGTTTATCTGTTTCATAAAATGGATGACTTCTTATACATTGATGTTGTGGATATTTCACCTTATTCTACTTTATTTTTTTTATTCACCCTACTATGCTGTGGTGTTATTACTCGACCGTGTTTTAAGTTATGAGTTTTATATCATGGTTCTTGCATATGCTTGTCTATTTTCGTATATGTTAGCTATTGGCAAATGTGAAGCCTTGTGTGCATATTTTAGGTTGTGTCTTGAATGTCTGATGCGTTATCTGACCTTAAGATTTTGAAAAATCATATTTCAAAGAAATATGAAGATTTTTACTCTCAGTAGCCAGTTTAGTACTCCTTTTTTCTTGTGAGTGTGGATACAAAATTAAGGTTGTCTTGTTACTGTTAACTCTCTGGATCCTTGAAGAAGTTTGTTGGTAATGATGGATGAGAATTGGTACCTTTTTGGGTGAGGATTTGAAAGGTGGGTTAGAAGCTTTTCAAGTTCAAATTCTTTGTTTTTTCTTTTTTTTAATGTTTGGAGTACTTTGGCCTTAACATATCTTTTTTTCTCTATTACAGAAAGATCTTCTCTATTTTCCAATGAAGAATATTTAGGTCCATTTTTTTTATTAGGTGACATTGAAACCCATGCTATGCATGAGGGAGAAACTTAATTGACCAACATATCAAACCTAAAATTCTGTGTGAGGATTGTCCTCGATCAATGTTACTACTCGAAAAGTGTTTATGAAATCTCATTCATATTTGAACCCCTTCATGCTTCTTAATATTTAGACTACAATTTTACTCAACTTTTGAAAAAAATAAATGTATGATGCTTGTTCTTGTCATATAACATTTTAAATTATTGAGTTGTATTCTGTATTCCTATTGCAATACTTCCTGATCATAAAGAAATTCAAGTTTGAAGATAGATAGTGGCAAGTTTCCTATATTTGCTTTTACATTTGTCTAAATTTTTGAAATTGTTGTTTTCGAAAATTTGTTTTGGAATTGTGTAAACTTCTGTTCCCTCCTTGCCGTGTCTGATTCTAGAGTATGTATAATGTGATTTACAACATTTCTGTACTTTCTGCAGACTTCTTATTGGTTTAAACTTTTGATTGTTTTAGCTAATTTGTCTTTCCTCTTTTTTACTTAATGAAAAATGTGGGGATTACAGACTTAGAATGTGGTAAATGTCATTTGAAAGGAATGTTGTGAAGGCATATTGCTTTGATATATGGGTTTATTGATGGATGTCTGGATCTTCATCATGTTACTGAGTTGGGAAAACTCACCTTCATTTCTTGGTCAATGGGAGTCTGGTTTGACCGGTTGATTTTTTTTTAAGATTTTTGCTTTTGCTATGGCAGGCCATTTTTCTGCACATATCCAATGACATACTAAATTCGACTTCCGTTCCTTAATCCCATCTTGAGATTTTTTGCATTTTGCTATCCATTCTCAGTATTAATATATTGTGGATGTTGATCTTGATGATTCCTACTGGCATCTTCCTCTTTGGTAAGTTGTAGAGATGAAACATGTCTGCTATGCCTTGTGTTCCATGGTTTTCTTTAAGTTAGAGAGTAGTATTTTCTTTTGCATTTCAATTTGCTAATCCAATTTAACCGTATATTTTCGTAATCATATACCAGATGGTTTGTCAGCACATCATTCATTTGTTTTGAAATTATTTGAGTAATGTATGAAATGGCTACTGCCTTTAGATGGCACTAGTCTTTGAATGGATGTAATAGAATTTGCTGTGAACTATGTCGTGTATTCCAATCCACGGAGCCTTGGCTTGTCTGGCTTATTTGAACTTCTTGTTTGTTGCAGACATCATTATTAGAATTTTGGTGTCTCCGACTTATTTAAACTTAAGGTTCTCTTTTATTTGACGTGTCAGCTGGAATAGTCTTTATTCTCCTTTTTCACTAGCCATTGTGAGTTGTGAACTCAGACAGAAGAAACTGAAAACTGTATATCCCGAGATTATCCATTCACTACTTGGTGGTCCAGGGGATCTGAGGCAAAGTATTGTTCTTTTTTATTCCATGCAGGGCTCCTTTAACAGCACTGGACTGGTGGTGTCTTCAAAATTACCAAGATTCTCCGACTTCTACACACTTACCATAGCGAGTGCAGACCCGAAATCAATCTCTGCAAACAAGCCAGTGGAATTAACTAAGAGCGTCACTAAGTGGTCTCTCTCTCTTTCTCTGACATACATGCTTATGCGCTCCTGTATTCACGAAGCCCCTCTCATGCACTTTCTCTCAGTTATTGGAGCCTGGAGACAGTGCTTGCTCATGAGCGTACACTAACAATCCCTTGCATATCACACTCGATATTGCTTTTGCTTTCAGGGTGTTCCTGCATCAGATATGTTTCGTTGCTGATTTTCTTGTTTTCTCAATGCTTCAGGTTCACCAAGGACGGGATTCTGGTGGAGGGTCTCTTCTGGAAAGATGTTGAAGCACTAATAAACGAGTACAACAAAGAGCCAAAGAAGAGCAAATGATTTGTAGGCTTGTTAGCTTTATCACCTTATTTCTACAGGAGATTAATTAGACAGGAATTTGATTACTCGATTACCCTGAATCGAGCACAAATGTTCACTTACAGAATGATTTTGACTTCTGACTTTTTTGAAGCAAATTGAAGAAGATTTCGACTTCTGTGTGACATTGTTTGCATGTCAGGCAATCCCCAGTTTGTGAAAGCCTGTGCATCATATGGGGGCCGGCCCTCCATCTTAGCCTGATGCATTCATTTCCGGTGACAGCATTGATAGATGCCATCGAATACATATATGATGATCATTAAGATGCCACCGAGGTTGCGTCTCGCGATCTGTTGAAATGGGTTTTTGGCATTGGTTCGGGTTTCCTCATTGTGGTACTGATTGAGAGGCCATGTCAGCAGTCATTTTGATCTGGCGATGGGTTCACTGATATTCTTGTTCCGTATATTGCCCTTTCTATGAGGCTTGCCATGACCGGGAAACTTTGCACTCTCCACAATTGCGGAGTCTTGATAGATTAACTAAACAGTCCTTTCGCTGCTTTCGGACTTTCCCCATCACGGTGGAAGCCGATGGTAAGTCCATGATCCTTTTAGTGCTTACGCTCTTACGATTGGCTAGAGGTGTCAATATGGGTCATAAACTCATATTATTTAGTTAAATTGGTTAAATATGGATCAAGTGAAAATTAAATATGGGTCAAATATGGATTAAGTGAAAGTTAAATATGGGTCAAATATGGGTAAAGTGAGTTAAATATGGATTGGGTTAGTTATTAGGCAGACCCATCATCTCTCTCATTTCATCTCACTCCTCTATGTGTTCTTGACATTCATTGCCAATTCGATGAGGTTCACTAAATAATAATTAAAAAATCGATTTTTTTTTAAAATTATTTTTCTCAAACTATTTCAATCTAGAGGTGTCCATATTTTTTTATTTACTAATTTTTTATTATTTAATTTACTTTATAA
Source organism: Corymbia maculata (assembly GCA_014182735.1). Classification (NCBI taxonomy): domain Eukaryota; kingdom Viridiplantae; phylum Streptophyta; class Magnoliopsida; order Myrtales; family Myrtaceae; genus Corymbia; species Corymbia maculata. The sequence goes on along the minus strand of CM024688.1, from coordinate 39,543,298 downwards.
ATTTGATGTGAAATTTTTATTCAAATAATTTATATGTGAAAAGTTTAAAGTAGACTAAATAAGTGGGAGTAGATTTTCTTAAATTAAGTTAAATATTAATATGTGTTAGTAATATAAATTGTGTATGAGTTATCAAATTTATATTGCACGAAAATAGGTCAAAATAAGTTAAATGGGTCGATGTGGGTCGGACTATTTTCAACTTGACCCAAACCCGACCCGACCTACCCATTTGACACCCCTACGATTGGCTACTATAGGGATTGGATTGGTCCTCGTCATTTCGATCTTGTTCTCTCCTCTGGAGCACAGCTTGAACAGAGATTCCCGAATTCTAAACTTTCGTTACTAACAACCGGGCCTAGGCGAGCTAAAGCGGGCCCGAGAAGGGAGTCGGCCCGGTCCAGCCCACCCGAATCGTGCGTCTAGCCCTTGTTCTGATCATCCTCAAAAGGCCGCCGCCGGTTCAAGAAATTTCCTCAAAAGCGAATTCCCCGCGAAACGGTCCGGTCGGCGAGGGGCCCTGACGTCAGCTACCCATTAGGGCAACATCCATCATCATCATCGGGTGGGACCCGCTCGGGCAGATATTTTTTCGTTCCTCTCCCGAACCTGGGACCCGCCCCTGTCAATTCTGGGACAGCGACGTCGGGGCCCCACGTGGGCCCCCACCCACCCCCGGGACCCACACCGATTTCGCCATTATCATCGTAATTTAGTAGTCGCCTAAGTTTCCTTCGATCGGACCCAGCCAGAAAGAGAAACCATAATAAATGAAATTATTATTTTTTACCCAATTTGCTGTACTTTTTCTTTGTCCTGTTGTTGCCGCCCCATCCAGCTCCACCACAAACGGAGCAAACCCAACCCCCCCTTCTCTATTTTTTTTCCCTTCTTAAATAGACGTCGCCTTTTCTTCGTCACACGTGACAAGACAGAGAAATTGGAAAAAAATACGTTCCAGAAAACGTCCACTTTAACTCCCATGTCAATTTTAGATCGAAGGACATAAACTTTTTTGAATTAAATTTGTCTCGTAAAAAATAGAAAAGCATCAATTTTTGATTATTACTCAAATCCAGTCCCCATCCAATGGGGGTGTGCACATCTATTATCCCACTTAACGAGGATTAAATTTAGAAAAAAAATCGAATTAAAATGAGGGCCCAATCAATTTTTTTGATGCTATTTTATGAAATTAGAAAATTTTGAGTTATTGTCAAGATTCAAATTAAAATTAATGTATTTCAAAGATACACAACTGAGTTTAGCCTGATACTATCATTATTAATTTTTGAGCTTAGTACGTTATACTTTGCATACGAAGTGGGTGATAAAAATTTCGAAAACGAGTCAAAGTTCGGGAACCGAACTGACCCGTGAAAACTAGTTAACAACGGCATCGCATAATCAATCAATCACCCCCCAACTAGATCGTCCGCTGAAGCTCTAATCAGCGAAACGCGCGCCGTTTTAGCACAGCGGTCGAACGACAGGTTCCACGTGGGACCCCCCCCAGCGCGAACCCAGACGAGACGTGGGCCCCCCCCAGGAGCTGACGTGGCGTGTATGCAATCATGCCCTGGACCTGAAGCCAACTCAAAACTAATCAATCCCCCCATTTCATAAACCGCCTCTCGAGTCCGTCCGATCTTTATTTTATTCATTTATTTTCCCCTGATATTCTTTTTCTTTTTTCGTATATATAAATTCGTTGCCTCTGTTTTTTGCGTGTGTATATATATACATATATGTTAAGCTACCTCTGTTTCCCTCACGACCTTTCATTTTTGTTAGGGCTATCGCCATAGGAAAACGAAGCCCCCTCGAATATTCCTTTCTACCTTGTCACATTGTTCCTCTGCCCCTCGCCCTCGCCGTTGATTTTCGCCGTCTCCGGGCTCGGAATCCGCCTTCTGCCGACTCGCAATCGCGAGGATCTTCGAGCGGTCCGCCTGAATTCGGCGGAGCATACCGAGATTCACCGCCCATGGCCAGCTCCGGGAACAGAGAGAGCGACGGGGACCGCCGGATTCGGCCGGACCGCGACGACGGGCTGGACGGCTCGTCGCCGGTCGATGCGCCCTCGGTGGAGCCCGGGCCGAGCTCGTGGGTCTCGCGCGGGGCCAGCGAGGAGATTGGCATGGCGGAGAGGCTGGCGGACGCTTTCGCCGGGGAAGGCGACGGAGATCTGCTGATGCAGCGGAGCGATCGGGAGGATAGGGTTTTGCAGTGGCTGCAGGCGCTCGATATGCAAGTGATCGGCGCCTGTCGCGCGGACGAGAGACTGAAGCCGTTGTTGAAGTCGAGCGGGCCGAGCAGCGCGGCCGAGGATCGGTTGTTGGCTCACCTCAGTCAGGTACTTGCTGTTTCGATCTGGATTAAGTGTCTATTTGGCTTGTAGTTTTAGGGCTTGTGCTTATTTCGATTCTGTGGATTAATTTCGACATAATCGCGGCGTATCTAAAATGTATGGCTTCATTTTGGTGGCCTGTGAGGGGTAAACGCTTTCCCGTGCTACTGGTAATAGGATTCGCTTTTCAATTTTGAATTTCGTACAGATGGTTAGAGTACCTTATGAGATGGTGCATGAGTGGATCGCAATTGAGATGGTGTGGTTAATTTGTTCGTGTTATTGCTTGATTTTGGCTCATCGGGTTTGTTTTTTCCCCCTAATCATCAGCACTTTGAGCCTGCGGAAGTTGGAATACTGGCCAGATGCTTTTGCATGCCACTTGTTTCGATTCGGGTTGGCAAGATAGAAAAGCAAGGGACTCTTCTTTGCCCCGCCTCGACAAGGTAAATGAAGTCCTGATCTGTATTTGTCTTCGGATTCTCGCATGTGAATTGTCCTGCTGGCTTGTGGGCAGCTTATTTTGGTTTCTGCTGATGAGTTGCCAATGTTTTCCAGTAGAATAGATAGTTCAGCTGCAGACTGATTTTTCCAGCGGTGCTCATTGGTTTGCTATTGGAATTTTGTATGCTGTCAAGTGGTTTTCCTTTGCATTTCTCAGTTACTTTATGGATGCTCATAACCTCTGGAAGTCTAACAAGCTTAGAATTGGTTTCTTTAGGTGTTGATATTTATGTTCTGATGCTATCACATATATTTTCCATCTCGTATCTTGTTCCCTTTATTTGGAATGCAGTTCTTGTAGGCTTTCATTTTGAGCCGTGAGTGCTTATTGTGTGCTTTGATTGAGCATCTGTTAGTTTTGTGTTAGTGATAATGGTCCATCGTATGATTTTTCTAGAATTGTTTAAGGAGTATGTTTGCTGTTTTTCTGTTCCTATTGTTCCTTGTCCTCATTATTTCAAGTTTGCTAGTTTGTATGGTGGAGTTCTGTCTTTTGGTTCTTATTGTCAGGAGATCATGTTGGCAGTTCTTTGCAGGCAGTCGGTTTAAAATATTCTAGTTGAAAGTTTATGACACATGTTGATATACCAGTAAGTCTGTGTGAAGTAAACCTCAGATGTTGGCAATAACAGTTTTTTTGGTTTTCTGATGTAGTTCTCTGCTTGTTACGATTTTTTTTCCTTTTTATACATATGGATATAGGTATTGGTGGCAGGAATATTGGCTGATGGACAGTTGTTTTTGTGTATACTACTATGCTTTCTTCATAATGGGAAATTTAGGCTCTTGACACCATAGCATCAGAGTCATCTAATTAAGCAGTTCTTGAATGTTTATTAGATTATTTTCCAAGAAATGGTGGAGAATACTTGAATAATATCAACATGCATACAGTGCATGATATTGCTGGAAATAATATTAAGTTGAGGATTTAATGTTGTAGCTTCTTGTTGGTAACCATGTTCATCATCCCCAATAAATATGTCTTTTGACTTGTAGGTGAAGTGGGCGTATCTTATTATGATCTCTGAATTAAGGGGGAGTCAAGGTAGTTTCATGCTCCTATATTATCGCGTCGACTGTTGCTTTTTGAATGTATATAGGATCTGAATTCCACAAGTAGAAAATGATAGTGACTGTGTTCTTATGCTTGTCATTTAGGTAGGTCTCATGATATTGTAAATCTGATATCACCAAGTTTTCTTCGGTTAATTTGTTGTTGTTGCGTGTGTTTGACAATTAATAGTTATTTGGATTGATGTATTATTCTCCTAATTTGTCACGTTTACCTCTCAATTTCCTTGAACATTGATGATACTTGCTGTTAATATCTGTGTCACTGAGTGGTGCTCATTCCCAGAACTGCTTGGTCTTTCCAGATATCATTAGAATTTCTGGAGTTATTTTGGATGCTTAGAAGCTATGCAAAGGATATACTTTTTGTAAGATGTCCTGGAATCAAATCATAGGTGCAGCCATAATAAGAATGTACGGACAAGTTTGCAGTTACAAGTATACATGATGGATTGTCTAATGTTACCTGTGAAATCTAGCGGAAGTCAAGTCTTGAGATACGCAGGAGAAGAAAAAAAATTAAAGAACTTGAGCTAAATCCATTATGTATGTGACAGGCAAATAATGTTAATGGTAGTCCCATTTAGTGTTTTTAAAGGAGATTTGCTTATTAGTCATTGATACCACACTCACACATTGCTATAGTAATCTTTCCTTCACCAGCTGGTTAATTTCTCACCTGTCTCAGAGAAACTGACAGTTATTAATTGTTTCTTGGCTATATGCCTGTTAAATTACTAGAGAATAGATTTTTTTGTTTTTTCACCTGGGAAAAAAATGAATAGTCCGCCAAGTGCAGCAAAGTTTACCAGCTCATGTGAATGCATGCTGCATTTCGTAGTCAAATCAAATTGAAGAGTTATAATGTTTTGTCATGATATGAGTTCTGTTTACTTTAAATGTACTTTCATGAATGGGGTGGATTCCTTTTTTATGGAAATATACCAATTTTTCTGCATCCATGCGTTTTTGCATTAATATTATCCCTGGTAGATTTATCTAGCTGGACTGTTTCTGAGGATCTATTTCTTCTGTTTCATTCTTTCATTGACACAGGGGGAACTTCAATCTTAGTCTTCTGCCAACATCCGATATGCGCTTGTCATTTGTTGGGGACAACGGTCAGACAGAGAGGCTAGTTACTTTGAGCAGCTCTACCGAATCTTCTTCCATTGTTATTGAGGAAATATCTGGAGATACTTCGGGTAGATCATTTGTTCTCAAAGCTCTGGATGGAAAAGCATTTTACTTTTGGTGCTCTGAGAAATCAAAGCTCTTGGGAATTGAATTGCTTAGAAAGGTAAGGTTTGCATTTAATTGTCATGGTTTCCCTCAATTTATGTGTTGACAGCAAGCAGGAAAGTACAAGTGAAAGATGTTCATGTAGTCATGGTGAACTTAAGAGTGATTAGCTGTGGGGCATTTGTAAATGCTTTGTTGAGGAAAAACTATTATCTTATAGTGTTTTTGAGACTATAATAAGTTGAAAAACCTATCCTGTTGTATTGTGGATGTGTGGCGCTTAAATGAATAGATTGAATCATGTCTAGTTTCTATGGGATGTCAATTTTCAATGGTCATTGTTTCTTTGAAAACTTGGATGCTAATCATGTATATGTGTTTCTTTGTTTTGCCGTCACAGATGAGGGATTTACTCGATCAGAGACCTACTATTGCCGAGTTGACTGGAATTGATGGGTCACGTCTTGAGTGCTTTGCGATTCACCTTCGAGCATATCTAATGGGATCGGTTGTAAGTAAAAGCCAAGCTAGTTCTTCGGGCATGCCAATCCTATCAGATGGTATTGGGAATGATGTTCCTATTGCAAGCGAAAATATGCAATCGTTTACTTCATCTAAATCCCTTCGTCCCCACTATGCTAGCAGTCAAGTAGCAAAAGCTAATACATGCCATCAAGGCCTCAGTCCCCGAGCAAGTTCGTTTAAAGAAGGTCTTGCCAAAAGCTTGACCACGAGGAGCACAAGGGAGAAGTTAAGGAAGCTTGGAGAGAATCACTTTGCGGCAGTTGACAACTTGTCAGCTGCTTTACCAATCGTTGCAGATACTTTCAATTCAAGTTCTTGCAGCATCTTTCAAGCTCAAGATTCACTGGAGAGCAATTCACTCACTCCTGCCAATGTCCTGGAATCACTAGGGAAATTGACGTTCCCACCCTGTTTAAGCACATCGTCTCAAGTACCCTCTCTATGTCAACCCATTTTCTCCCCATACTACTGTCTATGCCCTCCTGGGGCATCGACCCTGGAACTCCCAGATCCACCTCCCAAACTTGCTTCTGCTTCAGATGGATATACGGTTCCATCTTTATCTTCTTTACTACCTCCTGTACCGTCCAGTTTATTAATGGCGACTACCCCTTTAAACTTGGAAGACCTTCCTCCACTAGATTTTCCAACTATTCTTCCAGACCCGTTGGCCTGTCTACCAAAGCCCAGTTCTCAACAAATCCCGACCTTTACGCCTTTGATGTGCGATCCTATTGTTCATATTCCAGTCATTGACTTCTGTTCCGCAGGACAAGGTTACCTGGTGAGCGCAGGGCCCACTGTCACGACTGCTATTGGGCCATTGAACCCGAAACTTGTGAGTCCATTGATTCCAGAGACAAGTTCGGTGGTTGAAGAGGGTGCGAGAGAAACTCTGCGCCTTCTGATTAACGGTTCAAGCCCCACGATTACGCAGTCGATTGGCATGTTTCCTGTTGTACTGAGCAGCGCTGATGAGAAGCAAAGTGCAGTTGTTGCTGGAAGCAGAGGACTGTACAGCGGGTTTATGGATGTCGATGCTTTTTCGAGCAGAAGTCTTGCTACCATGGGTGTAGATGCTTTTTCGAGCAGAAGTCTTGCTACCATGGGATTGTTCTCCCTGTCCGGTAGATCTGCAGTGGAGACTCTGGTGAAGAGTTGTGATGTCGTTGGCGGTTTAGATGATCAGCTGAAAGGATCTAGCAGCTCTGGGGAATCAAACGCAGATGTCAGTGATTCCCTTTCCGAGAATGCCGGGAAAATGGATTGATGATGCTTGATGTTTCAGTCGTCGATTTGTTTCTGTTCGTAGAAAAGTGTAGATATATGCAGCAGGTTTTTCCGTGTTTTAATCGAAATAAGTTCCCCAAATTGGGGTTTTTGGTCCCTCCGATGCTCTGTTTCCGCCTCTGGGGTTGGTATCTTGAAATGTGGACGTTGAAGGTGACTTTTGTTATCTTGATAGATGTAAATGTGAATTGAGTTTGTTTTTCTTTAGAGCCCTATTATTTTCCCTACTTTGTGGTGGGCGTCTTGTTTCTCCGCACGGATATATGCGAACGGTATCCCTGCGCAGTTCCACAATAATCTTTCTCTAAACCCGGACTGAGGACCAATGTGTTCTCCATCAACGAGAGGAAACTTTCTCAAAGTCCCTAAAAAGACCATCTCGCGGTTCCTAGAATTAATGCGCGGTTACCGGTGAGAATTCAAGTACTTATATCAAGGTTAATAGCGTGGCAGAAACACCACATCCGGCGAGCTCTGTTGCGCTTCGCTTGACAATAGTTTACATCACCAGAGGGTCCTTCGAGAGGACTTTACTTCAGGGACCTACCTGACTCTAGAATGACCCAAGAACAGCCGAGGCTACTCTACGGCAGGAGTGGTGATCTCGACGGCCAGGACAAAACCCTCGTCTCCAATTTCTTTCCTTGCCTTAAAAGGAAAGGCAAAGCCAGGATTATGTCAACGAGATTCGAAGGACAAAGGCATCATTATCCTTCCGGAGTTTGCTCCCTCTTCTTGGCCGTAATGGGGCATCGACGTATTTAATGATAAATCTAAAAGGAACAGCCTAGCGCCCCCTACCATCCGTCCCTAAAGCTGGATCTAAGAGCACCACAAATCTCGATGCCGCTCTAATCTCCTCTCCTCTCCTCTCCTCTCGCCAGATCCTACTCAATTCGTATTTGATTTCCGCAGATGGGCCCATACCCATCTCCCCAACTCCCCCCAAAAAGAAAAATTAAAATCAAAATCAAAATCAAAATAGATAAGAAAAGAAAAGGAAAAAAAAACTTATATACCTATTATTTAATATGTAGCCCTGTAGCTCATCCCACTTTGGCAAAGACCGCATCGAGTAGCTTAAGAGAAAACTCAAAATCGAAGGTTGAAAAAACGGCGCAAAGAAAACAGCCTTTGTTTTGTGCGCATTATTGCCAGCCATCGGGGCAACAGCTAGTGGGACGTGGTGTGAGTGAGCGGGCCTCATTTTGTCAAAAGAGGGGATGAGGACGTAGCACCAGCACACACAAATCGTACACCGTAGAGATTCATCCTTAAAAATTCCCCCAACCCCCACCCCCCACACCCACCCCCACAACTTGGAATAGGATATTGCCATTTGCTGCTCTGGCTTGAGTCACCCGGATGCTCTCTCCGCTTTTGGACCCCCAACAGCGACCGATCAGGCTCCCCCATGGAATGATGGATGTATGGAATGATGGAGGGTGATGATCTTTATCTTGACCCCGTGAGATGGAGCTAGAATTTGCGATTACCAGATTGACACGTTTCCCTGATTCCGGATCATTTTGAGCTCGTAGGTGGAGCCTACAGCTAGCTAGGAGTGAGCACTTTCATGTTTTGAATGAAACCTATATAAAATTTGGAATCGCTCACTTTTAATCATAGACCCCCGCCCACGAGCTTGAATCGATCCGGAATCTGAAACCTACCAGCGATTCCAAATTTCGTACAAATTTCATTTGGAACTCGAAACTTATCTATTGAAATGGTTTTAGATTTTGTAGAGATTTTACTTAAAACCTGAAACCTATTAATTGAAACAGTTTCTCATTTTTTGGAACTCGAAGCTCACCTTGCATTCCCCGAAATATGGAAACTTACCTTGTTGTAGATTCCAAGATCTATCTAGATTTTACCTATATTATTAAATAAAACAATTGTAGTGGATCATCATCTTTGATGACCACCGCTCATTGAACGCAACTTATATTTAGACAAATACAAAATATGAAACATTAATAAAGTAAAATACTCACTCATAAAATGGAAGCTTAAATAATCAATGATTTGAGATTATACATTAATCATAAGATATCATTGAATACCATAAGATCGCGCAAAAACATAGACAAAAAAAAAAAAAAAAAACTTTGTTTCAAGTTTCAAGTTTTACTTAGAACTTGAAACTTACTCATCGAAAAGCTTCTTCAGTTTTTTTTAACTCAGAGCCTTTATTGCATACTTTGAAATCGGAAACCAAACAAATCCAGTTGGAATCATGCTCGCCGCTAGGCACAACTTGGCCGCCGAGGAGTGAGCTGAGGTTAATTATGCATTTGGCCATCCTCCTCTCTTTTTGAACTTGGTTGGGATCGGATTTTCGCCTCCATATTGTAGCCATATTTTAAGTGATAAGGCGCGGTACACGAGCCATGAAAATTGAAATTGAAATTTCCATATCAAAGAAGGAACAACTTGGAGGAGATAGCGATCCTGGCATGAGATGTGTACGAAGTCAGGATCAGATGTACATACGAATATATAATATGTGTGAGCGACGTTTGTGGTTGACCTTGCAAAACCCACCTGCCCCGGAAAAAATCACCATTAAATAACAAACGATTTCTATATTAACCGAATCCTTTCCATTTGAGGAACCCAAATGATATTCCACTTCCACATCGCTAGAAATTTACGAGATTTGATTCTTCTTGTCCATCTCGATTCGCTCCCCAGCCTCGATTCCCTCTTAAAAAATTTAGGTGCTCTCGAAATATTATATCATATCTCCATTCAATTAATCACGGAATATCAGGCATTACTCACTTTATTGACCCTTCCTCAAAGAAAGAAAAAATGCCTTTAGCAAAAATTTCACTTGGAATTTCTTTTTTCAAAAAAACGAGCTCGACTTCCATTTTCCGGGCTACATGCGGTGATGAATAAACCTTAAAAGGCGCCAATTTTTTCGACTTTTTATTTTTCAACCGGACGATATTTCCCTTCATGATACCATGCACCATGCACTCCTCGCGTTCGTGTCGTCCTTTTACTCGCCGGGCGACCGGTGGTTTTTCATGAATTCAACGTGCGGCTGCTGCGTGGGATTCGCGGCAGCACGAAAAATGTATAAAACGTGTAAAGGAGCATGACCAAAAAGCAAAGCTTTGGTCTCGAATGGTTTTTTTTTTTTTTTTTTTTTTTTTCAGGTGATTAGTCCCATCTTTGATTCCTGTGGGTGGTGGTGAACCGACGGATCTGTAAAATCAACAGGGGAGAGAGGGGGGAGTTTTGGCTCTCTCTCTCTGCTCCTAGCAATAGCAATACAGCAATACAGCAATACAGCATACAGCATTAGCAAAGGATGAAAGGAGGAGGGGAGCTTTGACTTTTTGAAGGACAGCGATTGGATTTACAGCTGTCGGGCATTCATTTCCTTTTCTCCTCCTCCTCCTCCTCCTTCTTTTTTTAAATTAAATTAAATTTTTTTCTGAGTTGCTTTGGTCCGCGGAAAAAAGCATGCCGTCCACATCTGTCCGTCCAATCTTCACCAGGTAATTGTCCATGACGCGGTGCAGAAATTGGCCCTCGACGGAATCTCATTCTCTTCAGGAGAGTATTCCCTGCCCCCTCCCCCTTAAAAAAAAGAAGAAAGATCTCCGTCCTTTTCTCTCTTTTTTCTTGCCCCTTTGTGGAGGGAGTTGGATTGGAAAAAGATTGGCCGTACGTTCGAAGGCTACCCACAGTAGATATGGTCAATTTTAAAGTAGGTAGATTTTAAAATTGGAATCCTATCATAAGCGGTTCTAACCTTAGTTGTCTTAAATTGGTTTTGAAATTTACCTTGTTTTTCAAGATTCATTTTTATGGTAAAATCATATGAGGTTATAAATAATAAAATGATTCAAAATAAAAAATGAACAACGTAAATCCTTATTCGACACATTCAACAATCCATGAGATGAATAATTATAAATAATAAAAAAATTCAAACACGTAATATAAAACATAACTTATAAAACTCTATTTTCTATTTATCCATAAAAATTTAGGAAAAGAGGAAAGGGCAGCGATAAGTTTTTGGAAAAGAGTGTTGATGTTAGAATTTAGGAAAAAAAGAAATTAGGATTTTGGTTTCTTAGCTTACAAAACCTATTGCGAAATAGGTTGGTCCCTATATTGGTTTCAATCAGTTCCAAAAATTTGGAATCTATTCTTGGATTGATTTCAATAACAATTAGTTCTAGAGCCTATATTTTAGGTAGTTCGGTCTGGTTGCCCACTCTTAACTTGTAAGTTACATCCAAGTCTTCCATGTCGGTAAATTCCCATGTGGGGGCCTGCGCAAATCCCGCGTCCGAGCCCTTGTGCACGCGTGCGTGTGCGTATGCTCGGCGCACCGCCCTAGAATGTCTCGGTCCCTTTAAGTCCACGATCTGTTTTTTCCCATAAGGAAAGCTCGCAAGCGAGACAGCTAAAGCAGGCTCAACCCCATGACCTTGCCTCCGGAAAAAGAAAGAAAGAAAAAAAGACAAGAAAAAATAAACCGAATCATCCCGACCGGACAACCCATCATGGTCCTTGATTCATTCACCATGTTGAATCCATGTTGAATATGTAGCGCCGTCCAATTCCCAGTCAAAACTTCTTTCGGATTTTGGGTTGTCGCGGACCTCCTCCGAACATTTATAAAAAAGACAGCGTTCGGATTAGCATCAAATGTGAACCGTCCATCGTCCACCCAACCTTCTTCGAAACGCCCAAAAAAAGAAAAAAAAAAGAAAAAAGAAAAAAGAAATTTCATCTTACGGTCCGAGAAAGCTCGCGGCCCGAAAAACATAAAAAGAACAAAAACGATCGGAAGCGGGAGCGGGCACTTTAGGACCGTTAAAAGGCCCCCCCTTCCCCGGACACGCACAGAGAAAAATTCGTAGGTGGACTAGAAAAACGAACGAGGAGATATCCAATCACGAGGCGACACCAACTACCATCCTCCCCTCCCCTCCCATCCCATCCCATCCCCAACACACAGCGACAACGTTTGTAATAATAGCCACTCCCTTGTTTATCCTAAATTTAATTAAATACGAAAATTAAATTATATTAAATTAAATTAAATCAATTGGGTATTTATTTATAAATAATTGCTAAGGGAGCTTTCTCTCGCTTGCTCCTCTCCTCCTTCCTCTATCCTCCTCCCGAATCCAACTAAATGTGACGTTGATTGGGGTTGCCCATTAAATCCGGTTCCCCTTTTGTCGTTTCCTCTTTGCCTTTCTTACATCCCCCACCACCCAAAAAACAAATCACAAAAAAATAAGAAGAAGAAGAAGAAGAAGAATTATCAATTACCAACAACAACTAAAAAAATCTAAATTTCGAAATTTTCTTTTGCTCTTCTCAATAATTGTTTTCAACCCTCTCCCCCCCTCTCTCACTTTGGTCCTTTTGTTTTTTTGGGTGATTGAGAGCCGCATTCTCTCTCTCCCTCTTTCTCTCTCCTCGCAATAAAACTGTCCCAACTGTCGCCGTCTGATGAAATTTATTCCCTCGATCCTAACCGTCCGTTCCATTCCTCCACCCCAACCCCAACCCCAACCCCAACCCCAGCCCCAGCCCCGACTCTCTCTACTTGTCTCTCCTCTCTCTCTAGCAGCTCCTTCAGTCGTCATTGGTCCAGCCCCTCCTCTCATCGGTTTCCGATTGGTCTCCTCCATCTCCATCTCCATCTCCTCCTCTCCTCCTCTCCTCCTCTCCTCCTCCTCCTCTGATACCAGTCCGTACGCTCTCCCTCCATCTTCATCGTTCCTCAAGATTCCGCCTTTCTCTCTCTATCTCTCTCTCTCTCTCTCTCGATTCAAGGGTATTAAAGGGGCTTCCTTTTTCCTCTGCGCTTCTGTCCGGGTGCCTGCTTGCGGCTTCCGATTCTTCCACTATTCTTCTCCTTCCAGACGGGCCGATCTTTTCGGTTCCTTAAAGGTCAGGTCTTTCCTCCTTGGGCCCCGCCTCCCCACCCCTCTATGGATCCGAGCGCCGGCGGCTCCTGCTCCCGGCTCTCCGGCTCCGGGCTGATCCGATTAGGGTTCTTGGTCGGCTCCGACGAGTGAGTCGGCGCTTGCGGATTCGGCGACGGTTTTAGGGTTTTTCTTCTTTTTTGTTTCTTGAGAGAGACATCGAGAGTTTGATGGAGGATCGGAACGTGAGGGGGGCGAACGGCCCCGGCCTGTCCGACGTCGTGTTGACCTGCGTCATGCCCTACATCGACGACCCGAAGGATCGGGACGCGATTTCCCTGGTGTGCCGTCGCTGGTACGAGATTGACGCCCTCACGAGGAAGCACGTCACCATCGCCCTCTGCTACACCACCAGCCCCGATCGGTTATGGAATAGGTTCCGGCAGCTCGAGTCGCTCAAGCTCAAAGGGAAGCCGAGGGCGGCCATGTTCAATTTGATACCCGAGAATTGGGGCGGGTACGTGACTCCTTGGGTGACCGCGATTGCACAGTCTTTCGAGTGCTTGAAGTCGCTTCACTTTCGGCGCATGATCGTGGAAGATTCGGACTTGGAAATGCTCGCGTTGCAGCGGGGACGGGTTCTACAAGTGCTCAAACTCGACAAGTGCTCTGGGTTTTCGACGGACGGGCTTTTACACGTGGGGCGTTTGTGCAGGTGATTTAATTGTCTATGCCCCCCTCGTATGGTACTGAAAGATTTGCAATTTAGTATCCTGTTGATTTGCTTATTGAATTTGGCGTCTTTCGGTTATTGATGAATGTATGTATGGTGTATCTATGAAGTTCTTGGAAGTTCGTAGCTTTCTTTTACTCCATAATGGTCTTTCCTACAGGAATTACTCAAGAGGCGGTAGCATGCATTTCGCATGGTCCTTATGTATTGATTCAATTAGTCTCCAGTGTTCCTGAGATATGTCAGAGTGCAGATTCTCCATCTGTTCATGTTCTGTCTTAAGATTCTGGTCAACTTTTAAGATGGAATTGATTGCTCCATGCTAGAGATGCAGGGATAATTTGTAAAATGGAATCTTAATTTCAACAGTTAGTTTGTAGAAAAATCATAAAGATTGACCATAAACAGGAGGCTGAGCAAATAAAAGGATGGATGGCAAAGCTTAACTGGCAGAGAGAGGGAGAGAGAAGGACAGTGAGGCAGTAATGATAGGAAAGCTATGAATTGCTGGGAGACGCAATTCAAGCGAGCTGTCTCCTGTGAAGATTCTGCCAGATGTGTCATTTCTAAGCTTTTAGTGGGATAAGGAGTTTCATCTTTGCATATTCAGTCAGATTCCGTTTGCCCTTACTTTTTCTTCTCTTCACAAATTCCCCTTTTCATTTCTTGCATGATTACTGATTGCCATTCATATATTTTAAGGCGGCTTCTACTTTTATGAGCAATCAGAGATGTGGACATGATAAGTGTGTGAATGAAGAACATGTTTATGTATAGAGAACAGGTGGACATGTAGGACAATAACAATTTCATTCGGAGGAGGTGAGTATTGTGTAGAGGAAGAAAAGATGATGACGGTCTTATTCTCGGAAGTTAATTCCCTGGTCACTAGTACAACAGGAGATCGACTAGTCGAAGGAGCTTCTTTCAACCAAAAGAAACTTTGATGTGTGATGTAAAATCACCTAAAAGAGCTGTTTTGAGTGCATTTGTTAGAGGTGCAATGAGAAATAGCAGTCTAAATTGTTAGTTTAAAGATGCTTCAAGGCCGTGCTAAGGCATAGCATCCCTCTTTGGAAGCTATGAAGTTGAAGTCTGTTGAAAAGTGCGATTCTTCACCACTTAACATCATATAACCTCCAGTGGAGGCGTTTAACAAGAGAGAAAAGATATATATTTGTTTTGACACTTTTCTATTATGTCGAGTCCCATGGTTTCTGGGTTCACTCAATTTTATTGTTTGTTTCCTTTTTTCAAGTATGAAGTGACATTATGGCTCTTATATGTGATGCATTTTTTGAGTCCTTATTGCCTGAAGCATGTTACTCAAAGAACATTTATGCTTCAGAGTTTGCACTTCAGATCATAGCAATTAAAAAAAGGGCTTTTAGTATAGTGATATGTTGTTCTTTTTCCTTTTCCGTGTCAAAATAGATGTGGTACACATGTAAAAGGAAAGATGTATTTACATTTTCTCATAAGCTATGCCATCTTTATTCCAGGAATTTAAGAACCTTCTTTTTGGAAGAAAGCACAATCATTGAGAAAGATGGTGCGTGGCTTCACGAGCTTGCTCAAAATAACAATGTCCTTGAGACTTTAAACTTTTATATGACAGAGCTCTCCAGATTTAGTGTCGAGGACCTTCAAATTATTGCCAGAAATTGTCGATCATTAACATCTGTGAAAATTAGCGATTGTGAAATTCTGGATCTGGTGGGTTTCTTTCAAGATGCAACTGCTTTAGAAGAATTTGGTGGTGGTCTTTTTAATAATGAGGAACCAGAAAGGTATGCTGCTTTATCGTTCCCAGCGAGATTATGCCGTTTGGGTCTAACCTACATTTCAGAGAATGAGATGCCTATTGTATTCCCTTTCGCATCTCGGCTAAGGATGTTAGATCTTCTCTATGCACTTCTTAGCACAGATGACCTCTGTTTGCTGATTCAGCAATGCCCCATCTTGGAAGTTCTTGAGGTAAGAATGCAAACTTCTCTCTTTATCTTTTACTTTTGAAACAATAAATCTTTGCATGGCCTCCCCTCTCTAGTAATATGCACCTTTTGCCATTGGGAGTCTTGGAGTTTGTGACATAAATTAGAGGAGATTCAAAAGGTCCTCCTCAAGTTCCTCCTCATCAACACTTTGCACCCTCTAGTTTCAAACTCCTACAATTTGCACACCTATGTTCTAAAATACGTACACTTTACATCCCAGAATCTTTATATAGTTAAAAAAGCTATAAGCTGCAAATTGTAGCTTTTCTTTGATATCTCAAGTTGTAATGTGGAGTTTTGATGATAGAGGATAAAGTGGGGAGTTTGAAATTGAAGGGTGGAAAATGTAGCTAAAAGGATTGTCAAGGATGGTTGTGGTATTTTTCTCACTCTATTTTGCAATTGGCGTTTTAGTCACTGTTCACTGTCTTGGTCTTAAAAGTTCTAACTTATTGTCTAAGTTTCTACTGTACACAGGCAGAAGATTTGTAAGGAGTATATATATATATATAGGGAATGGGAGGAAGGGAGGATTGTCATGCTTAATGTACTTTAGTGGAGTATTGAATGAATATCAAATTTGGATGAAATTCTGATATGTTCTTTGTTCTTTATGGGCAGACAAGGAATGTAATTGGAGACAGAGGATTAGAGGTTCTTGCTCAATATTGTAAAAGGTTGAAGAGGCTTAGGATTGAAAGAGGTGCTGATGAGCAGGGTATGGGGGATGAAGGAGGCCTTGTTTCACAGAGAGGATTGATTGCCTTGGCTCAGGGCTGCCTAGAACTGGAATACCTGGCTGTTTATGTATCTGATATCACAAACTCATCTCTCGAATGTATAGGAAATTATTCGAAGAACCTTTGTGATTTCCGCCTTGTTCTACTTGATCGTGAGGAAAAGATAACTGATTTACCCCTGGACAATGGTGTCAGGGCTCTTTTAAGGGGATGTGAAAAGCTAAGAAGGTTTGCTCTTTATCTGCGGCCTGGAGGCTTGACGGATGTGGGTCTTGGTTACATTGGGCGGTACAGCCAAAACATAAGATGGATGCTTCTTGGATATGTGGGAGAGAGTGATGAGGGCCTTAGGGAGTTCTCCAGAGGTTGCCCGAGTTTGCAAAAACTTGAAATGCGGGGTTGTTGCTTTAGCGAACAGGCACTGGCTGATGCTGTGATGCGGTTGACTTCTCTGAGGTATGTGTGGGTGCAGGGGTATAGAGTATCTGAAACCGGTCATGATATTCTGGCAATGGTCCGTCCCTATTGGAACATCGAGTTAATTCCTGCTAGGAGAATGATTATTCCTAACCAGCAAGGGGAAGAAGTGCTAAATGAAGACCCAGCCCATATACTTGCTTATTACTCTCTAGCAGGACCAAGAACTGATTGTCCTGACAGCGTTATCCCTTTGGATCCAGCAAGGCTGGTTGCCTTGTAGAGGTGTATATACAACCTTTTGCCGAAGATGTCTTTTATCTTCTCAATTGCTCTAGATCCTTCGTCACACGGTTCTGTATTCTATCACTCCTTCCTGAGAAATTTCTCCTCTCGCTTTCCCTTTCATTTTCTGTTTGTTGGAATTCCTTCTTCTCTCTTTTGTTTTGTTGCAATAAGATTGTGTCCTCTGTAACCTTGTAAGAGTTTTGCATCTAATTCCAACCGTTGTACAGGGCAACTAGTTTACGGTTTTTCTGTGACACTTTGGTGACTTATTTTTGAACGGTTTTGCCAGTTGAATTTCAACTATTTGGAGGTGATTCAATTGGGTAAATCTTTGAGGGCAAATGGGTAAACAAAATGGATGGGGACAATTTGATTTCTGAGTTACGAGTTGTCAGATGAACATTTCTGTCTGATCTTTTGTTGATGGTACTCACTGACAAGGAATTGTCGTCGGTAGGTGGGCGATTGGGGATGGCAAGTGTGCTCTTGAGCCCTTTACGCTGACTTGTAAAGTTTGGAGCGTACTGCTGAGTGTTATGTATGAGGCTTCATATAAAGATACATGCTATTTATAGAATGAATCCACAAGGTCCGGCAGCTGCTGCACGAGCTGGTTGGTCACAACACATGATAAATGGCATCAATAGCGTGGTCCATTAGGTCCACAAGGATGATATCTGTAACCTTATTTCTGGTGGATCACTACTTGGTAGCTGAAGAATATGGGAGAAATTGTCCTAAAGGCAAGCATAGGGACATAAAACAGTATGGATTACCAGCATACCTGTACAACAGAGAGATCGGTATCATGGTCCAAGAAGTACCTGATTATCTCTGTGTCTATGACTTTAACTAAAGCAATACAAAGGTTGCAACCCAATTGTACAATGCATGCGGGTGGAGATTTCCTCTTTTCTTTATCGTAAAAATTGAGTGGAAGGAAGTAAAATCAACTACTCATTTTTGTTTGAGATACTCGGGAGTAAGATCAGATCAGCATAGTTCCCTTGGGAACTCTTCCAAAGCGAACATTCCCGTGACGCTAAGAATGTCATAACATCTAAAACATTTGAATGCAAACCCACAAGAGGAGAGGTTAATGCAAATTCAGATTGACTGATAACACCGCCCCAATCAACAGAAGAAAAGGATAATAGCAATCTGTACAGAACAGCCAAAGTGTCCGGAGTCTTGCATGGATTATGGTCCATGCCTGGAACAGACCGAGTACACGAGATAATTGAGTTCACAGATGCCATGATCAAGTCCCCCTACACAGCATGGCGAATATAGATTTTGCAAGCCAGGAAGTGAGCGCGATAATTTCTGCTGGTCAGGGTCTGGGAAGGAATATGCCGTTTCACGTCAACCACGGTCCCTGAATCAGAATATTTACATTTTGCTTCTTGTCCTTTGGATGATGTACTGGGTATCAGATCCTTATGATCACAAATTCACAAATGTAGAGAAATTAGAAAGCTTTACCACTTTAGTGTACCTATCTACGGGATCTTCAGGTCCTCTTTGGAAGGATTGATTCCACGCACATGGACTTTTATTTCCAAACCAGCAACTCATGTCTCTGTTAAGTAATTTCGTCTTCCACCGCATGCCAGAGAGCAACTGACAAAGCATGTCATCAAATGTCGTTGTAAGGGCTAAATTCCATCTGATTCCATCTTGTCCTATCTGTGAAACTTGTATTGGGAGTTCGTTGTCCCATTGAAGGCCTTCCAAATTTCTTAGATGAGCCACACTGAACAAAATCTTTTTGCAAATTCGACTATTTTCAGCAACAGAACTCATCGTCGTAGTTTTGCCTTCTGGGTGGTAGTTTTGCCTTCTGGATGAAAGCTATGTATAATCTTAGCAATTATAAGTATTTATTAAACTGCCTTGTGTATGGAGAAGGCACCGCTAACTAGTATGTAGTCTTTAAGAAGATCTAATCTGCTTAAAAGTGTATGCATTCTCATTCTTTACCATCTCGATCTAACGGCAGCTCACAGTATGCAATATGACCTTGATGTGGCAATAGCATTATCTTGTCTAATGCAAAAAAGTATTCTCAGCCATCCCTGGGATCCGCGGTTAGTTGATTGAAGAGAAGCCATGAATGGAAGGGGAGAGGAACCCCTCTCCTATTGGTCCTATTCCGATGGAACCTTTGCTTGTCATTACGCCAGCCGATGGATAAGCAAGTTGTGGATAAGTTACTGTCTTGGCAAAGTTTCGTTATATCAAATACCCGATTGTCACCAGCTTTGAAGGATGACCATCCCTTTACAGATTGGTGAAAAATAGCTTTATCGTCTTAGCAAATGAGTCCGCTAATGAAGACCCTTAAACATGTCTAGTACATGTCCATCACGAAGATTTTGAGAATCTACAACTAGAATAAGAAGGATAGCTTTCCTTTCTGATATGTTCTCAATGTAAACAAAGGAAAAATGACCTCGTAGGCTTAAAATAAAGAAGGGATAATGTGGTGGGAGGTCATTTTACATATATAACTTGTGGAAAGGCATTCCATGTTGAATTTAATAAGCTGGGCGATTTTGTCATCTTTTGGAGGGAAAAGGAAAAGAGGGTGTAGATCAGTTTGGAATTGTGGGCTGATGCTTGAATAGCTCGAAAACTTTAATGCATTTTGGGCGAATTCTACAGAGCCACGACGAGAGAACTAGTAACAACTTGCTCATTAAATTTTCGACTTTTCATCCTCTCTTATCAATTATGGTTAGATTTTCCCCAGTCATCAGTCCTTT
This sequence comes from Corymbia maculata, assembly GCA_014182735.1. Taxonomy (NCBI): domain Eukaryota; kingdom Viridiplantae; phylum Streptophyta; class Magnoliopsida; order Myrtales; family Myrtaceae; genus Corymbia; species Corymbia maculata. The sequence goes on along the minus strand of CM024688.1, from coordinate 39,523,449 downwards.
GGAACTAAAGGACCACGCCTTGGAATGGTAAGTTCCTCTTTCGCCTATTCTTTGTGCTGTTTTTTTTTTTTTTAGTTGAAAATGAAATTTTCATAACTCAACTTAGCCCGTGGGCTTATCAATTATGGTTAGATTTTCCCCAGTTATCACTCCTTTGGAACTAAAGGACCACGCCTTGGAATGGTAAGTTCCTCTTTCGCCTTTCCTTTGAGCTGTTTTTCTTTTTTTTTTTTGGTCGAAAATGAAATTTTCATAACTCAACTTAGCCTGTGGGCAAATTACAATCAAAGCCAAATTTGAGACATAAAATAGACCTTAAAGGATAATCGTGGGCTGTTCAATAAGGATCACTTTCACCAAAAGGATAGTTTAACTATTGCAAAATCTTGGCATCACCGTAATTTGCTTTTCCAGAAATGCTAGTGATCAGTGCTCCAACTTTAAAGATGCAACTCTGAAGTCACCCTTTCAGAAAGAGGAACCATAATGATAATCTTTAAGATAAAAGCAAAAGTCAACACAAATTTGTCCACCTCTATGAGCAGCATTTGCAATACCAAACATTATGGGAATACTAAGAGATTATTCTAAACCACAGCTGGGGCTTAAAAAGCAGAGAATTAAGAATCACAGAAGAAAGCACATGATGGATCCAGAGACTGATGTAAAAAGTTGCAAACAGAGGGCACTCACTACTCATGCTGATGCAACAGTCTTTCCACCATAGATGACTTAATTGGCACAAGGCGGAATATCAATTAAAAGGAGCAAACGTGGATTGGACAAAAAAAGGGTAACCTAAAAGAATCATGTTAGTAGTGTAATTGTTTTTTCTTACGTGGACCGTCCTATATTCTGAGATGGATTGGAGCATGTGATGCTCAAGCAAAGTGGAATGCAGAGTCAGATCCGACTGAGCGACGGCATGGCACAGTCAAGTTGGGCCATATTGGGTGCCAATTAGATTTGATGGGCAAAAGATGATGAAAGGAAAAGGTGGGCAGCGAGATGCTGAGGAATTAAAAAGGAGTGACCTGTGAATCAGCAAAGTTTGGCCAATATGATCATCTGATATGGCTTTGCATTAGCACGGGTCCAACATCACAAAGGCATTCACACTAGCAAAACAGTTCCCGGCCTCCATAACAATTCTAACCACTCAAGACTCTTAGCTTCTTTCAGTACTATAAATTCCTTATGTTTGGATTCTGCATGAACGGAAAATATTGAATGGACAATCTTCAGACTTTCAGAGGGTAGATTATACATCGTTGAGAAACAGGCAAATCAGGTTTTGGTTTGCCCTGACCCAAAAAAAAAAAACCAAAAGGTTTTGGTTTGCCTTCTTATTAAGAATAAAAAACTTAATCTTGTACACTGAAGATGGAAATAAAATTTGAAGCTAATAAAGCTTAAACAAGAGAGATCCAAGCCATCACCTCATGATTCTAGACACATTTCCCGCTCCTGCAATTATCACTTACGTTCATACGCGCACTTATCTAATGAATATGTGTCTATAAACGAGGAAATGGTAGAGCATCCCATTTAACATTCCCCACAACCGGTCATAGAACCCTTTAAGAGATCAACCCCAAAATATGACTTCAAATCCTTAATAGAGGGCCAAAATTAAGTCAAATCTCTCTTTTATTCCACAGTTACAAACCCAAAGAGACATACATCAACATTTTTTGTTCTTTTCATTCATGAGTACATAAATATCACATAAGCATCAAGCTACTAAATGTACACAAGGTCACTGGTCATCCCATTCCATCCTGTCATCCCTGAATTTGATGTCTTGAAGAGTGAATTCCAATCAATGAACTGCGGAATCCTGTACTTGGATAAACACCTTCTGGATTATGCTTTTCTGGCCATCTCTTTCCATTTAGACCAAACCCATAGGCATCTGGCATCAATAGATGCCCATGGCTCGAGTCAAAAAACATAAGTCCTCCATAGTTAGAGAGACTATGGTCAAGGGCCAGCTCTGGTGCGTTGATGAGCTTCTGTTGCGAGGAAAGCGCGTTGAGCTGATCCAAAGAGGAAACCCTATTATTCTCGGAAGATGAAGCTGGGTCTGTGAGATTAACTGTAGTTATGTCATGTATACTTGGTCTCCTCTTGTCTTTCACACCAGAAACCTGTCTCATGAAGTACTTTTGAGCATGGCTTGCGACTTGAGTGGGTGTCTTTGACACCACAAAGTTTCGCGAGATGTTTCTCCAGTCCCCTTTGCCGTACTTAAGAAGCCCCATCAGGAACCGCCTGTTATTTCAGGCGTCAAGCTTATATCTCAAATTCTAAAGACAGGATTAGCGGCTGAAAAGCACGGTGAATGTCTTCATAAAGCAATTGCAACCTCCCATGATGAGAATTCCCCAAACACACAAGCTGAGGATACCCTACATCTCTATAGGGAACTGTTTTTTGCTTGGTTTAAATACTGATTAACATCTGAGTTACCATCAACTACAAAGTACAGATTTGGTGATAAGGAAACACAAGCATAAAGAAACCCCATAATAATCTAAATCGAAAACCTTTTGTACCTTCACTATCCTCCTTACTTTTTCTATGCCCGAAAAATAGCAACTTTAGGAGGTTCATATCAGTCATGATGTTCAAAATGCAGCTAATTGATAACCAGGCAGCCGTATACTTCTAATAAATTTCTGAAATTTCTTTATTTGTTTTCAAAATAGGAATCATCACCACTAGTTATTAAGCAGAACTCTAAAGAGAACGCTTTCATGAGAGCATAAAGATGAAACCACCAGCTGTAACAAAATTATGCAAGCTTCCAGCTTACGACATATGTCAAAGAAAAACAGTCGGGCCAGTTCTATAAATTCACAGCATAAGAGGCAAAGAAGTTCCCAAGAGAATTAGATGCGACGACAAGGACTTTTCGAACGAATTCGATGTTATTCGGAAAAAAAAAAAAAACGAACCTGTGCTCCTCCTGCGTCCAAGGCACTCCCTTCTTTCTTTCGTGATCGGCTCCGCGGCCAGCTGAAGATTTCTTCCTGCATGCATCGAAATCTCTTCCGTTGATGGACTCCAGCTCGAAAGTCGAGCACAAGTACCCGTGAATCGGGTCCCGACCGGCTTCAATCTCGCACACGTCCTCTTCCAATTCCCTATACTTGATCTCCACATCCACAACCGACTTCCCAACGATCGCAGCGATCTTAAACCACCTATCCGGGGTGTCCTTATCGTGTATCGCGAGCGCGCTCTCGAACCTCTTGTTCTCTTCTTTAGTCCAGTTGGTGCTCAACCAAGCGGAATTCGATATACAGGATGGTGGGTACAGAGTCTCCATTGCCACTAGTCGGAATACCAGTCGGAATTCGTCTCCAAAAAGAAGGAGACTTGGGATTCTGGCGAGAGAATGCGGAGATTTCCCGCGGCTTATAAAGAAACGACCACAAGGTTGCTTACTGGAAACAAGAATCTCCCCTTTATTCTTGATCTTGAGAATTCAAATTCAAATTCCAATTCAAAAGATTATGTGGAAGATCAAATTTTTCTGAATCCAGCAGAATCTAGAGAGAGAGAGAGAGAGAGAGGGAGAGAGAGACGATCAAGGGGAGTCCGGGCAGGAAAGTTATATAAGCAAGGAGGGAGAAGTGAAGGTAGGATCTCGCCCACCATTTCAGTAAAGCAACGCTCAAATTGCAACCCGAAGCATAAAAAAAGAAAGAACCAAACAAAAAATCTCGTGGGGAGGGGGGTGAAAAAGAAGAAGAGGGAAGAAAAGACAAAACGACCCAAAAGAACAACCAGAACCAGAAGATTAAAAAGGTGGTGGTGGTGGACGAGGAGAGAGACCCCAGTTGAAAAAGAGAGGAGGGCGAGGAGAGAGAGAGACGGATTCCTGAGAATCGGACGCAAGAAAAAAGAAAAAGGCGCGGGAAAAAGCGAGGATTTTTTTCGGGTTCCTCCCTCTCTCTCTCTCTCTCTCTCTTCGTTGCTTTGGAGAGAAGAAATGAGCAGCTAAAGTGGAGCTCGCCGGATCGATATAAGGAGATGGGTCGGTCGCGTTCTCACTGTAACTTCGACCATGGGATCGATCAGACCATCGCCGGGGGTGACGACTGCAGCTTACTGCTGCGAACCAGGTCAGCAGTGTTCGGTCGGAATAAGGGCGATGAACAGGGGGAGCCAAGGTGGCTTTTTTAATGATTGGGGTGCGAGCGTGCGGGCGTGCGTGCGAGCGGAGATCTCCGTACGATGCGATTGTGTCTATCCCCATGTTTGGTTAGAAATGAGGAGATTTTTACTGCCCTTTCAATCATCATCGCAGCAGATCGAGAAAGATGCCTTTTGAGATCGGGCCAAAAAAAAAAAAAATTGATTATATTCTGATTTTCTCAAATCTCACGCGCAATTTGACTTTTTCCCACACATATATATATATATATATATATATATATATTATAAATCATTTATATAATTTACTATTTATAATAGCTCTAACAAATCTCTCGTCTTAATAAATCTTTAATTCATCGTTTCTGATTTTATTATGTAAGTTTTGATAGTAAATCTCTACTCCATATGCCGGGAGTAAATAATTATGTAATTAGTCTGTGGCTCTTATCATTGGTTACAAAAGGATAGACAACCCAAATGAAATTTAAAAAATTGCTTGTCAACTAGATGTTTAAAAAATCGCACACGATAAAGTACACTTCTTTTGTTCGCCAGAACAATAAAGTATAATTTAATTAGAACAAAATAGTACGAATGACTTTTATGTAATGATCGGATGTGTAATCATTGATAATTCTAATGTGATGGTCTTTGTTTTTTTTTTTAGTTATAATTGAGAATTACATGTCAACAAGCACAAAAACCAAAATTACGGACATGTTATTCTAAAATTTTAATTTATTAAGATATGATTAAATATGCTATCGAGAATACCTATCGCACGCTACAGTTTGGGAAGATGATTTTTATCTCTTTATTATTAGCGAGAATAAACTTTGAATTAAGATAACATCTTCAAAAAAAAAGGGGTTTCATAAATTGTAGTGGTTTCTTGTTTTATTTCATTCAATGATATATATAGGAAACTGTCAATATCTTTACGTCTAGTTTTGAAATTATTTCTTTGTAATTTTTTTTGGGGGGCCAACGTGTATAGGTCTGCATTTTTTTTATAGGTCCACTTCACTCGTTCGAATTAGATCCTTTATTACCCTGAATTTTATGCTTTGGAAATGGGGAATGAGTATCCACTTGGTATGCTTCCAAGATCAAAAAGGAATCACTTGGCCTGATTGGACCGACAATGTGCACGATCAAATCCCAAATGGAATAATTCTAATTTGGACTAAAAATTCCCCATTTTGTCAACTGGACATTCATTCCCCATTTGACTCCCTTTGACTTCTCTTGGTTGGTGTGATTGTGAGATCTTCCTACAGAGAGTAGCCTCTACTCAATTCCATCAGCCTCCCCTTGATTTCCAGGTGGAGACATGCCACTAAAGGGGTTGAGACGACTTTTTAGAATAGGTTTTCGTCCACTCAGAATTTCTATATCGAGATATCTCGAATTTTCAAGAAACTGAATGATTTTAATTTTTTAATGAAAATGATACGATATTATGTCAAATTTCTCTAAGCGAAGAGGACGAATATGCTCGAGCACATTCTATTAAATAGAGATGCACGATTGACTTAATTCAAAGACAATGAATTCTCCATCGACACACCCTACTAAAATAAAACCAAGAAGAATTCTTTAATGCTCTGTTTTTCTCTTCTTTTCTTTTTTGTGTGTTTTCATCATGAGGTCTCAATCCCTTCTTCAGACGCTCCCAAGTTTCCTGGTCTGATAGTGCAGCCACTGATTGGTCAAACTGTCCTTTCTCAGACCACTCATTCGAAAAGCCCACACCCCACGAAACAAAATTTTCCTAACATTTCGGAAGGTCAGCAGGAGGTGGCAAAAGGGACTGGTTCGGGCCATCGCCATCTTCTACAATGAACGCCATCTTCAGCCCCCATGTCGTGTGCACTTCCAAATGGCAGTGCAGAAACCAAACACCTGCAAATTCCATGGCATCACCAAAAGAAGAAAAGGTGGGCATAGATTCAATCATACTCAAGAGGACATGGGTCACTGAGAAATAGACTATAACTTGGCACGAGTTTTCAACCATATTCTAAAATATATACGTCACATTGACTTAAAACGAACACTTCCCAGGTTCCTCCCATGCTAAGAAACTGCATGAGTTGCAATCTCCTTTTCATGAAAAGGATTGGTTTCTAGTTTCAACCATAAAAAAAAAAAAAAAAAAAAACCATTTTCTTTCACTAATGTTAAACCGAAATCAGATTCGGCAGCTGAATTGACAGTTATATGCTCCTGTTTAGAAAGGAAATTACCAGTGCTAAACCAATCAAATTAAGGCGACCGAAATGTCAGTTATCAGACTCAGGATATCTATTTACCTGGATTATCTGCTCTGAATCTTATCGCGGTCCATCCGCCAGTAGGCACGCCGATCGTGTTCCTCTCGATCGGGTCGACCAGATTGAAGTTCTTGGGGTCCTTATTCGGGTCGAAATTCCCCAACCCTTTCCCGATCGCGAAAAAGTTGGAACCGTGCAAATGAGTAGGGTGGTTCTCGGGTGCTATTATAGAAGTGCCCTGAAGAACAAGCTGAACTGTTGAGTTGTATGCAAGCTTGTAAACTCGCGTCCCGTTCGTCGTCTGTATGTTACTCGGAGGCGTCCCCGTGTAATCGAATGGCGTTGGGGGGTTTCCAGGAAAATCATCGGTGTAAACTCCTTTTATCTTGTGGTAATGTGCTTCGAGGATGTCGGTGCTTGGCATCACGAAAGTCACATTGTTCAACGCTGCGACCAACTTGCTCCCGTTGACACATGTGGAACACGGGTTCACTCCGGCACTCATTGTGAAGAAAAGGGAATGATCGACCATCAATGGGACATTTGCAGGGTATTGCTTCGAATTGAGGCTCCGAAGCGAGTCAATGAAGCTGAATTCGACAGAGGTGGCGTTGATGGCAGGAATGCTGGCTTTGACTGCAGGAGCAGAGGCGGGGGTGCCCGTGTATTGCATAATCCCGGTCGCAGTCAAATTGTCGACTGGAACAACAGTGTCCATGAAAGGAGAGATGGCCATAATGTAGTTCCAACGGCTCTGGTCGGCAGCTAGGAGGGCATTGGTGGTCTGTCCTGGACCGATAAATATCGTGTCAATGCTGAAGGGTTTGGTATAGGATGCATCAACTTCGACCACGGTCAAGTTGTGCCCAGCGATCTTGAAGAAAAGCTCGTCGTTCACCGCAGCATTGATGATCCGCAGGAGATAGGTCTTGCCACTTTCAACATGGAGTGTATAGCCTGACAAGTTCAGAAAGCCAAAAATAAGATGGTAGCCCAGTATTCTGTTGGTTGATTGCAGTACAAGTTAATGAGCCTTTTTGGTGGTATTCCAATCTGAATTTCGCTAAAATAGAGGCTATTGGCATCTGTATGTTTGACTTCAAGTTCGATGCAATTGAGTCGAAACCTGATGTATGAGATAATGTATACCCCATTTTCAGTACCCTGAGAAGAGCAATTAGGGAAAGGTCCTGGGTATCCATTGATGGTGTGTGCATCTGATGTATTTGGCGGCATGCCTGATTTTACAGACTGGCTGAGCACGAGCTCGGTATCGGCTTTCCACCATTCACCTGTGAGTTTTTGCCAGACATAAAGACAATTTCAGCCAACATTAGCAGCACGATCTTGGAGAAATTCCGGGCCAAGAGCGGCCTAAGTTAAGCCTTTTAAGACAGACCTAAAATGATCGTCTTTTCCTTGTAAGGCTTTGGGAAGGGGTAAGGGACTCCTCGCTTGGGCAAGATGACGATGGCACCGTGGACGGTCGACCTGAGCCAAGTGATGTGCGCATGCCAGAGTAAAGTGCCTCTCTGGCCTGTAAGGGTGAAGTTGTAGATATAGCTTTGTCCTGGCTGAATCGGGCACTGCGTGATGTACGCCGGTCCGTCTGACCAGCACGTCCTTAGCTGCCTCACCCCATGCCTGAACAAAGTACGCGCATTTAAAATGTGAATGTAACCCAATTAGAAGGTCCCGAGGTTTAACAGAGCACGAGCCAATAATCGACGAATGGAGCTTGCTGTCGTTTCGTAGGTTTCAATACATTCAAAAGACCCGGAATGAAAGCTTTAGAACAAAAAATATCGCGGGACTGGGGTCAAGATCTGAACTTTAATCGGCTGAAGAGCTGTATCCATCGGTCATGGACATTACAGCGACTCAAAACTCATAATACGTCGAAAAAACGTGAGTCAATATATCTTTGTATCGTTTCGCACGCGTAGAAATGCGACCAGATCATTAACATGCACATGGTCGAGTAAGTACCAGTGAATGGTGACGTTGTAGGAAACGTGGTTGACGACCCGGACGACGACGGTGTCGTCCTCTCTGGCATAAAGCGTAGGCCCGGGGAACTTGTCGTTGACCGTCACGATGGGCTTGCTCGCACACAGCTTGGTTATGTTCTTCATCACCACCTGCACCCACCAACCACAACCTTACAACATTAATCTTCTGTTTTCCTCTCATTCGTACTTATCTCCACTCGTTAATCGGTTATCTTCTTCTTTCCGTTATCATTAACTGCTCCGGAAAAAAGTTAACCTTATCCTCACGGAAGGAAAAAGTGTAATTTATTCACTGCAACTTAGACAGTTCACTTGGATGTGGTGATACCATATTGGATGCAAATCTTGATTACCATGCTCCTGAAATATGCTGCATAGTTGATATTAACTTATCGGTCGTACCAATATATATGTTGCTCACTTTTTAATCATATGATCTTGGAAGATCAATCATAACTATGATAATTCAATGAAATCTAGTAAATATTTTAAGATGCTTTCGACATTTATACGTGTCACTTAAAGTTTGGACACGAACCTCATGGTGTTTACACCGTTGATTTTGTATAACGAAAATGTACGAGCAAGAAATGAATGGTATCGGACATTATTCGATTCCAATCTTTAAGGACCAACTAAATAAAGAACTTAGATCCGCTCCAGAATTCTTTTCCCCCTTTCGCCGGAATGTCAATGAAGCACGTCGGTAAGATCTTGTTTCTAAATGGAAGGAAAAGCTAAAAAGAAAATGAGCGGAAGGAAAACCGGGGTGACCGAACACGCTTTACAGGTGTGGCCAAAGAAGGCCTCGAGTGCCCATGCATGGCCTGACACGTACACGGTCTGCCTTTATCTGCTCATGCATGCGTTACTTACACTGAACTTATAGTGACGGACCAGCCCCTCGGCAGCCGCCGGAAGCATCACGGCCACCACGAGCATCGCCGGGAACCACCACCGCTCCATCTCCTCTCCCTCTGATCTGCGCACGCGTGTTGGAGTAGAGTTTGAAGATGAACGCGGGCAGAGACGGGATTATGGACAGCTGATTCACCTGCAGGAGCTTTTTATTGAGGGTGGCTCCGAATTGGAAGAAGGGTCAGAGAGGGGAGCGATGAGACGTCGCTGTTGGAGGGTGGTTAGATGACAGCGGCAAATTTAACTTTTGTTTGAGAGGTGACAAGGTTTGAGGTTTATGTACTCCCCTTCCTGCAGATAGGATGAGATGAAGAGGATGGATGGATGCCAGCCATGGACTTGCCAGAGCTTCCTTGCATGTTACTTAAAACTCTCGCAAGTCTTCTCTCTGTGCACACCTGCATTTGCAAGTAAACCACAACGCTTATCACCTCTCAAACGAAAGTTGAAAGTGCCCGTTTTCATCTTTGATGTAAACCCGCATATCGGTTTCTCTCCCCTTCTTGACACGTACTTGCCATCTCTCTCTCTCTCTCTCTCTGTTTCTCTCTCTCTCTGTTGAAAGGGTTTCAGCATGCCGAAAATAAGCGGAAAATCAGGGGAGTTACCATTATGATGAAGGACTATGAGACTGTCTTGTACGGGATATATGATAAGTTTGTTGGGACGGATAGCGGGCAAACGGAAGGAAAACTTACTGCTAGACTCTTTTCTTATCAAATTAAAGAAAGAAAATACAAGATCAATCTATGAAATATGTCTGTTTCACATTTCTCTATTCATAAATATTTGAGCCAGGAGAGGGAGTCCAGACAGTGAAGAGTGTTGCAGAAGGAGTGGAAAAGGAAGAAAAAGTTATGTCAATGACATGGAGATATGGAGCTATGGTCCTATGGAGCAGGACTTCTAGAAGTACAGGAAACCCAAAATGTGAAATTTGGAAAAAACAAGGTATTGGGTGAAAGATGAAGGGTCCCCGAATGCATTTGCTGTCCATTGAGAAAGATAAAGTATGGTTGGGACGAGGTTTTCATGGACTGAAAAGCTGATGATGTAAGTTATGGACTTATGCTAACAGCTCAACTCGCCCACGCCTCTCGAGGATTCCACTTTCTTACCTTTTTCCTTATTGTTCACTGTAATTGTCGGTCCTGGCGTTCATGTCAAATCTTAATTCAATGATTGCCATGCCATGCCTATCCGATTTTCATCTCATGTGATCTGATATTAGCCCATTAATTTGTCCTGTCATCCGGGTTTCTTTTACCCTTTTCTGTTACCCTTTTCTGTGCTTTCCGCTTTTTTTAACCTTGTGAAAGAGGCTTTCCTTGACCAATACTCTTTTGCAGATATTGACACTCTTTAAGAATCATCAGTTTTCACGCTTCCTCTGTTTCCTTTTGTTTGAACTCAGCCAAATGAGGGCTTGTGGCACTATGTAAACGATACTGGAGATTTGTTAAGAGCAAAAGGAAAAATTTATCTGGTCAGGTAAAATTCATCTTTATAAGACAGATTATCAGGTTCTCGTCATAGTTCAATCCTGGGATAGTGTAACATGATCAACAAAATATGTCCTGACATGAAATGAAAAGGGCCATACCCTGCAGAATAGTCATGGAGTTGCTTTAAACTGATCTTTTAGATGCAGCTTCTATTGCACCCTCAATCTTATTTATACAAGATTTATACAGGAATCCTAGGTAATCTATGATGCTTTCCTCGCATGTTCCTTCCACTGGGTTTATTTCAAAGGACCACTGAACTAGCGTGGAATTGTCGCCATAATCGATGAGCATTAGTTTGTTCACAGATCCATCTAATCCCACATTGCTTGCTTCCATTCTGTACACGTAAGTGTGAGAGTGGGGGTCCATAGAAACCAAAATTTCCTTGATCCATGACCTCTCTCCATCTGGTTGCGGAAACATGAAGCCTGAGACCAGCCGAACGTACCCTGGAATGCCCTCTACTCCGGCCAAGTCGGTGCACTGTTCAACCATCGGCATCCACTCTGACAACCTCTTTGTTTGAGAGACCACAGGCCACACTTCGTCTAGGGCTGTGTTGACGATGCCACTCACTGATCCACGCCATTTTCGGTTTGTTGCCTCAAGTGCCTGAAGCATGTAATCTAAGGATTAACTAGTGAAAATGAAATGATATGCCATCATTGGAGGTATCAGTGTGATTGTGATATAATTTCCAGAAAATTGATAGCTTATCAAGAGTCTACAGTGGATACATATTCATAAATCACGTGTAAAACCTGTGTTCATCCACCTAAAGTCGATAAAAAGGTTCTTATTTCTACATTTAACCTAGTCAATACTTGGGACATTTGAATGTCGAACTGGTCTAGACTTCAGTGCTAAGCTTTCTCGATATTGACAGCAATTTGAGAAATTTTAACTTGGGGGAATTTGAATAAAGATGGGTAGAACCAAGAAAGAGGACAACAAATTGAAATCTCGATCCAACCATGAATATCTGCTTCTTCTCTTGTGGATAGCTGTATCTGCACTAAGCTAATGTATTGGAACTTCAGCTGAAGCAAATTTTGAGAACAACCTTCACATTCAGATCATCTGCACTACGCTAATATGCTGTTGATGAGATCTCTCACATCTATGTGAGATGTGGAAGCCAAATAGGTTGCTTTAAAAGGCAAATGCAATTGGGATGGAATCCCAAGAAGCGTAAGAATGCTTGTCCCTGTTTCTCAAAATGACAAAAGCTGGGATGAGTACAAGGCTTACCTTCTTAGTGATTTACAAATTTTGGATCTTGTTTCTGCTCTAATAATACCTATCGGTTTTACTTATCTGTATCCGGATTAGAATCGTTGCCACCAATATTAGTATTAAAAACACTTCATGGTTAGTATTCAGATATATTTTAAAGCATGAAGTGCTCGCGTGAATATGCATATGCTTCAGAAGCAGAAGCGGCAAATTAAGATATTTTCCCAATGCGGTCACTCAAAGATGCACTTTCTTAATAGACCAAAATGAATATTTCCCATTGTGTCCGGCTTTTTCCCTGTTTCTAGGAACACCGGTGAAGAATGTCTGTTTGTCTGTCAATGTAGATTACCAATCACTTTGTTCTAGCAGACGGGTTGCTTCACTGCTTATGACCCTCCACCTATCTCAATCAAAAGCACTGGAGAAGCCACGTCAGATAGTAGTTTTCCACTGTTTTTTCTGCGTTCTCGGTGCATATCTTTCCTCTCTTACATGTAGTCTACAAGCTGCAGATGAAAAAGGACTTTCCTACTGAAAATAACAATCTGATAGATGTGTATGCCAATGTGCATAGCGAAGCCACCAGTTGATTGACGGAAAAGAAACATCGCAGTCATTGAGAGTAAAAGCGTGCTACATAAACTAAACATTTGCTTCAACATCATGGTCAGGCGGCTTCTCGCTTGTAGCTCTCAAGCTTCCTGGACAGAACATCTTGCCTTCACCAGTTCCCATGCATCCCCACTTTCTCGAGCAACCACCAATAGATGATCAGGAAAACAACGTGGTGCACATGCTCGATCCATTCTGAAAACAGGAATCCTATTAAAATGGGCGTTTCTCAAGCTTCCTGGACAGAACATCTTGCCTTCACCAGTTTACATGCATCACCACTTTCCCGAGCAATCACCAACAGATGATCAGGAAAACAACGTGGTGCACATGCTCGATCCATTCTGAAAACAGGATTCCTATTAAAATAGGCGTTTGTCATTTCTGGACAGCGTCCATAGACGATGAAGGTTTGTGAAATCTCAAAGTATTTGCAGGAGCACCATTTCATATCCTGCAAAGACTGGATCTCTCCTGTTACACCAGTTGACTTAATTTGCTACAGTGCAATGTGGATATTAGCTCGACGAGACGAAAAGCGACTCGGACTTCACCCCTGTTCAACGGGCTCCAAACTACTGGCTGTTCTTTTCCAATTCCTATATACAATACATGAGACTTGAGTGAATAGATATGATGTGAAGACCTTTTACTAGCCTATGTGTTGGAGCTCTAGGACTATGTCCAACCCTTTGCTAACTTCCTGAATAATTATCTCCATTGATTTTTGAAGCGAGTTATTTATCATCCAAGCATTCTTCTTACGATTAGATCCAGTTCCTCGGTCCCTACGAAAAAGGATAATCATATTTAGGTGTAACTATAATTTTTTAATGCAAAAGGATTCAACCGCCGTGTCTTTGTGTGCCAAGTGGCACAAGCTTTCATCCAGCATTTGAACCTTATAATTCGCAACATGCTGTGTGGTTCGAGGCCCATCAAGTGACGCATCACATTTAAATTGAGAGGTCATTTAGTTACTTTTATATGAATCATTTTTATGTATTTTATGAATCATTTCACGGGAAAAATACTGTTTTATTAACTAGGGAAAAAACCAACAATTTCAAAAGGTAAACTCAATATAATTTTTTTTTTTTGAAAGTGAACACTTTTTATTTATTATAATCAGAAAATGATCCCGGTTATCTCTGATTTAGGCGGAATACAAATTCTACCAAGTCCATTTCTCAAAACAATTTTACCATGGGCCGGCCGAGCGCGTTCGACCCATTAACCTCGGCCCAAAATGACCGGCCTCGTACGCAGTCGACCTTGCACTACTTATCGAATTGGATTAGGGTTTTATCTTTCCAACAGTAACCTACGAAAAGTCGAAAAAGACCGCGAACTCGAGCAAGCTTCGTCGTTCTCGAGCCCGACTGGTACTCCCGCTGCCTGAAGTTCCGCCCTTCGAGGTCGAGTCTCGCTTCCCTAGTCTGCCGATGGAGTTCGCAGCTCCTTGCTCTCGGGCTTTGAATGGTGGGAGGCCTTGCGGACTCGCGGTCGCGACACCAATTCAGAGGGAGGTCGTCAAGTCGCGGTCCCCCTTGGGCGCCTCTTTCAGAGTTCCGCCGACGTCGGCGGCCTCGCGGAAAAATCGCGCCGTCAAAGCTGTACTGAAGGACCATACTGTTTCGGTCGACAAGGTATTTGATTCATGTGTCGTTTTGATTATCCGGGGTACGAAGTTTCGGTGGAGACGAGTTTGGTTTGGTTAGCGAGATAAAGGATGCAAAGGAAAGGCTTGGAAATGATAAAATTTAGAAGAAAAATCCGTTCTTGTCATGAGATTGCGTTTATTTTGTTACTATTGGCCAGTAGGAGTAGAAATGTGGCGGCTGCGGTATAGAACTTGGACCTTTGATGTGGTGCTTTATCTGCATCTTCTAGAGAAAAGAGAATCTTGGCTAGGATCCATCTCCCCGTTTGTCGCCCTTTGAGACTATTGACTTGAGCATTTAAGATATCTAATTTATTTTTATTCATTTATTTTCAGGCAGGCAAGATGTCGAGCCAGAGTTCATGCGATTTTGAGCTTTCAAGTTTGACGGCCTTGTCACCTTTGGATGGTCGTTACTGGAGTAAAGTGAAGGACCTTGCTCCTTACATGAGTGAATACGGGCTAATCTATTTTCGTGTTCTTGTCGAGGTACCATCCTGTTCTACTTGTGACTCTGCAAACAGGAATGTGCTCAGCAGTTTTATGTTGAATCTGCTTGATGATGTAATTGGTTAATTGCATTGGATGATAATGCTCCAATATCTGTGCAATAATTCTATCAAACTGTACCACTGAGCTTAATGTGCCTTTGCGAAAGTATACTGAAAATTTGAAAACCATGATTCCGGGTGTAGTAATGCATACTGGGAATCTGTCTGATATTTCTCCAGAGTGTTACATGTTTCAAATTGATTTTTAGATATCACCTTGCAAAAGTGTAGGACAGAACTGGTGAATTCAAGTTCATTTGGTTTTACTACTCGGTATAAAATATCTAACTCCATGAAAAAAAAAAGAGAGAGTCTGTACTTGTTATTTTTGAGTTGTATTGTACTCTCAAAATTTGGTAATGGTTGCCTTGTGGTTTCGCTAGTTATTTTCTTTATTCTTTTATGATTAATAGCATTTTCAGGAAAATATTCAAATTAATGCTCCCTTTCAGATTAAATGGTTGCTGAAGCTCTCCCAAATCCCTGAACTAACAGAGGTTCCAAGCTTCAGTGAAGAAGCTGAGACTTTTTTGCAAGGGCTAATCGATGGTTTTAACTTGGATGATGCATTGGAAATCAAAAACATAGAGAGAGTGACAAACCATGATGTTAAAGCTGTGGAATATTTCTTGAAACAGAAGTGTCAATCACATCCAGAGATAGTGCAGGTTTGGAGCCATTCTTTACTTCTGTGATGTTCAGATAACCTGCTGTGTCTTTTTCTTCCTTCACTTGTTTGGGTTTATCTGTGTACAAAGTGGAGGGGTGATGCAATTGTTCTCTCCCTCTGTGCAGGTACTTGAGTTTTTCCATTTTGCTTGCACATCTGAGGACATCAATAATCTCGCTCATGCATTGATGCTGAAAGAATCATTGAAGAATGTCATGTTTCCTGTCATGGACAAATTGATCAGGGCTATATGCACCATGGCTAAGGATAACGCTCACATTTCTATGCTTTCTCGAACACATGGGCAGGTAAATTTATCAGCTTTGGCTGGGTAGATATAGCAAGAATCTTCTTTGCACTGTTGTTTATTGAGTTCCGTGGCAGAGTTACATGATCTACAAATATGAAGAGCATGGTGCAGTGCTTGGACCCTTAAAAGACTTAATGTCATGATTAGCATGGTGGAATGTTCCTATGATTCTCTGACCCAGAAATTATCCAAATCACTTGTCTGTTGTCTTTCTTTCTTGATAGCAGTGCACTATTTGATTATTGTATCTTGATAATTCATATTATAGCCCGAGTTCCATTTTAACAAGCACATCAGATTGCTAAATCTGTACTTGTTATCTTGTAGCCAGCTTCACCAACAACATTGGGGAAGGAAATGGCAGTTTTTGCTGTCAGGTTGAGTAGAGAAAGGAAGGAAATACATCAAGTCGAGATTATGGGGAAGTTTGCTGGTGCAGTGGGAAACTATAATGCTCATCTAGCTGCATATCCTCATATTAACTGGCCCCATATAGCTGAAGAATTTGTGAAGTCTCTTGGATTGAGTTTTAATCCATATGTTACCCAGGTGTGTTTGTGGAGGTTTTCTTCTCCAGTTCTGTATATTAGTAATATTATTGCCAGAGTACCTGAAAGTATGATCATCGTTGCTATAATATGTATGAAACAAAAGAATAATCAGAACTAATAAAGAATTCATGGGTTGCTGTTACTGTAAGCATTTTGTTCCTTATAAACAAGTTCATACAGAGCTGTAGATGATCAGTTAAATGATAATGACATGGCAAAGGTTCAATGCAGAGTTTCAGTACTTATATTTGCAGAGAAGTCATGACAATGCTGGTTAATTCTGAATGTTGACGTATAAATTTCTTTTCAAATTTACAGATAGCTATTAATTCTGAATGTTCGCGTATAGATTTTTTAGTAATATTTTTTGCGTTTGACATGTGGAACAATGCAATGTTTATGGGGAAGGAGCCTATCAATAATTTATATAATAAGCCCTTAACATTCATGGAGATGTATCTTGGCACTGTTCTTTTTGGCGTATATATGGTTTTATCTTGCACATGCCACTAGTAGGTAATATAAAATAAAATTCTCCACAATCGGCTGTATTCATCTTTGATGTGATGGTCAGTGAGAGTGAGAAGTTGCTACCATCAAGTTAATGGCAGAGAAAGCTGCCTTGGAAAGTTTTCTTGCACCTATAATGTATGTTATAATTACTTGATAATTTAAGATGAGCCTGTTTTCAAAATTATTGTGCATGCTACATTTGATGTTGCAAAAGTTTTGGCTTGACAATATTTTTTTACATAAGATCTTCTGATTACAGTAAGAAAACTTGTTATTGGACTTTTTAATCTCTAAACACATAGATGTTGCTTCTACTTATTGCAGATAGAAACTCATGATCAAAACTTTGCTTTTTTGGTTAAATTCTTAAACTTACTGATGTTGCCTCTACTTATTGCAGATTGAAACTCATGATTACATGGCGAAACTTTTTCATACACTTATCCAGTTCAATAATATACTGATTGATTTTGATAGAGATGTCTGGGGCTACATTTCATTAGGCTATTTCAAGCAGGTGAGAACTCTGATGCATCTGCTTTTCTTCTAAATATTTTAATGGAGAAAATATTTAACTTCTTTTTATACTTTTAACAGATAACTAAGGCTGGTGAGATTGGGTCTTCAACCATGCCCCATAAAGTAAATCCCATTGATTTTGAAAATAGTGAAGGCAATCTTGGTAAAGCAAATGGAGGTCTATCTCATTTAAGCATGAAGCTGCCAATATCTCGCTGGCAGGTGAGACCAGTTTTCTATTCTTTCTCAAGCAATAATGCTATTATAAGAAAGGATCATCTACTTGCTTGTCACTATCTTTTTTCTCCACTTACCCAAGGAAAGACATTTTTGCCAATCACTGTAAACTTTCTGGCTTGTCTTTCATTGCAGCGTGACTTAACTGACTCAACTGTACTAAGGAACATGGGTGAAGGATTAGGTCATTCTCTTCTTGCCTATAAAAGTGCACTGCAGGGCATGGGGAAACTTCAGGTATCCCATGAGTATGATTATAGACTGCTGCTTTCCCTTTCCCTTCTTTCTTTCCTTTTTCCCTGAGGTGAATGTAGATGAGCAGCTGTTGACCAAAGCAATATAAATGTGTCTATAAGCAGTCTCTTGATTACTCTCTAAGTTGAATCTCGACTATCTTATTCTTTTCCTCAGACTTTATAGGCAACCTTCTTTTATGCGCAAAGAATGCTTCTTTTGTTTTAGTCACAGAACATATGCTTTTTAGTTGTCAGAAAGAATACACGAGTGCTGTAGTTGCTTGTATGAGGATGATTTCTTTTGTTTAATCTCTCTGGTTTCTAGGTTAATGAGGCACGCTTGAGCGAGGACTTGAATCATTCATGGGAGGTTCTTGCTGAACCAATACAAACTGTATGTATCTTGCTTCTCTTTTTGTCTAAGTTGATGAAAGCTATTTAGTTTTTCTGATCCATGCTTATCTTCTTGGCTGAGATGGTGATGTCATGGGGATTGTCATGATTTTATTCTTGAAGAGAATGGCATGGCATATCATGAAAATTTTCTTACCTGAACCATGTAAAAAGAAAAAGGCATCAAGGAAGGAGAAGGCTCTTAAGATTTTTTTGTTGTGGAATAAAATACTGCCTTTTCCAATAATGGAGGAATTCCCATATATTTCTATATTTTAATGTGGTCATAATAATTGATATCAGTCTGCACTGCTCCATTCTTGCATAATTATGTCAGATCTTTCTATTTTAAATCAAATTTGTACCTAACTACAGTCTTTTCGGGTATTTCAATGTGATTTGCCTTCTCTTTCCACATCAATTAATAAATTTTTGCCTTGCTCATCTATATACTTAATATGACAGGTCATGAGACGATTCGGGGTCCCAGAGCCTTATGAGAAGTTAAAGGAATTGACGAGGGGAAGAGCAGTTTCACAAGAAAGCATCACAGAATTCATCGAAGGTCTAGAATTACCCGAGGAAGCAAAAATCAATCTCATGAAGTTGACTCCTCATACCTACATTGGTGCTGCCGCTGAGTTGGCCATGAATGTAGACATAGCTGTAAATCTGCTGAATGGTCTGGAAATTTTTTAAAGAGAAACACTAGGGATGTTGGCATAATATGCATTATAACAGCATTAATGCCATGCCTTGAGATGTATGTTTATTGGTCGGCAACTTATTCAACTCGACCTGTATGGGGTACTTCTTCACTGGGCGAGGATTTTTTTTTTTTCCTGCATTACAGAATGCAGTTGTATTCGATGCTAAGATATGTCATGTATTGCATCGAATGAAATTTTGAGGGTGATGAAGTCGAGGTGTGTTCGACTCAGATGACATTGTCTTTGCTCGGCCAAAACAGTGCCGGCTTGGATGTTTATAATTAATAATTTGGTTCGGACATATGGAATATGTTTATACTGCTGAGTATAGGAATGGAACTCGATAAAATGAATTTGATTTATTGAGTGTGAAAGACCAAAGGGTTCACATGATGGAAGTGTCCTTTTGCAGTGTGTATTATACTGTACTGTCTCGAGATCATCTCAAAGGGACCTCAGAACTGAGCTTATCTGAGAAATTTCGACTTGTGCTAATTATTTTGAAATTCGAATAATATTTTACGTTGTCATGGTGGGGGTAACGGCTTTCCAAATCTATATATACTATCATTTCGAAAGGCTTTTTTGGTTTTTTTCCTGTCACCACTTGAATTTACATAGAAATTTAGAATTATTCCTCTCAGCAATTATTTTTACAAAATGCTATAGTCTTTGTAAAAACATCAATGACAAGAATTACCAATAAGCTATATATATGTCATCAGACAAATTCAAAAGAAACTTTTAAGTTCAAATTTTTATCAACTAATAAAAGAGCACACGTTTATGTGACTAAATCTCACACCCTTGTTATGTGGGTGCACACTACTTTTGAGATCTATATTTGTTAAAATTGTTTAATGATAATCATTTTTAAGATAAAATGAGAAAAGTATATAGTCTAAATAAAGTTAAAGTGAGATAAATGGCATTTTTGGCTTGAATATTGACCTATATTTACAATATATTTTCATGTGAATTTTAATGTGAATTGTAATCGTACAATATCAAATGGATAATAAAATCATATTCAAATATAGTTTAAGATGACAAAAAGTTGTTTGTTTAATTTTATCAAAATTACTCAGTTTTAAATTTAATTCTTTCTTACCTAGTAAATATATTTGCTTTGAATGTAGTCTTGACACGCGTGATGATTGTTTGTCTAATCTTCGTTTGAGTAGCAGATTACAATGATTGACCGGTCCAGTTGTCCGTATCGTCGTCATCATCATGCAGAGAAAGCAATAGATGAACCTTCTCACGAGAAAGAATGGAGATCAAGTCAAGTCGTTCACCAGGGGATCGATCACGGCGAAGCTCTCTCGACTTCAGCAGGAAGTTAATTCGTCACCGCCTCTCCTCTGGCCATCTCCTTCTCAGGTTCCCCACAACTATCGATCCGTTTCTTTTATGTTCTTCCGTCATCTTTTCTTTAATACGCAAGTTTCGTGATCCTTGTATCGACCCGTTTGAGATTTTGCCACCCCCGGCTTCATATTGTTGCTGCATCATATTTGGACATTTTCTCAGTAATAAGGGTAATTGTCATTTAAGAATTACCATGATTTTCTTAGTATGTGATGCAGAGGGTGACTGGTGTGTGTTCGGTGTGAGCACTGAGCAGTAGTCTGATGTCCTTCGGTTATTTGGCGATTTGGGCTTCTTCTGCTGTGATTCCTCTAGTGCAATTTGCCAGTGGTTAGACGACTATGTTGAGATCGTTTGCCTTTGTATCCCAGATTGTAGTGGGGCTGTATGAAGATTTTATTCAAGATTGTTTTTACTCGGTTCCTTTTTTAGGAGCACTCCTATTATTTGAGCAAGAAAGCTCTGCAAGAACTTGTCATCTTCAATTCAGTACATTCTTGAGTTGGAACGTGCAAAGCAAGATGATTTCATTTCTAATAGCAAAAAATCGAGTAGCTGTCTGCTCTAAGAATAAACGTGACCAATTTATGAAAGAGCAATAAAATTTTATTCTAGTGGTTATGTTTCTAGCAGTAATGTAACTCAGGGTGTCATTTTAAAGAGTATTTGAGCTGGAGAATTGGGCTTTTGAAGAATTGGTTTCCTGCTGCTGAAAATTTGCCAGGAAAATTGAATCAGCACCATCTGAGGTAATGTTGTGATGCTCCTTATTGCTTCTTAGCAGATAATGTATATGGAAGATGTCCAAGCTAATTTTTGTAGCATAGAGGAAAAGGATGTCTCCATTGGTTCCCTCAACTGCCAATTTCACAAGCTATCCACTGCTTGTCCAAATCCCCAGTGACCCTTCTTTGCTCCTATTCCTGGGAGAAATTGAAACGTCCCTGGGAGGGAGTAGTTGAGGTGGGAACTACTAAGGAGGTACAAATCATGTCTGATAACGCCCATCAAATGGAAAGAAGCTATTCAATCCGGAGCCTTTCAAGCAGAGGAGGTTCTGGTATGCAGCAACTTAATCACATCTGCTGCAATTTCGTATATAATAGTCCCGGTCTGTCAAATCTTCAGCATATGTCAATGTGTGAATGGCCAATGGTGTCTTAGCTCCTAAAATGTGATTTTTTATGGATTCAAAATTTGCATCACTGGAGCAAATGATAGACTAATCCTTCTTTTACTTATTTACCTGTTTCATTTTTTTTTTGTCTTCCAATCTTATTTCCTGACATTCTTAGATTTTGGAACATGGTAGAAATCACCAATGTGACTAATTGACACATCATATTCATATTGGAAGAATTGGGATGGGATGGGAGTCCTCTTATTGTTCAGCAATAACTGTATTGTTCTGTTATATGTTGGACTGGAACATTATCTCTGTGTGGCAAACAGTTCACTTAGTAATTTTTCTGTGTGGTTTCTTTGATGCAGAGATGACTAGCAGTTATATGGTGGAATCAGGATTCTTCGTGTCGTCTTTTGCTGCTACTATGTTCGTAGGTGCACTAGTAACGGTTGGGATCTTGTTAATCAGCTTGCTGATTGTGTTAGCAGTGATGTTGCAATCTTGTGAAAGTAAAAATTCAGGGGTAGTTCAAAGTCAGAAGTTAATTGATTATTATGGAATCTGTAACATACATGCTCAGCATGCAGAGCTCAATGGCTTGAAAACACATGATTGTCCTCCCTTTTGCGGGGATCTTGCAAAGCAATACATCAAGGGAGGTCTCTATGCTAAAGAATTAAATGTCACAAATGCAGTGATTCAGAGTTATCTCGGAGCTGTCACAGCAGTAGATGGTGGTCTAGATGTTGTTTTGATGGATGCAGATGACATTTTATCTCCACATCCTCTTAACATTGATCTCTTCACAAACAGGTAAGTTCTTGTCAATTTATGTTCTCTTCTGTTTCTTACCATTAATCTTTGTGAAGTGCAAACAAATTAGTTCAGTTCACATGTCAAAGGGGCAAGGATGGATAATAAGACTCTGATGGTCCATTTTTTTCCTCTTTTGGTTCTTTCTAGTGTCTCTTCAGGGAGTTAATTTTCCTAATTATCCCTATACAGTGGCTTCTTTCACATCCCACCAGCAGCAGTGGCATTTTTCTTCTTTAACCTTGGAAGGTTTAGATTACTAACTTTTAAAGATCACTCTAGGCAAGGGAAGTTAACGATGCATCAATGTTTACACTCCACCATCGTCCCTTGATTCTCATGTTCTTTTTTGCATAACAGATCTGATGATTTTGATAGTGAGAGTTTTGAAGAGGCAAATCGTTTAAAGCAAAGTTATCTCCTTCAATTGTACATGGAGTTGCAAGCAGGTGGGTGGACTTTGGTTTTCTTGTCTAGAAAATCCCAAAGAGAACAGAATGTTGCCAGGGAGATCATATATTCTGCGGGATTCAGAAGTTGGTATTCCTTGATCATGAGGTACTTCGGTTAATTCAAAGACAATCTTTTGATAATGAACATCTTTTAGTGTCAGCCTGTTATCTCTCAATATACAGTTGGAGTGTCATGAAATTTCTCCTTTATCATCCCCCAAAGAAAAAAGAACATATTAAAAGTGGCAGATGGCTACTTTAGATTCTTGTTCATACTTGCACTACTGGCTGTGTTGGGCTTAGTATATCTGCTTTGAACCATGTTCATTCTTTGTTGCTGTCGTCTCATGGAAAGTAGTTTCCACTCTCGAAAATTATTGCTTACAAGGTTGCACCTAAACTCTTCCATATGTGGAAATTCCTCTGGGTGACAAGCTATTACAGAGAAAGAATGGACATGATGGACATATTACGTGATCAAATACAGCAGATTCAGCAGATGTGCCAAGCTCTTGAATTCTGCAGTAGTGACATGGCTATTTTCTCACAGTTTAATGAAAGACCAATTCCTCATACCCTCGAACCTTTATTTAATATAGGTCAAATTGGATTTGAGATTTTCTTGTCTGAATTAGTTTATCCTCTGGCAGGTCCGATGATGAACTGCAAATTGATAGCAGAACATACTTTTCCAGGCGAAGGGAAGCATTGGAAAAGGATGGTTTCCGAATCACAGGTGTAATTAGTAGCCACATGGACGCTTTAACAGGTCCATTCTCAGGGAAGTTGATATTTAAGATTCCAAGCCCAATATGTTACAAATATTCGCCAGCACATTGACATCCAAAGGAAGCAGAATTGGTATTGCTCCATGGTGGGTGATCGTTTCAAGTTGGTGACGCTCGGAGCATCAATCCACACAACTTAACCATGCCTAAACTATGATTATCTCCAGAGCCATTATATGGTGGATGGTTGCTGAAGTGATCAAAGTTAGTGTTCGCCGCATATAAGGAGAGTGACGCACCAATCTTCTTCAATTTTCCATTTCTATCTCTGGGTAGAATCAACTACTATTTGCGTCCCTTTTTTGGCAATTCAGAGAGAAGGCAAATGGTGTTGTTCATGATGATTTCTTTATTACCGGTTGCAATAGGTTTATGTCAAGGAACTCGTACATGAATTTAAAACGTGTATTACCAAAGATATAACTTACAGCACTTCACGGCACAACTACAGTTCAGCTACCATTATACTAAACGGGTTGTTTGCTTGCTTTCGAAACTAGTGGATGAAGTAGCTCTACCTTCAGTGTCTGCTTCCTACAGGATTCCAGCACCCTGAATTGGACCAAGTGAAATGATCTTCTGTAACTAAACTAGAACAAAGTGAACCATGCACGACAGCCATTCCTTGAACATATAAGATTCATCCTATCACGAAGAAGATAATTAAGTTGGAATCCAAGGCCTAGTCTTATAAATAACGGTCTCTGTTGCAATTTCTTTAGTATATGCTATGTCTGCTTTCGTTCACTTTAGAAAAGTATGTAGAGCTATTTTCCTTAAACTGGACGTTCAGTGAATCCCAACCAAATGCAATTTGACTGCTAGATCATTGGGTTCCTTCGAACTGGGACTCAGGAGTACTAATTTCACTACCGGCCTGTAGATAGTTGAAACTAAACATGAGAAGTGCCATAAATTGAGAGGAATGCACCGGAGCTGTGATGATCCATGATTTCCGGATATCTGCAAATTTCTTAGGATGATCGAGATTCAAGAGAAATAGCTTGAGCAATCAGGAAATAGATGAATTTAGCCGAGGCACAAGCTATGCGCTTTGCGGGGGGGGTGTAATTCTGAACCCATCAGCTCATGCAGTTCATGACTTGCCTCATAACTGCAGGATTTACGCGCGAGATTAATACAAGATCCACGCCGGAGTGGACAGGCACACAACACCAGGATTATAGAGAGCATCTAAAATGCAAATTGTAAGTCATAAAATGCATTCGGAAATGGTAGAATATATAAAAAGGCTTTCAAAACTACGGGTTAGTGAAAAAGCCGTCTCTGTCCAAGCCCCCACTCTTATTCTTGCGATGCCATAGGACAATAATAGTTCCAGAAGCTGTTGAGCAACTCATTTGCTCAGAAAGTCACAACTCGATTGCTATCTCCTCTCTTAAACAATCCTATTCCTTCACCCTGCGACTTCTTTATTTATTGGGAAATGCAGAAAAGAACGTACTTTCCAAAGATTGGAATGTCATGACCCCATCCCTTGACCGTGAGGGTACCCTTCTCGACTCATTCCGCTCTTGCCTTTATCCTTTTAGTGAGAAAATTCACTGAGTTCTTAAACCCAATCCAACTTTTATCATTCAGTCTACATTGCACGGGTACAAGCAATTTACATGAAGAGGTTCACTACAATTGCCATGTATTGAACTTCTAACAGCTGGTTCTGTTGTTGCTCACGAAACAAACAGTAACTAAAGAGTTTGGTTGCACTTAGTCAACAGATGGATCAACTGACTGTAGGCGCTGCAACCATGCAATTCGCACGCTAGGCTTCTTCAGCTGCAGGAAGATTTCCCTATATTCCCTCTTCAGGAAGACCTCCAATGCGAACAAATATAGGTCACTTCCCTGCTCCACATCCTCCATCTCATCAAGACACTCAATGCATTCGCCAATACTATAATTTAGTTTGTTTCTGGGTGTGGCGAGACTTGCAGCATTCCTCTGCATGGTTGCAGTGCTCCTTGATTCAACTGCATCGGGCAAGTCCTCCTTTCTCGGTTCCGATTTAGCAATTTCTGGCTCTGTGGTATGCACGGTCGAGGTGATTGAACTATCATTTAGCCTCCTATGTTTCCTTGGTGGTTCTGGCTCTCCAGAGTCTCTTCTTCCACTGAAGAGGACCTCCAGCTGGTCAGTCAGATAAAGTTCTTTATACCGAAATTGTGCAGATTCTGGGTTTTCCTGCATACATAGCACTATCAGGATACCTCTCTTGTCTCTCTACTTTCACATAAGCAGAACACATAAAGTGAGCTCATTACAATACCTGTATATAGTTGTTCCAATCATCCTCAGTCGCACCAAATCTCTTGGTATTTGGATCCCACTTCATCCTACCATCACCAATCAGCTTACGCCAGGTTCTCCATTGCTGCTTAGTTAGGTCCCAATGATTCTTCAATTGCTTCTTATCAAGCGAAAGACCAGTCTTGCGGCTAAATGATCTCATAACATGTCTCCAGCCTTCCTTGGTAAGATACATCCTACGTTTATTACCCTTCAATGTCTGTTCTATGCAGAGATCAACAAATATCTTGTGACAATCAGGTGTCCACTTAGCTTTTGGTTCGAGAGCCGGTAAGCAAGAGTTTTGTCTACCAGGACTTGTTTCGCTGTATGTATCCAGGTCACCATCTGACTCATCATCTGACCCACTGCTTATATCAAGTTCATTCACAGCCTCAATTTTTGGTGCCTTCATTGTTATGGCTTGACCTTCTGTTTGCAAGGGTGAGGTCACTGAACCATCTTTGTGCCTACATTGAGTGAGAAGTCCTGCATCTTTCTTAGTTATTGCTCCATCGAATATGATTTCCAATTTGTCTACAAACTGGAGTTCCTTAAACTGAAACTGCGCAGCTGCTGGGTTTGCCTGGGACAAATCAAGTAATGTATGTCTTTATCTCTCCGTTTTTCGAACTGAATGGTAATGATAAAAGAGTTAATTAATTTTCGTACCTTAACATACAGAGCCCACTCTTTTTCAGTAGCTCCAAACTTGTTGGAACTCCGGTCCCATTTCATAGAACCAGTACCAGTTAGTTTGCACCACACCTTCCACTGTTCCCTCATCACATCCCAATGGCTTTTCATCTGCTTCCTATCATAACTTATTCCTGTTCTTTCATGAAATTGTTCAACAATATTCATCCATCCCTCTCTTGTAAAATATGTCCCTGGCCTGTTCCCTCCTTTAACCTGCTTCAGACAGAGATCAACGAATATTTTATGGAGGTCCGGTGTCCAGTATGCCTTTGACTTTGGCACTGTATGTGATGAGCTCAACCACATATCTTCACCACAGTCGGAATAATTTGCGTTAAGTCTAAAGTTGTTGAGTTCCAGCTGTGGCAACAACACGGAGTAAATTTATTGGTTCAAATGCTTCATTGATGCTATGGATAACTCCCTAGCCCCACTCATTCACAAGTAGGAAAGAAGATTCTGCAAACAGAAGACACAAACAAGAAAATAAGACTTAGCCAAGACATGTATAAGAGCAGCATAATCAATGCAAACAATGACCGAGTCATGAATGTACATGAAAGCATGTCAACTGATAAAGACAATCTTCAGAGCACTGAATAAACAGAATTTCCACCACATGATGCAAGATAAAGGAAAAGGTACATGGCCATTTCCATGTGCGTAGGAATAATGTCACGGACATGCCAAATGCATGAGCATGGAAGGAGTAACTGTGGTTCATGATAATGCTTAAGTAATTCAATTTGAGCCCAAGGAAAAATAAGGAAAGTTAAATTTAAAAAAAATAAACATTTCTCGCAACTTATAATTATCCACATTGTTAAGCAGCATGTTCAACTAGAGATTCCAGCGTTGCCATGAAGAAGGCACCTATAGTTTGCTAATTATACTCTGCACGTATAGTTTGTTAATTGTACTCTGCACGTATAGTTTGCAAACAATGCTGTTCCGGCGCAACTCGGTTACTGGACGCCCAGACAGCAAATGCCCTTCGGATCCTAACTTGGTAAGGAATGTCCAGCAACTCATATAGTGAGCAGAACTGATAAAACCCCATATCACGGAGAAAAAACCGATTTGCCCATTGGATTGCATCATTTTTGTGTCTTGAAAGACAAGGTCTGGACACGTAGTTCCTGAAGTAATTTGTAAAATGGACACGCTCTCATCGTGTTGGCCATTTCAACGTATATTGGTCTATGCACACCAACAAACAACCAATATTAAAATATGAGAGGGCTTAAATAAAAAAGGCAAAGCAACAAAACTTGCCACAAAGTCAGAAATCTGAAACTCACCAGAAAGCACCCAAAAAACGACTATAACGAAAGAGATAAAGATTTGAACACGACACATTTGTAGAGGTTGCTCCAAACGCACACGTTATCTGACCAAGCAACTATAGCACGCGCTCTCTCTCCCGATTGAAATGGAATTTTACAAAAAAAACACACACACACACACAGAATCATGCACTTTAGCAATCAAAACACCAAAAAGTTGAGATTTTTCCTACAATCCTCGCATGTGAAGCAACGTCAAACTGTCGCAAGGGGAAGTGGTCTCGTTTTGAACTAGGCACAGACGCGAAAAGCCGCACAGTGCGAGCAACCCCATTGAGCATCGTCACGCTTTGAAGCTCCTAAGCAAACGTCGTCAAAGACCAGAAAACGAGAAGGAAGAAGAGAATACACATACCCAAGTGACCGGATTCGAAAGAGCTCAATTTGGTTTGCCCATCATGTCTTCTTCCCATTTGAGACTCGAATAGAGAGAGAGAAAGAAAGAGACAGACAGAGAGGACAAAATGAAACTGAATCCGGGTTGTGAATGGGCTGGGTCGGGTCCTCACGGGCAGTGGACGCCCGTCCTGGCCCAAATTCTTCAAGCCAACCTCGTTCCGAACCCCGATCCGACAAGACATGCTCAGAGACCAGTGTCCTCGAATTGTCCACGGGTCGTCAGCTTTCATGAAGAGCGCTCGACTTTCGATGGGGGTGTAAAGTTGGTGGGCTGCATGCACTTATGTTTCTTCTTTAATGCAGCGAATTCACGCACGACAGTCGAGAGTTAAACCTGAACTTTACAGCTCACGTAGGCTCCATCAGAGCGGTAACAAGTAATGCGAAAGATAATTAAGTTCCTGTAGCAACGACAGATGAAATTTCTTCATCGTGATTGCGGACTCCATATGTGAAAGAAGGGCAAGAAAGCAATCAAAAGGGCGACATGTTCTCGGGGAGGGAAAGAGAAGCGATGATGGATGGGGGGGCATCATCACGTATGGGAAGGCGCGTGAAGGATTTTTCGCCGCATCATCATGGACCGGCTCCTCGAAATGGATTGTCCGTTATTCCGAGGGAATGTCATGCGAGCATGTTCTTTTTGGTCAAAGGGTCGCAAAAGACCAGGTAAACGAGCTGAACCTGGCTCGGCTTATGCTGGAGACTGGAGCCGAGCCACGAGATGACTGACGAAGCCGTGACCTTAGAGTAGTCTAAAGGTATATTTATTGCGGATTTCAAGTGATTACCGAAGAAAGAAGATTTGCTGTCTAAAAGCAATCTGTATAATTCATAAGTTGAGATCAAGTGCGTATCATCCAAACTTAGGATAATACAGAGTTGATTCGGGGGGGACCCCACGGACAGAGGAAGAAGACAGAGATCCAACGAGAAAAGAGGGAAGCCGCGTCAGGGAGAGTGTTGGTTGAATCAGATCGAGTGTGGGAGCCATTTTTGCTTCGACCCAACTTCACAGATATTTTCCCCCTTCCTTCTCTCTCTCTCTCTCTCTCAAAAGAAGAGAAGGCCAAAAAGGAAAAATAGAAAAGAAAATTATTACGATCATCATCAGCATCATCATCCCCTTCGCTGCATCCGCTCCCCGCAAAAAAGTGCGACCGCTCTCTCTCTCTCTCTCTCTCTGTGTGAAGATCCTCTTTGACGATAAATCACTGTTGCCCATTTCTTCCTAGGCTGCGTTCTGGTGCCTCCTCTCTGTCTTCGACACTTCAGCTTGTACGAGTTGAAAAATCGATCCTTTTCTGCTTCCTTTTGTCTCTGTTCCAGGTACCCATCTTTATTTCTTTAAAGTAGTTGATGTTTATCTGAACTTTTCGAGTCAGATCTCGATCCTTATGTTTCTAGTTCAAACCCATTTCACAGGCATTCCTATGCCCTGCATATTATTGCTTGTTAGTCACATGATTTTGTCATTTGGTCAAAGAACCTTTTCCCCTACTGGTTTTACAAGCTTCAGATCTTTTGTAGAGAACCCAATCCTAAACAAATTTCAGTGACTTAACTTTAATTGTGTCAAATGGGTTCTTGCAGCTGATTCGGATTGTTTACATGTCAAGGTTCTTCAGTTCTTTGTTCATGACTAGAGTGGTCATTTCTTTCGTCAAGGTTGTTTAGGGGGACATTTTCCATTAATGGGCCTGTTGTTCTTGATTCTCATTATTTCCGCATTCTGCTGTAGTTGAGGAAGCAGGAGTCAATTGATACTTGGTCGATCTGGTCTGCAACTTTTGCTGGAAGTTTGGGGAATCTGAACGAGAGAAGAGGTAGATCTAAAGGATCTAAAGGATGTCATTTACCGGCACCCAAGTTAAATGCAAGGCTTGCGAGAAGACAGTTTATCCCGTTGAACAGTTATCTGCAGATGGGGTTGCATACCACAAGTCTTGTTTCAAGTGCAGCCACTGCAAAGGCACATTAAAGGTGTGCCATTTTTTCATTGGCTTACAATCTCCGCTTCATGTTCGGTGATACAATAATACGTGGATGTAATGTCTTTATCTTGTATATTTGGTAGACTTGAGTAAAGAAGAAGAAACTTCGATATTGCATCCATTGCAAGTAATTACTCATTGTTCTGTGCACATGGAGCGAGTATTTGAGCATCTTGTTCTGATGGATGGAAGTTGAGTTTAAAATGAATGCCTTTGCTCTCTGCTATGCCTCTATTTATGACTAAGTTCACTCGATAATCCTTGTTGGGAATGGAAGTCGACGATATATAGTCGTTGTCTGCCACAGATTAGAGGTGCATTTTAAGGATAATGAAGCAAATGCATTTGCCTTATAAGGATCCATGTCATGATTTCAGCTGAGCAGTTACTCCTCAATGGAAGGAGTTCTATACTGTAAGCCTCACTTTGAGCAGCTGTTCAAGGAGACTGGTAATTTCAACAAGAACTTTCAGTCACGTAAGTCTTGTGCTTTATTAAAATCAAGCTCTTTATGTGATCAGCCGGCTGTTGCTTAACTCTGCTTAATTTGCAATGATTCATGTTCAACAGCTTTAAAGTCAGCTGAGAAGTTAACTCCAGACCTGGTAAACTTTCATTAGATCACTTGAGCCAATTATGAGTGCGTAAATTTGACATAGAATGTATTAAAATCATCGAGTGTCATTGCTAATGCATTTGATTTTGCAGACAAGATCACCCAGCAAGGCAGCTGGCATGTTTTCCGGTACACAAGATAAATGTGCAACTTGTGGCAAAACTGCCTATCCGCTGGAGAAGGTACATTTTGTTTGTCTCAAAGTCTTGATATGGGATTTCAATTATGAGGCTATTGGTTTGATAGTAATGCTTTCTGTAAGAGCAATTTCATGCAGGATCCTATTTTTGTACTGTTGGTAATTGCATGCATTATATCACAGTTTTTATCTATTTTGTTCTTGAATGGACAGGCCTCTACCTTTGTGTGAAGGTTTTTAACATTTACCGGGTTCCTACTTCTTTTGCTTTATGCAGTGTTAGAAAGTTAAATGTAGCAGTCCTTTCCTTACTGTGTTGCATTCCTGATATATTTGTATGGGAAAATATTTGCTAGTCAAGCATTACAAGTAAAGCATGATGTGTATGGTGGGTACTCTTTGAATGTGGAAACTGTAGTGGCATGAGTTGTCTATGATAATCTGTCTTATGAGGAAAGCATGGTTGTTACTCTATAGAGCTACGCTCTCCCCTGGAGTTCCCATTTTCTGTTTTCCCTTCTTGGCGAGCTCTGAAGCACCCATGTTAATTGCTGAAAAGGAGAAACTTCTGTTCTGTTGGACAGCCCGAAACTGCTCATTCACTACTTATGTTATACTTCTGCTATGCATGTGCCTTTCTTGCAATTGATTTCACATCAGTGTAATGTCGCTTCCTGTAGAAATGCTAGTAGGTGCTGAAAGTTGCATTATAACAGCTTTCTAGTTGATTTCTTTATTCCTCAGCTTTCTAGTTGTTGGTTCTAATGGCTTGACTTATATTTCCTAAAGAAACTGCGTGGCTAACTCTGTTTATAAACAAAATATTGCAGGTAACAGTGGAGAGCCAGAGCTATCACAAATCATGTTTCAAGTGCTCTCACGGAGGTTGCCCCATAACCCCATCAAACTATGCAGCTCTTGAGGGCATCTTGTACTGCAAGCACCACTTTTCCCAGCTTTTTAAGGAGAAAGGAAGCTATAACCATCTCATCAAGTCTGCATCAATGAAACGGGCTGCGGCTTCCATTCCAGAAGCTTGAAAATGACCTTTCTTATGATGTTTCTTGTGCGGCTATTTGGTCGGTCTTTATGTGTGCCTTTTGTTTGTCTAGCTTGATCATCTTGGGGGAGCTAGTGAACTTGGTTCCTCCGTTTCTGCTTTCCGCAAATCCTGTGACCCGCCCTTTCTCATGTTGTGATGGATGATAGAGTCCGAGCTTGTGAATTGACATTTTTATTTAATTGCAGATATGAATTTCGGACAATCTTATTGCCGTTCGCTTTTCCGTTTGCGAACTTGTGCTACTGAAATTATGTCTTAATTTCCCTTCTTTCTCCCAACAAACTGTACTTTCATAGATAAGCAGCAAAGTCTCTGAGCTGCTGTGGACCGGGTAAGATTTGGGTTGAGTCATAAATGATTCGACCTATTAATCTATTTATGACTTATTCGTAATGCAAATCTACTCCAACTTTCCCAATACATGCCTAATCAATCTATTTTATTAAATATTTTTATATTTAATTTAGAAAAATTCATATCCAAATTGAAGCAAAAATTCATATCCAAATTGAAGCAAGAAAGTGGAGTAGGTGAATATGAGATCAAATGATTGGAAAAAAAGAACTTGAGATTAAGTGAGCGAGAAAGAATGAAAAGAGGTTATAAAGGTGGATTGGGTCTAAAAAAGTTATAAATTCATTTATGACTTGTTTAAAATTCACTTAACACTTATCACAATTAATATATATATAATAACTCAACTCATTGTATATCGGTCAAAAATAGAGTTTATATTTCATTTTGACATGACAGGGTGTGCTTTACAATAGAGGAAGACCTGTGATATCAACTTCCTTTAAAATTTAAGACCCTTCCTTTAGCGATAACCATACTAAGGTGGAGCATCAGGTTACGATTGAGTGTGATGAAATACCGATAGCAAATTCAATAAGAACGACATCCGTGTTACCTTATAGATAGAAAAGTGTTGCATCATTGGAGTAGACATCCCTCTAGATCTCACTCATTACGACAAAAGGTTATGCATCAAAAGTTCCAAGACAACACTTGTCACTCCAACCAGTGTACCTCACGGAGAATCCAACTCAACTCGATCATGTGCATTTTGTGAAATTCTCAAAATTTTAATTGGGGAACACTTTTAGGATCTATTTGATAATCATTTTATTCCCGAAAATAATTTTTACTCAAAAATGATCATTTTTTATCGGTTTTTGAGAATAATTTCTAAATATTTGAAGGCATTTGATAACTATCCAAAATTCTTATTCCTAAAATAGAAATGAGTTTGATAGGTCTTTTAAAAAAATTTCTTTTAATTTTTTAATATTTTTTAATATTTTTCTTTTCTTTTCTCTTCGTCTTTCTCCGTTCTATGGACTGTTGTTGGCACGATGGTGGCTGACGACCGATTGGGCGAGATCCGATGAGCTTGTCGAAGGGTTGCCTCGTCATCGCCCGGCAAGCTTAGCAATCTTGCAAATCGAGGAGGGTTTGTTCTTGTTCTTCTTCCTTTTGTCTCTTCCTGACTCACTGGTCCTGGTTCGGATCGGGTAGAACCCGCGAGAAGAGGAGGTCCTCCTTGAGACGGATCCATGATGACGGAAGAGCACCGATTCCAAGCCCTGCAACTCTACGCCAACTACCGCGGCTTCTTAGGATGCCCCACCACCCAGAACCTCTACTCAAAATGCTACCGTGACCTCTACCTCAAGGAGCGCCGCTCCTCCAACGCCAAACTTGCGCGGGCTGTTGAGGCTTGCCTACCACCAACGAGTGAGGTGACCTTGCCTTGGCCTAGCAAAGCTTTGATGAGCTCATTGGATCTCGCCCAATCAATGCAGTGGCTGAAGACCAATTGAGAGGAAGAAAAAGAAGAGAGAAGAAAAGATATGAAAATAAAATAAAATTGTTAATCTTGATTTTGAAATTATTTCCGTGAACAAAGAAGTAATTTTTTTTTTATTTTGATTCTATTTCAAATATATTCTCAGAAATAAATTTATTATAATTTTTTTTTTATCAAATAGATTTCTATTCAAAATTTATTCTAAATTTATTTCTAGGAGCAAAAAATTAGAATCAATTACTATTTGACCAATTATCATGCAAGCCCTCAAACTTCTCAACATCTCAACTTGTGCTCCGAGCACAATTTACCATGCTGCAAAATTTCCACTAGACCAAAATTTCTGTCTGAAATAAATGAGGAATATAAAACATAAATGAGCAGACGAATTAAAATCATGAGCTCCTTTCATTAATTAATCACTGTATGAAACATCAATAACAGATTGGTTGTGTTGATACTCAATTCTACAGCCTCTATAAAAGAATATAAAAAGAAAATGATGTATCTCCACAGCCCCAAGAACTGGAAATATAAGAGACAAATCATTCACTTATTGAATTTTCTACTTTGGACTAATCTTGTCTAATTGTTGCTAACACAGTGGAAACCATCTCCAGGCTTCCAGGGGGAAAAAATAGAATGATAGGCGAAACCTTCACCAGCCGCTAGCACAAGCCCAACTTGCCTCCACTAAATAGCCCAAGCTGGAAAACAAATATGAGGCTAATTCTTCCTTGAATAATCATGATTTGCTCCTCTTTTTGGCTTCACTGTAGAGTATAACTCCTATGACGGTTAAGGAGTAGCCTAGCATTCCCGTGACGGACACAGGATTCCTGAAAATCAAGATTGACACCACCACTGCTACAGCACCTTTTGCATTTCCCAGCACCTGAAAGAACAACCAGATCTTAGCAACTCTTCCGCTCAATCCTTTCGGTCATTCCAAGTCTAATCAACATCACTTAAATAATAAATAAACATCAGTAAGGATTTTATCCCAGGCGTGGTCAACATCATTAAAGGATGTTCAATTTATAAAGAAACAGCTTGTTCAAAGCAAAAAATACTGATAAGTCGAAACAACTCCTCTGCCCTTACTTCCTCTGCTAATAAAAATAGAAGTGAAAAGGAAGACTCATACAAAATCACAGAATGTGAATAGAGAAGGAAAAAGATCTCCTCCACCAAATGTCTCACAACAGCATATAGTCTTAACCATTGGATATAATTAATTACAGAGTACATATAAACAGACATCTATATACTCTTAAAAGAAAAGGATAAAACTGGAAACACTATTTGGCCCAACATAGCCTACTTCACTGAACAACAATACCTCTATATAGCCCAAGAAGAAAATAAAAATCAGTACTTTTGATTGACCATAGACTGAGACAATGCTGTTCTCAGAACAAAACCATCTGAAAGTAAGAGACTCCGCAAGATTCAGGACATCATTTTTATCAGATCCAGTAAAATTCAGGGTGAATTATAGGACCACAAACTGCCAAATTCATCGACATCCTAAAAGAATGTCTGGCCATGGGGAATAGAATTAGCTACACAATGATAGGACCTTACACAACAACTCATCTTTAGTTATAAAACATGTAGGGCCCAACAGGACACAAGTTTCTCCATGTCAAGCTGAGGGTTAGCCAGCAACTCCATTCCCTATTAATACATAATTGTCAAGGACCTCCACAATTTAAAATTCATTGACATCCTAAAAGAATGTCTGGCCATGGGGAATAGAATTAGCTACACAATGATAGGACCTTACACAACAACTCATCTTTAGTTATAAAACATGTAGGGCCCAACAGGACACAAGTTTCTCCATGTAAAGCTGAGGGTTAGCCAGCAACTCCATTCCCTATTAATACATACTTGTCAAGGACCTCCACAATTTAAAATTCTCCTAGGTTCAGTGGATAAGCACTCTCCATGAACTATTTTTTCATTATTCACATCAGTAATCGGCCAATAATTATCGATAAATCACTTCCTTACCCCCTTCAGAAAGGTTCATCAAGTCCACTTAATTGACTGCATAAAAATGATACAATCACTTCTTTATGCCTGTTCATACAGTATTTATCTATGATCAGTCTATACTAACAATGGTACAAGTGAGATAATTTGATGATGCAAGTGCTCTCACCAATTTCTCACCAATGTATAGTATCCACAGAAAATTAAATTTGAATGCATACTAGACTTCTTATCTGGACTCCAATTGATCCTTTACAATCCAACACAATGTTTTTGCACCAATGACCTCTTTCTCATTTTCAAATAGAACAGCATTGAACAAGAGTCAAAGGTAGCCAATATCTAAACATAAAGCTAAAACAAGGCATATCAAGAAGGAATTGGTACCTGGAGAGTCAGAGCGCTGGTATGTTTTGTAACCAAAAAGTTGGTCAAGTTGACAAAATACGCGAGTGATGAATTGAAAAGCAGATACCAAATGATCCTAAAATCTTCTCTTGCCAAAGCTAGGGTAATGCCGACCACATTTTCTTCCATGAAAAGTGTTGCGGGGAGGAGAAACACCACAGCTATGGGAGCCATGTATAATAACAAATTCATGGAATTCAGCTTCTCCCTGTAGAAAAATCACCTTCAATTATATTTCAACTACTCTAAACACAGTGCAGAATGCAACACTAGGACATGCAGGGATCGGCATAAACAAGAGGGAGGGGGGAGCAGGGGAGAAGGAGAGAGAGAGCCTACCCTTCAGAAGAAAGGAGGATTCCTTGCAGAACGGATTTCAATGCCCGTGCTGCTGTAGCTGCCACACACATGATAAAGCCAAATAGATGGAAACTTGGTTCACCCTGAAGCCATAAGGAAATAAAAGTTATGAGTATTAAGATGATTCCACTGAAAAAACAATGTTCACAACAGAAAAGAGAAGCTCTACAAATTTGTAGATTTTCAAATTAAAGATTGCAAGAGTTATGTAGGCCATAAACATTTCAATGTTAGTTTTCATTGGAACAATGGGTTCCTGCAAACTAGGTAAAGCCAATCTGAGAACGTCATCAGGAAATGGAACACAAATCTTTCACATTAGCAAAAAGCTCCTCATAAGCATATGCCATTGCTTGTGGAAAAGAGGCCTTTGTCAATAGCATCAGACAACATCACACGACTTTATGCAAATGGGGACCATACTTTGTTGCTATCGCTGTTTATTCAAATGAATGATAATTTTAGTGGCTGGGACACATGAAAAGAGATAAATATTGAGTGCATTTTGCATCCATCAGATCTCCCTCTAAAACAGCATCTTAGAACTCCAATGGTAGCATAGACTTAGTGCATGTTTCGTCATATGACAATTTGCGTTTAGGCATACAGGCAAAGCCAAACATATAAACATGAATCACCCATAAATCTATTAATCTCTTCCCTTCTCTTCTACTAGCCAAGTAACCCGAAAGAAGGAACAGTAGATAAACATCTTTTAAATTAGGTGAATGTATTCACATTTAGGACTATAAGTTTATAAGAAAACCGTGCATGTGATTAAAAACCATAATCTATCTGTTTTTCCTTCCTAAGCAAGGTTTACAGCGCAAAATCAATCCAGTTGGCACAATGACCGATCCTTCCCTAACCCACTACCGAAGTCAGAAGAATGACTACTGCAAAGTACCTCTAACAACCGACAAGAAAAACCATAAATCTACAGCAGAAGCAAGAATGAATCATGATCCAACACAACCCTTCCTTATACCGGAAACTTCCATTGTGCTGTTTATCCCACCTCTGGCAATCATAAATTCAACGTCCCAAATCTCAACATCTGAAGTGTTAGTGCATAGGCTGCCTGACCCCATCCTAATTGTTTTGGTATCTACTAACTACTAACATTTGCCCACTATGCAGCAGATATCCAGATGCCGCACTGCGTCCTCAAGCCAAAAATAGAGAATGCAGTTCGGGAAAACTTGAGCTAGATAATCACCAAACCCACGTTATCGATCCACAATTTCTCGCATATGAAATGAAGTAAGATAGCGCAAGAATTGGCTCAACATACCCCACTGGCAATGATAACCCCGGTGACCACAGGAACCAGAGTTATATACGTAAGCCAAGCCTCCCTCTTCAGCGTTATCAGGTAGGCGAAGACGGCGGTGAAGAAGGGCGTGGTGGCCCCGATCGCCTGGTTAAAGGAGACGGGTAGGAACCGGAGGGAAATGTTGCCGAAGACCACCGACACGCAGAACACGAGGCTAAGGGCCGTGATCTTGAGGAACTGGACCCGGGATCGAATGGTCTGCATAGGGACCATCTTCAACCACGCGATGGCGATGTAGCTGAGCAAGGAGCAAGCCGTCATGTGGCACATGGTGAGGAAGATCGGGTACTTGAACCCATAATTGCTGAGCAGGTACTTGTTGAGCAGGAGGACGCCGATGTTGGAGGAGTACCACGAGGTGACGAGCCCGATCGTGAAGAATCTGCTGGTGGGTTTCATCGCGGAAGCGGGGACGGCGGACGGCGGACGGAATCGGGCTTTCAATTCGTCGGTGAAGTTCCGGGGATTCGGGGTGAGGCCGGGGCTCGCTAGATCGGCATCGGCGGGAGGACGGGGCGTTGTCGGTTGAGGCGGGGAGATCTGAGTAATGCGGGACTGGGGAGGGCGAGGAGGAGGAGCGAGCTACGAGGTCCCATGGATCTCTGATGAACAGAGCTTCATGTGAGAGAAAGAGAGCTAGAGAGAGAAGGAAGAAGAAGAGGAGAGAGAGAGATTGATTCCAGGGGAGGAGCGAGCTCCAGAGGGACAAAACCAGGCGATGGATAGAGGAGATTGGTGTCAGAAAATCGAAGGATTGCCGACGAAATGTGCGTTCCTCTGCAAAGAGAGGGGAGAAAGAGGGAGAGGTGGAGCGGGGACGCGTTTTAGGAAATGGATTGTCTTCTTCGTTGATGACTTTAATAAATCGGTCATTTTTAATTAAATAAACCATTTCATGTTTTTATTTATATTTTTTTGGAGATTTTGATGTGGTCTCTCTCTCTCGCTTTTTATGTTTTCGAGGGTTTTTTTTTTTTCAATAATTTAACTTGCATATATTCGGGATCTAGCAAAATAAGAAACTGCGTACATTGTGGGAGGGGAAATTGGAGGAGGCGTGGTGGGCGACTCGTGGAAAGTAGTGGGAATTCAACCGGTTTGACTAGTATTCAAGAAAATTCGGTTTGCATTTGGAGGGCCCTTTTACATCTGACGTCAAAATTCAGAATGTTGACCAAATTGAGAAACGGGTATCGCGAATATTTCAAAATGACATGATGATACAAATTTCGGATTTGTTTTGAGAAGTATCGAAATTCTAACAGAGCTGAGAAAATGACATTGCAACTGGTTTGTTTCACCCCAATGGCGCTCGTCAGACCGAGTCCATGGGATGTGGGTGATTAATGGCGTTGATTGTGCAGCAAGAGAACAAGTCAGTCACATGGCCAACGGTAGGTACAGCCTAATTAGTCCAGTGTTTGTAAAGGAGAGGATCGTTGACTATGTGCAAAGATGCCGAATAATAACCGTAGGTGCTTCCGCACTTCTCCGAGGGTTGGCAGCTTTGCCGCTTTAAGTCCGCCCGGACCATCTAAAGAATAAACAAAGCTCGAAGCTTCGTCCTCCCATAATTGATACCAGATTTATTTATGACTCCACGTTTGTTTGGAGTCTCAGAATATGGAATTCACATGGCGCCCCCCATGTGTTTGGACTAATTGCCACTTGGTCCCTCGTTTTCCAAAGTGAGAATTTGCATTCAAGTCCTTCGATTTCTCACTAATTCAAAAGTAAGAACTGCCCCGATTGATAAAACAAGACAACTTTCCCGTCAAGACTTTCGTTTCACGGAGAGCACGTTCTCAAAGGTTGGTTCCTGTTTCATTGCCATCTACGTTTGGGCAGGACTGTAAAACGGTAGATCTACGGCAAAGCCATGTTGGCTTTGTGAGTCGCGTTTGACCTTTTATTCATCGTAGATCCACGATGTTTGTGCTTTATCGTCAGCTTTGCTTGCGTGAGTGCCTTCCTTACGCTCAGGATCTCACCTTAAAAAGCATCGATCGATTGTCTTCCTCACATGCTTTTTATGATGGAAAATGTTAAGCGCAGATCTCAATAACCTTTTGGTCGAGTCCCCAGCTGATCAACCAAACGACTTGATTTCCCCCCGCTTTCCTAACTTTGCACCTAAAGAGCACCTAAAGAATCGCGACTTGCGAAATTTAAGCGACACTTTCGTGCCCAAGAAGTAAAAAGAGTCCACCGAAGCAAAAAATGCTGAAGATTGCTCCCAACGGAAAGGCCATGAGGTGACTGGGATTCTTTCAACTATGCCTTGGACGGCTTTGAGGATCATCTATCCGTTGTAGCCCTCTATCTTTCTGATGATTTATAGACTGAGAAAGCTTTTCCCTTTGGAATGGAATGAATAGAAGGTTATATGTGATAAGATCTTTAATCTTTTAACTATACCAGTCGAGGAAGAGGATCGAGAAAGTGAGTACAAAAAGGAAAAGCACAAGAAAGGTTCTGCTGCTGCTATTTCGCTGGATAGCCTGGGCCAGTTCTTTGTTCCCTAGCTGCACATTATGGGTAGCTTCCACTGCCTATTGAAGAACCAAGGAAGTAGAAAACAGAGTAAGTAACAACCGGATGCATAAAGTATGGATGACATTTGACATGGGATTGTACAAGAATGTAATTGGAGATGAGTCCTGATGTCTTCTGAAATATTCACTTAATGCTGTTTATATATAACTCATCCTGAGATCCTTCTCTGAGAAACTACAAAGCAGAAACGCAAATTGCAACTTAAAAGTTTATGGAAAGGTGAGATGCCTTTCATATAGAACTTGTCCTTGGTCACATTAACTCCCAATAAAAATGATTTGCTCACAACTAATTCAGACACAGGATAGAATAAAGCTACATATGACGTTCCACATACATGTTTTGAGGATGAAAGATGAAATTAGGAAGTTGGAGGCGTTCTTTGAAGTGTAAACATGGGAGGCAAGCTAATGCGGAACATCTCAACCATCAAAGGTCGAAACTATTAACTTGATATAACAAGTCTCTTTTGTAGAAAGCACTTCCCAATGTTTTGTGCGACGATCCTCTTCAAGAAAAAAGAAGAAGAATAATACATTATTTGGTAGGTCTTGTAAATGACTGTCATAGAACAGCCTCAAAGCAGTCCTGAGATTGAATAACAAATTTGAAAAATTATATTTGAAGAAGTTTTTCAATAGCTCTTAGCCTTCGTGAATTTTTTTTAGGAATGGAAGAGCACATCGAAAATTGTAATGTGGTTAATGACACAAGAAGTCCCATTTAAGAAATGTGTACATCTGTTTTCTACTCATATTAGCTCTGTCAATGCTATAAATCAGCAGAGAGATTGAGAATAGACAGAGCCTTCTAATTTCGATTGCAGTCTAGTAATCAAAAAATTATAACCCCCACAAAGGAGACATTATTGCGCGCATCTACATTAAATCTGGATCAGTCAATGTAGTGGTCCACCAGCTTTCCACATTGAACACTGATCGATGCTCAGATGGATACATCCACCTCATTATTTTTTCCCTCAAAGAGAGAAAGGGAGGCAATCTATTAGAGGGAAGAGAAGTCTGAACGACTTATTTGGTTTTGAAGTCAACTTCTCCAACTTGAACACAAGCTTTACAACTTTTGACATTCACCTCAAAATTTATGATTAAGAGTGATAGAGTTGAATCAAATCTAAAGGATAGCACATAAACAGACCAAAATTTTGTTAATTACAAATTTAAATGAATCCTTGTTGCATACGCCATCAGTAAAGCTATTATTATAACAATACCTAGTAACTGTCCAGGTTAAGCAGAAAAACCCATATCAAATGGCAAAATATATGTGCAGGCACAGCACACTCTGGACACTAGGGTGAGTAAGCCATATGAAGACAAATGTATGGACCAGAAGAAATGGAGAAGGGGCAGAAAATGATGCATACTTCAATCCAACTAAACCACACAAGAAACAAGGAATGAAAGAAAAGTTCTCACCTGCTCATATAGATGCTCTATCTGTTGAGCTTGCTGCAGCACATGTGTAGAAATGAGGTGATTCAATGCAGACATTTCCACCATCTTCGTTTCCGTTTGTTGGACTGCATCTAGAAGGCTTGTCAACTCTACCTGAACAATAAATATACCAAAACAGAAGTCTGAGTGACTTGAACACTAGAACAAAATAACAATAATCAATTATTCCCAAGGAAAAAAGTGTATGATTACCTGAAGGGCACGGGTCTCATCATCCAAGTGATGTTGCTGGACTCTCAGAAGCTCACCTGGAACTTCATTAGACTCTTTGAATTCTACATTGCCGTTTGAGTTATCTACAGGAATTGAACTGGCAGACTGATTAAGTTTTCTTCTAGGTGTTACCCTATTAATAGCATCCTGGAAGCGTATGGCTCTTAGCTGATCAAACTGTGAAGTGACAGAATGAAGCTTCTCACTTAAGATCAATACCTACAGTACAAGAGAGTAATTAACAGCAAATTAATCTGCCAGCCAATGCATGTCCCATGCCACAGAAACCACAGTATAAACCTGAATCTACTAATCAAATCTGACAACAAAACCAAAGACCAGAAGTCCCTCCCCCACCACCCCCCAAAAAAAAACCAAAAACACACACACACACACACACACACAAGCAGAGAAAACCAGGAAAAGCAACTTCTTCTGACCAAACATTGGAAATTTATACCTCTCTCTCTCTCTCTCTCACACACCCACACACACATGCAGAGAAAACCAGAAAAGGCAAATTCCTCTGACCAAGCATAGGAAATTCATATGAAAACAGAGAAAAGTAAATTTCCAGCAACCATATGGCATTAGACATGTTACAACATGAAAGAACAGAACTCCTTTCCCCACAGAATCATTCATCAAAATTAGCACCATACACGTGGACCTCAATTTTGTTCTACTGCAATGCAAAAGTCTTTCCTCTTGCTTCTTTGAAATATAAAAAGAACAACAATGAAATATATCTGTGCTAGGAGAAAATTCTTAACTGTAATATTTTATTTAAACAGCAGTCTCCTACACCCATACAGAGGCTTAACCGTGAGACATCTCAAATAACTCATAAAGCATGACAAAAAACTAATGTCCTTTTTATGGAATCCAAAGACCTAAAGCATCTCCAGCCTCACTAAATTAATATTATATGTTTCGATCTAAATAAAGAGTAACTGAACAATTAGTTTCCTTTAAAAAAACCATGCATAGCCATAAGATTACACTGCCAAAAGATGCATAAAAGATAGAATTGCCTCACCACTCCCTGTTTGTGAGCTATAGTGTCAACATTAGAGCCATCAGCATTAAGGCCAAGCCATCCCTTCAACTTTTTTTCCTCCTCAGTTATGCTAACTTGTAGGATATCAATCTGTTCTTTGCAAGTTTTGATGAAAGCAGTAACCTGCAACGCATCATCCAGTTTTTTCCTTTTTAGCAAAAGGTAAATAATTAACTTGCTAGAAGATGAACTCTGAGGATACAATGCACGTAAAATGAAGAAATAGGGAATCAAAGCACTGTTCATGGGAGCAAAAGTACAATCAGCCTAATCAAGGATATACTGCATCAATTCAAATCAGAAAATTTATTTGTATACCAATAAGATGTTGGTAAGGGAGATGGTAGATTTATCAGCGAGTTCAATCACACGCATTGTACAAAGGTTATCAGAGTCACGAGGCTGCTACCTTTCCAGAATTACTCAGAAAGAAAATACACAGGCAATTAAAGTGTGAAATACATGCCTTTAAGCAAAACCAAAATAAGCAGACCCTAAAGACCTTCATAAGATTTATCATGTATCTAAGTCTAACATACAGAAAATTCAGGAGATTTTATTAAGAAAATCTTGAAGCATTTCAATGACTTACTTCATGTTCAATGCTATCTCTCTCCTGTTCTGTGGTGCGGAGTCGGTCCACGTAGTCCTTCCGATGCTTCCTCATAAATTGTTCCAAAGCTTGGATGCTTTCAAGCTGCATTGAGAATAAGTTGAGACAAACATATACTTAGCAAGACGTACAATTTGTTCCCACCTCTCAGAGGAGAACAAAACAGAAAATTACTAAACCAAATTGCCTCAGAGCTACATTATGTAAAACAAATCAGCAAAAGTGATCATACTTATTTCAACGATGAGAGTACCGTTTTTAGTGCTGCCTTGGTGAAAGCTGATCTTTCCCGCCGCTTGTGTATTATGAAAGATGCCATGGTAGCAGCCAACTTAGACTGTTGAAGGCATCCACAGCACCAAAGCAGTAATAAGAATTATAGCAAGTGCATAGAGGATTGAGATATGCATGTCCTGCCAAATACTTCCTTTTTGTGCCTGA
Organism: Corymbia maculata; assembly: GCA_014182735.1. NCBI lineage: Eukaryota > Viridiplantae > Streptophyta > Magnoliopsida > Myrtales > Myrtaceae > Corymbia > Corymbia maculata. The sequence goes on along the minus strand of CM024688.1, from coordinate 39,478,975 downwards.
CAGAGGTTTAGACATATATATAATATGAAAATATATAGTGGTAACCATACCTCATTATATCCCATAGCAAGAGCACTCTGTCGCACTGCATCTTTGAAGTCCTCAGTGCGATCCCTGATCTTGGACATTGTGCTTGCTTACTGCTGGCCAATTCCGCAAACCCAGACTCACCCAAGAGCTCTCAGAAAATCATACACAAATCAGAAGACCTCGGCACCCTAGAGTGAAAGCGGTTTATCAGAATTTTGCACTAGTCCACTGGGTAACAAAACATGAGGTTCTTATATTCATACAGTGTGCAAAAAAAGCAATTAGCGGAGCTTCCAATCCAGTAGCTCCACAATCAACTGGTTTGAAGTCCATGAAATAATGCAGAAGTAGTGACAGAAAATCAAAATGTCTGCAATCTTTTGTCTCAAATCGGGTCCACAAAATATACAAAAAGCTTCAAAATTATGTTTAAATATTTGCAGAGGCTCTCCTCTACTAAATTGAAGCATTGAAGTACCAAAAGCACGGAAAAATCGGTATTTCCCTTACAACCAATAAACCCTGTCTGCAAAACGTCTCAGGGACTTTCTATGTACTCACTTACACTGCATTTCTATAGAACATTGCAGATCCTAGAGCCAATTCAAAGCCAAGATATCAGCCATAATAAGTTTCTCCGTTGAACGATATACAGAATCTCCGTGAACTCCAGCATTAACACTAATCAAACAATCATGCGTATCATGCTCGGAGGGAGAGAGTGCTGGAGCGTGGGTTTCGATTCCTAGTCGAAGAAGAAAGTCAGATCAAGGTGGATTCGTTCGGTTCAGCTTAGCCATCAAAACCCAACCTGACCTGAAAATTTCCATCAGACCTAACGAATAGAGGTCGATTGGGATCGCGCAAATTCGGATTGGATCGATCGGGTTTGGCAGCGATCGACGGTGGAAATTTCACAAGTTCTTTCTCACACATCAGAAAACAGAAGCGTAGCTCGAGAGGAACTAACAGCGTAATGGTGGAGACAGAGCTCTCACCGATTGGAGATGAGATTTTGAGTCGACGGCCGGCGGCGGCGAATGGAGCGGCGAGCGGTGGCGGAGGAGGAGCCGAGGGAAGAGGAGCGCTGCCAGAATCAGCGTGGTCGATCTTTGACCGGTGGGAGACCACGTTGGGCTAATATATTTACTTTTTCAAAATTTTATTTTAACTTAACCAAAGTAGTTACTATGTTCTTCTAAAATACAAAAAGAAAAAAAAAACCGTAAAAAGATCTTTGAAAAATTAGTAATGGTATAAAAAAATTAATGAAAACTTACCTTGCAATGTTTGAATCACATTAAATAAAAGTCAATTCCAAACTTTACAATGAAGAAAATATTAAGAATCATACCAATTATGTCGTAAAAATTTTCCATGCATTTTTTCTAAAATTACTAAACTTTATTTTTAAATATTTGTATTTGAAAGGTTTTTTTTTGGTCGGAAATGTAGATATTTCATTAGTAATCCGTAAAGGAAGGGTTACAAGATAGATTTAGTTCGGAACAAAAGATAAGCTCCAAGGATTGCGGTGGCTTTTCGATCCAATTTGCTGGGAGGTTGTTCGCGTTATGGGCACATGCGACCCAGTCTGCGGCTCCATTTTGGGCCCTAGGAATAAATTGCAACCGAACTTGTTTCATTCCTTGAAGTAACGCACGACAGTCCCTTACTACCTGCTGCTCAGCCCATGGAGTTTCAACCCGGCCCATTATAAACTGAACTGCTGGCAGACAATCTGAGAGTAGATTAACTCTCTGTTCCGTTTGACACTTTCCCCTCAGCTGGCTTTTTTTCTTCGTACTTTGTTCCTTTGTCTTCAGAAACTGGAGTGCTGTGCGGATGCCTAGGGTTTCGCCAGTCAAAGCTGACGGAGCGAAAATCTTCTCCACGAAGCCGTCGAGCAGCACTCCAGCTTCGTCCCGCCAGACGCCCGCTACCGTTCCTTCCATTGACGAGCTGTTCCAAGCACAATCTACGTTATGCTTGCTGGTGATGGGTTTTGCAAAACAGGTTTTACCTTCAGATCTGGTTACGGTTTCTGTTGTGCAGGTTTTAGCAAACGTTGAGGGGGGTTCTTCAGATCTGGTTGTTGGTTCTGCTGTGCAAGTTTCACCCGTCTGTGGAGGTTCTTTAGAGCAGGTTTCGGCCGCCGGTGAGGAGGAGTTAAGGTGCACACTCAGCATTTCACTCGTCTGTGGGGGAAGGTCTTCAAATCTGGTCTCGATTCCTGTTGTGCAGGTTTCAGCAGTCGATGGGGGAGTTCTTCAGAGCTGGTTTCTGGTTCTACTGTGCAGGTTTCACCCGTCTGTAGGAGTTCTTCAAAGGAGATTTCTGGTTCTGCGTTGCAGGTTTCTCCTGTTTGTGGGGGTTCTTCCAATTTGGATTTTTCTCCTGTATTTGAAAGGTTCGAGAGGGCAAAAAAAAACATTGGTTAAACAAATTATATCAGTACGAAATTATGCTGGGCATCTGTAAATCAATTAATTTCTTTGTAAAATTATCCAATGTATATGCTGATATGGAGCAGAAAATGAATAAAAAAAAAGAATAATTTGTTCATTTTATTGATCCTTCAAATCAATTCTCCCTTGGGTTTTGTCGGAATTCAAAACCTTTTGGGCACTTTTATTGTTCAAATAAAATAGCCAATGATCTCTTGTAAAGAGACGCGGGACTGCGACAAGCAGCAACGCGAGCTCTAAAGTGATCGTGAATCAACAAAGGTCTCCATGGAGTGAAACGGACCGGATGTTGATATTATTGGCGAGAGGAATGGTCATTCATTGCCTCTGCGTTAGGGGTGTAAACGGTTCGGTTTAGTTCTGATTTTTTGAAAAATCGAACCGAACCGAACCGAAACTGTCCCGAACCGAATACGGACCAAACTGAAAATGCGGTTCGGTTCGGTTTTTAGTTTATGATGATTTTTTCGGATTTTCTATTTTTGCTTTACTTATTGAGAACTAAACAAAGAAGAGATGATGATGAAGAGAAATTGTTCACTTTTAATTAAGAATTTTGGTTGGGTTCAGTTAACTAAACAGAATCGAAAAGTTAAACAATTATTTTTCGGTTAATCGGACCGAAACCGAACCAAACAAAAAATGCACAAAATTTCAATTTGATTTTCGATTTCAGTTTGGTTTTCGGTTCGGTTCGATTCTTAACACCCCTACTTCGCGTGGCAGGCGCTTGTAAGTAGATGCAATGATGAAATTAGAATCATTCATCGTCTTGAATCGAGAATTATAGGATTGGTAGAGAGAAACGTTGCTAAAAAGGAATCACAGGGGCTTTATGCGGACAATAAAAATGGTACAAGTTGATTAGGAAGGCCAACTACTAAAGATATCTTATAGAGGTCCGTGTATTAGTTGATGTAGCAAGTTTAGCTGAACTTAGAAGTAGAGGGAGAGAAGAGAAGGTCCTTTGTTTTTTGCTTTAAATTTCACTACCTTTTCCTTAGGGAGATCATTAAGAGAGAACTTAAATTTGAACGGTCAACAAATTCAATTGAAACCACGTTCTTTCAATGAGTGATGGGACAATTAGGAAATATTAACTACTCTACATCATAATAATTCTTCGTTGTGGAACTTTCAAACATAACTCACGCATGCAAACTGTTAATCTCTCACTCAAACATGAGCTCGGTATCTCTCAACATTTATACCATGGGCGGGCCTATTAGATTAATTCAGAGATACATCAACTAATCTCAATTTCCTTCAATGTTCAACTTCATCTCTATTCTTTTTCTCTAGACTCAACCAAAAAAGTTATATTACAATGCTCGGAAATGTGTTAGTCACTAAATTCCTTTATCAAAATATTCACCAAACACCAATATACATTAGGAGTGGGCCACCAATCTACTATCAACCCTCTACCATTTGTTGGGAGATATATGTCATCCCATTTGAATCGAATTTGGGTTTGATTTAGGTGTGAGAAACTTTCGAGCGTGTAAACGATTGTAACTCTAATTATCTGATTATAGTGAATTATATGCTATCGGTTATTAATATTTGGCCCAAACCATATAAATTTTTAGTATCCTTTATAGTTCATTGTTCATTTGTTCAATAATTTTACATTGACTAAAATTGCAAGATCTTGTTAGTTTCTACGTTAATTTTACAACAAGAATGCATTGAAGCTAGTAACTTTCCTATAATCATGAATTCAGGAAGAAAAATTTCTTACGTTTAGCCCAACTTTATGAAAATTTTGGAAACAAACTTATTAGTTGGTTTTAAACCAAAACCTGGGGAGTATTGGTGGATGCATTGGTCATTAAATTCTTTCTTTAAAATTTTCACAAAGCGTCTATATATATTGGGAGTGGGCCATCAATTAACCATCAGCTTTTTACGACAATTGGTTTGTATCTAATTTGGGCTAAATTTAGGTTTGAGAAATACTAGAGCACGTGAATGATTGTAACTTTAATTATCCGACTATAGTGAATTATTTGCTGCCATTTTTCCTCGTGAATGTAAGTATCAATATTCAGATTGAATCGTGTAAATCTTTAATATCTTCTATAGTTCCTTGTTCATTTCTCTAGTGACTTCGCATTGACTTAAATTGCAAGATCATGTTAGTTTCCACATCAATTTACGATAATAATGACCAAAATGCACCAACAGCAAATTTCCTTCAATCATGAATTTAGGGGGAAAGTTTTCTGACATTTAGCCCAACTTTTTGAAAATTTTGGAAACAACTTGATAGTTAATTTCAAACCAAAACCCAAGGAGTATCAATGAGCGTGTTGGTCACTAAATTCTTTCTTTGAAATATTCACCAAACACCAATACATAATAAGAATGAGCCACCAATTAACCATCAGCTTAGATACCATTTGTTGGGAAATACACACCATCCAATTCGTAGGACCAATTGAAGCTATTGATTGTAGCAACTTCATCCTAAGTGAATTATTTACTATAGGTTCTCCCCATGAATATATATATCGATATTTGGATCGAACCACATAAATCTTTAGCATCATTTATAATTTCATGTTTATTTCTCTAGTGACTTCGTATTTGTGTTAATTTTACAACAATAATGACTAAGATGCACCGAAGCTAGCAAATTTCCTTCAATCATGAATTTAAGGGGAAAAGTTTTCTCATGTTTTGCCTAACTTTATGAACATTTTGGAAACAACTTATTAGTTGGTTTCAAACCAAAACCTAGGGAGTATCAATGAATGCATTGATCGCTATATTTCTTCCTTGAAATATTTACCAAACACCAATATACATTGAGAATGGATCATCAACCAACTATCCGCTCTTATACCATTTTTTGGGAGATATACACCATTCAATTTGAATTGGAATTTGGGCTTAATTTAGGTGTGAGAAACACACGAGCAAGCGACTATCCAATTACAATGAATTATTTGTTATCGATTCTTCTCATGAATGTAGGTATCGCTATTTAAACCGAATCATAAAAATCTTTGGTATCCTTTATAGTTTCTCGTTTATTTTTCCACTGACTTTGCATTAACTTAAATTACAAGATATTATTAGTTTATGCATTAATTTTACAACGATAACGACCGAGATGCTTTGAAGCTAGCAAATTTCCTTCAATCATGAATTTAGGGAGAAAAGTTTACTCACGTTTTGCCCAACTTTATGAAAACTTTGGAAACAACTAATTATTTGGTTTCAAACCGAAACCTGGAAGTATCAATGAATGGTTTGGTCACTAAATCCCTTCATCGAAATATTCACCAAACATCGATATACATTAGAAGTGGGCCACCAATAAACCATGAGCTCTTATACCATTTATTGGGAGATATACACCGTCCAATTTGAATTGGATTTCGGCTTAATTTAGATGTGAAAAATATTTGTATGAGTGAATGATTGTAACTTTGATTATCTGATTATAGTGAATTATTTGCTGCCAGTTCTCTTGTAAATGTAGGTACTGATATTCGGACTGAACTACGCAAATATATAATATCCTCTATTGTTTCTTGTTTATTTCTCTGATGACTTCGCATTGACTTAAATTGCAAGATGTTGTTAGTTTTCGTGTTAATTTTATAACAATAATGACCAAAATGCACTGAAACTAGCAGATTTCTTTCAATCATTTCAATCATGAATTCCGAGGGAAAAGTTTTCTTATTTTTAGCCTAACTTTCTGAAAATTTTGGAAGCAAACTTATTAGTTAGTTTCAAACCAAAACCTGGGGAGTACCACCAGGACTAAAGTCCATCTATCGCTAATTTGGTTTGAAACCAAAACACAGGGGAGAAAAGGTTCACTCAAGTCAATCCGCCGCTAATTTGTCTACTTTATGCAAACCATGTCATGCTCCTTCCGTAATCATTCTTATTTCCTCGCTGTGGAAAATCAATTTCCTAAATTTTTTATGTTGGCGGGGGAATCTAATTCTGCCGTAAGGAGAACGCTTGGATGTTTTCAAGATGCCTGGAGAATAAGTCTGAGAGGAGAAGAACAAAACAATTACTAAACCAAATTGCCTCAGAGCTACATTATGTAAAACGAATCGGGAATAGCCATCATATTTATTACCATGATGAGCGTACCGTTTTTAGTGCTGCCTTGGTGAAAGCTGATCTTTCCCGCTGCTTGTGGATTATGAAAGATGCCGTGTAGCGGCCAGCTTGGACAGTTGAAGGCATCCACAGCACCTAAGCAGTCATAAAAAATATAGCAAGAAAATAGAGGATTCGCATATGCATGTCCTGCCAAATACTTCTTTTTTGCGCCTGACCGAGGTTTAGACACATACATAAAATCATATTATATAGTGGGGACCATACCTCATTATATCCCATAGCAAGAGCACTCTGTCGCACTGCATCTTTTAAGTCCTCAGTGCGATCCCTGATCTTGGCCATTGTGCTCGCTAACTGCTGGCCAATTCTTCAGACCCGGACTCACCCAAGAGCTCTCAGAAAATTGTACACCAAACAGAAAACCTCGGCACCCTACAGCGAAAGAGGTTGATCAGAATTTTGCACTGGTCCAATGGGTAACAAAACACAAGGTTCTTATATTCAAACAGTTCGCAGAAAAAGCAATTCGCAGGGCTTCCGGTCCAGTGGCTCCACAATCAACTGGTTTAAAGTCCATGAAATAATACAAAAGTAGCAACAGAAAATCGAAATGTCGCGGTCTTTTGTCTGAAATCAGGTCCACAATTGATATCAAAAGCTTCAAAATTATTTTCAAATATTTGCAGAGGCTCTCCTCGACTAAATCTGCCTTTAATGATCTTTCCCATGTTCCTGCTATAGTTGGGGGTAAAAAGATGAACCATCGTGCAGTAGGAAGACTAAGAATGTTTAATCTGCTGAACCATCATCTTTTCTCAGTCGGATGGCCCTTTACTCTAATGATGAACAAAAAGAAGTCTAGCAAAGAGAATAAAAAAAATCAATAAAACTGCACTTCGAGGATGCATGATCCGCGTAGAAAAGGATGCCGTGGCGATTTTCATCTCTCGCATCATTAAAATATAAAAAAAAAAGAATGTCTTGCCGTATTATATAGCAGTGAATATGTGATTGAATATTAAGTCGACCAAAAAGATAATTGTTGTGTCCTTTTCTATTTTTTGTTGGAATTATTGTGTGGTTTAGAGTAGTGGTGGTTGGACCTGAATGAGTTTTTAAATTATTTCGTTTAAACTCTATTACGTAAATGCGGGAGTATTCCCACTTTATTTGGGAAAAAAAATATAACTTTAAATAAAAGGTGCAGGGCGTGCAGATACCAACACGTTAAAATAAGGAATGTAATTAGACTAGATGCCCTCACTGGAGGGACTAATACTAGCAGCTTTCGTAGGTTGAAATACCCTTATGGAGAATAGGCTAGTGAAATCGACCTTAAATTTACTTCACTACTAGGCTACCACCCTCCAACAGCCCATGACCAAAAAGATAATTGTCGTGTCCTATTTTATTTTATTTTTGGTTGGAATTGTTGTGTACTTTAGAGGAGTGGTCCGACTCTGTTTAAGTTGGATTATCGAGAAGCAAAATTTTCTTAAAGATGTCATGAATTAAAGGCCTGTAGAAATTTTATACATTATGTCTATTAGGACTACGTGGAATCAAAATCTTGGGCCCTGTTTAATTTAGGGAAAAGTTATCGATTTTTCATTTTCAATTTCCAAAATAGATTTGTTAAGTAAAATTTCTCAAAAATTGTTTTCATTGAATCCACGAGGAAAAGTTTACTCATGTTCAGCCCGACTATTCAAAAATTTTGGAAACGACTTATTATTTGGTTTCAAACCAAAACCCGGGGAGTAGTGGTGAACTCAAGTCAATCTGTCCCTACTTTGGTTTCAAACCAAAACACGGGAGAGAATGGTTGACTCAAGTCAATCTATCACTAATTTGTTTACTTTATGCAAACCATGGAATGCTCCTTCCGAAATAATTCTGATTTGCTTGGTGTGGAAAATCGATTTAATTAATTTTTTATTTGCTAGTGTGGGAAGTTAATTTGGCCGTAAATGACTACCTATTTTGCAGATTAATTATGAAAGGTAATCAATCAATCTGAGTGCTTAACAACCCAACTTGTCCACTCCCTTATGCCAAGCGGATGCAGGTAAATCACTTTTGAATCCAAAACAAGAGTCTCTCTCCAAAATCATCACCCTCTATAAATCTCTTCTCAATAAGGTAGCCAAACCAAATCTGAACAACACCTCACATCTCTCATCCCTTCTTAATCTCCCTGCACGTCCCTACAGTCCACTTCTGCTTTGAGTCATGCAGCTCGAGGGCTTCAGTTTTGCAAAGTTACAATTTCGTAACTTCATTTTTGCGATTGCTATTGCATTGTGCTTTGTGCAAGTCTCCTCGGCATCAAATGAAACTGACAAATTCGCATTACTTGCATTCAAGGCGGGGATAACTGAGGACCCTCTCGGGGTGCTTAGCTCATGGAACAATACGGTCAATCTCTGCCAATGGTTCGGTATTACATGCAGTCGCCAGCACCACAATAGAGTCACCGTATTGTACCTGTATAGCCAGAAGCTCTCAGGGTTCATCTCCCCTCACATCGGGAACCTTAGCTTCTTAAGGGAATTGTGGCTCTATAATAACAGCTTTCACCATGAAATCCCTCCCCAAATTGGGCGATTGCGCCGATTACGCATCTTAGCGCTGGCCAATAATTTTCTTGAGGGGAAAATCCCCAAGAATACCTCGGGATGCAATAGCCTCCTTGCTGTGGACTTGTGTAAAAACCAACTGAGTGGAGAAGTTCCTCCAAAGATAGGTTCATTGGCGAAACTTTGGGCTCTTTGTTTAGGAGGAAACAATCTAACAGGAAGCTTTCCTTCTTTCATTGGGAACTTATCATCGTTGGAGAAGCTTCTTCTTTACGATAATTACTTAGGCGGGAGTCTTCCTCGAGCTCTAGGCCAACTGACCAACCTAACAAGACTTGCTTTGGCTGGAAATTTTTTGTCCGGTACGGTTCCGCATTCCCTCTACAATTTATCTTCATTGGTAGTATTTGACATAGGATTTAACCAAATACATGGAAGCCTTCCCATTACAATGGGCTTTGGTCTCTCCAACTTAGAATTTTTCAGCATCGCAGAGAATCAGTTTGTTGGATCAATCCCCCCGTGGATAGCGAATAATGCCACAAATCTACAGGTACTTCAACTTGTTAGCAATAAACTCTCAGGAGAGGTACCTTCTTTTGAAAGTTTGCATGACCTTCGAAAATTGCGCATTGGCATTAACTACCTTGGAAGTGGGGGATCTGGTGACTTAAACTTCCTTTGCTCATTAACCAATAGCACTACCTTAACCGAATTGATTATTGAGGATAATAAACTCGGTGGGCTGCTGCCGGGATGCATTGGTAATTTCTCCATAACCATAACAGATTTGGAATTAGGCTCGAATCCTATTATTGGTGAGATTCCTAAAGCAATCGGCAATCTTGTGAACTTGGAAGTTTTGTCGATGCCCAACACCAGTAGTTCAGGTGCTATCCCGTTTGAGGAGGGAAATCTTCAAAATCTTACAATTGTAGATCTCTCCAACAACAATCTATCAGGGGTAATTCCATCCTCTTTGCAGAAGATGAAGAAATTGATTGCATTATATCTTGATGGGAATAACTTTCACGGGCACATTCCTTCCCATCTAGATAAGTGTCAAAGTCTGATGGATATTGATCTTTCTAACAACAATCTTAGTGGTTCCATATTCCCAGCAATTAAAACTTTACTCGATTTGAACTTGTCTCACAACCATTTGAGTGGGGCCCTTCCAGCAGAAGTAGGAAAAATGGACCATTTGGTTGCTTTGGACATTTCACGTAATATGTTTGGTGGTGAAATTCCTAGCACACTAGGCGATTGTATTGGACTGACTGTATTAGGAATGAGTAATAATCACTTCCAAGGATCCATTCCTCAATCATTTAGATCATTAAGAAGCATTGAGGAACTTGATCTTTCCAAGAACAATTTGTCGGGTGAGATTCCGAAGTTCTTAGAGGGATTTCACTTCTTGGAATTTCTGAATTTATCCTATAATAATTTTGAAGGCATGTTACCAACTGGAGGAATCTTCAAGAATGCGAGTGCCACTTTTATTGCTGGAAACAAGAAGATCTGTGGAGGAATCTCAGAATTTCAGCTCCCTAAATGCATCTCAAGACACTCCAAGAGCAAAGGAGTAGTTCGTAATTTGAAACTCTTGCTCTTTATTATCTTTGGGCTTCTAGGGATGGTTCTTGTTCTGATTTTTGTGTCTGTATGTTGGTTGAAGAAAAAGAAAGCACAAGAACCAACTTCAAGTTCCATAGCCAATGGCAGGCAAAACTTTTCTTATGGAACTCTCCATAGAGCAACTGATGGGTTCTCTTCAACTAATTTGATTGGCGTTGGGAGTTTTGGATCTGTTTATAGGGGAACACTCCAGGAGAATGGGACTAATATTGCTGTGAAGGTGCTTAAATTAACAGATCATGGTGCTCTGAAGAGCTTCAAAGCGGAGTGTGAGGCTCTAAAGTGTATCAAACACCGAAATCTTTTGAAAGTACTCACAGTATGTTCAAGTACTGATTATGGTGGAAATGACTTTAAGGCTTTGGTCTATGAGTTCATGGTCAATGGTAGCCTCGAAGAGTGGTTGCACCCATCTCCAAAACCATCTGATGTAGATGGGCCTTCAAAAAATTTGAGTCTCATCCAAAGGGTAAAGATTTCCATTGACATTGCTTTTGCATTGGATTATCTTCATAACCAATGCCACAGCATCATAGTTCATCGTGATCTAAAGCCAAGCAATGTCCTTTTAGATGCTGAGATGGTTGGACATGTTGGTGACTTTGGATTGGCCAAGATTGTCCTTGAATCCACATCTTGCATGAATCCACATATAAGTTCTGCTGATTTGAGAGGAACGATTGGATATGCTGCTCCGGGTATGTCCCCTTGTGTCCCTAGCTCCCTCAAATGAAGAATTTGTTCATCATAAAATTGTTGATGCGTCTTTTCACAGAACTTTGAATTTCATAATGAGAGTGTGCACATACTATTTTCTCATAGCTCAACCATTTGTGGCTCTTGATAAGTGCAGAATATGGAATGGGAGGCGGGGCATCTATTGAAGGGGATGTCTATAGTTATGGCATTCTCCTGTTGGAGATGTTCACAGGAATCGGTCCAACGGCTGAGATATTCAAAGACAATTTGAACCTTCATAATTTTGTTGAGGAAGCTTTGCCTGAACGAGTTCTAGAGATTACCGATCGCATTCTAGTTCAAGAAGTGGAAAGCGATGCAGGCCAAAGGAGAAAGAGTACAGTCCAGGATTGTTTGCTAATGGCATACAGAATTGGGATCGCCTGCTCAGTTGGAGTCCCAAGAGAGAGAATGAGCATCGCAGATGTAGCAGCTCAACTACGTTCGATTAGGGACAGACTTTACGCAGCTGGTTTACGAGGATAAGTAATATACTAAAGCAGTAAGTTTTCCAGTACCTCTGACAAATATGCCAAACTGAACCACTTACGCAAAGACAAGCACCTAACTTTTCGCATTTTTTTAAAATCTAGATTAACTTGTTGTTCTGGTAATGTGAAGATGAAGCCATGGAGGCAACGGAGTCATCATGCAGAACCAAAGTGGGATTGGAAAACTAGCGAAGTCATCCAATGATCTGTGGCATATAGGAACCTTAGTCGACTCAAAGTCAACGACAATGTCTTCGTCCTCTTTGGGAAATAAGAGGCGTGGCAAGAGGGCTTCGTCTCTTATGCAAACGTGGCACAAATGTATCGTGAGATTGGTAGATCTTGTTTTGATATAGACTATGAATAGTTTAGACCGTGAAGAACAAAGGTGTGTTTCAATGTTCCTTTGAAACGAAAGCTGGCTTGTAAGAAAGTATTTGGGATGATGCTGTCATCTTTACAGCTATACTGTATAGAAGAAAAGGCAGACAAGCAAGCTTGCATATATCTCTTAAAGCTATGTGAGCAAGTATATTTATCCTTTTCCTCTTTCATGCTAGTTCAATGGTTCGATCTATAAATGATGTAGACATCATTCTTGCACGTCCCATACAATGCCAATGCCTATCGAGAAAGACCGTTGTTTTTCCCTAATACAACTCTAAATGATTCTACTCATACCATCATAGAAATCATAAGCCAACATATAGTTAATCTGAAGTTATCGTAATATTTATACGGGCCAAAAAGGTTATAAATTGATACCATAGTTTTTGTTGATTTAGAAGTAATGGTTGAAATGAAAAAAGACTATCTTAAAATCCAAGCAATAGTATAATTACAAAATCTTTTGAATAGTAATGAAGAACTTATTTGAATTTGTCATAGAAGTTGATAGACTAGATTGAACAATTATGCATGAGCGTGCTGGTGCGTGGGTTTTGATTACTAGTCAAAGGAGTCAGATCAAGGTGGTTATGTTTGGTTCAGTTTAAGCCATCAAAACCCAACCTAACCTGGAAATTTCCATCAAACCCAACGAATAGGTCGATCGGGTTTGGTGATTGGGTCGCGCAAATTCGGATAGGATCAATCGGGTCGGTCAGGTTTGGATAGCGATCGACAGTAGAAAATCACAAGTTCTCACTCACATATCAGAAAACAGAAGCGTAGCTCGAGAGGAACGGACAATGTAATGGTGGAGATAGAGCTCTCATTGATCTGAGATGAGATTTTGAGTCTACGGCTGCCGGCGGTGAATGGAGCAGCGAACGGTGGCGGACGAGGAGCCGAGGGAAGAGGAGTGTTGCCAGAATCAGTGTGGTCGATCTTTGACTGGTGGGAGACCACGTTAGGCTAATTTATTCATGTTTTCAAAATTTTATTTTAACCAAGTAGTTATTATTTTCGTCTAGAATACAAAAGAAAACGTAAAACGATTTTTGAAAAATTAGTAATGGTATAAAAAATTATAGAAAGCTTTGCACTTTAATGTTTGAATATTTTCAAAATTTTAAGAGTTCGACATCAAACAAAAGTCACTTTCAAAATTTAAGAAAAAGAAAATATTAAAAAACATACCAACTATGCCGTAAAATTTATCCATGCATTTTTCTGAAATTACTCGACTTTATTTTTAATAATTTAAGTGGATGCTGCGATGCAATTGGATTCATTCATAGTCTTGAATCAGAAATCGCGGGATCGGTCAAGAGAAACGTTGCCAAGAGGGTCTGGCAGGGGCTTTGCGTTGACGATAAAAATGATACGGGTTGATTAGCGAAACATCTCAGGGACTTCTCTGTACTCAGTTACGCTTGATTTCTATAGAGAATTGCAGATCCTAGAGCCAATTCAAAGCCAAGATATCAGCCCGATAAATATCTCCGTCAAGAGATATGAAGAATCTCCGTGAACTCCGGCATTAGCTCTAATCTAACAGCCATGCGTGTCATGCTCCGGAAGAGAGTGCTGGTGCGCGGGTTTCGATTCCTAGTCGGAGAAGAAAGTCAGATCAAGTTGGTTTCGTTTGTTTCAGTTTAAGCCATCAAAACCCAAGCTGACCTGAAAATTTCCATCAGACCTAACGAGCAGAGGTCGATTGCGATTGTGCAAATTCGGATTGGATCGATCGGGTTTGGCGAGCGATCGACGGTGGAAAAGCATGAGTTCTCGCTCACATATCAGAAAACAGAAGCGTAGCTTGAGAGGAGCTAACAGCGTAATGGTGGAGACAGTGCTCTCGTCAATGTGAGATGGGATTGTGAGCCGACAGCCGCCACCGGCGAATGGAGCGGCGAACGGTGGCGGAGGAGGAGCCGAGGGAAGAGGAGCGTTGCCAGAATCGGCGTGGTCGATCTTTGGCCGGTGGGAGACCACGTTTGGCTAATATTTTCGCTTTTTCAGAATTTTATTCCAACTCGACCAAAGTAGTTATCATATTCTTCTAAAATACAAAAAAAAAAAAAAAAAAAAAAAAAAAAAAAAAAAATCATCGGGCAAACAAATTATATTTTAGTACTGTATTATGATGGAGGACTGTGAATCGACTAATTTCGATGTTAAAATATCCGATATATATGCTGACATGGAGCAGAAAATGACTTGAAAAAATAGAATAATTTGTTTATTTTATTGGTCCTTCAAATCAATCTTCCCTTTTGGTTTCCTCGGAGTCCAAATCCATTTGTGCACTTACATTAAGCACGTCTAAGCTGTATTGTTGAAATAGATAGCCAAAGATCTCTTGTGAAGAGTCGCAGACGCCCCACCTGCGACAAGCAGCAATGCGAGCTCTGATGCGAGACGAACCAACGACGGTCTGCGCGTGGAGTGGGACGGACCGGATGATGATATAGCCAGCGAGAGGGATGGTCACTCGCTGTCTACACGTGGCGGGTGAATGTAAGTGGGTGCAACGATGAAATTAGAATCATTCATCGTTTTGAATCAGGAATTGTGGGATCGGTGAAAAGAAACGTTGCTAAAAAAGACTGGCACGGACGATGAAAATGGTGCGAGTTGTTGAAGACCTCTTATTATAGCCGATGCTAGCAAGTTTAGCTGAACTCTCCTTATTTTTGGGAACATGTTTAAGTTATGGTGAACAAGTTTTAGAAGGGAGAGGGAGAGGGAGAGAGAGAGAAGATACTCTATTCTCTGCTTTCAATTTCATTACA
This sequence comes from Corymbia maculata, assembly GCA_014182735.1. NCBI lineage: Eukaryota > Viridiplantae > Streptophyta > Magnoliopsida > Myrtales > Myrtaceae > Corymbia > Corymbia maculata. Next base: position 39,463,751 of record CM024688.1, on the reverse strand, counting down.
AAAGGAAGTTCTTGAGCTCTACGTCCGAAAGAGGACTTTGAAGCGATTAACAGGGGTGGTGAAGCTAAAACTCAGTTGTGCTCAGTCGCATCGATTTGCTCAATTTGATTAAAGCCGTAAATCATGGCTCTGCAAAAGTTCACAGTCTAAGTTCGTGGATGGAAATTACTCTTGATTCTTTTAATATAGTTATAGATGCGCATAGTAGAAATTCAATACTTTTCACCTAAGAAGATCATCAAGAAAGAGCCAAAATCTAAATATGTCAATAAATTCAAATCAACTTATTTTCACTCAAAAGTTTAAACTAATAAGTTATAAGTTAGTTATGATATATAAATTACTTCACACCACACTAATTCTCTGATATGGAACTTTCTAACACAACTTGCACATGCAACTCAACAATCTCCTCTTCATGTATAAGCTTGGTATTACTGTTGAGATTGATGCAATGAGGCGAGCTTGTTAGGTTAATTCAAGTATCTTCATATATTAACTTATCTCAACCTAAATCTCCTTCAACACTCAACTTCATTCCTAATCATTTTCCTGAGCCATGAAGTATGCCACTAGGCTCGTCTTACTTGACTACAATGCCCACCTATCCGGAAACCGCGTTAGTTACTAGATTCATTCCCAAAAATATTCATCAAACACAGATACACATTATCAGTTCTGATATCATTTGTTGGGAGATATACATTATCCGATTTGAAACAAACTTGGGCTTAATTTATGTGTGAAAAAAGTTCGAGCGCGCAAACGATCATTACTCTGATCATTTGATTATAGTAAGTTGTTTTTTGTTGGTTCTTCTCATAAATGTAGATATCGATATTCAAACCGAATCACATAAATCTTTAATATCCTTTATAGTTCCCTATTTATTTCTTGGGTAACTTCACAATGACTTAAATTGCAAGATCTTGCCCGTTTTCGCGTTAATTTTACAATAATAATGACTAAGATGCACCTAAGCTAGCAAATTTCCTTCAATCATGAATTTAGGGGAAAAGTTTTCTCATGTTTTGCCCAACTTTGTGAAAATTTTGGAAATAACTTATTAGTTGGTTTCAAACCAAAACTCAAGGGAGTATATGTGAATGCATGGATCACTAAATTCCTTCTTTGAAATATTCACCAAACGCCGTTAGTGGGCAACCTATCAACCATTAGCTCTGATGCCATTTGTTAGAAGATATACACCATCCAATTTAGGTGTGAGAAATATTTGAGTGCGTGAGCGATTGTAATTTTGATTATTCGATTATAGTGAATTACTTGTTATTGGCTATCCTCGTAAATATAGGGATTGATATTCATATCAAACCACGTAAATTTTTAGCATCCTTTATAATTCCTTGTTTATTTCATTGGTTACCTCGCATTGAGTAAAATTGCAAGAATTTATTAGTTTCCCCATTAATTTTACAACAATAATGACCAAGATGCACTGAAATTAGCTAATTTCTTTCGATCATGAATTTAGAGGGACAAGTTTTCTCATTTTTAGTCCCACTTTTTGAAAATTTTGAAAACAACTTATTGGTTGGCTTCAAACCAAAACCTTGAGAGTATTGGTGAACACATTAGTCACTAAATTCATCCTCGAAAACATTCACCAAACACCGATACACATTGGAAGTAAGCCACTAATCAATCATCGACATTCATACCTTTTATTGTGAGACATACACCATCCAATTTGAATCGGACTTGGGCTTAATTTAAGGATGAAAAACACTCGAACGCTTGAACAATTGTAATTATGATTATCTGATTATACTAAATCATTTGCTGTTGGTTCTTCCCGTGAATATAGATTTCAATATTCAAACCAAACTGTATGAATTTTTAGTATCCTTAATAATTCCTTGTTTATTTCTCCGGTGATTTTCTACTAGCTTGTTAGCTTTCACGTTAATTTTACAACAGGAATGACCAAGATGCACCGAAGTTAGCAAATTTTATTTAGTCATGAATTCAGGGGGGAAAGTTTTCTCATGTTTAGCCCAATTTTCTGAAAATTTTGGAAACAACTTAATAGTTGGTTTCAAACCATGACCCAAGGGAGTATTGGTAAACGCATTGGTCACTAAATTCCTTTCTTGGAATATTCACCAAACTCTAATATACATTGAGAGTGGACCACCAATCAGCCATATGATACTATTTGTTTGGAGATATGCACCATCCAATTTGAACCGGATTTGGGCTTAATTTAGCTGCGAAAAACACTCGAGCGCATGAGCGAGTGTAATCCCGATTATTCGATTATAATGAATTATTTGTTGTTGGCTCTCTCCATGAATGTGGATATTGATATTCGAACCAAACCACAAAAATCTTTAATGTCCTTTACAAGTCCTCGTTTATTTCTTTAGTGACTTCGCATCAACTTTAATTGCAAGATCTTGTAAGTTGCCGCTTTAATTTTACAACAATAATGACTAAGATATACCGAAGCTAGAAGATTTCCTTCAATCATAAGTTCAGGGGGGAAAAGTTTTCTCATGTTTAGCCCAACTTTCAAAAAAATTTGGATACAAATTATTAGTTGGTTTTAAACCAAAACCTGGGGAGTATCGGTGTACTCAAGTCAATCCGTCACAAATTTGGTTTCAAACCAAAAGCACCAGGGTGGAAAGGTGGACTCAAGTCAATCTGCCGCTAATTTGTCTACTTTATGCAAACCATGGCATGCTCCTTCCATAATCATTTTCATTTGCTTGCCGTGGAAAATCAATCTCCTTAATTTTTTTATTTGTTGGTGTGGGAATCTAATTCTGCCGTGGGGAGAACGCTTGGATGCTTTTTAGCTGCATAGAGAGTAAGTCTCGGACAAAAAACAAACTATAGCAAGACGTGCAATTTGTTCCCACCTCCTCTAGCGGAGAAGAACAAAACCGTCAACTACTAAACCAAATTGCCTCAGAGCTATGCATTATGTAAAACGAACCAGCAATACTGATCGTATTTATTTCAATGATGACGGTACCGTTTTCAGTGCTGCCTTGGTGAAAGCTGATCTTTCCCGCTGCTTGTGTATTATGAAAGATGCCAGTGTAGCGGTCAGCTTGGACTGTTGAAGCATCCACAAAACCAAGGCAGTCATAAGAATTATAGCAAGTAAATAGAGGATCGACATGTGCATGTCCTGCCAAATACTTCTTTCTTGCGGGCAACAGAGGTTAAGACATAAGCACAAAATCAAAATATAGAGTGGTAACGAGACCTTATTATGTCCCAAAGACATGGCACTCCGTCGCACTGCATCTTTGAAGTCCTCAGTCCGAACCCTGATCTTGGCCATTATGCTCGCTAACTGCTGGCCAATTCTGCAGACCCGGACTCACCCAAGAGCTCTCAGAAAGTCATGCACGAAACAGAAAACCTCGGCACCCTAGAGCAAAATTGGTTTATCAGAATTTTGCACAAGTCCACTGGGTAACAAAACATGAGGTTCTTGTGTTCATACAGGGTGCTAAAAAAGCAAATAACGGAGCTTCCAATCCAGTGGCTCCACAATCAACTGGTTTGAAGTCCACGAAATAATACGGATGTAGCGACAGAAAATCGAAATGTCTGCAGTCTTTTGTCTGAAATCAGGTCCACAATTTATATCAAAATCTTCCAAATTATTTTCAAATATTGCAGAGGGTCTCCTCGACTAAATCTGTCGTCAATGATCTTTCCGATGTTCCTGCTTATAGTTGGGGGTAAAAAGATAAACCATCGTGCAGTAGGAAGACTAAGAATGTTTAATCTTCTGAACCATCATTTTTTTTTTTTTTATGGCTCTTTACTCTAACGATGAACAAAAATAAGTCAAGCAAAGGGAATAAAAAGATTAATAAAACTGCACTTTGAGGATACGTAATCCACTTAGATAAGGATGCAACGGTGATTTTCATCTCTCGTGTCATTAAAATATAATGTCTTGCCATATTATGTGGCGGTGAATATGTGTTTGAATACTAAGTCGACCAAAAAGATAATCGTTGTGTACTTTAAAGTCGAGATAGGACTCTTTGTAAAGTTGGATTATCTAGACACTAAATTTTCTTAAAGATGTCACGAAAGAGATTTTTATACATTATGTTTGCTAGGACTATGTGGAATCAAAATCGGCCCTGTTTAATTTAGGGAAAAGTTATCGATTTTTTATTTTCAATTTTCAAAATAGACGTGTTAAGTAAAATATCTCGGAAATTGTTTTCATTGAATCTAGGGGGCAAAGTTTTCTCATGTTTAGCCAACTTTCCTAAAATTTTGGGAACAATTTATTAGATTGTTTCAAGCCAAAACGCGGGGAGTATCGATGGACACTAGTCAATCGGTCGCTAATTTGGTTTCAAACCAAAACACGGGAGAATGGTTGACTCAAGTCAATCTGTCACTAATTTGTCTACTTCATGCAAACCATGGAAGGCTCCTTCCATAATAATTCTGATTTGTTTGGGGTGGAAAATCGATTTAATTAATTTTTATTTGCTGGCGGGGGAAGTTGATTTTGCCGTAGAGTGAACGCTAAGAGGAATAAATGACTACCTATTTTGCAGATTAATTATGAAAGGTAATTAATCAATCTGAGTGCTTAACACCCAATTTCTCCGCTCATTTTTGCCAAGTGGACGCAGATAAATGACTTTTGAATCCAAAACAAGAGTCTCTCTCCAAAATCATCACTCTTTATAAATCTCTTCTCAATGAGGTAGCTAAACCAAATCTGAACAACACATCACATCTCTCATCCCTTCTTGATCCCCCTTGCAAGTCCCTTCAGTCCACTTCTGCTTTGATCATGCAACTCAAGGGCTTTAGTTTTACAAAGTTACCATTTCGTGACTTCATTTTTGCGATTGCTATTGCATTGTGCTTTGTGCAAGTCTCCTCGGCATCAAACGAAACAGACAAGTCCGCATTACTTGCATTTAAGGCGGAGATAACTGAGGACCCTTTTGGGGTGCTTAGCTCATGGAATGATACGGTCAATCTCTGCCAATGGTTCGGAATTACTTGCAGTTGCCGGCACCACAATAGAGTCACCATATTGCACTTGGAAAAGCAGAAGCTATCAGGGCCCATCTCCCCTCACATCGGGAACCTTAGCTTCTTAAGGGAATTGTGGCTCTCTAATAACAGCTTTCGCCATGAAATCCCTCCCCAAATCGGGCAGTTGCTCCGGTTACGCATCTTAGTGCTGGCCAATAATTTTCTTGGGGGGGGAATCCCCAAGAACGCATCAGGATGCATTAACCTCCGTACTGTGGACTTGGGTAAAAACCAACTGAGTGGACAAGTTCCTCTGGAGATAGGTTTGCTGGGGAAACTCCGGGCTCTTTATTTACGAGGAAACAATCTAACAGGAAGCTTCCCTTCTTTCGTTATGAACTTATCATCGTTGGAGATGCTTCTTCTTTCCGAAAATTACTTAGGCGGGAGTCTTCCTCGAGCTCTAGGCCAATTGACCAACCTAACAGCATTTGGTTTGAGTGTAAATTTGTTGTCCGGTACGGTTCCGCATTCCCTCTACAATTTATCTTCATTGGTAGTATTTGACATAGGATTTAACCAAATACACGGAAGCCTTCCCACTACAATGGGCTTTGGTCTCTCCAACTTAGAATTTTTCAGCATCGAAAGTAATCAATTTGTTGGATCGATCCCCCCGTGGATAGCGAATAATGCCACAAATCTACAGGTACTTCAACTTGGAAGCAACAAACTCTCAGGAGAGGTACCTTCTTTTGAAAGTTTGCGTGACCTTCGAAACTTGTTGATTGGCATTAACTACCTTGGAAGTGGGGGATCTGGTGACTTAAACTTCCTTTGCTCATTAACCAATAGCACTACCTTAACCAAATTGAGTATTGTGGATAATAAACTCGGTGGGCTGCTGCCGGGATGCATTGGTAATTTCTCCATAACTATAACATATTTGGGATTAGGCTCGAATCCTATTATTGGTGAGATTCCTAAAGCAATAGGCAATCTTGTGAACTTGGAAGTCTTGTCGATGCCCAACACCAGTATTTCAGGTGCTATCCCGTTCAAGGTGGGGAATCTTCTAAATTTAACAGTTTTGGATCTCTCCATTAACAATCTATCAGGGGTGATTCCATCGTCTTTGCAGAAGATGAAGAAATTGAATGATTTATATCTTGATGGGAATCACTTTCACGGGCACATTTCGTTGCATCTAGATAATTGTCAAAATCTGATGAAGCTTTATCTTTCTGACAACAATCTCAGTGGTTCCATATTCCCAATAGTTAAATCTCTACTCTTTTTGGACTTGTCTTACAACCGTTTGAGTGGGTCCCTTCTGGCGGAAGTAGGAAAAATGGACCATTTAATTGCTTTGGACATTTCAGGCAACAGATTCAGTGGCGAAATTCCAAGCACTCTAGGCGATTGTGATGGACTATTCGTATTAAGAATGAGGGATAACCACTTCCAAGGATCCATTCCTCAATCATTTAGATCATTAAGAAGCATTGACGAATTTGATCTTTCCAACAACAATATGTCAGGTGAGATTCCGAAGTTCTTAGAGGAATTTCACTTTCTGGAAATTCTGAATTTATCCTATAACAATTTTGAAGGCATATTACCAACTGAAGGAGTTTTCAAGAATGCTAGTGCCACTTTTATTGCTGGAAACAATGAGATCTGTGGAGGAATCCCAGAATTCCGGCTCCCTAAATGCATTTCTAGACCCTCCAAGAGCAAAGGAGAAGTTCGTAAATTGAAACTCACGCTCTTTATTATCTTTGGGTTTTTGGGGGTGGTTCTTGTTCTGATTTTTGTGTCTATATGTTGGTTGAAGAAAAAGAAAGCGCAAGAACCAACTTCAAGTCCCATAGCTGATAGCTGGCAAAACTTATCTTATGGAAGTCTCCTTAGAGCAACTGCTGGGTTCTCTTCAACTAATTTGATTGGTGTTGGGGGTTTTGGATCTGTTTATAGGGGAACACTCCAGGAGAATGGGACAAATGTTGCTGTGAAGGTGCTTAATCTAACACGTCATGCTGCTCTAAAAAGCTTCAAAGCCGAGTGCGAGGCTCTAAAGCGGATCAAACACCGAAATCTTCTAAAAGTACTAACAGTATGCTCAGGTACCGATTATGATAGAAATGACTTTAAGGCTTTGGTCTATGAGTTCATGGTCAATGGTAGCCTCGAAGAGTGGTTGCACCCAGCTCCAATACCATCTGATGTAGATGGGCCTTCAAAAAAATTGAGTCTCATCCAAAGGATAAAGATTTCCATTGACATTGCTTTTGCATTGGATTATCTTCATAACCAATGCCACAGCATCATAGTTCATTGTGATCTAAAACCAAGCAATGTCCTTTTAGATGCTGAGATGGTTGCACATGTCAGTGACTTTGGATTGGCCAAGATCATCCTTGAATCCACATCTTGCACGAACCCAAATATAAGCTCCGTTGATCTGAGAGGAACAATTGGTTATGCTGCTCCAGGTATGTCCCCTTAGGTCCCTAGCTCCCTCAAATGAAGAATTTGTTCATCATAAAATTGTTGATGTGTCTTTTCACAAAACTTTGTATTTCATAATGAGATTGTGCACGTGCAATTTTCTCATATCTCAACCATTTGTGTTTCTTGATAAGTGCAGAATACGGAATGGGAAGTGGGGTTTCTATTGAGGGGGATGTCTATAGTTATGGCATTCTCCTGCTAGAGATGTTCACAGGAATTAGTCCCACAGCTGAGATATTCAAAGAAAATTCGAACCTTCATAATTGTGTAGAGGAAGCTTTGCCTGAACGAGTTATAGAGATTACCGATCCCATTCTAGTTCAAGAAGCAGAAAGCGATGCATGCCAAAGGAGAAAAAGTACAATCCAGGATTGTTTGCTAATGGCATACAGAATTGGGATAGCCTGCTCAGTTGGAGTCCCAAGAGAGAGAATGAGCATCGCAGATGTAGCAGCTCAGCTACGTTTGATTAGGGACAAACTTTACGCAGCTGGTTTACGAGGATAAGTAATATACTAAAGCAGTAAGTTTTCCAGTACGTCCTACAAATTATGCCAAACGGAACCACTTACGCATAGACAAGCACCTAAGTTCACGCATTTTTTTAAAAATCTAGATTAACTTGTTGTTCTGGTAATGTGAAGATGGAGCCATGGAGGTAACGGAGTCATCATGCAGAGCCAAAGTGGGGTTGGAAAACTAGTGAAGTCATCCAACGAACTGTGGCAAATGGGAACCTTTTGTCGACTCAAAGTGAACGACAATGTCTTCGTCCTTTTCGGGAGATAAGAGACGTGGCAAGGGGGCTTCATCTCTTGTGCAAACGTGGAGGAAATGCTTCTCTAATGTATCTTGGTAGATCGAGTTCTGATATAGACTATGAATAGTTTAGGCCATGAAGAACAGAGGTGTGTTTCAATGTTCCTTTGAAACGAAAGCTGGCGTGTAAGAAAGAAGTGTTAGGGATGATGCTGTCATCTATACGGCTATATTGTGTAATAGAAAAGGCATACATGCAAGCCTGTACATGTCTCTTAAAGCCATGTGAGCAAGTACCTTTACCCTTTTCCTCTTTTATGCTAGTTGATTAGTTCGATCAATAAATACTAGTAGACATCATGCTTGCACATCCCACAGAATGGCGATGTCTATCGAAAAAGATTGTTGTTTTTTTACCTAATACAACTCTAATTGATTTTGCTCTTACGATTATAGAAATTATAAACTGAAATATGCTTAAACTGAAATTATCATAATATTTATAAAGATAAAAAAGCTAATAAATAGATACCATAGTTTGTTGACTTAGAAAAAAATGATTGAAATGAAAAAGATAATTTTAAAATCCAAGCAATAGTATAATTACAAAATCTTGTGAATAGTAACAAATTTTTTGCTGAAAAAAAGAACCGAAGGACTTACTTGACTTCATCATGGAAGTTGATAGACTAGATTGAACATCTTGAAATTTTAGGGACTAGATTGAACATTTAGGAATAGCTTAAGGACCACATTGAGTGAATTAAAAGTTCAAATATGATATTTTACATTGGGCCATATTTTAGAAAGTATTAGTGTCATTTTCCCATAATTAATTGAAGAAAAGTTGATAAAACATTTCAATTAAAGTTAGTAAGTTCATTTAAGAGTTGGTCAAGTTAAAATGGAGTCGAGAAAGTTAATCATGAGTCGGTTAAAGATAAAATGCTTAAATGAGAGTTGGTGATATAAAACAAATTGATAACTTACTCAGAGAAAGGTTTATAAGTCTTTTAATTAAGGTAAAACCGTCAATTAATTTAAGGGATGCTAAGAAATGCAAATCTAACATTGGTAAAAGCCAAGAAAAGAAATTAAGTAAAAACTGATTAATGTTGTAAGTTGATTGGACTTGTAAGGCAATATTGTATGGATACTTAATAGGAGAAAAGTTGGTGAGTTACGCCAAATTAGATTGGCAATCTCTAAAAAGTGTTAATACATCACCAACTAATCAAATAGAAGTTCATAACTTAGTAAAAGAATTGCTACATTGAAAAGAAAATCAAACATCGGTAAGTATCTAAAATTAAAGTTGGTAATCAAAAGCACATTGGTGATTTAAACCTATAAAAGTTGTTAACTCACCCTAATTTAGATATGTAAATTCATACAATGAGTTAGTAAATTGAAACAGTTAGTAAGTTATGCAAATAAAAGTTAGTAAAGTAGTACAAAAATTGGTCATACCATAATAAAAGGTTGATAATTTTAATAAAGTGTTGGTAAATCGCTAATAAGTTACTTAGAATAAACCATGGATCATATTTCTGATCAACAGATATTTTGCACTTATCGACACTCATTAAAATTGACCAAATCAACAGATCAAATCTTATTAGCCCATCAAGCACTCTCTTCATCTTATTGCTTTACTACAACTTCTTCACATAACAGTGACAGGGAAGGTCATCAATCATGGCCAAATCTCCAAATAATGCAACATTCATTCAGAACAGGACAACAAACTAGAAGAGGAAAGGAGTGGACTGAGTTAAATTTTATGCGGGGAAGCTCTGATTTAGCAATTCCAAAAATCAACCAGTCCACAATTCTAGAGTACACATTGATTTTCTTCCCCTCTTCTACGTATGTTAAATTATCATAAATCTGCAAAAAGATTGTATGTCTTGGAATCTACAGCAATAAGCCTCAAGGCCGCAATTGCTGCCGCAACTGACATACACCCGAAGAAACAGACATTGAGCCAATGCCATGACTTACGTAAGGAAGACATCTTGTTCTGCTTCGCCATCAAATACATGTGGTTGGCGAGGATGAACGTGAGAGGGAACGTGCTTATCGCCCCGGTGAGACTCTCGAAGTCCCCAAGGAAAGGAAGGAGGGCCGCGACCAGCGTGTTTATGGTGAGATATCCGCCTCTCACGAGAATCCTAAACGACAAGTTCTTAAATTTCAAAGCGCTCCCAGTGATGCCGAAGCGCGTGTCCATGTACTCGTACATTGGACTAGCAAATATCTGCAGAAGACAAAGGACGATAAAAAGGGTCATAGCTAGACTAAAGATGGAGAAAATTGTAGAGTCTCAATGTAACTTTGCTAAAACACCAGGATAGGTGCAACGTAATTATGGAGATGATCAAACAAAATCGAACAAGGCGAGAGGAGATACATGCAAAGAAATGACTGTTTGCAGGAAGGCGGAGATGTTGGCTAATGCCTTCACCCAAACTGGACCGCTGGTGCTATTGAGCAAATAGGACGAGGTTGAGGACCCATAGGCCCAATATCCGATAAATGTGACCGCATACATTGGTAAACATCCGACAGTGAACTGAAAGTAGAGAGCCTTCAGCATGTTCTTCACAGCAGGTTCTCTCACCGTTGCCTGTCATATACGCAAAACAACGAACGTTAAGGCATGTATGTAGACTGTGGATTTGATGGCAGAAGAAAATTTAAGCAGCATCTCTCCATCTAGCAGATGATGGACAAAAATTTCAGCAGTGTTCATGAGAATGGAGAATTGCCATTGAATGGCTAGACGGAGAAAAATATTTCAATCATAGTTAACTATAACAGAATCGGATTGTGTTCTGTCTAAATTGATCAGAAGAGACATAAGGTCATTCCCGAGTATATTAATCAACTCTATCGGTAAGAGTACTTGCTCTAAACTGAAGTAAGCAAAGATGGTTTCCATGCTTGTTTTGTAAACTTCTCTTTTCTCTTTAAAGGTCAAGGATTCAACTTTAAAGAGTACCTGAATCTCTGGTAGCATTCCTGTATTATATGCGAAAACAAGATTTGCTGTAGCACCTATGGTTGTAAAGATTTTGCTCGTTTTATCTCCCGGTATGCTATAATCTCTGGCAGGAGAATTAAGGCCTATAAATACAAGAACAAAGTTTAGAATTTCCAAGTCATGAAGAGAGCCTTTTCTTCAGAAAATATGATAAATTTGCACCATATTTCCACCACATAATACAGTCCGCAAAATATAATAATTAAGATGTTACAGTAGACGTGGCTTGATTGCAGTTGGAGGTATTCAACCAAAAGAAGATATCCTATTCACGGCAAACTATAGAGCTTGATGTGATTGCTTTCAGATAGGCATTTCCTTCAACCATTTATTGGTCAATTGGGACAAGTTCAAGGAGAGAGAATTGCAGCAATCTTTCGTTTGACAATATGTATGATCAACTAATAGGCAGAAACTAGGTGTATTCATCAGCTATTCCTGAGAAACTTGAACGAACATAGACAGAAGATCAGATTATGTAGACACAAACAGGGCAGATAGTGCTATGCTCAGCACTGGAAATAGCGTTCCATTTCAATTTTCCTTTCCAAATCCTTGGATGCGGCAGTTTCATACTAGACCATTTTAGTATATACTAAACAAACTAGATAGCTAAAACTTCCAGATTCAATGCACATGCAAGCACAATTTCAAGCCAAGGACAGAGGCGAAAGAAAAGCCCAGGGGTAGATACCATGTATCAATAAAATACTGTATCAATGTAAATAAAATGTTAACTTACCATCTCGTAGAGCCAGTACAAATGCTATAACAATGTAAACCAGACTGAGGACCGTGGAAACTCCCAGCCAGACCCTCAAAGCTGATAGATAAGGTATCCCGATGGCAAACAAGGCACAGACAAAACCTGTTATGGCAATAAAGTAAGGAAGCTTCATCACATGGTCATCCCGGAAGAGAACATAAACCGCCTGCATATCAAAGACGAGGACATAAATACAAGTATTACATCAAGTGATCAGAATACCAAGAGCAAAAAATCTAGATGGAAGGGAAAAATCCACATATTTGAATGCCAGAAAAGTAACAGATTTATCATGAGGAGAGAAGAACAATTTGAAACAGCAGCAGGAACCATGGGATATTTTTCCCTGTTTCTTGCAAAATTGCATGATTCTTTGATTTACTTGTGACAGAGTTCGACAGTAACAAAAACTTTTAGCAAGTAGATTTTCCTTCCACATGATTTTTACCTTCAGAGCCTCACCAGCCAAAATGATAAATCCAGTGTTAATCATGAAGAGATTAACATACTGTAGTCCCCATGTAAGAGAATAAGCTTTCCTACCTGCAGCAGGCAAGAAAAGAAAAGAAAAGGTTCATTTCTACATCAGGAGACGTTATAGTAATGGGAGATAATAAAGTTTCATCCCGTTTGCTCTCATACCATATATATGTCCAGCAAGGTCTCTATATCTAATGTGCCTCTTTCCACCAAATTCATGAAGCTTGGCAATGAGAACATTCGCATTCAGCGAAATAGCTGCTGCAGCAATTAATCCAAGTACTCCAGGGACCCAGCCTAGAGGAACCATGATGGTTCCTGAATATCCAAGAACAAAAACACTGTTGACGCCAGTGGTTAGGACAAATGCCGCCTGGAACCATGAATCTGCAACATGACAGGGAAAGCTAATTGGAAACGTGAAACATTAATCAAAATAAGCTGGAATTAGCAAAATGACTAAATACAGGAGAAAAGATGATTGTTGAGCTTTCATAGTAGTCAATATACTAGGTACAAGGGCAAGCATGCCCTCGCTTCTAATACTGTTGATTGGTCAAAATTCAGGAAGTGGCAATTCATCGTTCCTTCCTCCTCAGCTCTTCACTCAAATCCAAACAGAACACCACAAGGATGCAGCCATATACAAAAGCAAATCACGAAAGAACAGTGTTTCTCCTGCAGAACAAAAGAATGCCCAGAGACAACTTACATCTACTCCACAGATTGAAACGTCGCCCTTTTTACCTCCAATCCTCCTCTTCTAACTCATGAAAGCAGCACAACATTCAACAAGAAATTAAGTTCAATGTTTTCTCTGCTTCAGCAACATCGATTGAAATTGAAAAAAAAAAAAAAAAAATCACCTCCCACCGCATCATAAAATCCCCTTTTTCCATCATGCTCAACCTCTCCAACCATTCAACATACCAATAGCCATGGCAAGCACCTCATCAATCTATACTCCTTCCTTGTTGACTTATCAAGGAAAATGCACTTTCCAACAACAAATAAGGGTACACCAGAAAATCCCATCATCCCAAATACTAATAAGCATAATCGGACACCGCCAGCTCCTAAATTCTACATTGCCGAGCATAGACAAACCGCTACTCAAAGCCATAAAAATCAGTCCTTTTTGCACGAAAACAGAGGCTAAAGGCAGAAAGAAGATATGGTCAAATTTGTTCTTGGAACGTGCCCTTTTTCCATCAAGTGCTTACTAGTAAGTACGTGGTTCCCTCGAAAAGAGCTCTTTACCTTCCGAAGAAGAAACATACCAGACACAGCTAAAAAAATTAAAGGATCCTAATTGCAAATATTGACAAAGGTTCCCCAGAAAGGGCGAGCCAAGGAAAAACGCCAGAAAAAATCCCACTTGTTCCCCTCACAGAAATCAGATTCCTGTATATAAAAGCAGAGCAAAAAAAACTGAAACAGGAACGAGAACGATCACATTCGCACTGTACCTCTGCTAATGAGATGCGCGGTTTCCGGGATCTCGACGCCCTCGAAATGCTCATCGTCATGGACCTTCCTCGATCCCCCCTCACCACCTCCCTCCATCGTCATTTGCTGGTCTCCTCCTTCGCCAACCCTACTGCCACTTTCTAGGAGTAATTCCTCTGCCTCCTCCAAAATGCCCGTTCTCGTTGTCAGAGCCAGCGTGTCTAGCCCCGCCTCCCCGCTCTCGTATTTAAGAGCGAGAATCAATCGCAACCAGCGAAAAGCCCACGCCCGGAAAAGAAAAACTCAGCCCCAAAAAGGTAAAAAAGAAAAGTTGCCCAATGAAAACCGAAGAAATTAAACAGCATCCTCAGGTTCAAAAAGCGAACCCCCAATTGAGTTTTTCCCTCTCCGCCCCTCCCTGTCCTTGCAGAGTTGCCCTCCACAGAAGAGAGAGCGACAGAGAGAGAGAGAGAGAGAGAGAGAGAGAGATTTGTGACACTTCCTAAAAACCGCGCGGTGGTGGGAGATTGGTTCACATGGAGCTTCTGAATTTTCCTTGTCGGTAACAAGGATCACTCCGTGGGGACCACAGACCGATTCGGTGCTCGGAGGTTCGCGATAGGGGTCTTTCGGGTTTTCCGAGGCCGATGAGGTCGGGGATTCGTTAAATACGGTTGGGCCGATGGCGGGGAGGAGGGTCTGGTCGATCGCCGCGATCGACGGACGACCGGGCGCCACGTCACGCGGTGCGTTCGGATACTCTGCGCATTCTGCATGAGGAGAATGTTTCGGGTCAGCCAAAGAGATGCCCCGCACGTCATCAATCATCCTTGCTTAGTACCGGCTGCTCCTTAATTCAACTTTTTTTTTGGTTTGGTACGCAATTATTACTGTTTCCGAGGCAAACATCGTGTTAATAGAAAACCGACACGTTCGGAAAAGCAAAGAGTACATTTCATTTGACTTTGGATTTCTCGGCATTTCAACCGGTCAAAAAGGATTTACAAACGTGCATGAATGAATATTAGTATTTGGTGAACCAACTAGGTTAGTTGATTGATGGATGTCCAAAGTTCTTTTTGCTCCACTCCCGTTTTGAGACAAGAGTCGGTGTCCCAGAAGATAGATTTCTTATTTGATTTTCAAGAAAGATGAAATACCAAAAGAATTGATGTGCCTCTTTTTTCCTCTTATTTGATTCTATACTTTTCCCATCTTTTTTATCGCGATCACTGAAGTCATGTGTCGAGTTGTAATTGAATGTAAATACCTCTCTACAATTCATAAGTCACTTGTGCCATAAATGGGATTACACTTAGCAAATGCATTTATAAATACCTCTCTATAATCCATAAGTCATTTGTGCCATAAATGGGATTACACTTAGCAAGTGCATTTGTTTTTATCTTTGGTATACTTTGTAAAAAGAAAATAAAAAAATCTACATCAAAATTCGAAAAGATGGTAGCACTGTCACGATTGTGCCTGCCTTTTTTTTTCTTTTTCTTTTTTTTGGGTTGATTGTGCCTGCCTTTCTTTGCTCCCTAGGGCTTGCGTTAGGAACCTGTCTATCCGTGAAAAGAGAAAAACACATTTGCACAATGCCCATCTTATCGACTCAAACTCGTTTTTAAGAAGGAAGGAACTTCTTGGAATGAAAGATTCGTCAACGAGAGACAGCTGGTGGGCTGGGGAAGTTTCGTCCATGGATGGATTGGAGAAGAAAGATTGCAGGTGACTCAGAAGCTAAGAAGGAGCATGCTTGACGCAAAGAGACAAGCAAGCGCAAAGTGCTCTTTAAATTGTACTGCTCCCGCGTCAAACGTTGGCGCAGTTGAGAACGACGTAAACCCAACCACAGAGAGAGAGAGAGAGAGAGAGAGGAAATTCCACCCACGTACATGATGCCGCCCGAGATAAAGGTGCTGGCAATCATATCATGGCACATTGATGCCTTAAAAAGAATCTGCCTTTTCACCTAGTGAATGTTTCGAAATTTGATTCAAATACAAAAGTTTCTTGGGACACGCATCGTGCGAATAACATGATTGTCAAGCAAGGTATACCTTTTTAATTTATGATGCACATAATAATTATTATTTTTTTTTATCATTCTATATATTTGTTATCGAAAACATGTTTGGAACATAAATCATTTTGATAACGCAATTTCATTTTTCTATTTCTATGAAAAAAATTTAGTCTAGAAATATGTTTGCAATATAAATGAGAGTCAGAAATATTTTTCTTTTCCATTTTTGGAATAGAAACAAAAAATAAAAACTATTTCGATTATCGCTGTCCACTGCCTGTCCATATATGATTTCTACATCAACACTTTCAATTCAATTGATTAAGGATGTTTTATCTCACAAAAAAAGTGAAGCACAATGAATAGAAAAGAGCATGAGAGCGACATATTTAAGGAGGCCTATCAAATGAATCTCTATTGTGAGAATAACAATTTTGTATCATTATCAATTAGGGATTTCTACTCAAAAATTCGTTCTAGGAATAGAAATATAAATTATACTGAGGAACATAATAGTTATCATGTACACTTTCAACTACCTTGATAAAATTTTATACAAGTATTGCCCGCAAGGAGGTAAAATATCTATACACGTATTGGACTATCCATTCATGGGGTCCTTTTCTTCCACTTCATGGAGAGAATCGTTGACGGGTCGAATGATTTTCCCAAAGCAATCATTCGCTCGGATTTCTTAGTCTCAAATAAGGACACTTTAGAGATAATTGATGCCATATCATTCATTATCAGTCTCCATTATTGCGCTTCATGGTTTTGGACCGTTGTTTTAAAATAATGAAGCGATGCTAGTGGCACAAATCCACAAACGATCTCGGACGGACGATGCCCTCCACTACGAAAAGGAAGAGCACCATGGTTGATGTTGAGCCGTGACGCTATGCACACTTTCTGTAAAGAAGAAAGAGGAGTATTACATCATTGTCGCGATACTATTCTGAACAGCACGACGAGTCATGAGAAGATGCTTGAGTTTTCGCAGGATTAATTATTCTTTGAACGTCGGGGTGAAGCTTTTCTAAGGCAAGAGCCGTCTTTTCGAGGTCATACGGGTCCACTGCTTTTCATATATATGTTTGAACCAGGGAATAGTTTGCTCCACTTCTAAAACTGCTTTAATATGGCATTAGAGCGGCAAGAGTATCAGAATCAATCTTTTGTTGCCCTTTAAACTTAAATTAAAGAACAGTGTGGATTTTTAAGAGCCATCTCAAAAGGAGGAAAGTTGGTCACAGAAAAGCACCATCCGTAGGTTTAGACATTGGCATATTCTGCTGCAGGTGGTTGATGGAGTAAGAGGCAATGTACGGGTACGTCAGGTTTGCCTTTCCGGTGAACTACGTTGGACCCCTTCTCGTCTGCCGGCGCATACGTTCCAAATCTACGGAGCTCGGTCATTGAAGAATTACGTCTTCTTTATGTGCCTTTCATGATTACTTTCATTTGAAGCCCCCAACTTGGAGGAGACAATGAATCCACAACCGAAATATTACTATATGGTATGGTTTAATATTTAATTATTTTAACACTCCCATTCACAATTTAGTTTGATTTGTTTTTGTCTAATGCTAAGCGTTGGAAATATTTAATTATAGAGACAAATAGGAGCTGGAATAGAGATTAGAAAGATTCGAATTTAGGATCTACTACTCTGAAACTACTATTAATTGTTTTAAAATTTTAAACTAGTAAATGAAAGATGTGATTTAATATCTAATCTAATTATTATAGCAACGAATGCTAATAGCCCAACTGGGAGAAAGGAATCTTTTAACAAAATTCCTGGATAGGAACAGGGCAACAACCGAATGATAGCGACCTAGATATTCAATCCAATTATTGAGAATTGAGATCGTCCTGTTGTGTATGATCTCGGACAGAGAGCAACAGGGCAGGACAAATTGAAGCTGGGCATGTGCCCTTCTTGCTACACGAGAGTGGCAGATGGTGACGGCCCAAGAATATCTGGGAATTGACGTGTCCCTTCTAGGAGCTGCAAGGAGGATGAATTTCACGTTTTGGTGGGTGGTTTCAGGACCAGTGCGAGCGAGGATAGTATCGTAGGAACAGTACCGAGACCATGACCTTTCTTATGTTTCTTGTTCTTTCGCCAGAGATGTTAGTCCTTTCATCTTTTGTTCTCCTTTTATGATACCGTTCCTTCGGTTCAACAAGGGCTTCTAGGGGCCCTTGAGCCACCAATACCCCCTTGTGGCACGTCGCTCTCAAGTGTATTTTGTTGTAATTCCTGTACGAAGTACCCAAATACGGGTGGACATCTATTTATTAACGACTATCAATCCTGTAAAGAACAGTTTCTCGATCTGGGTCTGGCCCTCTCAACAAGACTCGAGATACTAACCATTCAAGTAGCCATATAAAGAACAGATGGATGTATCTCTCTAGTGGGCCTTGTGAGCCCACCCTCCTCGCTTGGGCAATATTCAAACTCAAAATTCTTCTACCCAAAGCCGGCAAAAGGACACAGATGGAAGTAAACCAAATTCTGGACCCCTCTGCGGGCTATACACCACAGCTCATCAGACGCTAGCTAAGATTTTTCAGATAGCTTGACACGGCAAACTCCACCAGATTTATATATATCATATGGTTACTCATAAGTAATTGGTGCAACAAAAGATCCGTCAATCGAAATTTAATTTACTTCTTTTTTCCCTCGGGCTGACTGAAATTCATGAGAAGTGGAAACAGAGGACAAGAAGTTGACTGAATCAAATTCGCAGTCAGATGAAAACTTACTCATCCTCACCAGAAAAGTGGAAAAGGATCTCAATTAGCATCGCCTTATTCGCCAGAAGGTAAGAATAAGACAATGGCTGCAAGCAACATTTACCACGCCATCATAGCTGAGGCGTTCCTAACTAAATTCTCAATCTTTATTCCAATCTCAACCCACAAACCGTCATGATGACCATTGATGAATAAGAAAGGGTAAAACTATGGCTTCGGCAAATATCACCGTTCTTTCAAATCCTACAATGACTACACTCATGTAGAGGGGTTGTATCTCCACTAAAATTGTCATGTCTACCAGAAGCCACACCAGCTAGCGCTAACAGCCTACATTGCAAAGCTTGTTTCACCTTGTCCCTATAGAGAACAACAAATTCTCAAGGAACAGTGACATTTTCCTAGAACGTGTTGAAGTTTCCTCAGGGGCTGCAGAAGTAGACATTGGACGTGAATATGCACCAGAGAAATGCTAAGTACATAGCCAGGCTTACTAAAAAGGGAAGGAGAAAGAAAAAGTGAAATGCTTAGAGGGAGACGGGGGAGAAAAAGAGGACAAAGACGAAAGGTGATGCATCGAAACATTTGTAAGCAGATGGAAAACAAGAACATGAAACTTCTGCAGCTACAGGGAATTCATTGATTTCTCTTGGCACAGTGCCAAGGAAAGGGTAACTCATTCACATGATCACAAACCTGTCGCAAACACCTACCCACCATGGTTTCTATTCATAAGTGGACAACTAGACATATTCACGTAATTTCTTTCACAGAAGGAACTACAAAGTTCACTACAGCCGTAGAGCAAATTGAAAGACAATACCTGAGACTAGCATGTACGAAAATAAACAGTCAGCTCATAACTCAATGCTTAACACCTTCGACATCCTTCCCCTTGACCACATTGATCTTTTCATACTTGAAGTCCACAGGACGCACGGAACGTTCCACTGGAAATACACTGTGCCTATTAGCAACAAATGCCCACACAAAGAGCCCCAGGAATGCCAAAAGTGCCCCACAGCCTGTGGCGAAAATCACCCCGCCAAGAATCGCCAAAGTACACTTGCCTCTCTTGCGCGACTTACCGTGCTTGCTAGAATAGCCGTGTGGATCAGCAGGTAGAGAATGCATCAACATCGGAACTTTCCTCGGCTTAAACCTCCAAGAGTACACTCTAATAGTCTGTGAGGAATTCCCATTCGACGAGCTTATTCCGACATAAACATCCTCATCTCTCCATATTCGCAACAAGTCGATCGAATATGCGATGATTGGATCATACGGTCTTGGATTCCTAAACTTGCTCAGTCTAACCTCAAGTCTCTTCGAGCTCCCGTCGTAATCCACCCACGACTTCAATTTCTCTCCACTGCTCAGTACTAAGCCTACAGACGACGCATTCCAGACGCTAACAGACATAAAATTGCCCAAATCTACACCTACATGGTTCCCATTCACATCGCCTACTTCCTCATTCATCCAAGTATCGTACTCGACGCCGACGAACCTGCGATCCCCGGAGAGACCGAACGCTTCCGCTCCGAGCTTGAAATCCCTGGGGAACAGCACAAGAGCGAGACCGTCGGCGTTACCGGGCGAGATCGAGAAGGCGAACTCGGACGAGAACGACGTCGGAGCGGCCGAGCTCGGGTCGGCGAACCTGAAGGGCCTCGGCCACTGGAGGAAGCCGGAGCTGGAGGCCGAGTGGCGCGTGACACGCACGTGGGACCCGCCGGCACCGTCGACTAGAGTGGCGTCGCCGTGGAGGGATATGCCGTCGTCGAAACCGGGGAGGCCGTCTAGGGTTTTGGGCATGAAGAAGAGACAGACGGAGACCCTGGCCAGAGCGAGCAAGGGAACGACAATGTGGATGATCAGGAGGCGAGAGAAGGTGAGAGCGGAAGGTCTCGACATGGTCGCTTGAAGCGATCGGGTGTGGGGTTTCAGTTGCAGAGAGCAGCAAGAGGAAGTGCAGAAGCAAGGAAGAAGCAGCACGAAAGGAACAAGACGAGCGTGGACGATTCGCGCGCGTGGGATTTACTTCCTTCTTCGCGCGTGGGGATGGAAGTACGGATTGAAGAATTATTCTGGGCCGTGGGTGGCGCGAAAAGCAAGATCGTGCCTGGTCGATTAGTACGTGGGCCTTTGGACCTGGGCCTGGCCTTGCCATCGACTTTCACAATAAGGCCGTTATCCTTGACCCGGTCGACGGGCGGGCCGGACCTCGCACCGGTCCAAAATCGTCATATGTCCCGACTCAATTTGGGAATCAACCGAAGAGGATTCAACAGATCGGTTCAAGCCCCGTTCTCAACCGAACCGGTTCGGTTCATCAGCAAAAACCCTGGGGGTTAGTTATCTTCTGAACCGCTCATGTAAAATCGATTTTTGACGAGTTGTAATCTAATAGAAAAGATAGATGTAGAAGTTGTCGCGCAAGATATTTGATCCAAGGTGATTTGATAAGTCTTGAAGTGTCACCACCATTTTATCAAGAGAAGTTAACATATCAATTTCATCAAAATTAGAATTGATCTAATCTTAATAATTAAAGAAAATACTTGTGACCTGATTCTCAAGCTTACCTTGAAACATGCCTAAAAATGACTAATTCTAGGAGGTGCAAAAGAATTGGAAACTGCTCGACTGGTGATTCTAATAAAGACCAATTCAATTCTTGATTATGATTTATTAATACCGGTTCAATTCCCGATTTTAGATGTAAAAATGTTTATCACCTAAATTATGTTAGAATTTTCAAATATCCCAAACTCTCTCTCTCTCATCCTCATATGTTGTGTCTTTTCATGATCCCTAAAACTCTCTCTCTCTCTCTCTCATCCTCATATGTTGTCTTTTCATGATCCCTACAAACTCTCTCTCTCTCTCTCTCTCTCGATCTCTCGATAGATGCGGATCTTCTCCTCACCTCTTGCTCTCGCCTCTCCCTCCACCACCATGCCTCTACTCCCACTCAACCTTGTTGTTGATGTACTCATCTTCGTCCCTTGTCTTGTCCTCTCCCACCTATGCTCACACCACCCAAAGACTTGTGCCTGCCCTTCCCCATCTCTTGCTCGCCCTCTTGCCCCCCATCCTCCGCCACCAGGCTTCTACTCATTCTCCGCCTTATCATCACCATACTCATCCTCACTCCTCATCTCGCCCTCTCCCACCTATGCTCACACCTTCCCCATCTCTTGCTCTCCCTCTTGCCCCTCACCCTACACCACCGTCCCTCTGCTCATTCTCCACCTCATCATCGCCATACTCATCCTCACTCCTCATCTTGCCCTCTCCCACCTATCCATGCCTGCCCTTCCCCTCCTTCGCTCCTCCCTATACCTTCTCTACCTCCCTTGACTGGCTCCATGGACCCATTCAAAAACTAGATAGGATTGGTGGTCTAATTCTCATTTTATGGAATTGACCCTTAGTGGGTAATTTCCAATTTATCCCCTTGAAATCAATCACTCCTAACTAATTTTAAAGGGTCCCCTGATTTTAAAAAATCTACAAGTGGTCCAACTAAGTAAATACTAAGTCTTTTTTTATTGGACATTGACTCACCCGAAACCAATCGCTCCACTTGCAATTAAGATATCTAAAACCTTCCATGTGAAATTGATTAGATCCATGCAGGGTTGAAACCATGAAAAGAATAGTGCAACCATGCTGGAAATTGAACGAAAAGTTGATGTCCATAAATTACAAGCTTAGTGGAGTTGATCTCACCTACTTATGCAGCTTCAAATCTACTACTAGATCAATTTTAAGGTAAGTATCTATTCCGTAATAAAAACCAATCACTTTACTCAAAGTCAAAATCCGACTTTTCAATTCTCCAATGTTCAACTTCCGACGTTCCAAATTTTAGGGAACTTTGCATATTTATATTTCGATATCGTCAAACACGTGTGATTCGGTAATAAAGGATCGAGTCGAGGGATGGAATTGGATGGGGGCAAAGACTTCGTAATGGCCATTACACCGTCCATAATTTTATTCACGTGGGTTTCATCAAATCCGACGGTCCAAATCCTAGAGGATTCGACATGCCCCCAGCGCGCGCATGCACGAGAGAGTTTCCCCCTTTAGGCGGGAACGAGCTAGAACGCTCTCGGCCACTTAAGGGAGGGAGGGGAAATGCCCCATTTACCCCTGGGCGAGAGAGGGAGGGAGGGAGGGAGGGAGAGAGACGAGTGTCTACAAGACGGGTCTCTTCAGCTCTTGGCATCCGAGCGAGGGAGAGCGATATGCAAACTGGGTGGGTGGGTGGCTACCAAACGAGGCAAAGGCGATGAAGCGAAAACGGTCGTCTTCCTTCTTTGGCCGCCCCCCAACCTTTCGTCTCGTCGCGCCACGTTGAAGCCTCATAAGGTAATCCAGCTCAGGAACGGCTCGCGAGCGCTCCTCCCCTCCTCCGCGAGCTCCTCCGCGTCGTCGCCGTCCTCGTCATCGTCAGCGTCATCGTCATCGCCATCACGCCCCCCTCGCTCATCCTTTTTGGCAGTTCTCTCTTTAATGACCTTCCTCACTTTGCAAGGCCGAAACCGGCAACCATGTCAGCACCAACCCATTCCTCCGCCTCGTTTCGCTTCCCTTTCCCTTCCCTTCTCTCCGTGCCGCATTCGCACTCGCCTTCGTCCGCCACCCCAGAAGGGAACACCCAAAAAAAAAAAAAAAAAAAAAAAACCCAGGATCGTCTCGTCTCGTCTCGAACCCTAAGAGCCCGAGAGCGTCGCGATGCGTCGGGCCGTGGATTTCGACCTCAACGTCGTCGAGCAGGACGGCGGCGGGGATGAGGAGCCGGAGCTGCCGGAAGAGGATGAAGAGGAGGAGGAGGAGGAGGAAGAGCAGGCCGAAGTGGAGGCGCAGGGAGGAGAAGGAGAAGGAGGAGGAGGAGGAGGAGGAGGAGGAGGAGGAGGCGGACGGGGAAGAGGAGGGGGAGGCGGTCGGAGAGGCCGCAGTTGGTCGGCGGAGGAGGACTCCATGCTCACCCGGCTCGTGGCTGCTTTCGGGCCGGGGAACTGGAATGCCATGTCGGCGATGATCCCCGGTCGGACCGGGAAGTCGTGCAGGTTCCGTTGGTTCAACCACCTCGATCCCAGCGTCAAGCACGGGTCCTTCTTGGGTAATCGTATTAAGCCTATTTCGTTTTTCTTTCTTCCTTCCTTTTGTTTTGCTCCAGCTAAAAGAAGAGTGTACCATAGAGATGATGCCGAGAACCGGGTTCTGTTTGGCATCGATCCGGTTCGACTCGTGGTCGTGCTTAATTTTGAGTTTTAGCTTGTGGTTTGATGCGACCGAAACTTTCTGCGAAGTTCGTCTATCGTTTTCCTCGACGGATGATAATTTAGAGGTTTTGTGTGTGAACTCTGGCTGTGCTTTGATCGTGCTACATTATACTGTTGTCAGCCTGTTGACTACGATCATAGCACTTGTGTGTGTAATTTTGCAGTGCACGTCCAAACCGTAGAGCTTGGTTCTGTCGGGTACCACAGCCAAGTCTTGACGAGCACTTCCATGTCCATTTCGAATTTTAGATCTTCAGGAGTTGTGTTTTTATGTACCTGATATGCGTTTTAGGTTAGGGTTGGTTATTGCATTACCTCTCTAGCGGCCGTATCGCCCTGTATTTTTCATGCAACTGCTTGTGTCTGTTAGCTGACTTAATCGCTGTGGAATAGACCTCACTGAACTCTTTCATGTGATAAGAGCATCAAGATATGCTGAGAGCATGAGAGATTGTTTCTTTTGGGCTTAAAGCTCAATGACGTGATATGCATGGCCCGAATTACGTGTAAGAGGCGGTAAGTAACGAGGGAGAGTTTACAAGGGCTGCACTTTCCTAATATATGCACCGGGTGACAGTGAATGATCTGGTATATATCCGTCTTAATTATTGTTTAGCACTTCTGGCTTTAGATTCTGCCGTTGATAGTTAATTAATGGATCGTAACGGTTAGAGTTTGAGATTGAGCTAACGAGAACCGTCACATGATCTTCGTCATGTTTCAGTTGAAAAGTTGAATAGTTGGATATCTTAAAGCTTTGACTGAGCTGTGTGTGCACATTTTGCAGTATGTCTCTGTCAATTTTTCTCCTGATCATAGGTAGTCCTAGAAGGCACGTCAGAAAGTAAGCTTTCCTCAGAGGAAATTGAAATCTGATACTGTGGTAAACTTTTGGAATAACCAGCATGCTATTTGACAGTTTATAACATGCATTTTAACCACGACCGTGATGGACTGCCTATAGATCTGGTGAAAGCAAGCAGCCATTTTTGCGATCCTCATCTTTTTATACACCTTCATATGTTTAGGACATTAATGTCATCTAGTTGCTCCCTCAATTTGTAATTCCACTCTAATGGGTTTCCTCTATCACTACAAATGGCAATTAAAAGAATTGATTTCATGGATTTGTGTCAAAGTTTACTCACAGTAAAATTCTAACAAAACTTAACTCCAAGTGAAATCAGAGGATTCTTATGGGTTAGCGACTCATTAACACCAACTAAGCAAGCAAATGATTCAATCTTAGACTCTAGGTCGAGAAGTTAAGCATAACTCATCTCTATTTGCTCTTGCCAAGGTCCTCTAATATTTTGCAATCTCAATCTTAAAATTACTAATCCCCTTGAAGCCCTAGTGAACTGATCAATTTGTGTTAAGTTACCAAAAACGCCACCCCCTAAGTACATAACAATTGATCAGCTCACAAGAATTGCATGGTTGTGTGATATATATCAATGGCATGGCATTGTTGTGTTTACCATACAACTATTTTGTAGACCGATGCACCTATGCTTCATTTGTGCAAGAGAAACGGAAAATAATGGTTTTGATTAGTAATTATCACAGTAGTGTGCATGTCATAAATATCTTAGCATATCAGTGGTTGAAATGAAGCTATTAGAGCCTATTGATGTTTATCTCCTCTCTTTATGAAAATATAAAGAAGCCTCCCTTATGCCAACTTTTAGACAAGTAATGTTGTTCATTCATGTTCTCATTATAGGTACCAAATCAATGCACGTTTCAAAGCAATGAGCAAACTAGTTGTGGCATTGGAAAACTTTCTTTTTAGGTGAAGATGGGAAATATGGGTGCTTGTGTTACAATAATCATATCACAGGATGTAACAAGATTAAGAATAGATCTCGAGAATATATGCTGACTCATAGTACCAAGCGTTTATGGGTGAACAAATTAAAAAGCATGACGAGTCACTGTAACTCTTTGGCGTCAACCTTTCTGATATCGACTTTTGGATTTACCATACATTACTTTAAGATCACGTGATGGTGAAGGAGAAGCAAGGGAGGCTGGTTGGAAGAATTTTGCTATACATAGTTTCAGTAAGACACAATAAAATTTTTGAGTAGCTTGTGCATAAGGTTGATCGAAGAATGTGAACCAAAGAAACAAAAAGGGTATATTCATGAAAAGCATCTACATATTGGCTGACGGAATGCATTCCAAGTTCTGGATGTTTTCCCTAACATTTTCTGTGCCTTAGAATGGGCATGATTTTGTTTTTAGCCAATGGAGTGCATTAGCCAAGGAAATCAAAGATCTACAATGGGAGTGTCCACTGTAAAAAGAAATGTTCATGTTCTCATCTTCAAAGGCACGGTTTTGGTTTCAGCCAATGGAGTGCATTGGACATAAAATTTAAATGGCATGCTTGATAATGTAGCATATTCTTTTTTCTACGATTCGTTTATATTTTTGTGGTCTTGTGTGGAAATAGCTAATGACTTGAGATTTGAAGTTCCTGAAAAATTGCCAATGTGCAAGTTTCTAGCAATCATCACATAATTTCTATTTTCATCTTTAACATATTCTTAAGGGCTGTGAGGATGAATTTTTATGTATGAGTAAATCCTTTTAATATAAATAGATATGTGATTCACTAGGAGTAATTTGGTAGAATTAACTAGTTCATTAATGTTGTTCTAGTCATTTGGTGTGCTTCTAAATGATAAGAATTATTGGCATTTCCCAAGATGTGAAGATCTTGTAATTTGGAATCTTGTTCTACATTCCTTTTTGGCGCAAGGAACTTTTGGCTTTGTTGACTGACATTTCACAAAACCTCTCATTGGAGGCTCATTACACTCCATATTTAACCAGTATCTTGGCTTGAATGTTCTATATCGGGCTTCTTATAACGCTTTTACTTCTTCAATGGCTTATATTTGTTAGTTGAAAGCTCGGCATTTATTGGGCTGCTGATTTAGGCCATATGATGAGGTCACATTGTCTATTGTGCTTATAAAGGAAAGTGGTTTTGAGTGTATTTGTGTTAATTGTGCTGTTCTGCCTTTGACTCTGCTTGTTTTTGACTGTGATGAGCTGTTTCATGACCTGACTATTTTGGAGGGTTGGGGGGACATCTGATCCTCAGCTCGTGCGTTGGTTTACCGAAATCATGTCCCCTATCCCACTTCCTTAGAAAATGTGTTAAACTAGTAAGCTTGGTTTCCTTGGTCGGAATAGCTAGTACTAAACTCTAGTAACTTAACTTTTATATTTATATGAGGCATCAAGATGGTTTTGCGAACAGGTGTGTAGTGCGTGGGATGGTTTTCAGGAGCATAGCCTTATTCAAAAGTCATAACATGTCGCCCACTTCCTACAGTCTGACCTGAGGGTGTAGATGTTATTGAAAGTAAGCAAGTAGTAGTAGTGCGTTGAGGTGGGAACCAGCTAGTCTTGATATGAGTATCCCTATTAAGTTATGGCACATTTGTGTCGTCTTCTTGTGTACTAGCGAAGGATAGTTCACCTCGTAAATGCCCATGCTCATTTGGCATGTTTACAGAGAATTGCTTGCCGTGTGCTGCAAATGCCTGGTTTATTATCTCGTATTGATCTAAACATCTAGTTTGTCTGAGAAGAGTTGTTTTGTGCTTTCCACATAGGAATGTCAAAACATGCCCTCTCCTTGATTCACCTTGACTTGAAGGCAGCTGGAGACAGTGTTTAATACTAAGGGTTCTTTAGATAGCCTGCTTGTGTTATTTGCATCTAGAGCTATCTGTACATTAATACAATTTGCTTTGACAGCATCCACTGGTGATTCTGGTGGCTCTTTTCCCAATTTAGATGAAATTTGGAGGTTTCATTTTTTATTTTATTTTTTTGCATGGAAAACGCTATGTGAAGGCTTCATGGATATGATTGTGTCTAGGCTTAGCCAAATGCATGTATATTTAGGCCGGTATCAGAAACATTATGGATCACGTGCTGAGTCCATTGACTCGTTCTATAGATTTAACAAAATACTTAATAATGTGGTTTGATAATATTTGGTCAAATAGAATGTTTGTGATTGTAGATGCGAGCATACCTTTTCAGAAATTTACATCATAGCTTCTTCAGTGGTGCCTCCTTTATCTGCTTTATGTATGAATTATAGAGGAAACCCTCTTTCCTTGTTTGGGAATACAATGTTATTTCGGTGCCACTTAATGATTGGCAAGTAAGGTTGGTTGAAGATTCGTCGACATCTTCATTATTCCTTTAAGTGCCACCCTTCAGATGTTCTTATCCTCAATTACCGCATGATGAGTGATTAATGCTTTCACTAGTATACTTGTTTTATTCACGTTTACTATATTTGTATAGATCTTGCTTTGAAGACTTTTATACTTGTGATGTTCACTGGTGTTTTGCTTGTTACAGAAGAGGAAGACCAAATCATCCTGGCCGCTCATCAAATCTATGGGAACAAATGGAAATCAATTTCGAGGATGCTACCCGGTAGAACGGGCTATGCAATCAAAAATCACTGGAATGCCAGTTTGAAAAACAAGAAGGTGGAGCAAAGGAGTCCCGTGTTATCTGCTAGTGACGTGACAGCAGCTCAAATCTTAAGGGAAATGAAGGCTTTCACTCAGAAGGCACTGTCCTCTGGGGATGTGGTAATGAGTGGAAACCATGAGGAAGGAGATAGTGGAAATTATCATGGACGTCAGAACTGTGAAGATCAAGCATTTCAAGGTGAAGGAGGTTCTCTTGCTGCTGAGATAAGGGAAAACCCTCCTGTCCTTCGTCCAAAAGCAAGTTATGGCGCATTTAGTGTTTATCAGCCTCCAAGTGGTGGTCCTGGAAATAATTCTGGTGCTCCAACCGTGGTTCCCCTCCAGGGACCTCTAGCACAGGCCCTTGGT
This sequence comes from Corymbia maculata, assembly GCA_014182735.1. Classification (NCBI taxonomy): domain Eukaryota; kingdom Viridiplantae; phylum Streptophyta; class Magnoliopsida; order Myrtales; family Myrtaceae; genus Corymbia; species Corymbia maculata. Next base: position 39,434,752 of record CM024688.1, on the reverse strand, counting down.
TCAGAGTTTGGCATCCACCATTTTCTCAAAGATGCCCATAGGGAGCCTTTGATTCCTCACCAATGTGGCCATGGTTGCTGTTCAGGTCAAAATGGACCAAATGGTGGAAGCTCCTTGTTGGGGCCTGAGTTCATTGATTACATTGAGCCTCCCTCCTTCTTGAGCCAAGAGCTGATGTCTATAGCAGCAGACTTGAACGAGATTGCATGGGCTCAATGTGATCTTCCAAGTGATCCTGATCCTGGCTTTGTCTATACTGGGATGCCAAGCATGGAGATGCGGCAGCCGACCTCTCCAAGCCAGAGAGATTCTGCTGCCTTTACTACTGAAGCATCAGCACAGGAAAATAAGAATGATCCCCGTGGCAAGTTGAAGGGTGTGAAGCGGTAATATATCGGTTGCCAGGCCAGATTTTGGGTTGCCAGCTCAAGTTGAATGTTTCTGTTAAATGCATCATTTCTTTCCTTCTTTCCTTTTTAACATTCTGAATGGGACATCGCCTTGCCTGCCTGAGAATTGACAGCAATACTCTGACGTTCCATTGGATCATTGTTAATTATCAGTTGCTGAGCCTGATTTTGTGGTAACAACTCAAGTTGAATGTTTCTGTTAAATGCGACTTCTTTCTTTCTTTCTTTCCTTTTTAACATTCTAAATGGGACATCGCCTGACAATATAGTTGATGACTCCATGTGTTTGCCCGCCTGAGAATTGACAGCAATAATTTGACGTTCCATTGGATCATTGTTGATTATGTTGTATTGATTTCTTTTTAACTGTCCATCTAATGTCCTTGATTCGCTATTTCTGTCTGCATAATGTTTGAATTGCAGCATGCGATCTTTTTCCCTTCAATTTGTGGGGCAATTTCGCAACTTTTTTAAATTGCAAGTTTTCTCGACTGATGAAGTTCATACTCTAGTATATGGTAATGCTGTTTCATTGATGACAGCTTGAAGATCTGATGTACAAAGATCCCACGGCTGATTAGCGTCAAAAAAAGAGAAGAAGAAAGAAATCTCATGATGTGATTTTGCTGCGCTTTTTCACAATGTCCTCTACCTGGTATGAGGAGAATATCTCCTCCTCTTGGCCAATTTTGGTATTAATACCTCATCATACGAGTGTAATAATCTGTCAATTTCGTCTGACCGCATTGATCTCCATACCCCTTGGCTTCCGCCTGTCCTTTTGCATGCTTCTTTGTTTTTGCCTGTTGTCATGTGATTTAATAGAGGGCTATAAATAGTCTCAAGCAAATCCAAAGCAAAACATAGTTAAGGAGGACAATAGTTCATCGATCGTCAGGGAATTTGGGATGTGAGATGGTGCTCGATGTAATGCCATTCTTTTTCCTTTTTATATGCAAGTCTCTCATATCTTGATATGACCCTGTTTGATTAGTTCAAGCATGGGTGCAATTCGTGAAAGGGAAGACCACGCTTCTCACAGACATTTTCTAGACCTTTCCGTACATTCGGGAACTTGCCTGGTTGCCCCATGTGCCTTAAGGCGAAGGAAAAGTCGGCGAAACATGGCAGTGGGAACTTGATTGCTGGATTAATAAGCATATGGCTCATGTTTTGGATGATAGTAACTGGGAATTACTTGTGAAACAGAGCAATCCATTTATGGTGAGTGGATGTGCACATGATATGTCGAAAACAAAAACGAAAAGCTTGAACCAGACCACTGATAACCACTAGAGCTGATAAACAAGTCGGAATGTCCATTGTTCATATTCAGGCGGGGATCCGACCTGTGCTCCTGCCATAGACAAGAATAAGAATGTCTCCATCGGAAAGGGCATCAACTAAGATCGCAGCTGTTGTTTATGCCGATGATTTGTTAGAACCGAAGACGAATGATTCGGAGGATAAGATATGATTGGCCAATCCGTCTAGGGATCGGAACGACGACCCTCCTTGCCTCAAACAACTATTCGCCTTCTCCTTGAATTGTGCTGCCCTCTCTCTTACCTCTTCCCCTTCTTTCTCCACCAGCAGCTTTCGTATAGCCTCCGCAATCTTCCTTCTCTCCAGCCCGTTGTTCAAGTGCACTCCTACTCTCCAAACATCACTCACAAATCTCGCATTGACCTTTTGGTCCGAGAAACAGGGCATGCATATCATCGGTACTCCTTCGGAAATGCTCTCGAGAGTGGAGTTCCATCCGTTGTGAGTCCAAAACGCTCCGACAGCACGATGAGCCAGCACTTCTTGTTGGGGCGCCCATTTCACAATCTTCCCCCTCTCCTCCAATGCCTCCAGGAAGCAACTGGGCAACTTCTCTAGAAGTTCCGAGCCGCCCACTGACCCTGGTCGAACCACCCACAAGAATGGCTGCTGGCTATCGGCTAGACCTAAAGCTATTTCGGAAAATTCTGACTCGCCCACGGTGGCGATGATCCCGAAGCTCACATAGACCACTGAGTTAGGGGCTTGTTCATCTAGCCAGGAAATGCAGCTACGGTCTTCCGCCAAGAGACTTCCCGAAGAAGATGGACCGCATTTGTGAAACGGGCCAATTGGGAAAATTGCGACTGGAAATTCTTGGCGGAGTAAAGAAAGAGCGGGCTCCTCGAGGTCTTCGAATGTGTTCAGGATGACTCCGGAAGAGTCCTTGATTCCCTCAGTCATGTCATGCAGAAGCTGGTCGAGCAGTTCGGGTTCCGCAGTGTTGATGCCTGGAAGGTCCTTCACTTGTAATGGCGGAAACTCCGGAACAGGATCTTCGAGCCGAGATTCTGATACGCAGAGAGCCAGAACGAAACTGTCATTATCAGCTCAGTGGCATAGTGCTGCTAATAAGAGAACGCGATCATCATGACTCGCGCATTACAATCAGCCAGAGAGCTACTCTGTTAGGAAACGGGGTACTCTGATGCATCTTTATCACTTATCCTTTGGTGTTTTGCGAACCAAACACTAACAGCTTAACACATGGAGTCACCCTATCATCCAGATATGGCATCTACTGAATGCCCAATATATGTCAGGAATAGAAGCTCAAAGCATCAATCCAAGAGATAAGAAAATTGTCGTACCTTGTATTGGGAGGTACCCTCTTTCCCTGAGCAACCGAAACCCAGTGAAAACACGAAGCGAGGTCGCACCGCCGGTCCGCAACACCATCCTCCGCACTCCTGCCCTCTCCGCCACGTCCCGGGTGAACCTGAACAGAGCGTCTGCTATCAAGCACGTGACCGGTGCATCCCGACCATCCGGGGACGACACCTCTTCTCTCAAGCGTTCCTCAAAGGGAGCAGCGCACCTGGCATTGAGGAGCGTGATCAAGCGGACGACGTCTGACATCGAGGCCTCCGATTGGCTGAGGCCATCGCCGATGGAGCGAAAGGCGAAGTGGGGGTGCGAGGATGGATCGGGAGAGTTCAAGTCAGTGTGCAGGATGGTGATGGAGAAGCCTCGGTTGTGGAGGATCTGAGCCAGTTGGAGCATTGGGTTGATGTGGCCCTGGAATGGCACGGGGAAGAGGACAAGGCGGCGGTTGTTTCTTTGGTTCATTTTCGGATTGAGTTTGTGTTGGACACAGTCACACACTAAACAACACTTGAAAGCTTGTAGCTTCAGATTGAATTCGATTCGAGGTTGGTGATGCGAAGAAACAGGGATTGATATAGACGCTGGGTACTCGCAGATTAATGAATTCTTGACTGCAACAATGTGCTTCGGAGTGAGGAAGTTGGAATATTTTATCAGGTCATACGGAGAATGCTGACTACAATGGAGTGAATGTAGACAAATTTAAGAAAACGATGCGATCTGATTTGTGACTCAAGGCTCGGCAAGGACTGGGCGTGGTCCTAAGCACAAGCCGACATCAATGGCAGTGTTGTCCTCGTCTGTCCCTGTGGTCGGTGAATGCCCTGTTTCTACGAAGTTGCTCATTGCTGTACGTCCATTCAAGAAAGACTATTACAATGTTTACAAGCCGTCTAAACGTGTCTAACTAAATATGCCGTGTTGAGAAAAATAACATATTAATTTATTTAATAAGAGCGATATAAATGACTTGAAAGTGTTAATTTATGAAAAAAAATGCAATTATTAATGACCTAAATGATGCGACCGCGATTAAGTTCGGACAGTATACGATTATTCGAAGGATAATATGTGACTGATCAAAGCATCCAAGGCTTGGTATGAAGACCCGCCTAGTCTCACGGAAGCATTGGCCTTCTCCTTCAAAACCAATGCCCTCTCTCTTATTTCTTCTCCTTCTCTCTCCACCAGCAGCCTCTTGATGGCCCTTGCAATGTTCTCTCTCTCCAGCCCACCATTCAAGTGCAATCCAACCCTCCAAACATCGCTTACATACCTTGCATTCACTCCTTGATCAGCAAAACAGGGCATGCACAACATTGGCACCCCTTCGCTTATGCTTTCCAAAGTCGAGTTCCAACCATTGTGGGTCCAAAATGCTCCCACGGCAGGATGAGCCAACACTTCCATTTGAGGTGCCCATTTCACCATCTTCCCTCTCCTTTCCAGCGCCTCGAGGAAGTGGCTCGGTGACTTCTGTAGCCACTCCGGATCGCGGACCGACCTTGGCCGGACCACCCACAAGAAGGGCTGCTCGGAGTCGGCTAGGCCTAGTGCAATCTCCAAGATTTCTGCCTCACTCACGACCGCCACGCTCCCAAAGCTCACGTAGATCACGGACTTGAGTGGCTGCTTGTCTAGCCAGGAGATGCAGCTTCTGTCCTCTGCTAGTAAGCTGCTCGAAGAAGACGTCACGCAGCATTTGGGGAAAGGACCGATCACAAAATCCGGGACCGGCAAAACTTCCCGGACCGACGTGAGAGCAGGGTGCTCTAGCTCTTCGAATGTGTTGAAGATGACACCGGGAGAGCTCTTGATTACCTTAACCATATTATCAAACAACTGCAACGTCATCTCAGGTTTCTGCAAATCGACCCCAGGGATGTCTCGAACTAGTAACGGTGGAAACTCCTTCACCGCCTCTTCGGATCGTGAACCTGATAATACTTAAGAGTGCAAGAAACTATCTTTATGAGTGGAAGGAAACAGACAATATACGGATCTTAATATCCAGAGATGCCCAGATGATTTTATACAGGAAATTACTGGCAACCACATATAATGCATGGATTTGTATAAATTAGACCTATTGTTATTCACCGATAACTTTGGTAGATTTTCCTGAGAAAAACTTTATTGATATAAACAAAACAAAAAATCTCAAAGGATCAATTAATAAATATTGCAAAACTAAAAACAGCAATCCATGGAATATAGCTAGTTTTTTATAGTCATGGACATCGACTCACTTGTGTTATGGTTATTGGATGAACAATCCAAAAATGATTTACTAAGATGATATATAGTACAGTTTAACCAATTGTTTGATAAACTAGGTAACGGAAGTCAGTCTCAGTACTCTAAAATTTATGACAACATAATTAAAGAAAATCGAATTTGACCACCTGAATCCATTTGCAAAAGACGTTCATTTCAAAACTAGGGCAATGAAGAAAAAACTTTGTTCATTCATCACAGAACACACATGATCAGATCTTTTGAACAGAGAAAAGAGAAGCATGTATTAATTCACACCATCCAACCAAAGAAGCTTACCATCTATTGAAAAATATCCTTTTTCCTTGAGAACTGGAAGTATAGTATAAACATGAAGCGACGTTGCGCCACCGGTCCGCAACATCAAAGCACGGACCTTCAACCTCTCGGCTACACCACATGTAAAGCTGAACAGCGAATCTGATATCACGCAGGTGATGGGGACCGCATCACCACCCGGCAACAACATCATTTCCCGCAGGTGTTCCTCGAAGGGGCTCGCACACCGGGTGTTGAGGAGCGAGATGAGGCCAGGGATGTCTGATATGGAGACCTCTGATCTGTCGAGGCCACTGACGATGGATCGGAAGACAAAGTGAGGGTGGGAGGACGGATCTGGGGCGTTGAAGTTGGTGTGGAGGATGGTGATGGAGAAGCCTCGGGCGTGGAGGATCTGACCCAGTTGGAGCATTGGGTTTATGTGGCCTTGGAACGGTAGAGGGAAGAGGACCAAACGGTGGTTGTTTCTCTGGTTCATTATGGACTTTGTTTCTTGGGTACCTCGTCTGTGAATGGAGGGAGATTTCCTTGAGATGTATACAGAAGCTTTAACGGAGAAGTTGGGTTTATTAAAGCAAGTCTTGAAATGGTATAGTAGGCTTAGGTGAGCATCACAGGTGTCAAGAGATATAATATTAGGGCTCGAGTTGGATCGGTGGTAGAGAATCGTGTAAAGGTATATTAGGTTTAGGTGAGCATCACATGTGTCGAGAGACATCATGAACATATTTTAAGCACTCCTGTCTTTTGCTCTCTTCCTTCTTTCGTGTCTCTCTTTTTTCTGCTTCTCCTCGTGTTGAAGGGCAAGCATACACTCCCTGTTTTTTCGGCGTTCTTTTTGTCCAGCTCCTCACTGCACCATATGGCTTCTCTCATCTTTCTTTTTCTTTGAAGCCTGCTGTTGCTTTATCATTCTCGGTCAGTTTTCTCCCTTCTTCTATTCTTCTTGCCGAACGTCTCTGGTCCTTCTCCTTTCTCTTTTCTCTTTACACGCTCACCCCATGCCCTCTCTTGTCTTGTCCCCTCAGTCTTGCCTAGGATCGTGAAACACCAAGTCTAAAATTGACTATTTATATGCAATACAAATTCAATAACCTATTCTTGTCTCGCCTTGTACCTAACCACTCAATTACTAAAACACTTCCATATTAAATCCAATCTTTGGAAACCCATATCCACCTATTTAACCAACTTTAAACTCTTCATGTATATATGCTATTTGGATAAAATTGTTATTTCGACTATAATATGCTTGTTAAAATATTCATCCAATTTCTATAATTATCTAGTATAAACTTTTGCTAGAATAGTCTAGAAAAATCTTACAAATTATCTATCACTTGGGCAACTAGAGTAGTCTAGAAAAATCAGCACCTAGAGTAGTGTAGAAGAACCCATGATAATATCTCTGCAAATGGCAGAGATAAGAGCAGCAAAAAATCTGACTTTTGACCAGATTTTTGCAAGGAAAGTCGATCATGAATGCCTATAAATAGGCTAGGGGGACGTCCACTAAAAGGATCCCCAAACACCAACTTCAGCTCCTTCTCTTTTCCCTTGTATTACCCACCAACTAATAAAAGTTTTCTTTATTTTTCCCTTGTGCTTCCTTTGCCAAATAACCTTCTCAAAAAAAATCCATATTTCCTAGTCTATTTTACACACACAAGCACACGCTTCTGCAAATAACCAACAGTGGTATCAGAGCCACGTTTTTTGTTGGTATTGGGCGTTTGTCCTAACCACCCACTCCTAAAAACTACCCATCCAAATTCCAAACAATTAAACTATGGCCACTGCTACATCATCCGCATTTCCCATTCCTATTTTTGATGGGAATAACTATGATTTTTGGAGTATCAAAATGACTACATTCTTGATGGCCCAAGACCTATGGGACATCGTGGAAAAGGGTTACAAGGCTCCGTAAGAAGGTGCGAGTGTTTCGAAGGATCAACTTCAAAAGGATGCAATGGCCCTTTATTTTATTCAACAAGCACTCTCAGAAACGATATTTCCGAGAATAATTGGAGCGAAGACTGCAAAGGGAGCTTGGGAGATACTTTGAGAAGAATTTCAAGGATCAGAAAAGGTACTATTATTCGGCTTCAAACTTTAAGAAGAGATTTTGAAAATTCTAAAATGAAAAATTATGAGACTGTCCAAGAATATTGTGGAAAATTAAAGGAACTAGTTAATCAAATGAGAGCCTACGGCGATGAGATCATTGATCAAAGGGTCGTAGAAAAAATATTGGTGTCACTTACTAAAAAATACAATTCTATTGTGACAACTATAGAAGGAACTAAGGACTTGGCGACTCTATCGGTGAGTGAATTAATTGGCTCTCTAGAAGCACGTGAGAAAAGACTAATGACACAAGATGAAGATTCAATTGAAAGTGCCTTTCAATCTAAAATAAACGTACGGTCTCATCAATCTAAAAATTGTGGAAGGAATTCATGGAAAAATAAAAAAGGAGGAGAAACTACACAAAGGGAAAATGAGTTAAGTACAGCAGGAGTGCCAAAAGTTGGCACGAAGAGACACTTAAGTGCCAAAAGTTACAAAATGTACACTTAAGTGCCACTTTTAAAAAAAATTGGATCACTTAAGTACCAAGTCGTCGGAACCCTGCCGAAAATCTTACGTGGCAATTTTTTATTAATTTTCTTGCCTACGTGGCTTGCCGGAAACTGAATCGGCCAAAAATCAGCCAAAACGACATCGTTTTGGTTGACGTGGATTTAAAAATTATTAATTAAATAATATTAAATAATTAAAAAAATATTATTATAAAATCAATTTTATTTAAAAAAAAAAAAAAAAGGAGGAGGAGGAGGGGATCGGCGAGGGCAACCCTCGCCGTTGCCGCCGTCGCCGCCCCCACCTCGCCGGGAAGGGCCGGCGACGGTGGGGAGGGTCGGCCGAGGTCGCCGAGCCCCGGCCGGTGGCCGGCGACCCGGTCGAGCCCTCGCCGCCGGCCGACCGGGGTTGCCGGCCCACTGGCCGGGGCCCGGCGACCCGGCCGACCCTCCCCACAATCGCCGGCCCATCCCGGCGAGGTGGGGCGGCGACGGTGGCGGCGGGCGAGGGCTGCACAGCCCTCGCCGATCCCCTCCTTTTTTTTTTTTTTCTATAAATAAAATCGATTTTAATTTTTCAAAAATCTGACGTAGACAATTTTTTTTTTAAAAAAATTGCCACGTGGCGTTTTTATTTTGAAAAAAATGCTCCGTCAGCAAATGAAGTCGTCGGAAAATGGACACGTGGCAATTTGGCCGGAATTTTTCACCGTTGGCACTTAAGTGATCCCTTTTGCTCCGATTTTGGCACTTAAGTGTACCTTTTGTAACTTTTGGCACTTAAGTGTCCCTTTGTGCTAAATTTTGGCACTCCCGCTGTACTTAACTCAAGGGAAAAGTATCCACCTTGTGGCATTTGCAAAAAAACAAATCATTTGGAGAAGGATTGTTGGTTCAAAAATAAGCCACAATGCTGCTTTTGTAAAAGATATGGCCACATAGAAAAAGATTGTCGATCGAAAACAAATAATCGAGCTAACTATGTTGAAAAAAAAGAAAGTGAAGACAATATATTCTACGCAGGCCAAGCAGCAAATGATAAGAAAAACAATACATGGTATATTGATAGCGGGTGTAGCAATCATGTGATTGGGGACAAATCTATATTCGCCGATACTGATAAGTCGGTGAAAATTCCCAAGTAAAATTGGGTAATGGTGCATTTGTGGACGTTAAAGGAAAAGACACCATCGCTGTGGAAAAAAATAAAGGACCAAAATATATTCATAATGTATATCTAGTTCCTAGTCTAGCGCAAAACCTCTTGAGTGTGGCACAAATGATTCAAAGTGGGTATTCTTTATACTTTAGAGGAGATACCTGCATTATCTATGATAAATATAAAAACATCATTGCCTCTTTGTTAAGATGGAGAATAAAATTTTTCCTATTCGATGGAAATATATTAAGGACATAGCCATGAAAGCTCAACTTGATGATTCATGGCTATGGCATCGAAGATTTGGCCACTTCAACTTTGCTGGACTAAAAACTCTCCATCAGAAAAATATGATGAGAGACTTTCCAGCTATTTCAGAAATTTCAAATGTTTATGAAGGATGCCTCCTTGGAAAACGACAAAGGCAGTCCTTCCCATCTAGAGGTGCATGGAGAGCTAAAAAACCATTAGAGCTTGTTCATACGGATGTATGTGGTCCAATGAGAACCCCTACACTTAGTCAAAATAAATATTTCATCCTATTCATTGATGACTACACAAGAATGGTGTGGGTATATTTTCTTCGAGAAATATCAGAGGTTTTCTCTATTTTTAGAAAATTCAAGAACCACGTCGAGAATCAAAGTGATCGAAAAATCAAAACCCTAAGGAGCGATAGAGGCACTGAATACAACTCAAGAGAGTTCAATAAATTCTGTGAAGATGAAGGAGTTCATCATCAACTAACTGTTGGCTACGCCCCAAAACAAAACGGAGTAGCAGAAAGGAAGAATAGAACCGTAATGGAAATGGCAAGGTCCATGCTAAAGGAGAAAGGCCTTCCTAACACCTTCTGGGCAGAAGCAGTCTACATGGCTGTATACCTCTTAAATAGGTGTCCCACTAAAGCAGTCCAAAATAAAACTCCAGTCGAAGCATGGAGCGGACAGAAGCCTTCAGCAAAGCATCTCAAGGTGTTCGGCTATATATGCTACGTCCACATCCTTGCTCAAAAGAGGAGTAAGCTCGACGAGAAGATTGAAAAAGGAATATTCCTTGGTTACAGTGATCAATTAAAAGGTTATCGAGTTTACAACCTAAGAACTAAGAAGCTTGTGATTAGTCGAGACGTCGAGTTCAATGAGAATGCTACCTAGAATTGGGAGGATGAGAAGATCGAAAAAAAGTATGTCACCTTGCCAGATACGTCACCTACTCAAGAGGAGTCAACAACACAAGAAGGAGGAGAAGTGCCAGATTCCACCACTCACAGTGTGACTCCACCAATCTCTCCAAGAGTGATGCAAGAAGAATCTCCTCCACAGTCTCCAGTACTAAGGGTAAAAACCCTTAGAAAAATTTACGACACATGCAACTTTGTTGCTTTAGAACTAGAAAACTACGAACAAACATCCAAAGAAGAAGTTTGGATAAAAGCCATGGAAGAAGAGATCAAAATGATCGAGAAAAATAAAACTTGGGAGCTGATTGATCGCCCTGAAGACAAAGAGATCATTGGTGCCAAGTGGGCCTACAAGACAAAGCTTAATGAAGATGGATCCATCCAGAAGCATAAAGCAAGGTTGGTGGCGAAAGAATACTTGCAACAACCAGGTATCGACTATATTGAAACTTTTGCTCTTGTTGCTCGCTTGATACTATTCGAGTACTCATAGCCCTTGCAGCACAAAAAGAATGGAGGATCTATTAGCTAGATGTGAAATCGGCATTTCTAAATGGATATCTTCAAGAAGAAATATATGTGGAACAACCACAAGGTTTTATTGTTAGAGGGCAAGAAGAAAAGGTTTTGAAGCTTAAAAAGACTCTTTATGGATTAAAACAAGCACCGCGAGCATGGTATAGCCGAATAGATGAATACTTCACCAAGCAAGGATTCAGGAGGAGCATGAGCGAGCCAACGCTCTACATCAAGACCCAAGGTAAGTCCAACACACTCATTGTCTCTTTGTATGTAGATGATCTCATATATATAGGGAACAATGAAATAATGATTCAAGAATTCAAAGAAGAAATGATGAAGACATTTGAGATGACGGACTTGGGCTTGATGCACTACTTCCGTGGTATCGAGATCGACCAAAATGGAGGAGTCTTTATCTCGCAAAAGAAATATATTGAGAACCTCCTGAAGAAATTCAAGATGAATCACTGCAAAGTAGTTTCAACACCGCTTGTGACAAATGAGAAGCTACTGAAAGAAGATGGTGTTGAAAAAGCAGATGCTTCACTCTACAGAAGCCTGATTGGAAGTCTACTCTATCTTATTACAATATGACTAGACATTATGTACGCAACAAGTCTACTATCACGGTTCATGCAGAATCCAAGCCAAATTCATTTTGGTGTAGCCAAAAGAATTTTGAGATACTTACGAGGAACTACAAACTATGGCATTTGGTATCGGCCAAGTGCAAATGCCAAGCTCATCGGCTATATTGATATTGACACCCGATTTTTTGGCCTATTTTTTTTTAAATGCCCATCTACTTTGCATCTATAAATACTTATTAATTTCTAGAAAAGATAAAAAAAAAAAAATTGATAAAAAAATCGAAAAAAAAATCGAAAAAAAAATTATTATTATTATTTTCGGGTAGGCTGGCTCAGCCCAGCCCACTTTTCTTTCTTTTCCAGCCTTATTCTCCCTTCTTTTAGGCCCAGCCCCTCTTCCCATTTATTTTCAGCCCAGCCCATCACCTCTTTTTCTCTTCTTCCCCACACACGCACGCACGCAGCAGCAACGCTCGACGACGTCGTCTCTCTGGACGTCGCCCCTTGGCTGACGTCAGCCACGTGACGCCAGCAAGGGAATCGTCCCTTACTGCGCTGCCATGCGGAGAGAGGGCAGCAGGGAATTGGGTTGAGGAGCAGGAGGAGGTGATCGACGAAGGGGATTTTTCGGACAGAGGGGCAGCGATTCTGGTGAGGGGGGGCAGAAGGAGAAAAACCAGCGAAGAAGAAAAGTGGGGAGCAGCAGGCCTGTTTCTGGTTTTTCTGGAGGGGGAGAACGAAAAAATAAACGAGAGAAAAGAGACCGGAAAGGAGAGAGAGGGACGGACACCATCACCGTTCGACCATCCCCCGACGCCACTCGTACACCATCCCCCATCGTCGGTCGTGCCCAAGATCGCCGTCCGTGCTGCCCCACGACGGAGAAAGATCTGAGAAAAAAGGAGAAGAGGATGGCCTGAGCAGACAACGAGCAGGGAGAGAAAACGCAAAAAAAAAAAAAAAAAAAAAAAAAACGAGAAGAGAAAAACGAGAAAAGAGAGGAGCGGACCTGAGAAGAGGAAGAGAGAAAGCAGAAGAAGGGAGACGCGCTCAGCAACCCGCCGCTGCCCTCTGCAACTCTAACCCGAACCGGGTAGGTTCCACTCGTCGCGATTTCTGTTATGCTTGGTGAGAAGGCGGGCCGGAGCTCGCGCCGACCAGTTCGCGCGAGCCCCGGCCCTTACCCCACTTCTATCTTACTTCTTCTTCCCTTTTATTCTGTTTCCAAAGACCCTAGAGTGCATCCTAAGCTCGGTTGAGCCGAAAATTTCCGTTTCGGTAGCGCCCATTAATTGTTCGACGAAATGCCTACATGAAACCCATAAACTTGCATGATCGGTTCCGTCTAGTTTCCTAAATATGTGATCATCTATCATTTGCTATAATATTTCTCTTAGCATCATGGTTATTTTAGTGAGGTTTCTGCTCGTTTTTTTATCCGAGGGGGGTTTCTTTTTACCTCTAGCGACGGGTAGCTTCAAAGGGCCGCCGGAGGTCATTGCCGGCGGTGACCGGTGGCATTCGGCGTCTGTCGGACAGAACGGCCGACGTCGGATGATAGTGGATGACCTCCTTGTAGGACTGGTGAGGACTTGGGGCGGCCTCAGCGGCGGCGACGCGGCGGAGGAGTCGCTAGCGTCGGACATCCGCGGGGAAGAAGACGAAGACTAGAAGAATAATAAAAAAAATAGAAAAGGAGGGGGCTGGGCTGAAAATTTAGACAAAAGGGGCTGGGCTGGTTTATTTTGCTTCGAACGGGCCTAAGCTGAAGATTTGGGCCTATCGCTGGTGTGGGTTGAAGGTGGCCGGGCCAAGATTTTTCGAGCTGGCCCAATCTGAGTTTGGGCCAATTTTTTAGGAATTAGAAATGGGCTGTCTTTTTTTATTTATTTATGGGCCATTTTTAAGAAAATTTTCGACTAGGTCGTTCGGCCAACCCAGTCGCTGCTCCGGCCCGGCTCGATAGGGGCCGGGTCGGTTTAGTAGGGCCGGGTCACCCGACCCGATCCGAATCACTTTTTTTTAATACAAATTAAAAAGAAATCTAGAAAAATCAGAAATTTCAGAAAATTAAAAATATTAAAAAAAATATTAAAAATCTTAAAAAATCTTAAATTTTTTTGAAAAATCATCAAAAATTAAAAAATGTTTTTTTCTTTAATTTTCAGAAAGGTTTTAAAATTTTATTTTAATTTATCTTTCTTTCTTTTTTCAAATATTCCAAAATTCCAAAAAAATTAAAAAAATTAGAAAATTTCAAAAAGCATTAATAAAATTCAGAAAAGTCAAAAATTATTTTTAAAATCTTGAAAAGTTGTTTTGTTTAATTTTGGAAAATCCGAAAATATTAAAAAATATTAAAAAATATAAAAATTTCATAAAAATTCAGAAAAATTAGAAAAAAATTGCAAAAATTAGAAAACCCTTAAAAAGAAGAAACCACCCAAAATTGAATAAGCCTTTAGGGCTTTACAATAGGTTTTTATTTTATGTTATACTTCTGCACCTTATTTGTCACGATTTTTAGACGTTATTTTCTTAGAAAGGTTAGGATAAACCTTGGGTTTCTCGAACATGTTGCCATGACCTTAGTTAATATACAATCAAGTTAGGTACCGAAAATGCGTTAGTCGCGTGACTAACGTAATCAAGTCCCCGACCTCAGACCCTCTGGTTGCGTAAAAAGCGAGACACGCTCCCATGTCTCATTTGGTTTCTAGTCGATCTCAATAGACTAGTGACGACTCCTTGTTTGAAGTTTTTATGAATATCCCAACGTCGCGTGAGGTATGGTATTGGGAGAGCCCGAGTTTATTGAGGGCCATCGGCTCGAAATTAACAATACCTCTAAACCCTACCTATATTATATTATTTTCGAAAAAAATTAGGTCGCGACAGCTGATAGTGATTGGGCAGGATCAATTGATGACAGGAGGAGCACTACTGTCTATGCATTCTCATTGGGTTCCGGAATGTTTTCTTGGACATCCAAAAAACAAGATTCGGTGGCACAATCCACTGCAGAAATTGAATACATTGCAGCTGCTACTACTACCAGTCAAGCACTATGGCTTTGAAGAATTTTAGCACTTGGGTAACTAGAGTAGTCTAAAAAAATCAGCAACTAGAGTAGTGTAGAAGAACCCATGATAATATCTCTGCAAATGGTAGAGATAAGAGCAGCAAAAAATCTGACTTTTGACCAGATTTTTGCAAGGAAAGTCGGTCATGCATGCCTATAAATAGGCTAGGGGTACGTCCACTAAAAGGATCCCAACACACCAACTTCAGTTTCTTCTCTTTTCCTTGTATTACCCACCAACTAATAAAAGTTTTCTTTATTTTTCCCTTGTGCTTCTTTTGCCAAATAACCTTCTCAAAAATACATCCATATTTCCTAGTCTATTTTACACACACAAGCACATGCTTCCGCAAATAACCAACAATGCTAAAAAATTGACTTTTAACATTGCATGGAATTTCAATTTTTGTATTGATTCACGATGAAGAATGAGAGAAAGTTAGTACCTGGTAGTAAATTTATAAAATTACAACAACACATGATATTGAAGAAAACGATTCATGGTGACCCTGTATTGCAATGACAATAATTAAGTTTGAAACGTTACATAAAAAATAATAATGACAATTTCAACCTCTGGGCTACCCCACATGTAAAGCTGAACAGTGAATCCGATATCACGCACGCGACAGGCGCCGCATCACCACTCGGCGATGACATCATTTCCCGCAGGCTTTCCTCAAAGGGGCTCGCGGCGCACTGGTTGTTGGGGAGCGAGATGAGGCCAGGGATGTCTGATATGGAGGCCTCCGATCGGTCGAGGCCGTCGGCGATGGATCGGAAGGCGAAGTGAGGGTGGGACGACGGATCTGGGGCGTTGAAGTTGGTGTGGAGGACGGTGATGGAGAAGCCTCGGGCGTGGAGGATCCGACCCAGTTGAAACATTGGGTTCAAGTGGCCTTGGAATGGTAGAGGGAAGAGGACCAGACGGGGGTTGTTTCTCTGGTTCATCGTGGACTTTGTTTCTTGGGAAACTCGTCCGCGAATGGAGTGAGGATTCTTTGAGATGTCTACGGAAGCTCAAACTCTACAAGTTGGGTTTATAAAAACAAGTCTTGCTAATCATGTAATGATGATATGCAGGTTTAGGTGACGACACAAGTGTCAAGAGACGTCATGAACATATTTTAGGCACTCTTCTATCTTTTGCTCTCTTCCTTCTTTGTATAATTCTTTATGTGACCTATACTTGATCAACCCATTTATTAAAACACTTCTATATTTAATCCAATTTATGAAAATTCATATGCAGTTAACCAACTTTAAACTCTTCATGTGTATGTGTTGTTTGGATAAAATTGCTAATTCTATACTATGCTAAAAAATTGGCTTTCAACATTGCATGGAATTACCACACAAAAAAAGAAGACATTGCATGGGATTTTCAATTTGTGTATTGTTTCACAATGAAGAATAAAAGAAAGTTAGTGCTTGGTAGTAAATTTGTAGAATCACAGGAGCACATAATGTGAAGGAATTGAAATTTTAATTAAATGAAACGTAAGATATTGAAGAAGATGATTGATGCTGACCATGGATTGCAATGACAAGAATGAGGATTGAAATATTACATAAAAAAAATAATGTCAAATACAATCAAGGAAAGATATACTCCAATGACCAACAAAGGAATCTTACAAGATTTTAAAAAAAATAATAACGAGAAAAAAGAAGCCATCTTGATATTTTTAAAAAGGTGAAGTGAGTGCAGACCATCAAGACTTAGCTGAATTTGGAATAATCCTAGAATTACTTGCTTTTCGTATAGAGAATGAAGAGAGAATCACGAAAGGTAAATTGAGTTTGATTAAACTATGAACCCATTTAGCACTCTTATTTACGTCCTATTTACTAAACATAACTAATTTATATAACTTAACCTATCAAATATAGTTAAGAAATATATCTATGACACATTTTGATATGCCTAATCTTGCCAAATTGCCACAAATAAAATCGATGAGGTCTTCATGGTTGATGGGGATCAATGAGAACACATAGAGCAATTCTTGAGGGCTTAATGGGAAAATGTGATACTAATATCGCTTTAGATAAAATCAGTTGTTTTAGTTTTAGTTTTTTTTTGGTCAGATAGTTATTTTAGTTGAGAAGTGACGGGTACAGCTCCCATCCACCCCGTTTCACTAAAGACACAATCTTAAGTGGATGTTCAAAATGGACATCCTATTTTCGAACAATAAGCCTAATTTCTAAACGTGGAAAATGCAACAAGAATGCGAATGTAAAACTATGCAACATTGTTATTTTGTGTAGGGATCAAAGTTCTATCATTTGACAATAAATTTGATTCTTAAAATTTTCAAATGTAAGAAAGATTTTTCGGATAAAAATTTAGATATCAATAACTAACGATCCAGATTAAATCTAAAATATACACTAGATTCATAAATAATTGCACAAAAATCAAAAATTTGATCACCATTTGGACTTAATTACATTTTTTAATAAAGAAAATTTAGAATTTGATCCCTCCCATTAATAAGTTTAGCCAATGATACTTTATTTCATGATGAGTTTATATAGTGTTATGACATCAAAGTTGATATTCTTAAATCCCCAATAACACCTTTATTAATTAGATCAAATGAAAATAACTCGTTCAAAATAGAAACTCTTGTGTAAATGTTTAGAAATGAGTTAAGAAATAAATAGGTTTGTTGAAATGGCCCTTGCAATGTTCTCTCTGTCAAGCCCACCATTCAAGTGCACTCCAACCCTCCAAATATCACTCACATACCTTGCGTTCACTCCTTGATCAGAAAAACGAGGCATGCACAACATTGGCACTCCTTCACTTATGCTTTCCAAAGTTGAGTTCCAACCACTGTGGGTCCAAAATGCTCCCACGGCAGGATGAGCCAATACTTTCATTTGAGGTGCCCATTTAACTAACTTCCCTCTCCTTTTCAGCGCCTCGAGGAAGTGGCTCGGTGACTTTCTTAGCCACTCCGGATCACGGACCAACCTTGGCCGGACCACCCACAAGAAGGGCTGCTTGGAGTTGGCTAGGCCTAGTGCGATCTCCAGGATTTCTGCCTCGCTCACAACCGCAGCGCTCCCAAAGCTCACGTAGATCATGGACTTGAGGGGCTGTTCGTCTAGCCAGGAGATGCAGCTTCTGTCCTCTTCTAATAAGCTGCTCGAAGAAGATGTCACGTAGCATTTGTGGAGCGGACCGATCACAAAATCCGGGACCGACAAAACTCCCCGGACCGACGTGAGAGCAGGTTGCTCTAGCTCTTCAAATGTGTTGAAGATAACACCGGGAGAGCTCTTGATTACCTTAATCATGTTATCAAATAACTCCAACACCATCTCAGGTTTCTGTGAATGGACCCCAGGGATGTCTCGAACTAGTAACGATGGAAACTCCTTCACTGCCTCTTCGGATCGCGAACCTGATAACACTTGGAGTGCAAGAAATTATATTTTATGAGTTGAAGGAAGCAAGCCATACTCGGATCTTGACATCCAGAGACGCCCAGATGATTTTGTACAGAAAATTACTGGCATTTACATATATATTGCACGGACTAGTATAAATTAGACCTATTATTATTCACCAATAACTTTGGTAGATTTTCCTGTGAAAAGCTTTATTGATATAGACAAAGAATTCAGAATGTTTATTAAGCAATTTTATTGAACTGTTACATTAAGTATAAGAATTAAAGCACCAGACAGATCCTTCAAATCAAGTGCCTTAGGGAGCACCCCGTTAACATTAAGTACCTCACATCTCACCGGGTCAATTAATAATTATTGCGAGATTTAAAATAACAATATATGGTGGAATATAGCTAGTTTTTTTATAGTCATGAACATCTACTCACTTGTGTTATGGTTACTTGATGAACAATGCAAAAATGATTTACTAAGATGATTTAGCTAATTAGTACAGTCTGATACACTGTTTGATAAATTGGGTTACGTAAGTCAATCTTAGTAGCAACATGATTGAAGAATATCAAATTTGAGTATCCGAATCCATTTGCACAATCCTTTCATTTCAAAGCTAGGACAATAAAGAGAAAATTAGACTTTTTTGTTCATTCATCACAAAACACATATGATTCAGATCTTTTAAACCGAGAAAAGAGAAAGGTACACTAATACGCACCATGGAACACCGAAAAAGCTTACCATCTATTGAAAAATATCCTTTTTCCTTGAGAAGTCGAAGGATAGTATAAACATGAAGTGACGATGCGCCGCCGGTCAGCAACACCAAAGCACGGACCTTCAACCTCTCGGCTACACCACATGTAAAGCTGAACAGCGAATCTGATATCACGCAGGTGATGGGGACCGCATCACCACTCGGCGACAACATCATTTCCCGCAGGTGTTCCTCGAAGGGGCTCGCACACCGAGTGTTGAGGAGCGAGATGAGGCCAGGGATGTCTGATATGGAGACCTCTGATCTGTCGAGGCCACTGGCGATGGATCAGAAGACGAAGTGAGGGTGGGAGGACGGATCTGGGGCGTTGAAGTTGGTGTGGAGGATGGTGATGGAGAAGCCTCGGGCGTGGAGGATCTGACCCAGTTGGAGCATTGGGTTTATGTGGCCTTGGAACGGTAGAGGGAAGAGGACCACGCGGTGGTTGTTTCTCTGGTTCATTGTGGACTTTGTTTCTTGGGTACCTCGTCTGTGAATGGAGGGAGATTTCCTTGAGATGTATACAGAAGCTTTGACGGAGAAGTTGGGTTTATTAAAGCAAGTCTTGAAATGGTATATTAGGTTTAGGTGAGAATCACATGTGTCAAGAGACATCATGAACTTATTTTAGGCACTCCTGTCTTTTGCTCTCTTCCTTCTTTCGTGTCTTTCTCTCTCTCTCTTTTTTCTGCTTCTCCTCGTGTTCAAGGGCAAGTATGCACTCCCTGTTTTTTCGGCGTTCTTTTTCTCCGGCTCGTCACTGCACCATATGGCTTCTCTCATCTTTCATTTTCTTTGAAGCCTGCTGTTGCCTTGTCATTCTCGGTCAGCTCTCTCCCGTCTTCTATTCTTCTTGCCGAACGTCTCTGGTCTTTCTCCTTTCTCTTTTCACGCTCACCCATGCCCTCTCTTGTCATGTCCCCTCAGTCTTGACTAGGACCGTGGAACAGGGTAGGCCTAAACTTAACCAATTTATATGCAATACAAATTCAATAACATATTATTGTCTCACCCTACACCTGACTATTTAATTACTAAAACACTTCCTTATTAAATCCAATCTATGGAAACCCATATCCACCTATTTAACCAACTTTAAACTCTTCATATATATATGCTATTTGGATAAAATTGCTATTTCGACTATAATATGCTAAAAAATTGACTTTAACATTACATGGAATTTTCAATTTTTGTATTGATTCATGATGAAGAATAAGAGAAAGTTAGTAATTGGTAGTAAATTTATAAAATTACAACAACACATAACGTCAAGGAATTAAAATTCTAATTAAATGGTATGTAAAATATTGAAGAAAATGATTTATGCTAACTATGTATTGCAATGACAAGCATTAAGATTGAAATGTTACATAAAAATAATAATGCCAATTGCAACCAAGGAAAGATATACTCCAATAACCAATGGACAAAACTTATAAGATTAATAAAAATAAAAAATAATTGGGAAAAAAGAAGGTGTTTTGATATTTTTAAATTGTGTCAATCTTGCAAGCTGACCAAGACTTTTCTAAACTTGGAACAATATGAGAAGTACTATATTTTCTTAGGGATTTCGCTAGCATAACAATTATTGTGCAACTTTGAGAGTAATAACTTATTGTAAACCACAAATTTTATAAGGAGTGACCCTACCACAGTTTATAATTATTTAATATTTAATTTTTTATGGTCTAGAATAGATTATTATTCTCATAAAAGATTAAATACTATCACCCAATAATTTCTCTTTTCTTATAGAGGGTTAAGAGAGTTACAAAGGTGGACTGAACTTCAATAAATTGTGAACCTATTTAACATTCATATCCATTTGGGCATTGTTATTCTAAACCTTTTTATAACCTAATTACTAAATATAGCTAACCTATGTAATGACTTAACCCATTAAATAAGGATTGTTTTAGTTGAGAAGTGATGGGTATAGCTACCATCGGCCCATTCACAAAAGACACAATCTTGCCTGGACATGCTAAAACAATATGACTCGTTATTAAATGTGGAAAATGCAACAAAAAGTGCAAATGTGAAACCATGCAACACTATAGTTTTGTTTAGGGGTCAAATTTTTATTATCTGGCAATGAATTCGATTCATAAAATTTTCAAATGCAAGAATGATCTTTGGAGAGAAAATTTAAATGCCAACAATTGATGGTCTAGATTGAGTCTAAAATGTACACTAGGTTCATGGATAAAGACTTCGTTACATTTTTTAGTTAGGAAATTTTGGAATTTGATTACTCCAATTGATAAGTTTAGTTGATGACACTTTACACAGATAGATTTTTAAAGTGATGTGACATTAAAGTTGATATTCTTAGACCCTCAATAACACCTTTACTATTCGGATCAAGCGAAAATAACAAGTTCAATATATAAACTCTCATGTACACGTTTAGAAATGAGTGAAGAAATAAATAGGGCTGTCTAAATGGACGGATTTATTGTTCATTCGTAAATAGAACAACCCGATTACGATGGAGCCATGAGTAAGCTCGGACAGCATATGATTATTTAAAAGACAATATGTGGCTGACCAAAGCATCTAAGGCTTGGCATGAAGACCCGTCTTGTTTCACGTAGACACTGGCCTTCTCCTTCAAAGCCAATGCCCCCTCTCTCATTTCTTCTCCTTCTCTCTCCACCAGCAGCCTCTTGATGGCCCTATCAATGTTCTCTCTCTCGAGCCCACCATTCAAGTGCACTCCAACCCTCCAAACATTGCTCACATTCCTTGCGTTCACTCCTTGCTCAGCAAAACGAGGCATGCACAACATTGGCACTCCTTCGCTTATGCTTTCCAAAGTCGAGTTCCAACCATTGTGGGTCCAAAATGCTCCCACAGCCGGATGAGCCAACACCTCCTTTTGGGGTGCCCATTTCACTATCTTCCCCCTCCCTTCCAGCGCCTCAAGGAAGCGGCTGGGCGACTTCTCTAGCCACTCTGGATCGCAGACCGACCCGGGCCGGACCACCCACAAAAAGGGCTGCTCAGAGTATGCTAGGCCTAGTGCAATCTCCAAGATTTCTGCCTCGCTCGTGGCCGCTAAGCTCCCGAAGCTCACGTAGATCACGGACTTGGGCGACTGTTCATCTAGCCACGAGATGCAGCTTTTGTCCTCTGCTAGCAAGCTGCTCGAAGAAGATGTCATGCAGCATTTGTGGAACGGACCAATCGGGAAAACTGGGACCGACAAATCGTCCCGAAGTAACGCGAGATTAGCGTGTTCGAGCTCTTCGAACGTGTTCAAGATGACGCCAGAAGAGTTCTTAATTGCCTTGATCATATTTTCCATTAATCGGAATATCATCCCGGGATCCTTCGAATCAAGCGCCGGGATGTCTCCCACTAGTAACGGTGGAAACTCCTTCACTGCCTCTTGCAATCGAGAACCTGATACACTCAGAGTGTAATAAATCATTCTTTAATGAGAAAAATAAATTCATTTAGCACAGAAAGGCAAGTAATAAATAGATCTTGTCATCCAGACTAGCTCAGGTAATATTATACTGAAAACTACCGGCATACACATACATTGAACTGATTTTGTATAAAGTACACCTATGATTACTTACCAATAAAGTTAGTAAATTTTGAATATTTATTAAGCAATTTATTATATTATTACACTAGAGATGAGAATTAAAGCACCAGACAAATCATTCCGATTAGGTACGTTGCAGAGCAACATGTGGTTGAGGTCAGTTCTAACTTCTTTATTGTAAAGAAACGTTAAACATTTTGGCCAGAAGAACAAAGACATTATTAAACACTAAGGACCCTCAAGTCTCAAGGAGTCATTTAGCAATTACTTTGAAATTTCTTTTTTTTGATCAGCAATTACTTTGAATTTGAAATAACATTCTATGGTGGAATATTGCTATTTTTTTTTATTTTATTCAATCCACTATGCGGAAATGATTTACTAAGATAATAGAAGTACAATATATCTTATCGTTTGATGAATCATGTTGGGCAAGTCGGTCTTGGTACTCTAAAACTTCGAATAATATGATCAGAAAGAGTGAATTTGACCACCCAAATCCATGTGCGAAAGCCCTTCATCGGAACTTGGGCAATGAAGGAAAACATGGACTTTTTTGTTCATTTATCACAAAGCACACAGCAATCAGAACCTGTGAACCGAGAAAAGAGAAGCATGAACTAACATACACCAAAAAAAAAAAAGCTTACTCTGTATTGGAATGTATCCTTTTTCCTTGAGAACTGGACATATAGTGAAAACATAAAGCGATGTCGCGCCACTGGTCCGCAACATCAACGCACGGACCTTCAGCCTCTCAGCTACACCGCAGGTAAAGCTGAATAGCGAATCAGATATCAAGCACGCAATGGGCACCGCATCACCACCCGGCGACGAGACCATTTCCCGCATGCATTCCTCGAAGGGGCCCACACACCGGGCGTTGAGGAGCGAGACGATGCCAGGAATGTCCGACAAGGAGGCCTCTGATTGGTCGAGGCCGTCGGCGATGGATCGGAAGGCGAAGTGAGGGTGGGAGGACGGATCCAGGGCGTTGAAGTTGGTGTGGAGGATGGTGATGGAGAAGCCTCGGGCGTGGAGGATCTGACCCAGTTGGAGCATTGGGTTTATGTGGCCTTGCAACGGTAGAGGGAAGAGGACCAAACGGTGGTTGTTTCTCTGGTTCATTATGGACTTTGTTTCTTGGGTACCTCGTCTGTGAATGGAGGGAGATTTCCTTGAGATGTATACAGAAACTTTAGCTTTGTTTCTTCACAGACCATCACGAGTCGGGTTTGTAAAACAAGTCGCTGATAATGCGAGATATAATATAGGGCTTATGTCGGATCGATCCTAGAAAATTACGAAATGAGTGTTAGGTTTAGGCGAACATCACATGTGTCGTGTCGGGAGACGTCACGTGCATAATTTAGGGACTCGAGGTGTAGAGAAGTTGGCTTTAGTCACTTTCATACAAGATTACTTTATACAATGTAGACGGCAAGAGTAGATTGATCTTATCTCCAGCATAAAAGGAAACATTAAAAATGATAAGTATGCTTAGGAGAGCGCACCAAGTTTGAGAACATCATTTAGTGCTTGATGTCTGATAATCAATAAAAATATTACAATTGCAACTGTAACATCCTGAATTTGATCCATTTCGGGAATATGTGAAATTGTTATTTTATCAATGCATTGTTAGTTACATTTATTCTGAATTGGCCCTTCACGAGTTAACTAACTGTTCGGCAAGGCAATTAAGGATTGATACGCGTACGACTAGTAAATTTAATCAGGGATAGACTGCTCGACCATAAGGATTATCTTACTACACTGTTGCAGGCTAATTAACGAACGGAAATAAATCAATTCAGCAAAAGTACGAGGTCGGATTGCGGGTGATTCCGCACGATTTTGATATTAATTGCGAATAGCGTTAAACCGATTTCTTTTGGCCATGTACTCAGTATGAGCAATTAATCTCTCGTGATTACATGACAACCAAGGATCGCCCTAATTTGAATGCACGATCGTGGATTGAAAAAATATTAACCATGGGTCAAACGTGCGAGAACCTTTAAACGCCGCCCGAAAGTTATGTTGTACTAAAGTCGCGATTGATCGATGCTAACCACAAATTTCAATCCGGTATCGGGTATCGAATTTTTAAGGACGTCGAGACTAAATATTGTCTCGTTGATTATTGAATTTATTGGTGAGCCCAAATTATTGGAAAATGATTCAACGGGCCGAGTTTTGAAGCCAAATATTGGAGAGTTTGTGTTTCAGGGGTAAAAAGACCAAATTGCCCCATTCTATATACTTGTTTAGATTTTATCTTCTTTTCCTTTCTTGTCTTTTTCTCCTTTTCTTCCCCCAACTTCCTCCGCACGTTTCCCTTTTCTCTCTCCCCCTTTTTCTTTCTCTTCCCCCTCACGTTTCTTTCCTTGGTCGACAATCCCCCTTGCCCCATTCCATCTTTGACTTGTCGACTTTCTTTTTCTCTCTCCCCCATCCATTTGCTGACAACCCATGTGGGTGTGTCCCCTCTCTCTCTTCGGCAGCTTCCCCTGCACGTCGACCCCTTCCCAGCAGCTTCTTCTTCCTTTCTTATCCTTCTCTGCTGGTCGACGCCGGCTTGCTGCTGCTGCCGCCATCGCCGACCGCCACCGCCCCTGCTCTTCACCCGGTCGCCGGTGAGTCGCCGTCCGCCGGCTTTGAGCCGAGCTGGACCTGCCCAGCTGCACCGCTCCTCTCCTCCGGACAGATGTGCTGCTGTCCTGCTCCAAATCTGGTCGCGTCGCCGCCGCCGCAATGTCGGCCGCCTTGCCAGACGCCGGACCGCCGCCGCGAGCTACCGCCCTGCTGCTTTCCGTCGCTGCTTTCTGTCTCTTTCTCACCCTCGGTTCTGGTTCGAACCGAGCCGACCCAGCACCGCCCGACCTCCGCCACCTCGCCGTCGTCCCTCCGCCCTAGCCACCGCCGTCCGCCAGCACCGGAGCCACCCTAGCCGGTTGCCACCCCCGAACTAGCTGCTGCACCGCCTCCCTTTTCCCTCTCTCGGTTCTGTCCAGACCTCGCCGGAGCCGGCCGCCTGGTCGCCGGAGCTGCTGGCCACCGTCCGGAGTCGCCGGGCCACCCACCAGCCAGCCCCGTGCCGCCGGTTCCTTCGTTTCTCGGCTTTTCGTTGCGTAGATAGCCACCCTCGGCCGCCGAGATCCGGTCCCGGGCCGCCTCATCTCGACGCGTCGGATGTTCCCAAGCGTTCCCCTCGTCGCCGTGGTTGCGCTCGTGTTGTTGGATTCGCTAAACGCGTGAATTGATTTTCTAAACCTTGATTAGGGTACTAAACTCCCTTAGGGTGATTAGTTTAATGTTAAGCATGGTTAATATTGATGATTGGTGTTTGATTATTATTGAGTGAGCTTGTTTAGTGTTAATCGCGGTTAGAATAGATTAATTGCGGTTAGATTAAATGTAGTTGGTTAATCGCGGTTAGATTAAAGTAATTTTGATTGGATTAACTAATCGTAGTCGGGTTAATTAACCATAGTTGGGTTAGACCGGTAATCATGGTTAGTGTTAATAAATATTATTATTATTTTTGGAATAAAATAATAATTATTTATTAAATTCGGAATTATTATTTATTATTTTCGGAATTAATTAATTTATTATTAATTTCGAAATTGGTTGTTATTATACTTGGGTAATAATTAATTAATTATATTTGGAGATGAAATGATTAATTAGTGGTGGATGATTAATTATTTTTGGATGTTGAATATTGATTGTTGGATAATATTATTCTTGGATGTTGAATATTTATTGTTAAATAATTATTAATGGAATATTTTTGGAATAAAGTATTATTTTAGGAAAGTACGTTATTAATTAATGGTGTTAATATTGATTAATTTCGGTGGATTATTATTTGTACTTTCCTCACATGGTTATATATCGAGTGGATTATTGTTCGTACTTTCTTTACGTGTATTATATATCGGTGGATTACTAGTTGTACATTCCTCACGTGAATTATATGTTGAATATATGTATATATGCTGCCTTTGATGATATTGTTTAATATATACTTGGTGGAGTAAATTCATGGACTGCGATTGTGAATTAGGGTTGAGTATATTCAGCATATTCGTGTGACTACGTGTGAAAGGCATTTGTATTCGTGTGACCACGTGTGAAATATTATAGCATTACATGTAGAGTTTGCGATAAATTGATACGTACAAGGACGAATCATGTCTGCATTGGCTGTCCTGAAAGATAATAAAATGAGCATGATTAATTGATGTGCTTGCGTGGTCACGTAAGAGCCCGTCACCTAGTGGGGGATCTGTGGTGGATGAAGTCCGTATTATTGTAATGCCCGGGCGTCGGATGCGGGTCGCGGTAGAGGCCGGACTTATGCTCTTTGTGAATGCCGTCTGGGTGCCAGACGTTGCCGTGCCCAAAGCAATGGGACGATGCTCGATTAGGTTGGTAGACTGTCAACTTGTGTGTTGGAAAGGAAATTCCCCCAAAGTGTTGTTAATAAATGGAAAATGAGAAAGTGCATGGTACATGATACAATTTGAAAGGTGTTCTGATTGTTTGTTATAATTGCTGCATCGAGGTGAGCATATGATAAACTGTATCATGCAGGTTGCGTGTGGTAAAAGCGAGGTAAGGATGCCTGTGATTGCGATTGTTAACTGTTAATAATTGGATATGAGCCTTAGTCTAATCGTGCATCTGTTAATGGTCAATTGGGTGTTACTCTGTTGTTGAATTGTTGGCGATAGAGACATTGCACGTCAGGGCGCACTTGGGGCGAGTAGGTTTCCTAACCGAGTTTTAGGATCTTGACTTACTGAGATTTATCTCACTGGTTATTGAATAACCATTTTCAGGTCCATAAGATGGAGGATTGACGCGTGTTACGGCTCGTGGCCGTTTTCGAATAGAGTAGATTAACCTCGACTTGTTGGTTTATTTGGCTTGATAGGAAGATGCTTGTGGTAAGGGTCTGTACTTGTAAACTTCCTAGGGTTAATCAGTAGATAAATAAAGCAGTACTTTGGAATGCGTTATTGTTGAGTTTTCCTGCTATCCCTGTTTTGTAATTAACCGGGGATTGTGATTCGCTTCCGCATGCGTTTAATTAAAAGATAAAAATAATGGTTGGCGACGGATCTGGAGAGTCGCAAATCAAATGACCGCAAGAGAACATGGGTTGTCGCGGACTCGAGAGTCGGGTCGTGACAGCAACTGTTGCCAAAGAGATGAAGACGATTTATATGGTTATTCTACGTGGAATTTCTGTCTGGTCCATCCAAGAATCTCTCTCAATTATTAATCATCTAGTCATGTGTACTGAATTCCAATTCATATATAAAGTTTTGTAACATGTGAAACCTAACTAGTTTCTCAATTGACAATCGAAATTTCTTATTTAGTTTTTTTTTTTTTTGATCCGGGAACCCCGCACCCCGTCGACAAATGGCCAAACCGCCACACGTGCTAAGTCTTATTTAGTTTTTTTTTTTTTTTTTTTTATGACCTAACCCCGCATCATAGCACGAGGCCACACGTGCTAACTACTACACACGTGAAACCAGTTAAGTCACTCTATGACGAAACTGGGATTCGAACTCTCGACTTTTTGCGAGAGGAAGAGAGCGCGAACCAGCAACGCTACCCAAATGGGTGGTAAAATTTCTTATTTAGTTAATAATTCACCAATTCAATAAAATCAGTCACTTATTTAATATAAAGATAGAATTAAAGAAGAAAGAGGGTGAGTGATTTCGGTTTCTCTCTAGCAAAAAGATAGAGGTCCACCAATTAATCGGAGAAATCCTACATGCTTTTCTCTGGCAAATTTTGACCAACATGATTAAAGGAATTAATACCACCGGGCTACGTAAAAGGGGCAACAAATGTGGCAGTGATCAAAGATGGAAGCAAAGGAGATTGTCTCCATTTTATATTGGTAAAAAATTGGCAAGGGCATCTCTAGTCATGAAGGAAAGAGCATGCAGAGAGGGATATTCGCTTTGGAAGATAATGGGAAAGGTCCGTCAACAACAGGAGAGGAATAAAAGAAAAATATGAATAAAAAGAAAGAGGGCACAAGATCTAAGCACTCGCGAGAGCGAAGCAAATCAGTGAGCTTATTCATGCCATTCTCTTCCCTTAATTTTTTGAAGAAATGAAATATATATAACCCGGTTCGGTCCAGTTTCCCCTTGCAATCAACAACCAAACCTCCCAAACACCGGCCTACTTTTAGAAAAATGGGAACCAGATTGTCACTCACTCCTAATATTTAGAGTAGACCTTATTGTTGGTGGTCCCGCTTCATACTCTTGGATGACTTGATCCAAATGTTGAGGTATAGATGCATCGCTTTTGTAAATAGTGATGTGAGATTTCCTCTAGTGCATGATGCCGTGTTTAGAACCTTCTGGCCTATAAACTATTAATTGAAGGATGGACGGTGGAAGAATCAATTCGATCTGTTTCCCTTTGCAAGTTATAGGGATTTTAACTTGAAATTCTTTGATTTTAATCAGGTAACGCATGGAAGCTGTAGTCCCCCTTTGTAAATATATGATTGCCCCATGTAATTTGTGATCAGGCCATTACGTAGCGTATGCTCTATGAAAGAAATTCATGAACTACTAAAAATATGTGATCGTAAATTATTGTTGAGTCCAGTCATCACTATCAAATGCCCTCAATCAAATTCAAATTAAAGTTATATTTGTCAAAAAATAAATTATTTGGAAAATATTTTCTTGAAAATGATTATTCGCATCGTCTATAAAAATGAATGAACAAAAAATATTTTCATCATCCGATGAAAATGTTTAGTCATAAATTGTTATCGATAATCAAAATATATTTCATTAACTAATTAACTCAAGCGATATAAGTAATATTTTTAAGAAAGTATTTTACAAATCATTCATCTTTCTCGAAACAAATTAAGCCTAATGTTCCATGTATATTTAATCAACATGGGTCTCACGTTGCTTATATTAGTCCTAGTAGTTTAGATCGGGTCTAGTATACATTGGGTTCACCAAAATTAGCTCAAAAATTGAAAATTTGGTAACCAAATGGAATTCATTGCACTTTTAATGAAGAAAGTTTATAACTCAATTCCTTACCAAAAAAAAAAAAGTTTATAACTCAATTACTCCAATTAAATAATTTAGCATTACACTGTATTCATATTTAGGGTAATATATTTATGATGTGATATGACATCAAACATGATATTATTTAAGCCTCATAACAACGAATATAACGCATTTAAGAAACAAATTCTTGTATAATATTTAGAGGTCGTCTAAATGTGTCTAATTAAATATGTTATGTTGAGAAGACTAGCAAGTCAATTTATTCAATAAGAACAATATAAGTGACTTGCAAGTATTGGTTCCCGTAAAAACCACATTTATTATTCATTTGTGAATGGAACCCGAGTATGATGTGACTGCGATTGTGCTCGGATAATATACTATTACTTAAAAGACAATATGTGACCGACCAAAGCATCCGAGGCTTGGCATGGAGACCCGCCTTTTGTCACGGAAGCACTGGCCTTATCCTTCAAAACCAATGCCTTCTCTCTTATTTCTTCTCCTTCTCTCTCCACCAGCAGCCTCTTGATGGCCCTTGCAATGTTCTCTCTCTCCAGCCCACCATTCAAGTGCACTCCAACCCTCCAAACATCGCTCACATACCTTGCGTTCACTCCTTGATCAGCAAAACAAGGCATACACAACATTGGCACTCCTTCACCTATGCTTTCCAAAGTCGAGTTCCAATCACTGTGGGTCCAGAATGCTCCCACAGCAGGATGAGCCAGCACTCCCCATTGAGGTGCCCATTTCACTATCTTCCCTCGCCCTTCCAGCGCCTCAAGGATGCCGCTTGGCGACTTCTCCAGCCACTCTGGGTCGCAGACCGACTCGGGCCGAACCACCCACAAAAAGGGCTGCTCAGAGTCTGCTAGGCCTAATGCAATCTCAGAGATTTCTACCTTGCTCATGACCGTGACGCTCTCAAAGCTCACGTAGATCACGGACTTGAGGGGCTGTTCGTCTAGCCAGAAGATGCAACTTCTGTCCTCTGCTACTAAGCTGCTCGAAGAAGGTGTCATGCAGCATTTGTGGAATGGACTGATCGGAAAAACTTGGACCGACAAAACTTCCGACGTGAGAGCAGGGTGCTCTAGCTCTTCAAATGTGTTGAAGATGATGCCGGAAGAGCCCTTTGATTACCTTGGTCAGGTTATCAAAAAATTGAAATGTCATTTCAGGTTTCTGAGATTCGACCACAGGGATGTCTTGAACAAGCAACGGTGGAAACTCCTTCATTGCCTCTCAGATCGTGAACTTGATACACTCAGAGTGCAAGAAACTATACTTTGAGTTGAAGGAAGCTTAGTAATATACGGATCTGGATATCCAAAGACGCTCAGATGATTTTATACAAGAAAACTTCTGGCGTCCATAGATATTGCACGGATTTGTATGAACTACACCTATAATTATTCACCAATAACATTGGTAGATTTTCTTGCGAAAAGCTTTAATGATATAGACAAAGAAGTCTGAATGTTTATTAAGCAATTTATTAAACTGTTACATTCCTAAGAATTAAAGCACCTAACAGATCCTTCAGATCGTGTATTTGTGAAACTTAAAATAGGGATCGATGGTGGATACCACTAGTTATTATATTCATGAATATCAACCCAATGCTGTTTCATTGACAATAGCTTGAAGATCAGATGTACAAAGATCCCACGGCTGATTAGCGTTAAGACAAGAGAAGATGAAGAAAGAAATCTCATGATGTGATTTTGCTGCGCTTTTTCACAATGTCCTCTACCTGGTATGAGGAGAATATCTCCTCCTCTTGGCCAATTTTGGTATTAATACCTCATCATACGAGCGTAATAATCTGTCAATTTCATCCGACTGTATTGATCTCTATACCCCTTTGCTTCCGCCTGTCCTTTTGCATGCTTCTTTGTTTTTGCCTGTCGTCATGTGATTAAATAGAGGGCTATAAAAAGAGTCTCTAGCAAATCCAAAGCAAAACATAGTTAAGGAGGACAATAGTTCATCGATCGTCAGGGAATTTGGGATGTGAGATGGTGCACGATGTAATGCCAATCTTTTTCCTTTTCATATGCAAGTCTCTCATATCTTGATATAACCCTGTTTGATTAGTTCAAGCATGGGTGCAATTCATGAAAGGGAAGACCATGCTTCTCACGGACATTTTCCAGACCTTTCCGTACATTCGGGAACTTGCCCGGTTGCCCCATGAGCCTTAAGGCGAAGGAAAAGTCAGCAAAACATGGCAGTGGGAACTTGATTGCTGGATTAATAAGCATATGGCTCATGTTTTGGATGCTAGTAACTGGGAAGTTCTTGGGAAACAGAGCAATCCATTTATGGTGAGTGGATGTGCACATGATATGTCGAAAACAAAAACGAAAAGCTTGAACCAGACCACTGATAACTACTAGAGCTGATAAACAAGTTGGAATGTCCACTGTGCAAATTCAGGCGGCGATGCCCGACCTGTGCTCCTGCCATGGACAAGAATAAGAATGTCTCCATCAGAAAGAGCATCAACTAAGATCGCAGCTGTTGTTTATGCCGATGATTCGTTAGAACCGAAGATGAATGATTCGGAGGATAAGATATGATTGGCCAATCCATCTAGGGATCGGAACGACGAACCTCCTTGCATCAAACAACTATTCGCCTTCTCCTTGAATTGTGCTGCCCTCTCTCTTACCTCTTCCCCTTCTTTCTCCACCAGCAGCTTTCGTATAGCCTCCTAAGAATCTTCCTTCTCTCAAAGTGAGCCCGTTGTTCAAGTGCACTCCTACTCTTTAAACATCACTCACAAATCTCGCATTGACCTTTTGGTCCGAGAAACAGGGCATGCACATCATCGGTACTCCTTCGGAAATGCTCTCGAGAGTGGAGTTCCATCCGTTGTGAGTCCAAAACGCTCCGACAGCACGATGAGCCAGCACTTCTTGTTGGGGCGCCCATTTCAAATGCAATCTTCCCCCCGACAGCACGATCTCCTCCAATGCCTCCAGGAAGCAACTGGGCAACTTCTCTAGAAGTTCCGAGCCGCCCACTGATCCTGGTCGAACCACCCACAAGAATGGCTGCTGGCTATCGGCTAGACCTAAAGCTATTTCGGAAAATTCCGACTCGCCCACGGTGGCGATGCTCCCGAAGCTCACATAGACCACTGAGTTAGGGGCTTGTTCATCCAGCCAGGAAATGCAGCTACGGTCTTCCGCCAAGAGACTTCCCGAAGAAGATGGACCGCATTTGTGAAACGGGCCAATTGGGAAATTGCGACTGGAAATTCTTGGCGGAGTAAAGAAAGAGCGGGCTCCTCGAGGTCTTCGAATGTGTTCAGGATGACTCCAGAAGAGTCCTTGATTCCCTCAGTCATGTCATGCAGAAGCTGGTCGAGCAGTTCGGGTTCCGCA
Source organism: Corymbia maculata (assembly GCA_014182735.1). Lineage (NCBI taxonomy): Eukaryota > Viridiplantae > Streptophyta > Magnoliopsida > Myrtales > Myrtaceae > Corymbia > Corymbia maculata. The sequence continues at coordinate 39,401,779 of CM024688.1, read as the reverse complement.
GTGTTGATGCCTGGAAGGTCCTTCACTTGTAATGGCGGAAACTCCGGCACAGGATCTTCGAGCCGAGATTCTGATACGCAGAGAGCCAGAACGAAACTGTCATTATCAGCTCAGTGGCATAGTGCTGCTAATAAGAGAACGCGATCATCATGACTCGCGCATTACAATCAGCCAGAGAGCTACTCTGTTAGGAAACGGGGTACTCTGATGCATCTTTATCACTTATCCTTTGGTGTTTTGCGAACCAAACACTAATAGCTTAACACGTGGAGTCACCCTATCATCCAGATATGGCATCTACTGAATGCCCAATATATGTCAGGAATAGAAGCTCAAAGCATCAATCCAAGAGATAAGAAAACCGTCGTACCTTCTATTTGAAAAAGGTGATTGTGAATGATTTTTTATATCACTTAATTTACAGATTATACATGCTTTTAAAGATAAGGTAAAATACAATTTTTGACAAAGCAAGAATCAAGGAATGCCAACTCATCTACAGTGGCATACTAATCTAAAATTCAAAAAGATATAAAAAGATTTCATATTCAAAAGATAATATCACAATAAGATTTCATATCTTAACACGCCCCCGCAAGATGGGCGTTACGGTTTCGTGAGAATGTCGGCAAGTTAATCACAAGTGGAAATATGAGAGACTCGCCTTTTGCCGGCTTTAATAAGTTCCCGAACGAAATGGTAGTCTATCTCAATGTGTTTCATTCGGGAATGGAAGACAGGATTTGCACAAACATACGTGGCAACTATGTTGTCGTAATATAAGCTTGGTGCCGTGTCCATGTGAATGCCAAGTTCTTGAAGCAAAGATTTTACCTAAATGAGTTCCATTGAGGCCGTGGCAATGGCTCGATATTCTGCTTCAGTAGACAACCGTGCAACTAATCGTTGCTTTTGAGAACTCCAAGAGATAGGATTGACCCCTATATAAATCACAAAACCTGAAATAGATGTGCGATCATCAATATTTCCTGCTCAATTTGCAGTGTAGGCATGAAGCACAGGTTGTGTGTCGCGTCTCAAGTGCAACCCATGATATAATGTTCCCTTAAGATAGTGTAAAAGCCGTTTTGCAACTTTCCAATGGGTTGTGGTTGGCTTATGCATGAATTGAGATATCTTGTTTACTGTAAAACCAAGATCCGGGCGAGTGATGTTGAGGTATTGAAGTGCACCAATGAGGTTTCGAAATTCTGTAGCATTGGCTAATGATTGTTTGTCATGAACCGAAAGAGATCGACCCATGGCTAATGGTGTCACGACCTCTTTTGCATTTTGCATTTTGAAGCGTTCAAATAGCTCTCTTATGTATTTATGTTGAGAAAGAAGTAAGCCGGTCTTTGTAGGAATGACTTCAATTCCCAAAAAGAAATTCAATGGCCCCAAGTCTTTAATTGAGAACCAATTAGAGAGAGTGGTGATGATGTCCAAAACAAACTTCTGGTCACTTCCTGTGATAATGAGATCATCCACGTACACTAAAAAATAGACTTGAACACCACCATGAGAGTAAATGAATAGCGAACTATCATTCCTTAAATTGATAAATGAATTTGCGAGAAGAAATGAACTTAGCTTATTATATCAAGCCCGTAGAGCCTGTTTTAACTCATATATGGATTTGCGAAGTTTGCAAATATGTGTTGATTTTTCTGGGTCTTTAAAACCAAACAGTTACGACATATAAACCTCATCCTGAAGAGTTCATTGGAGAAAGGCATTGTTGACGTCCATTTGTCTCAATGTCCATCCACGCATTAAAACTAATGATAAAATCACCCGGATAGTATTTGGTTTGATGACCGGGCTAAATGTATTGATGTAATCAAGGCCCGGTCGTTGGTGAAAACCTTTGGCCACAAGACGTGCCTTGTACCTCTCAATATTGCCGTATGTACGTCTTTTTATCCGATAAACCCATTTGCAACCTACAACATTCAAAGATGGATCAAAATGTATTAGTTCCCAAGTCCTGTTACGAATAAGGGCATTGATCTCAGCCGATATTGTTTCATGCCATTGAGGATCGCACATAACTTGTGTAATTCTCATTGGTTCTATAGTCGGTGGAAGTGGATGTTTGGTGATGATGTGGTTGATTTCTTTGGACTTGAAAATATTATTTTGGGATAGTGGTCATTTTGTGAGTTCTTGTAGGTGGATTTTTGGATGTTGATGTTTGGTCATTATTGATAGTGGCAGTTTGGGTTTCAAGAGGTGGCATTTGTTGGGATTGATTTGAAGGTTGGGAAGTCGATGATGATGTAGCACGAGATGGAATGTTGCTTCGATAAGTCCAAGTTGTTGCAGCTGGATTTGGCATCGTTTGATTTCCAATTGAAACGGTGAGAGGCGGACATACAGAAGTTCCGTCAACAAATCTCATTAAATCATAACCAATGAGTAGCGCCTGAAACTAAGCACGCCAAGAGGAATAAATGGCAGCAAAGAGCTTGAATGGCAATTGAACGGCAGTTGAGATCGAGATCAAACTATTAGGTGCATCTGTTCCGATGGAAATGGAGCTAGAATTTGAGGTGGTGTGAGCTGATTCTGAAGTGACTTCCATAGCTAGAGGGTGCAGAAGGTTGCCAAAAAAAAATGCAGAATAGATGGATCAAAAATGCTCTTAGGAGCAGGATCGCTCTGATACCATAAAAAACTGATTATGAATGATTTTTCATATCATTTAATTTACAGATTGTACACACTTTTAAAGAGAGGTAAAATACAATCTTTGATAGAGCAAGAATCAAGGAATGCCAACTCATCTACAGATGGCATTCTGAAATTCAAAAAGATATCAAAAAGATTTCATATCTTAACACTATTGGGAGGTACCCTCTTTCCCTGAGCAACTGAAACCCAGCGAAAACACAAAGCGAGGTCGCACCGCCGGTCCGCAACACCATCCTCCGCACTCCTGCCCTCTCCGCCACATCCCAGGTGAACCTGAACAGAGCGTCTGCTATCAAGCACGTGACTGGCGCATCCCGACCGTCCGGGGACGACACCTCTTCTCTCAAGCGTTCCTCAAAGGGAGCAGCACACCTGGCATTGAGGAGCGCGATCAAGCGGACGACGTCGGACATCGAGGCCTCCGATTGGCTGAGGCCATCGCCGATGGAGCGAAAGGAGAAGTGGGGGTGCGAGGATGGATCGAGAGATTCAAGTCAGTGTGCAGGATGGTGATGGAGAAGCCTCGGTTGTGGAGGATCTGAGCCAGTTGGAGCATTGGGTTGATGTGGCCCTGGAATGGCACGGGGAAGAGGACAAGGCGGCGGTTGTTTCTTTGGTTCATTTTCGGATTGAGTTTGTGTTGGATCACAGTCACACACTAAACAACACTTGAAAGCTTGTAGCTTTAGATTGAATTCGATTCGAGGTTGGTGATGCGAAGAAACAGGGATTGATATAGACGCTGGGTACTCGCAGATTTGTGAATTCTTGACTGCAACAATGTGCTTCGGAGTGAGGAAGTTGGAATATTTTATCAGGTCATACGGAGAATGCTGACTACAATGGAGTAAATGTAGACAAATTTAAGAAAACGATGTGATCTGATTTGTGACTCAAGGCTCGGCAAGGGCTGGGCGTGGTCCTAAGCACAAGCCGACATCAATGGCAGTGTTGTCCTCGTCTGTCCTTGTGGTCGGTGAATGCCCTGTTTCTACGAAGTTGCTCATTGCTGTACGTCCATTCAAGAAAGACTAATATAACGTTTACAAGTCGTCTAAATGTGTCTAACTAAATATGCCATGTCGAGAAAAATAACATATTAATTTATATAATAAGAGCGACATGAATGACTTAAAAGTGTTGATTTATGGAAAAAAAGAACGCAGTTATTACTCACTCGTGAATGAAATGACCTAAATGATGTGACCGCGATTAAGTTCGGACAATACATAATTATTCAAAGGATAATATGTGACTGATCAAAGCATCTAAGGCTTGGTATGAAGACCCGCCTTGTCTCCCGGAAGCACTGGCCTTCTCCTTCAAAACCAATGCCCTCTCTCTTATTTCTTCTCCTTCTCTCTCCACCAGCAGCCTCTTGATGGCCCTTGCAATGTTCTCTCTCTCCAGCCCACCATTCAAGTGCACTCCAACCCTCCAAACATCACTCACATACCTTGCATTCACTCCTTGATCAGAAAAACAAGGCATGCACAACATTGGCACTCCTTCGCTTATGCTTTCCAAAGTTGAGTTCCAACCATTATGTGTCCAAAATGCTCCCACGGCAGGATGAGCCAACACTTCCATTTGAGGTGCCCATTTCACTATCTTCCCTCTCCTTTCCAGCGCCTCGAGGAAGTGGCACGGTAACTTCTGTAGCCACTCTGGATCGCGTACCGACCTTGGCCGGACCACCCACAAGAAGGGCTGCTCGGAGTCAGCTAGGCCTAGTGCGATCTCCAAGATTTCTGCCTCACTCACGACCGCCATGCTCCCAAAGCTCACATAGATCACGGACTTGAGGGGCTGCTTGTCTAGCCAGGAGATGCAGCTTCTGTCCTCTGCTAGTAAGCTGCTCGAAGAAGATGTCACGCAGCATTTGGGGAAAGGACCGATCACAAAATCTGGGACCGGCAAAACTTCCCGGACCGACGTGAGAGCAGGGTGCTCTAGCTCTTCGAATGTGTTGAAGATGACACCGGGAGAGCTCTTGATTACCTTAATCATGTTATCAAAAAACTGCAACGCCATCTCAGGTTTCTGCAAATTGACTCCAGGGATGTCTCGAACTTGTAACGGTGGAAACTCCTTCACCGCCTCTTCGGATCGTGAACCTGATAAAACTTAAGGTGCAAGAAACTATCTTTATGAGTGGAAGGAAACAGACAATATACGGATCTTAATATCCAGAGATGCCCAGATGATTTTATATAAGAAATTACTAGGGGTGATTGGTTCCCGGTTTGGTTTGGTTCCAAGGTGGAACCGGGAATCAGACCGGTTCCCAAATGTTGGGACCGTGGACTGGACTGGCCAATCCTGGAACTGGGAACCGAACTGACCAACCGGTCCAGTGGGACTGGTAACTTTGCAAGCAACCCCAGTTACAATTCAGGAAGAGGCATTAATTTCCAAATGGTATTGAGTAATGTTCAATGTAATTGACACATGATGGCTAGTGGTAAGACATTTTTCATATTTTCTACAACAATATACAAGTAAGAGTAAGCTAACAAGAGTTATGGCTTTTCTTGCTTTTGAAATTGAAAATAAAAAATATATATAAACTATCAGTTGATCCGATTGGTCCGGTCCGGTCGGTTCGATTCCCATCTTGGAACTGGGAACCGGATCGACCAACCACCAGTTCCAAGAATGGGAACTGGGAACCGGACCACTGGCTATGGGAACCACCCAAAACAGACCGGTCCAGTCTGGGTTGGGTGGTTCTCGGGTTGGGCTCCCATTGCACACCCCTAGAAATTACTGGCATCCACATATAATGCATGGATTTGTATAAATTAGACCTATTATTATTCACCAATAACTTTGGTAGATTTTGCTGAGAAAAAGTTTATTGATATAAACAAAAAAATCTCAAAAGGATCAATTAATAATTATCGCAAAACTAAAAATAGCAATCCATGGAATATAGCTAGTTTTTTTATAGTCATGAACATCGACTCACTTGTGTTATGGTTATTTGATGAACAATCCAAAAATAATTTATTAAGATGATATATAGTATAGTTTAACACATTGTTTGATAAATTAAGTGACGGAAGTCAGTCTAGTACTCTAAAATTTATGACAACATGATTAAAGAAAGTCAAATTTGACCACCTGAATCCATTTGCAGAAGACGTTAATTTCAAAAATAGGGCAATGAGGAAAAAACTAGACTTTTTTGTTCATTTATGACAGAACACACATGATCAAATCTTTTGAACAGAGAAAAGAGAAGCATGAATTAATTCACACCATCCAACCAAAGAAGCTTACCATCTATTGAAAAATATCCTTTTCCTTGAGAACTGGAAGTATGGAATAAACATGAAGCGACGTCGCACCACCGGTCCGCAACATCAAAGCACGGACCTTCAACCTCTCGGCTACACCACATGTAAAGCTGAACCGCGTATCTGATATCACGCACGCGATGGGGACCGCATCACCACCCGGCGACGAGACCATTTCCCGCATGCATTCCTCGAAGGGGCTCGCACACCGGGTGTTGAGGAGCGAGATGAGGCCAGGGATGTCCGACAAGGAGGCCTTTGATTGGTCGAGGCCGTCGGCGATGGATCGGAAGGCAAAGTGAGGGTGGGAGGACGGATCCAGGGAGTTGAAGTTGGTGTGGAGGATGGTGATGGAGAAGCCTCGGGCGTGGAGGATCTGACCCAGTTGGAGCATTGGGTTAATGTGGCCTTGCAACGGTAGAGGGAAGAGGACCAAACGGTGGTTGTTTCTCTGGTTCATTATGGACTTTGTTTCTTGGGTAGCTCGTCTGTGAATGGAGGGAGATTTCCTTGAGATGTATACAGAAGCTTTAACGGAGAAGTTGGGTTTATAAAAGCAAGTCTTGAAATGGTATATTAGGTTTAGGTGAGCATCACATGTGTCAAGAGATATAATATTAGGGCTCAAGTTGGATCGGTGGTAGAGAATTGTGTAAAGGTATATTAGGTTTAGGCGAGAATCACGTGTCGATAGACATCATGAACATATTTTAGGCACTCCTGTCTTTTGCTCTCTTCCTTCTTTCGTGTCTTTCTCTCTCTTTTTTCTACTTCTCCTTGTGTTGAAGGGCAAGCATACGCTCCCTGTTTTTTCTTTCGACGTTGTTTTTGTCCAGCCCCTCACTGCACCATATGTGTAACATTCTGAATTTCGACCCATTTCAAGATATATGAAATTGTTATTTTATCAATGCGCTGCTAGTTACGTTTACTCTGAGTTGACTCTTCATAAGTTAACTAACTGTTCGAAAAGGCAATTAACGATCGATACGTGTACGACTAGTGAATTTAATCAAGGATAGGTCGTTCGACCATAAGGATTAAAGGGGAATGATACCATATTGTTGCAGGCCAATTAACGAACGGAAATAAATCAATTCGACAAAGGGACGAGGTCGGATTGCGGGTGATTTTGCATAACTTTGATATTGATTGCGAATGACATTAAATTGATTTCCTTTTGGCTCTGTATTCAGCGTGAGCAATTAACCTCTCGTAATTACATGACAATCGAGGATCACCTTGATTTGAATATACATGATCGTGGATTGAAAAGTTATCAACCATGGGTCAAATGCGCGAAAACTCCTAAACGCCGCCCGAAAGTTAGATTATATTAAAATTACGATTGATCAATTTTAATCCCAATTTTTAATCCAGTTTCGGGTATGAATTTTCAAGAATGTTGAGACTAAAATCTTGGATGTTTTCTCATTGATTCTCGAATTTTTTTATAAACCCGGGAATTATTGAAAAATGATTCAACGAACCGAGTTTTGGAGCTAAATATTTGGGAATTTGCACTTTAAGGGTAAAAAGACTGAATTGCCCCTTTTTAAAAGCTTGTTTAGAATTTTGTCTGATTTCTCTTTTTTTCTTCCTCCCCACCTGCCTCCCACGTTTTTCTCCCTCTCTCCCTCACGCTTTCTCTCTTCCTGTCGGCCGCCCCACTTGCCCATCCTTTTCTCTCTTCCCCACTATGACTGGTCTTCTCTTCTTTTTCTCTCTCCCCACCTACTTGCCTTACACCCCCATCCATGAACATCCCCCCATTTAAGAGAGAGTTACAAAGGTGAATAATCATTTCTCTTTTCTTATAGAGAGTTAAAGAGAGAGTTACAAAGGTGAATAATCATTTCTCTTTTCTTATAGAGAGTTAAAGAGAGAGTTACAAAGGTAGATTGAGCTTCAATAAATTGTGAATCTATTTAATATCCATGTCCATTTGGGCATTGTTATTCTAAACCTTTTTATAACCTAGTTACTAAATATAGCTAATCTATATAATGACTTAACCCCATTACATATGGATTGTTTTAGTTGAAAAGTGATGGGTATAGCTACCATCGGCCCGTTCACAAAAGACACAATCTCGCCTTGGTGGATGTTCAAAGTGGACGTGCTATTTTCAAACAATATGACTAGTTATTAAATGTGGAAAATGCAACAAAGAGTGCAAATATGAAACTATGCAACAATATAGTTTTGTTTAGGGGTCAAATTTCTATTATCTGGCAATGAATTCGATTCATAAAATTTTCAAATGCAAGAATGATCTTTTGGGCAAAAATTTAAATGTCAACAATTGATGGTCTAGATTGAGTCTAGAATATACACTAGGTTCATGGATAAAGACTTCGTTACATTTTTCAGTTAGGAAATTTTGGAATTTGATTACTCCATTTGATAAGTTTAGCTGATGACACTTTACACAAATGGGTTTTTAAAATGATGTGACATCAAAATTGATATTCTTAGACCCTCAATAACACCTTTACTATTCGGATCAAGCGAAAATAACAAGTTCAATATATATAACTCTCATGTAAATATTTAGAAATGAGTTAAGAAATAAATAGGCTTGTCTAAATGGATCTAACTAAACATATCGTGTTGACATAAATAGCATGCTAATTTATTTAAAATGTATCTCGACACGTGACATAAATCACTTAAAAGTGCTAATTTGCAAAAGACGGATTTATTATTCATTCGTAAACAGAACAACCCGATTACGATGGAGCCATGAGTAAGCTCGGATAGCATATGATTATTTAAGACAATATGTGGCTGACCAAAGCATCTAAGGCTTGGTATGAAGACCCGTCTTGTTTCACGCAGACACTGGCCTTCTCCTTCAAAGCCAATGCCCCCTCTCTCATTTCTTCTCCTTCTTTCTCCACCAGCAGCCTCTTGATGGCCCTAGCAATGTTCTCTCTCTCAAGCCCACCATTCAAGTGCACTCCAACCCTCCAAACATCGCTCACATACCTTGCATTCACTCCTTGCTCAGCAAAACGAGGCATGCACAACATCGGCACTCCTTCGCTTATGCTTTCCAAAGTCGAGTTCCAACCATTGTGGGTCCAAAATGCTCCCACAGCCGGATGAGCCAACACCTCCTTTTGGGGTGCCCATTTCACTATCTTCCCCTTCCCTTCCAGCGCCTCAAGGAAGCGGCTTGGCAACTTCTCTAGCCACTCCGGATCGCAGACCGACCCGGGCCGGACCACCCACAAAAAGGGCTGCTCAGAGTATGCTAGGCCTAGTGCAATCTCCAAGATTTCTGCCTCGCTTGTGGCTGTTAGGCTCCCGAAGCTCACGTAGATCACGGACTTGGGCGGCTGTTCATCTAGCCACGAGATGCAGCTTCTGTCCTCTGCTAGCAAACTGCTCGAAGAAGATGTCACGCAGCATTTGTCGAACGGACCAATCGGGAAAACTGGGACCGACAAATCGTCCCGAAGCAACGCGAGATTAGGGTGTTCGAGCTCCTCGAACGTGTTCAAGATGACGCCAGAAGAGTTCTTAATTGCCTTGATCAGATTTTCCAGTAATTGGAATATCATCCCGGGATCCTTCGAATCAAGCACCGGGATGTCTCCCACTAGTAAAGGCGGAAACTCCTTCACTGCCTCTTGCAATCGAGAACCTGATACACCCAAGAGTGTAATAAATCATACTTTAATGAGAAAAAGAAATTCATTTAGCACAGAAAGGCAAGCAATAAATAGATCTTGCCATCCAGACTAGCTCAGGTAATATTATACTGAAAACTACCGGCATACACATACATTGCACTGATTTTGTATAAAGTACACCTATGATTACTTACCAATAAAGTCAGTAAATTTTCTTTGAAAAGCTTTTTGATATAGACAAGAAATTTTGAATGTTTATTAAGCAATTTATTATATTATTACACTAGAGATGAGAATTAAAGCACCAAACAAATCATTCCGATTAGGTACGTTGCAAAGCAACACATTGTTGGGGTCAGTTCTAACTTCTTTATTGTAAAGAAACGTTAAACATTTTGGCCAGATGAACAAAGACATTATTAAACACTTAGGACCCTCAAGTCTCAAGGAGTCATTTAGCAATTACTTTGAAAAAAATTTTTGGTCAGTAATTACTTTGAAATTCGAAATAACATTCTATGGTGGAATATTGCTAGTTTTTTATTTATTTATTCAATGAACAATGCGGAAATGATTTACTAAGATAATATAAGTACAGTATATCTTATCGTTTAATGAATCATGTTGGGCAAGTTGGTCTTAGTACTCTAAAACTTCGAATAATATGATCAGAAAGAGCGAATTTGACCACCCAAATTCATGTGCGAAAGCCCTTCATCGGAACTAGGTTAATGAAGGAAAACATGGACTTTTATGTTCATTTATCACAAAGCACACAGCAATCAGAACCTGTGAACCGAGAAAAGAGAAGCATGAACTAACATACACCAAAAAAAGCTTACTCTGTACTGGAATGTATCCTTTTTCCTTGAGAACTGGACATATGGTGAAAACATAAAGCGATGTCGCGCCACCGGTCCGCAACGTCAACGCACGGACCTTCAGCCTCTCAGCTACACCGCAGGGAAAGCTGAAAAACGGATCAGATATCAAGCACGCGATGGGCACCGCATCACCACCCGGCGACGAGACCATTTCCCGCATGCATTCCTCGAAGGGGCCCACACACCGGGCGTTGAGGAGCGAGACGATGCTAGGAATGTCTGACAAGGAGGCCTCTGATTGGTCGAGGCCGTCGGCGATGGATCGGAAGGCGAAGTGAGGGTGGGAGGACGGATCCAGGGCGTTGAAGTTGGTGTGGAGGATGGTGATGGAGAAGCCTCGGGCGTAGAGGATCCGACCCAGCTGGAGCATCGGGTTTATGTGGCCTTGGAACGGCAGAGGGAAGAGGATCACACGGTGGTTGTTTCTTGGGTTCATTACGGACTTTGTTTCTCGGGTCGCTTGTTCGTCAACGGAGGGGGTTTTCTTCGAAGATGTATACAGAAACTTTAGCTTTGTTTCTTCACAAGGCCATCACAAGTCGGGTTTATAAAACAAGTCTCGCTGACAATGCGAGATATAATATAGGGCTTATGTCGGATTGATCCTAGAAAATTACGAAATGAGTGTTAGGTTTAGGTCAACATCACATGTATTGGGAGACATCACGTGGATAATTTAGGGACTCAAGGTACAGAGAAGTTGGCTTTTTAGTCGCTTTCATACAAGATTACTTTATACAATGTAGACGGCAAGAGTAGATTGATCTTATCTCCAGCATAAAAAGAAACATTAAAAATGATAAGTATGCTTAGGAGAGCGCACCAAGTTTGAGAGCATCATTTAATACTTGTTGTCTGATAATCAATAAAAATATGACAATTACAACTGTTGTAACATGTGAAACCTAACTAGTTTCTCAATTGGCAATTGAGATTTCTTATTTAGTAAATAATTCAATTGCTATCGAGGAAATGTTCATTGATAGATTGTAAAAGCAATTCTATTTTTAGTAGGGCTGATCAGTCCAATCTAATTCGATAAAATCGGTCACTTATTTAACATAAAGATAAAATTAAAAAAGAAAGAGGGCGAGAGATTTCGATTTCTCTCTAGCAAAAAGAGAGAGGTCCAACAAATTAATAAGAGAAATCCTACATGCTTTTCTCTGGCAAATTTTGACCAACATGATCAAAGGAATTATACCACCAGGCTACGCAAAAGGGGCAAGAAATGTGGCAGTGATCAAAGATGGAAGCAAAGGAGATTGTTTCCATTTTATATTGGTAAAAAGTTGGCAAGGGCATCTAGTCATGAAGGAAAGAGCATGTAGAGGGGGATATTCTCTACATAGAGAGGGATATTCTCTTTGGAAGATAATGGGAAAGGTCCGTCAACAACAGGAGAGGAATAAAATAAAAATATGAATAAAAAGAAAGAGGGCACAAGATCTAAGCACTTGCGAGGGCGAAGCAAATCAGTGAGCTCATTCATGCCATTCCCTTCCCTTAATTTTTTTAAGAAATAATATATATATAGTCCAGTTCGGTTCAGTTTCCCCTTGAAATCAAGAATCAAACCTCCTAGACACCGGCTTACTTTAAGAAATTAGGAACTAGACTATTACTCTCAAAAACTAGATGGTCTAGTCTTGCTCACCCTTAATTTTTAGAGCAGACTTATCATTGGTGGTCCCGTTCATACTCTCGAATGACTTGATCCAAACGTTGAGGTGCAGATGCATTGCTCTCGTAAATATTGATGTGAGATTTCCTCTAGTGCGTGATGCCATGTTTAGAAACTTCTGGCCTATAAATTGTTAATTGACGGATGGACGATGGAAGAATCAATTCGATTTATTTCCCTTTGCAAGTTATAGGGCCAAAAATTAATTACTAATTTTAACTTAAAATTCTTTGATTTTAACTAGGTAACGCATGGAAGCTGCAGTCCCCTCTGTAAATATATGATCACCTCATGTAATTTGTGATCAGGCCATTACGTAGCATACGCTCTATGAAAGAAATTCATGAACTACTAAAAACATGTGATCTTAAATTATTGTTGAGTCCAATCATCACTATCCACGTGCTCTCAACCAAATTCAACTTAAAGTTATATTTTTTCACAAAAAATAAATAATTTGGAAAATATTTTCTTGAAAATGATTATTCGTATCCTATAAAAATAAATGAACAAAAGATATTTTCACTGTCCATGAAAATGTTTAGTCATAAATTGTTATTGATAATAAAAATATATTTTTTAACTAATTAACTCTAGTGATATAAATAATTTTTTTAGAAAAATATTTTACAAATCATTCATCTTCTTCAAAATAAATTAAGCCTAATATTCGATAGAATAGGCATGGATTCAATCATATTGTCTACCTTATATGTTGTTTTGTTTTGTGAACTAGATTAGTGTATGGATTGCCATTAAATTTTAAATGTCATAATTGACGTAAAATAAGTCTTAAGCTTTCTCATTTTTTGAAAGAAAAAAAGTTCTGATTAAATTCTTCCATTGGAAGTTGCCTGTGCAGCAATCCCATATCTAGCCACATATGAGAAATCAAGAGAAATTATTATATGAGTGTAGCCATGTATATTTAATCAACATGGATCTCACGTTATTTATATCAATCCTGGCGGTTTAGATCGGGTCTAGTATACATTGGGTTCACCAAAATTAGCTCAAAAATTGAAAATTCGGTCACCAAATGGAATTCATTGCACTTTTAATGAAGAAAGTTTAGAACTCAATTACTCCAATTAAATAGTTTAGCATTTCACTGTATTTCATATTTAGGGTAATATATTTATGATGTGATATGACATCAAACATGATATTATTTAACCTTACCAAAAAAAAAAACATGATATTATTTAAGCCTCATAACAACGAAATATAAAGCATTTAAGAAACAAAATCTTGTATAATGTCTAATTAATTATGTCATGTTAAGAAGAGTAGCAAGTCAATTTATTTAATAAGAGAAATATAAGTGACTTGAAAGTGTTGGTTCCAAAAAAACACATTTATTATTCATTCGTGAATGGAACTACCCGAGTATGATGTGACTGTGATTGTGCTTGGATAATATACTATTACTTAAAAGACAATATGTGACCGACCAAAGCATCCAAGGCTTGGTATGAAGACCCGCCTTTGGTCACGGAAGCACTGGCCTTCTCCTTCAAAACCAATGCCCTCTCTCTTATTTCTTCTCCTTCTCTCTCCACCAGCAGCCTCTTGATGGCCCTTGCAATGTCTCTCTCTCCAGCCCACCATTCAAGTGCAATCCAACCCTCCAAACATCTCTCACATACCTTGCGTTCACTCCTCATACACAACATTGGCACTCCACCTATGCTTTCCAGAGTTGAGTTCCAACCACTGTGGGTCCAGAATGCTCCCACAGCAGGATGAGCCAGCAGTTCCCATGAGGTGCCCATTTCACTATCTTCCCTCGCCCTTCCAGCGCCTCAAGGAAGCGGCTTGGCGACTTCTCCAGCCACTCCGGATCGTAGACCGACTCGGGCTGAACCACCCACAAAAAGGGCTGCTCAGAGTCTGCTAGGCCTAATGCAATCTCGGAGATTTCTACCTTGCTCGTGACCGTGACGCTCTCGAAGCTCACGTAGCTTTTGGACTTCAGGGGCTGTTCGTCTAGCCAGAAGATGCAACTTCCGTCCTCTGCTAGTAAGCTGCTTGAAGAAGGTGTCATGCAGCATTTGTGGAATGGACCGATCGGAAAAACTTGGACCGACAAAACTTCCGACGTGAGAGCAGGGTGCTCTAGCTCTTCAAATGTGTTGAAGATGATGCCGGAAGAGCCCTTTGATTACCTTGGTCAGGTTATCAAAAAATTGAAATGTCATTTCAGGTTTCTGAGATTCGACCACAGGGATGTCTTGAACAAGCAACGGTGGAAACTCCTGCATTGCCTCTTCAGATCGTGAACCTGATACACTCAAGAGTGCATGAAACTATATGAGTTGAAGGAAGCTCAGCAATATACGGATCTTGATATCCAAAGACGCTCAGATGATTTTATACAAAAAATTTCTGGCGTCCATAGATATTGCATGGATTTGTATGAACTACACCTATAGTTATTCACCAATAACATTGGTAGATTTTATTGTGAAAAGCTTTATTGATATAGACAAAGAATTCTGAATGTTTATTAAGCAATTTATTAAACTGTTACATTAGGTATAAGAATTAAATCACCCAATAAATCCTTCAAATCGCATATTTGTGAAACTTAAAATAGCGATTGATGGTGGATACCACTAGTTGTTATATTCATGAATATTAACTCACTGGTGTTATGTTTTTTTTTTTCCCGAACACTTGTGTTATGATTATTCAATGAACAATTCAAAAATGATTTACTAAGATGATATATCAAATTAGTACTCTATAATTTATGACGACATGATTAAAGAAAATTGAATTTGACCACCCAAATCCATTTGCGAAAGCCCTTAATCAAAACTAGACAATGAAGAAAAAAATAGACTTTTTTGTTTGCTCATCATAAAAAACAGATGATAAGATCTTTAAAAATGCTCATTGTTGTTGATACCTTAATTTTGACCAAATGTTTAAGATTTAAATTTCCTAGAAAATTAGGGACTAATTTGGCCCTAACAAAAAGGATTTTTGCACCACCTAAGTATTAATATCATTTGCCTTTGCTAAAGTTTTATTTTCCCTTATTTTCGAGTAAAAAAAAGAAAAAAGAAAGAAGAGGAGGGAGGTCCACGCGGGCTAGGCCTTTGCGCCTAGCCCCTTTTTGTTTTTATTTTTTTCCCATGGGCTTGGGGCCCATTCGGTCCCCTCATCCTCACCCACACGGCCCGGCCCTCTCCTTTTTCTTTCTTTTTGGCCCGGCCCCTCCTTCTTCTTCTTCCTCCTTCCTTCCTCCTTCCTCCTCTGCAACTCACGCGCGCTTGGACAGAGAGGAGGACGATAAGCCAGCGACGGATGGGGACGTTCGCATGCGCCATCAATGCCGCCGCGCGAGATCTGGCGCGAAACTCGGACGGATAGGACTTGTCTTTAATGCAAAGAAAGTGGCGCGGTAAAACGGGGCACGCCGGTCAGCTCACCGTCGATGGGCAGTTAAGCCCTCGGTCAACCGGGTCCTCCTCCGCCTATAAATAGGGGGGTCGAGCGAAGAAGAACGGAGCAACACACAGAAAACACAGCGAGAAAGAGAGATCTAGAGGAGAGGCAGGAGCTCGGAAGGCTTCCCTTGGAGAGACATCCAGGAGGCCGGACGAGCGACCGCCGATCCGAGAGAGCTCTGCGAGAGAGAGTGGAAACAGATCCGAGAGAGAGAGATCCGAGGGCGGAGAGAAACACAGATCTGAGAGAGAAAGGCTGCTGCTCAGCCGAGTGCCGCCACCGCGTGCGGTGCTGGTTGCTCGGCCCGACGCCGCCTGCTGGCGTCGTTCCCGTGAGAGAAGAGTGAGATCTGAGAGAGAGAGCCGCGGGCCAAGCGACAACCGCGCACCGCGAGTCGCCAGGCCGACGCCACCACCACTCCACCACTGCCGCTCAACCGTAGACGGCCGCCCGATTGCGTCGCCTCTGTGGCCATTCGCCCGCGTAGCCGTCGCGGTTCTCTATTGCCAGCGAGCCGTTCCCGTCGCCGCCCGCGTCTGGAGCTGTTCTGACCCGCGAAGATGCCGCCGCTCATGGATCTCGGTCAAACCTCACGCCAGCCTGCTGCCGACCGTCGTCGTCCCTGGTGCCGCCCGCCGCTTCGTCGTCCTGTCGGTTGGTCTTGCGAAGATCGCCGCCGCTCGCCGGGGCCGGGCCGGGAGGCGCTCAGTCGTCCCCCATTGGCGCCAGAGGGACTGCCATAGAGAGGGGGCAGGGCAGTCGGGTCACGACCGGGTCGGGCATGGGGACCCGGTCGACCCGTTAGGGTTTAGTTTTATGGGCTATGGGCTGAGATGAACAAGGCCAATTGGGCTTACTCTATTTTCTTGGGCCAGACTTTGTTTTATTTGGGCTTGGGCTTGACTAATTCCTATTTTGATTTGCAGGTTTATCCCTTGGGCTTGACGAGTTGGGCCCATGAGTTGGATCCGATCCAGCTCATGGCTGGGCCGTGCGCCCGGGCTGAGTTCGACCGGGTCGGATGAGAAAGTCCGACCCGGATCCCTTTATATTTTTATAATAATATAAAAATAAATTATTATTATTATTATCAAAATATTTTCGAAAAATCATTAAATATTAAAAAAATAAAAAAATATTTTATTTTCCAAAAAAATCAGAAAAATCCAGAAATAATTTATAATTTCCGAAAAAGAACAAAAAATCCAAAAATATTTCATATTTTGCAAAAAGCCAAAAAAGACCCAAAAATGTTTATATTTTCAAAAAAAAATTCAGGAAAAAGTCAAAAATGTTTGTTTCAACAACGCATGGAAAAATCCTTGAAAAAATGCAAAAATACCAAACCTGAGGGTTTAAACAAGATTAGGTACCGGAAGGGCATTAGTGATTAACTAGTGTAATCAAGTCTCCGATCTTAGTTTCTCTGATTGCGCAGGAGTAAAATATTTCTCTCAATATTTTACTTGGGTTTCTAATCAACCCACCCCAAACTGATTAGTGGCGACTCCTTTTTAAATGAAATTGAATTGCAGGTTTAAGACTCGACCCTTAAGTCGTGAATTGGTGGGCTTGGGAGAGCTCGGGCTAAACCCTGATGAAAGGCGTTCAGCTGAGCCATTATCCTCCGAGATCAAAAGGGAGGTTGCGACAATTGTGTCAATTTGATTTACCATTGAATATCTCAACATTGCACGGGGTAAATGATTGGAAGAGCCCGAGTCTAATTAAGAGTCATAAGCCCACATTTTGACTCGTCTTTAGACAATACCCTTGAACCTATAAGTCATTTTTCCTCCAAACGAAAAAATAGGTCATAACATTCACACCATGCAAGACCGAAAAAGCTTACCATCTATTGGAACATATCCTTTTTTCCCTGAGAACGGGAAGTATAGTATAAACATAAAGTGACGTCGCGCCACCGGTCTACAACACCAATGCACGGACCTTCAACCTCTTGGCTACATCGCACGTGAAGCTGAACAGATTATCCGATATCACGCACGCGACAGGCACCGCATCGCCCCCGGCGACGACATCATTTTCCGCAGGCATTCCTCAAAGGGGCCTGTGCACCGGTCGTTGAGGAGCGAGATGAGGGCCCGGCTGTCCAATATGGAGACCTCCGATTGGTCGAGGCCGTTGGCAATGGATCGGAAGGCGAGGTGAGGGTGAAAGGATGGGTGCGGGGCGTTGAAGTTGGTGTGGA
The DNA here is from genome assembly GCA_014182735.1 of Corymbia maculata. Taxonomy (NCBI): domain Eukaryota; kingdom Viridiplantae; phylum Streptophyta; class Magnoliopsida; order Myrtales; family Myrtaceae; genus Corymbia; species Corymbia maculata. The sequence goes on along the minus strand of CM024688.1, from coordinate 39,383,900 downwards.
GGACGGCGACTGAGAAGCCTCGGGCGTAGAGGATCCGACCCAATTGGAGCATTGGGTTGATGTGGCCTTGGAATGGCAGAGGAAAGAGGACCAAACGCTGGTTGTTTCTCTGGTTCATTGGGGAGACTCTTTGTTTCTCGGGAAGCTGGCACGTGAATGGAGGGAGGTTTCCCCGAGATGTGTACAGAAGCTCTAGTTTCGTTGCTCAATATGGTCTTTGCAAGAAGGATTTTATATAGGGCTCGAGTCGTCTAGGTCGTCGAGACAAATCCAGCTCGTCACTGCACCAAATGGCTTCTCTCATCTTTCTTTTTTCTTCACAGCCTGGTCGGTCCCCTTTCGTTCTCGGTGAGCTTTTCTGCCTCTGTTCTGTTCATTTTGCTGAACGTCTCTGGTGTTTCTCCTCTGTTCTTTTCATACTCTGTCGCCCAGGCCACGCCCTCTTTCTCGTCGTGTCCCCTCGATTAAGAGACAATATTCTGGTTTCAAAGTGTCACATCAGCTGATGTCGCCAGAATGCTTTCCCTTCCGATCCACTTAAAAGTTTACACGCTTCCTGAATTAAATAATAAAGTAATTGATGTGGAATTTCTTCGTGACATGGAATTTGTTCTGTCTGGATTCCCCTTCCGCGTTCGTCCAAAGCCAGCTACTCCACCTCGGACGAGTCGCCATAGCCGGTGACCGTCCATGCCCTTCCGCGTCATCGCTTGTCTGGGTGACGCAGCTGGCTCTCCAAATTTGGCCGTCCTTGGTCGTCAGCGTCGCTCACGGCCGTTGCACCGCCATGAGTTGCTGGCTCTCCAGACGTGGCTGGTCCATGGTCGTCGGCGTCACTCGTGGCGGTGACGAGGAGTTGTAAAAAATATTTCTTTTTTCCTTTTCGGTACGCGCCATTCTTTTGCTTCTTTTTATTTTTTCTGTTCTGCAACTTTTAACACCCTCTCTCTAGTTGACCTCTAACGGCGGTCATCACTGTAACTCGAGGTTGTGTCACAACCTTCGTGACGGCCAGATCTGGCGCAATGTCAATATTCTAGATTTGGACGCTTGGCCTCCATTGCCATTGAGCCTCTAGTTCTGGAGGCGACAGCCTTCTATGGCTGCTGAGCTTGACGTTCTTACCGAGATCTCAGCAGCCATGGAGAAGCCGTCGAGATCAAACCCTTTTAAGGCAGACGATGTTTGGCAAGAAGTGGAGCTCGACAAGTTCTAGAGGCGGCCATAGAGGAGCTTGAAGCATGTGAAGGTGGGCTAGATCTGGTGCAGCGTCAAGGCCACAGCTCGGCTAGATTTGGAGACTTGGCCTCTTGCGCGGTGTTTGTCAAGGGTAGCAGGCGGCTGGTCCACTATCCCCGGCCGGTGGAACAACAAATTTTTTTTTTTTAATTCCAATTAACAAACACCGTGTCAAAAAATGACTTGATGCGAGGAAAAAATGCTCGTCATTTCAGCAACTGATGTGGCTCTTTGAAACCACTTTATATTTTTTTCTTTTCCAGCTCTTGTCTCCGGCCATCAAATAAGTGAGTGGAGTCAAATCGGATTTACGTTACATCAAAATTTACTAACCAAAAGTAATCCATCTAACCCTTTTTAATCAATTTATATACATTACAAATTAGTAATCCATACCGACCCATCCTGTATCCATATTCAATACAACCCATTTACTAAAACATTTTCATATTTGATTAAACTTATGAAAATTTATATCCACATCGTTAACCTGCTTTAAACTATTTAGCTATGTTTGGTTATCAAATAAGATGTGATATGAAATTTGAGACTTTGTTATATTTTATTTATTGTTCAGTGATCGCAGTAAAAAAGTTAGATATATTTATATAATATAATTTATATTATTTGGTATAAAAGGCGTATCAATATAAATGATCTCAAAAGTTCACAAATAGATATAGTAAAAATTTCTACAACACTCTTGTCTACTTTATCTTTATTTACTTGTTTTATTTTATTTTTTTCTCTCTTTTTTTTACTAATTTCCTTTTTCCCCTTTCATCATCCTCTAATAAAATGTTATTAAATAGTAAATTGTACTAATATACCTAAAAATACTAAGCTATGTAATAAATATAAATATATAAATATATATTGAATTTATATTATGAGCTAGAATTAAATTTGAATATTTACATAACATAATAATTTGTTATTTTTTTATTTTAAATTCCTATATTTGAATCCAAATATTATTTATATTGAAAAATAATACTAATTCTGTTAATGTAAGAAGCAAGTTGTTTGAGAAAAATGACTTTCTTATTATGGATATTAGAAATTTTATATTTCTTTATCCTACCTTTCCTATGGGATAATTTTATTCAGCTTATATCTCTCTTATATTCAACTTTATTCTATCTCGAATAAGCACCAAACACAGATTAATGAAATCTAATACACGTAAGAAATAAACTCTGGTATAATGTTTAGGAGTCATCTAAATATGTCTAATTAAACATGCCATGTTGAGAAGAGTAGCATATTACTTTTTGTAATAAGAGCAACAAAAATGACTTTAAAATTTTAATCTTCGAAAAAGCACATATATTACTCATTCAATTATGATGTGACTGTGATTAAGCTCGACAGCATATGATCACTTAAGAGACAATATGTGATTGACCAAAGCATCCAAGGCTTGGTATGAAGACCCGCCTTGTCTCACGGAAGCACTGGCCTTCTCCTTCAAAACCAATGCCCTCTCTCTTATTTCTTCTCCTTCTCTCTCCACCAGCAGCCTCTTGATGGCCCTTGCAATGTTCTCTCTCTCCAGCCCACCATTCAAGTGCACTCCAATTCTCCAAACATCGCTCACATACCTTGCATTCACTCCTTGATCAGCAAAACAAGGCATGCATAACATTGGCACTCCTTCGCTTATGCTTTCCAAAGTTGAGTTCCAACCGTTGTGGGTCCAAAATGCTCCCACAGCAAAATGAGCCAACACTTCCTTTTGAGGTGCCCATTTTACAATCTTCCCTCTCCCTTCCAGTGCCTCGAGGAAGCAGCTCGGCAACTTCTCTAGCCACTCCAGATCGTGGACTGACCCGGGCCGGACCACCCATAGAAAGGGCTGCCCAGAGTATGCTAGGCCTAGTGCAATCTCCAAGATTTCAGCCTCGTTCATGGCCGCAAGGCTCCCGAAACTCACGTAGATCACGGACTTGGGCGGCTGTTTGTCTAGCCAGGAGATGCAGCTTCTGTCCTCTGCTAGTAAGCTGCTCGAGGAAGATTTCACGCAGAATTTGTGGGATGGACCAATCGGGAAAAAGGGGACTGACAGAACTTCCCGCAATGACGCGAGAGCAGGGTGCTCTAGCTCTTCGAACGTGTTGAAGATGACACCGGGAGAGCTCTTGATTGTCTTGATCAGGTCATCTAATAATCGGAACAGCAACTCAGGTTCCTTTGAATCCACAGCCGGGATGTCTCGAACTAGTAACGGTGGAAACTCCTTCACTGCCTCTTGCAACCGAGAACCTGATAATAAACCTTACTTTTATGAGAAAAAGAAATTCGCTAAGCACAGAGAAGCAAGCAATATATAGATCTTAACATCCAGACTCGCTCAGAAAATATAATACTGAAAACTACTGGCATACACATACATTGCGTGGATTTGTTTAAAGTACGCCTATGATTTACTTACCAATAAAATCAGTAGATTTTGCTGCGAAAAGCTTTTTGATATAGACAAGAATTTTGAATGTTCATTAAGAAATTTATTAAATTGTTACACTAGGGATAAGAGTTAAAGCACCCGACAGATCCTTCCTTCCGATCACGTACATTGCGGAGCACCGCATGGTCGGGGTCAATTCTGACTTCTCTGTTATAAAGACATTTTAAACATTTTGGCCAAAAGAACAAAGACATTTAAAAACACTAAGGACGCTCAAGTCTCAAGGAATCATTTAGCAATAACTTTGAAATTTGAAATAGCATCTGTGGTGGAATATGGCCAGTTATTTTATGAGTCATGAACATCAACTCACCTGTGGTGAAAGAACATGTTCTTGTTATTCAATGAACGATGCAAAAATGATTTACTAAGACAACATAAGTACAATATATCTTATCGTTTTATTAACCATGTTGTGCAAGTCAGTCTTAGCACTCCAAAACATATAATAATATTATTATAGAAAAAAGAAGAAGAGCGAATCTGATCCTCCAAATCCTTCTGCAAAATCCCTCTACCGGCACTAGGGCAATGATGGAAAAATAGACTTTTTTGTTCATTCATCTCAAACAAACAGCGATCACAACTTGTCAACCGAGAAAAGAGAAGCATAAATTAACATACAACCGTGCAACCCCAGAAAAGCTTACCATGCGTTGGAACGTATTTTTCCTTAAGAACCGGACATTTAGTGTAGAAATAAAGGCATGACGCGCAGCCGGTCCGCAACATCAACGCACGGACCTTCAACCTCTCGGCTACACTGCAAGTAAAGCTGAATAGCGAATCAGATATCAAGCACGCGATGGGCGCCGCCTCACCTCCCTGCAACGACGTCATTTCCCGCAGGCGTTCCTCGAAGGGGCTCGCGCACCGGGTGTTGAGGAGTGAGATGAGGCCAAAGACGTCCAATTTGGCGACCTCCGATTGGTCGACGCCGTCGGCTATGGATCGGAAGGCGAAGTGAGGGTGGGAGGACGGATCTGGGGCGTTGAAGTTGGTGTGGAGGATGGTGATGGAGAAGCCTCGGGCGTAGAGGATCCGACCCAGTTGGAGCATTGGGTTTATGTGGCCTTGGAATGGTAGGGGGAAAAGGATCAGACGGTGGTCGTTTCTGTGGTTCATTGTGGACTCTGTTTCTCGGATCGCTCGTCCGTCAATGGTCTTTACAAGTTGAGTTTATAAAGCAAGTCTGCTAGCTGTTCGTTCGAGTTATAATATAGGGTTCAAGTCGGATCGGTTGCGGAGAATCGTGTAACGGTTATTAGGGGTAGGTGAGCATCACATGTTCCAAGTGGAGTCATGAACATATTTTAGGAACTCCAGGTACAGAGAAGTTGACTTTGAGGCAGTTTAGCTCTCATTCAATGCTACCGGAAAGACGGCAAGAGTAAGTTGACCTTATTTCCCGCATAAAAAAATCATGAAATATAATCTGTTTACTTACGTGAGCAATGACGTTTCCAAGTCATCATTAATTGCAAATAACTCTTGTAAATGTGGTAAAATCCATGTTCTATGGCACAAATAGTCATAACCTTTGGCACAATATAAAATGTGATTTCTGAATTTTAATTCGATATATAATATTTTCTTTAAATTTTTAATTTACTCAATATATTTTCTAAATTTTTGGTACATATTTATTTTAATATCTATATTATATGAAAAAATTGAATATATAGAAAGGTAATATTGAAAGATTTTTCAGTAGTGCGTGGCACCAAATTTAGAACTTCTAGCTTATAAACTTGTAAATGATGGATGGACAATTGAAGAACCATTTTTGAAGTTGTAGGGTCGGATGAAATAATAGTAGATTCCAACACTTTTATGAACGCACTGAAGATGGATCCATCGTCTGCTACACAAGCGAAGCAACGAATACGGATTTGAAGCACGCAAATTGCATGCTTAGGTGTCACTTATCGCCCGGAAACAATGAATGAAAAGAAAGGGAAACGGCGGACGTCTTCTTTCGTTCTTTTCTTATCAGCATTTAATTGTTGCTACACACCCTGAACAAACCCTGGCCATGGAAAACGTGCATGGAGTTCGACCAGAAAACGAACAAATGTGTGTCGAGAAAGAAGAACGTGATTTCCTCTGCTTCAGTCGCACGAAAGCTGAGAAAATTTGACGATATCTGTCACCTCGGGCCCCACCTTGCTATGCTTCTCCTCTCCAGAAAAGTTACTTTTTTCTGGTCTGTCTGCTCTCCTTTTCTCTCGTTCTTTTACCTCATCATTTCCGTTTTTCCCATAGAACATCCATAGCCCGACGCCTGAAGCTCCAACGACCATGGCTTCCGGGAGTTCAAGCTCTCGCCGTTGAGCTTGAGCTTAAGTACACGATGGCGCCCCGTGCGACGCGGACGTGCACTGCCAACCCCCTTGCCGGTCGCCACGTGCGGGTCCCTTTGGAGCCCTTCTTCGACGCGGCCGCTGCTGCCGCCGGGCCCGTCGCGACGGGCTCCGTCCCTGACTTCCTGAACGGCGAGTGCTGCGGCGCATGGGGATGGCGGTTTTTCTTTCTTTTGCTTTTTTATTTTATTTTTATCTTCGCAAGAGAAAGGGGCTTAGGTTTTCTCCTGAAACCTGCCCTTTTCCTAGTCTCCTCTCATCCATCTCTTCCAGCGACCCATCAGGAACCATGACTTTCGGTTGCATTTACAGCTCGCTGACATCGCTTGCTTCAGGAACCATGAATTTCGGTTAGCAAGGGAGGGAAGAGAGTCTGAGCGTGCAGAGGAGAGAGAAGAGAGAGTCTGAAATTTGGGCCCCACTTTGGACACGTTTGGCATCTTCACGGCCCTTCCTATTTGCTGAGTTGGCCTCTGTGTACCCAATGAGCCCGGTGGAGCACACGATTTCTTCCTAGATAGACGGTTCTTGCGATGAATGATGGGAGGCTTCTCTTGGGTTATAAATAGAGGAGAGCCATCGTGGTGGAGTGGCCAGTTCTCAGTAGCAGAGAGGGTAGAGTACGTGAATATTATTTACGTCGATTTTCTAGCTGTAATTGCATCTATGGGTGATCAGTTTCATTGTAGACGGTTTCCATCCATTTTAGGATGGGGAAAGTCCATCTTAGAATTGTTTTGTCCTGTAATGATCAATTCCAAAAAATTAGATATTGGTGGGGAATGCCCATCTTAGAATTGTCTTGTCCTGTAATGATCAATTCCAAAAAATAAGATATTGATGAGGAATGTCTATCTTAGAATTGTCTTGTCCTGTAATGATCAATTTCAAAAAATTAGATATTGATGGGAAACGTCCATCTTAGAATTGTCGCATAATGATCAATTTCAAAAAATCAGATGAAAAATTAGAATTGAGAATCGCCCATTGATTTCATGGACCAATTTGAGAACTGGACCGACAATTTGATTTAGTTGTCGGATGAGTCTATAGGACCAATCTCATCAAGTTTCACGGGCTATGCAATTTATCCTAAGTTGCTATTATAATGGAGAATCTGTGATAAAGGCTATTTTCATCACCCCAATAGGGGAGACTGTAATATTTGATTGGCGTAATCTTTTATTTCCTTTTTCTCTGTGGATGGATGGGTACGCTGTCATCACTATTGATGATATTGCACGACAGGGCATCGACATGGGCTCAGTTAGTGAATCTCAATGACAGTCATGAATTTTCACATTATTTGCTTTGTTTTTATGCTGCTCCAATGGATGCTTTCTATTGGATGCTGTCATTCTTGTTGAAGTTCGTTGTTTATATGGTGAACCCAGAGTTAATTCCAGGCGCTATCATTCTATTCGACCTCATACCGGCAGTATATTAAGAGACTTAAGATGAGAGACTGAAAGACTGAGGGAGTTGATTAAGAGAATTGAGAAGAGAGAAATCGAGATGAGACGAGACGACTAATGAGCAAGATTAGGGATTTAGGATTTAACTCGTCCAAAGGTCACCTTTGGATGTTGTTGTGACGCTTTGGTTACGAAGGTTACCAGGATCTAGGTTTATCAACGGATTTAGTCAGCGAAAGCCCCTTGTGTATATATGTTAGTGATCCAATTACACTTTCTAACCAAGAAAATTTCGAACTCGAGTGCTCTGTTGAAAAGGTTTAGTAGTTCACTTCATATCTAAGATGGTGAGGTTCTGAATAATATGACATTGAAGATGATATTCTTAAACCCCCTAAACAGCACCTTAAGTAATCAGATTAATGAAATTTAACACATCTAAGAAATAAACTCTCATGTGAATGTTTAGAAGTAGTCTAAATGTATCTAACTAAACATGTTGTATTGGGAAGAGTATAATGTTAATTTAGACCGAATATATTGAAAACCTCCAACTTTAACTCTTATTCTAATTTTACATTTTGTCTGATAAAAAACCTCTAACTTTAGGTCTAATCCCAATTTTATCCTAAACTCTCTTTTTTCTGATAAAACCTCCAATTTTAGGTCCAATTCCAATTCTGCTTTAAATTTTTTTGTCTCAGATATAACCCCCAACTTTAGGTCTAATGCTAATTCCCTCCTAAATTTTTTGTCTCATAAAAAGTTCTAGCTTTAGGTCCAGTTTCACTTTTACTGTACTTTTTGGTCTCATAAAATACCCTTCGAGAAAATATTCAGTGGTTCGAGAGTTCCACGTCATCAGCTGACGTGGTGCCCATCTACCACTCAGAAATGAACATGTGTCCGTAGGTGGGACCCGCTGGAATAAAGAACCACGCATTTATTAGTGACCGTCCTTTTCCCCACCAACCATGCCGAGCCGAGCCGAGCTGAGCCAAAGAATCAATCCTTCTTTATTCCAGCGGGTCCCACCTACGGACACATGTCCATTTCTGAGTGGTAGATGCGCACCACGTCAGCTGATGACGTGGAACTCTCGAACCACTGAATATTTTCTCAAATAGAGATATCACAAATTTTTACTTGAGTCCCAAATTTGCCTCCATTGACCCTCCATCAAAATCGCCATTAGTGATTTTGTGCTTGGTCTTCGATATCTCGTGCTTGGGAAGGTTCTACCTCTCGTTGTGGGAGAGCTTGCGCTTGGGACACTTAATAGCTCATGCTTTGGAGTTTTCCATCTCTCATTGTCAACAAGAATTTTAGACAAAAGGTTAATGGGGGCAAATTTGCTACTCAAGTAAAAGTTTGCCATTTTTTATGGAACTTCAAAAATTTTAGGGTAAAATTAGGATAAGATCTATAGTAAAAGATTTTTCATAGGACAAAAAAAGTTTAGTGAAGGGATGGGGTTGTACCTAAAATTGGAAGCAAAAGGTATAATTGGAACAAAAGCTAAAGTTAAAGGTTTTTCTAGGGTATTAGGCTATTAATTTATTTAACAAGAGGGACATAAATGACTTGAAAGTGTTAATCTGCAAACAACGAGTTTATTATTCATTCATACACAGAACAACCCGATTATGATGCGACCACAACTAAGCTCGGAAAACATATGATTACTTAAAAGACAATATGTGACTGACCAATGCATCCAAGGCTTGGTATGAAGGCCCGCCTTGTCGCACGGAAGCACTGGCCTTCTCCTTCAAAACCAATGCCCTCTCCCTTATTTCTTCTCCTTCTCTCTCCACTAGCAGCCTCTTGATGGCCCTTGCAATGTTCTCTCTCTCCAGCCCACCATTCAAGTGCACTCCAATTCTCCAAACACCGCTCACATACCTTGCGTTCACTCCTTGATCAGCAAAACGAGGCATGCACAACATTGGCACTCCTTCACTTATGCTCTCCAAAGTGGAGTTCCAACCGCTGTGGGTCCAAAATGCTGCCACGGCAGGATGAGCCAACACCTCCTTTTGAGGTGCCCATTTCACTATCTTCCCCCTCCCTTCCAGTGCCTCGAGGAAGCGGCTCGGCGACTTCTCTAGCCACTTCGGATCGCGGACCGACCCGGGCCGGACCACCCACAAAAAGGGCTGCTCTGAGTCTGCTAGGCCTAGTGCAATCTCCAAGATTTCTGCCTCGCTCATGGCCGCGAGGCTCCCGAAGCTCACGTAGATCACGGACTTGGGCGGCTGTTTGTCTAGCCAGGAGATGCAGCTTCTGTCCTCTGCTAGTGAACTAGTCGAAGAAGATGCCACGTGGAATCTGTGGGATGGACCGATAGGAAAAAACGGAACTGACAAAGCTTCCTGGAGCGACGCGAGATCAGAGTGCTCGAGCTCTTCGAATGTGTTGATGATGACACCAGAAGAGCTCTTGATTACTGCGATCAGGTTATCCAAAATTCGGAACATCACCTCTGGTTTTTGCGGATCGACTGCCGGGATGTCTTTAACTAGTAAGGGCGGAAACTCCTTCACTGGCTCTTCGGATTGGGAACCTGATACCCTCAGAGTGCAAGAAATTATACTTTATGAGAAAAATAAATTCCCTTAGCAAGGAAAATATTTGAAGGGAGCAATCAAGATATGGATCTTGATATCCAGACATGCCTAGATGATTTTATACATAAAACTACTACCATACACATAAATCTCACGGATTTGTATGATCTACACCTACAATTATATACCAATAAAACCAGTAAATTTTACTGTGAAAAGCTTTACTAAATTGTTAAATTCTGCATAAGAATCAAAGCACCAACAGATCCTTGCAATTGTGTACATTGCGGAGCACTGCATGGTAGGGTTCAGTTGCCAAAGGCTTTTATGGGATCTAATGGCTCTTGGGCAAATTCAGATACCCTATGGCAACATTTTTAGAGAGCTTTGGGGAGATGCAATTGCATCTCCAAAGCCCTCTAAGTCCCTTAACTCTAGGAAGATCCATAGGAGCTTTGAGCTTTAGTGTTTCCGGAATACTAATACATTTTTTTCTTCCAATTTTTCCCTCAATAAATTCTTAAAAATTTCGAAAATGTCTTTGATATTTTCCACTACTTGATGTCACCGGCGATGCCATATCAAACCATTGACGAACCCTTGTTGAGGGTCACCTAAGGCGACTATCACCAGTGCTAGTCGTGGCTCACTCGTGGCTTGAGCCCTTTGCTAACTTCCAATGAAATGTTTGAGTTCAATTTTTTTTTTAGTGTAATTTTTCCACATGCCATCAAACTAAAGTTGTTTCTAAGTGTACTTTAAATTACACTTGATCAAATACTATTTGCATTTAAAAAAAGCCCATTTAACCCACAATATTTTGCATTTTCCCAAAGGCTTTCCTTAAGACCCCACCCGAATGCAACCTAAGGACCTAGAAGACTTAACGAGTCATTTAGTAGTTATTTTGAAATTTAAAATTGCAATACGTGGTGGAATATTGTACCTTTTTTTGTGATTCGTGATCATCAGCTTGCGTTGAAAGAACATGTGGTTATACATTCAACAATGCAAAAATCATTTACTAAGATAATTAGTTAATCAGTAAAGTATATTACATGGTTTGATAAATTGGGATATGTAAGTCAATCTTAGTACCCTAAAATTTATGATAAAATGGTTAAACAAATTGAATTTGATCATCCAAATCCATTTGCAGAAGCCCTTCATAAAACTAGGGCAATAAATGCAAAACTATACTATTTCATGGAAAAAGTGTAAAAAAAGTTCCAAACATTTTGCATTTGTGTCAATTTAGTCATAAACCTTTTATGGGTATCAATTTACTCATAAACCTTTTAACTTGTATCAATTCAGTCCTAAACATTCATAAGTGTCAATTTAATTATAAACTTTTTGATTTGACACTAATTTAGCCCTAAAATTTTTTAACCTAGTGCTAATTTGGTCCTTCCGACTAATTTTGATCAGATTTTGCTAACATGGATGCCGGACAGCTGACGTGGCATGATGGTACTGACATGAAAAACTTTTAATAATATTTTAATTTTTTTTTTTCGAATTATTTATTTATTTATTTATTTTCTTTTTCTTTTTTTCCCCCTCTTCTCCTCCTTCCTCCAGCTGGTCGCCAATTGGGCGATCGGCTCTCGATCTCCCCTGCCCTCAACAGACCTAGGGCGGCCTCGTGCTGGGTGGGTGAGGCTTGCCCTCACCAGATTCGGCGAGGGTTGAGCCTAGTTGGCCATGGGCTAAGTTGACCTCGCCAGATCCAGCAAGGTCGAGCCTCACCCAACCCCTGGCAACAACTCGAGTCCTCACCCATGGCTGGCGAGGCTTGACCCTCGTAGGATTTGGCGAGGGTGAGCCTCGCTCGCCCAACACGACGCCGCCCTCACAACTGTTAGTGAGGGCCCAAGCCTAGCGGGTGGCTGGTGAGGAGGGTCGGAGGCCAGCAAGGTCACCAGTGGAAGGAAGAGGAGAGGGGAAAAAAAAAAAAGACAAAAAAGGAAAAAAAAAAGAGAAAATAAATAAATAATTCATTAAAATATTAAAATATTATTAAAAGTTGTCCACATAAAATCTTACCAAAATTAGTAATTGACACTGGGTTAAAATCAGAACTTCTGAACCGACGAGAGAGAAGGGTATACTCACACCGTGCAACTCAAATAAAGCTTACCAAGTACTGGCACGTATCCTTTTTCCTTGAGAACGGGAAATATGGTAGCAACATAAAGAAAAGCTGCGCCGCCGGTCCGCATCACCAACGCACGGACCTTCAACCTCTGGGCTACACTGCTCGTAAAGCTGAACATTGAATCTGAAATCAAGCACGCGATGGGCGCCGCATCACCGCCACCGCCACCGCCACCGCGTGGTGACACCATTTCCCGCACGCATTCCTCGAAGGGGGCTGCGCAACGGACGTCGAGGAGTGCGAGGAGTCCCCGGACGTCTGGTGTGGAAGCCTCCGATTGGTCGATGCCGTCCGCTATGGATCTGAAGGCAAAGTGAGGGTGGGAGGACGGGTCTGGGGCGTTGAAATTGGTGTGGATGATGGTGATGGAGAAGCCTCGGGCGTAGAGGATCCGACCCAGTTGGAGCATTGAATTCATGTGTCCTTGGAACGGATGAGGGAAGAGGATCAGACGGTAGTTGTCTCTTGGGTTCATTCTGGACTTCGTTTCTATCGTCGCTCTCATGTCAATGGATGGAGGCTTCTATGGTCTTCGCGAGTTGGGTTCATAAAACAAGTCTTGCTGGTCATGCGAGACATAACAAAGGATTCGAGTAGCCTCGTTCGTGGAAAATCATAAAATGAACATTTGGGTGTTTTACGGGAGCATCGCGGGTTTGACTTTTAGGTGCCTTCGTCTTGGGCCAAAAACAAGAATGTTAGGTTTTCTAGGGCAAGCAGACCGTGAAGCGTGTGGTCAGAAACGATCGCATATTTGATAAAAAGAGAAAGATGTTGAATTCAGTAATGGCATTAAAGCTAGTAGGAGATGGAGGGGGTGAACCACCTGATTTTATTAATATAACAGTTTTTGAACTATTATAAAAATAATAATTTCTTATAAGCCATAATTATTTGAATGAGTGAATCCCGTAATAATTTATATTTATTTGTTATTTAGTTTTTTGTGATTCAAAAGTATTCTCATAGTAGATTAAAAACCGATGATCTAATTATCGTATGCTTACAATAAAATCAGATCAAGAATCATGATGTCACTGAATGAATCGTTGTTATCGTTTGACACTAGGCTTGCACATAAGTATGTGTATGTTTCTATATATATATTCTATACGTATTTCACTTTTAAAAAAAAAAAAAGAAAATTTACTCTTTTCATCTTATGGTTTGTTTATTAACTAGTGATTCACATCATTAATTGGTAAACTATGGAGAAGTATCATTACAAGATGCAAAGTTGGAAACCGTCTTTGTAAACATTTGGAACCAATTTTCCTCGCATAACAGGCCATAAGTAATCGAGTTTCTCACGCCCATCTCTGCTCATTCTATTTTCTCCATTATACACTCCTCTTCTTCGTTTTTTTCAGTGAATTTCCGACTTTTTATCTCATCTCCCTCGTCGGACATGATAGTATGAGTTTTTCCTATCAGTGAAATGTGGGAAGGGGCTATCGACATCGAGGACTCTTTCTGAGTATTACCATAGAAGTTTCATATCCAATAATATGATATTCGATTTGAATTATAACTACAACTCATTTGAACGAACCCATTACCACTGCCCCACCATTGAGCTATAGAGAGTATAGCTAGGTCCAATAATGGCGATTAGACCCACTTTATCGTATACCCACTCAATCAAATTCCCGTGCCACCCTACCCCAAAATTATTGATATCCATCTAGTCTGTGTGACCCCCAATAGCGATGACATTGACATATGACGTAGTGATTATTCAAACTGGCATATCTATGGGGTCCATCAAGGGATCTTCCCCTCTGCCATAAATCGTCGCAATCGCGTGCATTTCTAGTTTAGACAAAAAAGTGATGTAACCTGCAAAAAGTAAATTATCTCCCAACCAACGATTGAGATTCATGGTTTAGTAGTTCAAATGGTCTTTCTTTTGTGGTCGCAGTAGTTCGATTGACCTGAGGAGCAGGTGGTAGTGATTTTAAAAGCAACCCTACTTTAATATTGCACAACGCCACTCGTTGTCCAAGAAAAAAACAATATTCCGTTAGCTCATGAATTTTCTGCTTTAAGCTTGTTAAGGACCTGCTCAGCTCCTCAATAATGGAGAATCTGTGATAAAAAAAATTTCACCACCCCAACTAGGTGCTTTCGTCTTGGGCCAAAAGCAAGAAGGTTAGGTGTTCTTGGGTGAGCAGACCATGGAGCGTGTGGTCAGAAATGATAGCAAATTTGATAACGTGAGAAAGATGTTGAATTCAATAATGGCATTAAAGCCGGTAGAAGATAGAAAGGTGAACAACCTAGCTTTATTAATATAGCAATCTTCGTGAGAATAATAATTTCTTGTGAATCACAAATATTTTATTGAGTGACAATAATTTATAATTATTTATTATTTGATTTTTTATAGTTAAATGTAGACTGTTGTTCTCATAGTAGATTAAAGACTGTCATTCAATCATTTCTCATGACCTAATTATCATATGCTTACAATACGATCGGGTATGTCACTGAATGAGTCTTTGTTATCATTCGACACTAGACCTGCACATAAATACACTCTGTGTCTAATGTTTTGTGTTTACCTACACACATATATATAATATATTTACGTATTTCACTTTAAAAAAAGAAAATTTACTCATTTCATCGTGTGGTTTGTGTATTAACTAGTGATTTACATCATGAATTAGGTAAAATATGGACAAGTGTCATTACAAGATGCAAAGTTGGAAACCGTCTTTGTAAACATTTGGAACCGATTTTCCTCGCATAACAAGCCATAAGTAATCGAGTTTCTCATGCCCGTCTCTGCTCATTCTATTTTCTCCATTATACACTCCTCCTCTTCTTCTTTTTTCTTTTTTGGTGAATTTTCACCTTTTTGTTTCATCTCCCTCGTCGCACATGATGGTATTAGTTTTTCTTATCAATGAAATGCGGGAAGGGGCTATTGACATTGACGACTCTTTCTGAGTATTACCAGAGAAGTTTCACACCTATTAATATGATATACGATTTGAATCGCGACTACAACTCATTTTGAGCAAATCCATCACTACTGCCCCATCATTCCACTATAGGGAGTATAGCCGGGTCAAGTAATGGCGATTACACCCAATTTGTTTCATAACCACTGCATCAAATTCCCCTGCTACCCCACCCCAATATTATCGATAACCATCTATTCCGTGCTACCCCAAAAAGCGATAACATTGACATATGATGTCATGATTATTCAAACTGGTTTATCTATGTGGTCCATCAAGGGATCTTCCCCTCTGCCATAAATTGTCGTAAACGCGTGCATTTCTAATTTAGACATAAAAGTGATGTAACCTGCAAAAAGTAAATTATCTCTCAACCAACGACTGAGATTTCTAGTTTAGTAGTTCAAATGGTCTTTATTTTGTGGTTGTAGTAATTCAACTGACCTGAGGAGCAGGTGGTAGCAATTTTAAAAGCAACCCTACTTCAATATTGCACATTGCCACCAGCTGTCCTAAAGAAACAATTTTTCATTAGCTCTTGAATTTTCTCCCTAAAGCCTTTTAAGGATCTACTTAGGTCCAATAATGGAGAATTTATGATAAAGTCTTTTTTACCACCCCAATTAGGGAGAATCTAATATTTGACTAGGGCAATCTTTCATTTCCTTTTTCTTTGTGGATGGATGTGTACCATGCCATCACTACTGATGATATTGCATGAAAGGGCGTTGGCATGGGCTCGATTAGTGAATGTCAAAGACAATCACGGATTTAACATTGTTTGCTTTGCTTTTATGCAGCTCCTACAAATGCTTTCTGTTGGATGCTATCATTCTTGTTAAAGTTTGTTGTTTATATGGTGAACCCAAAGTTAATTCTGGGCGCTATCATTCCATTCGACCTCCTATCAACAATATATGAAGAGAGTTGAGACGAGAGACTAAGAGACTGAGGGAATTGATTGTCACGATCTATTTTTTCTGTCCCGAGAAGGAAATAAATCAATAAATAGATATAAATAGGTTTAGGAGTAATATCCAAAGAGTGGGTCTAGGACTCTTATTAGATGTGAGCTCTCCCAAGCTCATATCCCGCGTGACATTGAATATTCATGAAAATCTTCTAATAAAGAGTCACCACTAGTCTATTAAGGTTAACTAGAAACCAAGCAAAGCGTAGGAGTATGCCTCACTTTCTACATAACCAGAAAATTTAGGGTCAGGGACTTAATTACATTAATTAATCAATTAGTGTCCTTTCGATGCATAATCTTGTTCATTTCAAAAAGACTTATTATCCACTAATATGTAAGGTGATCATGCGAGTGCGCAACCATCAAAATAACAATCCGCAACATGAGGGAAACAGTAAATAAATTGCAGGAGAAAGTAAACACCTAGAATTAAGAGAAAAATAAATAGCAATCCTAATTAAACTAAGGGGAAACCATAATCATCACATCATAAAAGGTGCAATCAAAGGCAATTGTATCCGAGGATAATTAAAACCCTAAGATGAAGCCGTGAGGGCTTGTTCAATTTTAAACAAAATCTTAGGCCAATGATTTTCCCACACCTTTTAAGAGAAAATTGCCCAAAAATTATTTTAAAGCTTTTTAGGGAACTCTAAAACAAACTTGGAATTTTTAGGATTTTTGAAAATTTTCTTTTTTTTTGGAATTTCTAATATTTTAATATTTTCGAATTTAAAAAAAAAAAAAGTATTTTTTTTTCGAAAATTTTTATAAATTTTCAGGTTTATGAATTTTCCATGAATTTTCTGAAACTTCGAATTCTTAATGATTTTTTAATATTTTTAATATTTTTGCATGATTTTTTGAATTTCTGATTTTTATTTTATTTTTTTAATAAAAAAATTCGGACCAGGTCAAAAGACCCGGCCCTACTAAACCGACTCGGCCCCCATCGGTCCGGGTCGGATTGGGCCGGCCCTAAATCACTAGGGGTTAATAAACAGGCCAGCGAAATTTTTTTATAGAAAAAGGCCCACGAAAATTCGTTTTTTAAGAAAAATGCCCATTTCTAATTTCTATCTTCAGCCCAACGTGCGCAAGCCCGAAGCGAAGCCCATCTCCTTCTTTTTATTTTCGGCCCTTTTTGCTTCTATTTTTTGCTGCTTCTTTTTTTTCTTTTATTTTTTTTTCTCCCGGGTCTTCTTCCTGGTCTTCTTCCTGCTGCCGCCCGCTCGCCCGACGAAGACTTTGCAGCTCCGTTCGCCGAACCGACGCCGAGCGCCACCGCGAGGCCTCCCCACCTTCCGATCGTCTTGTCACCAGCGTCCACGCTGCCGCCGATCCACCGCATCCGTCGATCGACCACCCTGACCGCCGCTCGCCGGCAGGGGTTGCTCTCTTTGCCGGCGGGAACCAAAAAAAAAAAAAAAAAAACGACAACGGGGCAACGAAACGAACCGAACGGGAAACGCACACAAAGCTAACCATCACGAGAAAAACTTGGCTTAATGGGATGAAACCGGGACGCTCGGGTCTGGCCAACATGGCAAAACGAAACTAGATCTCACTGTGGCATTACATCGAACATCTAGCACACGCTATGGGAAAGAATGATTTTCTGTTCATCCGGACTTAAACTCGAGACCAGACTCTCGACAAAGCAAACCGACGCGTAGAAGAGCTCGACGAGGAGCCGCTGGGGTCGGAGTTCGCATGAGCCAAGCTGCCGCGAGCTCCGGCCCGGCGCCCGGTCAAGGCGAAACAGAACAAGAAGAATGGCCTACCGAGTTCGACTTAAGGACGCCAGCTGAGGAGCCATCGGACGGAGCTCGCGCGCGGCCGGGGCGTCGGCCGAAGCTCTCCGGTCTTCCTCAATCACCGCCTCGCTCGGACTCTCGGCGTCCTCGGCCCCTCCCCGGTCTCTCCGTCTCTCCTTTGTCCTCTCTGCTCTGTCTTTCCCAGCGGAGGAAGACCCTCCTGAAGAAGCTGCCCCTCTTGCAGCTTACTCTCAGGCTCGTTTTTCCTCTCCCCGGGTCTTCTCGGATCCCCCGTCCGTTTTTTTTTCCCCGATCGAAGACCGACTGTGCTTTTTGCCTCCCCCACTTTAAAGCCTCCTTCTTACTCTTGAAGACCACCCCCTTGCTGCTGCTCTCTTCTGCTCTAACTTGCCGCTGCTCTACTCTCTCTGCTGCCGTCTGACCTCCTGCAGCAACCCGCTTCGTCATCTTTTTCTGCCGCCGCCGCTGCTGCTCGCGTGGGGGAAGAAAGGCAGAAGAAAAAAGCTGATCGAGCCGGGCCGAGGAAGAAAAAAGGAAAGAAGAAGAATGGGCCAAGCCCGTGTGGGAGGGGAAGGAAGAAAAGAAAGGGGCCGGGCAGGTGCAGCCCTGGCCCGGATCTACAATTTATTATTATTATTTTTATAGAAAAATTCGAATTTTTTAAATTAATTTTAATTAAATTAATTTTTTTAAAGGGGACTAATCCCTAATTTCTATGTTACTAAGTCTTAAATAAAATGGCCAAATTTAGGTGTCAACATTGATTGAGAGAATTGAGATGAGATGAGTTTGGACTTGTTTAGTGAGCAAGATTGGGGATTTAGAATTTTAATTTTTCTTAAAAATTAATATATATTACCGGTCTGATTACACTTTCTAACAAAGAAAATTTCGAACTCGAGTACTCCATTGAAAAGGTTTAGCAGTTCACTTCATATCTAAGGCGGTGAGTTCATGAGAAATATGACATTGAAGATGATAGTCTTAAACCCCCAAAACCGCACTTTTACTAATCAGATTAATGAAATTTAACACATTTAAGAAACAAACTCTCATATAAATGTTTAGAAGTAGTCTAAATGTATCCGACTAAACATGTTGTGTTGATAAGAGTATAATGTTAATTTAGGCTGGATACACTAAAAAATCTCCAACTTTAGCTCTTATCCCAATTCTACCTTTTATCTCATAAAAAAGCCTCTAATTTTAGGTCCAATCCCAATTTTATCCTTTTTTTTTTTTTTGTCCCACAAAACCCTCAATTTTAGGTCCAATCCCAACTCTGCCCTAAATTTCTTTTTATCTCAAATAAAACCCCCAACTTTAGGTCTAGTACTAATTCCCTCCTCAATTTTTTTTGTCTCATAAAAAAGTTCCAGCTTTGGGTCCAATTTCATTTTCACTCTACTTTTTTGTCTCATAAAATATCACCAATTTTTACCTGAGTCCCAAATTTGCCTCCATTGATCCTCCATCAAAATCGCCTTTAGTCATTTTGTACTCGGTCTTCGATCTCTCGTGCTTGGGAATGTCCTATCTCTCGTAGTTGGAGAGCTCACGCTTGGGACGCTCAAGTAGCTCACACTTTGGAGTTTTCCATCTCTCAATTGTCAAAGATAAATTTTATACAAAGGGTTAATGGGGCCAAATTTGTGACTCAAGTAAAAGTTTGTGGCTTTTTATGAAACTTTAAAAATTTTAGGGTAAAATTAGACTAAATGGAAAAATTAAGAGAGGATCTAAGTTGAAGATTTTTCATAAGATAAAAAAAGTTTAGGGTAGAGTTAGAACTGTACTTAAAATTGGAGGCAAAAGGTACAATTGGGACAAAAACTAAAGTTTAAGGCATTTTTAGGGTATTAGACCCTTAATTTATTTAATAAGAGTGACATAAATGGTTTGAAAGTGTTAGTTTACAAACAACGCATTTATTATTCATTTCTACACAGAACAACCCAATTATGATGTGACCACGACTAAGCTTGGACAACATATGATTATTAAGAAGACAATATGTGACTGATCAGTGCATCCAAGGCTTGGTATGAAGGCTCGCCTTGTTACACGGAAACGCTGGCCTTCTCCTTCATAGCCAATGCCCTCTCTTTTATTTCTTCTCCTTCTCTCTCTACCAGCAACCTCTTGATGGCCCTTGCAATGTTCTCTCTCTCGAGTCCACCATTCAAATGCACTCCAATTCTCCGAACATCGCTCACATACCTTGCCTTCACTCCTTGATCAGCAAAACGAGGCATGCACAACATTGGCGCTCCTTCACTTATGCTCTCCAAAGTTGAGTTCCAGCCGCTGTGGGTCCAAAATGCTCCCACAGCAGGACGAGCCAACACCTCCTTTTGAGGTGTCCATTTCACTATGTTCCCCCTCCCTTCCAGCGCCTCAAGGAAGCGGCTTGGCAACTTCTCTAGCCACTCTGGATCGCGGACTGACCTGGCCCGGACCACCCACAAAAAGGACTGCTCTGAGTCGGCTAGGTCTAGTGCAATCTCCAAGATTTCTGCCTTGCTCAGGGCCGCAAGGCTCCCGAAACTCACGTAGATCACAGACTTGGGCGACTGTTTGTCTAGCCAGGAGATGCAGCTTCTGTCCTCTGCTAGTGAACTACTCGAAGAAGATGCCACATGGAATTTGTGGGATGGACCAGTCGGAAAAAAAGGAACTGACAAGGCTTCCCGGAGCAATGCAAGATCAAAGTGCTCGAGTTCTTCGAATGTGTTGATGATGACACCGGAAGAGCTCTTGATTACCGCGATCAAGTTATCCAAAATCGGAACATCACCTCTGGTTTTTGCGGATCCACCGTCAGGATGTCTTTAACTAGTAAGGGCAAAAACTCCTTCATTGGCTCTTCGGATCGGGAACCTGATATACTTAGAGCGCATTTGGCAACAATTCTACTCCTAGGAACAATATCTTATCAAAAATGAATTTTTTTTATTCTGCTATTGAGGAAAATTTCTGAGTATTTAAGGTGTTTGATAAACTGGCAATGACCGGCGAGTGGCCAAGCGAGGCTCGGCCTTGCACAAATTGGTGAGGCTCGCCTCCCCAAATCTGGGGGAGGCAAGGCTCGCCCTCACCAGGGCAAGGCAAGGTCGATGTCGCACTGCCTGGGCAAGGCCGAGCCTTGCCCGGCTACTAGTGAGGCTCGGCCGATCCTAGATCTATGAGGTCAAGCCTCGCCAAGCTGGGTGCAGCCTTGCCAAGCTAGGCGCGGCCTCACTAGGCCAGGGCAAGGCCAACCTTGCACCGCCTGGGCGAGGTCAAGCCTCACCCAGCCACCGACGAGGCTCGGCCTCGCCTAGATCTATGAGGCCAAGCCTTGCCAATGGCCAGGCAAGCTTGCTGGACTTTGCCCTGGGGTGACAAGGCTCTAGCGAGCTTGTCAGATCTCGCCCGGCCGCTTGGTGGCAGTGGCCTAGGGGCGGTGATGGGGTGGCGAGGGTTGGGAGGAGGAAGAAGAAAGGGAAGAGAAAAAATAGAAGAGAAAAAAGAGAGACCAAAATTGTTCTCAAGAGCAAAAGCAATTTTTTTTTATTCTCGATTCCACTTCAGATCTATTCCCGGGAACAAAAAATTTACCAAACGAATTTCTGTTCCAAATCTGTTCCCGGAAACAAAAGAACAGAATCAGTTTTTCTCAGGAGTGTTACTAAATAAGCCCTTAGAGTGCAAGAAATTATACTTTATGAGGAAAAAAATTTCCTTTAGCAAGGAAAATATTTGAAGGGAGCAATCAATATATGGATCTTGACATCCAGCCATGCCTAGTTGATTTTATACAGAAAACTACTGCCATACACATGCATCGCACGGATTTGGATGATCTACACCTATAGTTATTTACCAATAAAACCAGTAAATTTTCCTGTGAAAAGCTTTATTAAATTGTTATATTCGGCATAAGAATTAAAGCACTAAACCAATCCTTCCAATGTGTACATTGCAAAGCATGCATGTTGGATAGGGGTGATCGATTCCCAGTTTCACCTAAAACCGGGAATTGGACCGGTAAGACCAGTTCCCGGACTAGACCATCAGTTCCGATCCGATCTGAGTTCCAATCCGGTCTGGGTTGGTCCAACGAGACTAGTCACGCTTTATTTCCACTAAAACAACCGTGCTCCAACCTATCTAGTTGGGTGCCAAGCCATCCTAATAGAACTCCAATCACATGTTTTAACATGTGAAATATTAAACTCCATTTGTGTGAGCATTAATCACACCATGTTTACTTCACATTCAATTTTTGCCCCAAGGGCCCTGAATCGTATGGCCAAAACTCTAGCTTGGCTTGGGTTTTATAAACAAGTTCTCTTATGCTCTTTGAGTATTTTGTTGATGTGGGACTCTTGGCGATGAATGCCTAGTCTCTTGCAAGTGAGGGGAGGGAGAGAGAGAGAGAGAACGAGAAAGAAAGGGGGAGTGAGTATGAGAAATGAGAGTGTGGCTATTGGAGTTTTTAGTCCCACATTAGGTGGAAGAAGAAACTTGTAGGGAGGCTTGCTCTTTAAATAGCAAAGGACAAGAAGAAGATCTTGTGGTCTATTGGCCACAAAAGTCTTCAATTGAGAGACTTTTCTATTTCATAGAAGTATTAACTCAAATTAAATTTATATTTATGTGTTTAAAAAATAAAATAATCTATTTTAAAATTTATTAATAATTTATAAAAAATAAAAAGTATATATTTATAAAAATCGGTCCGGTCCGATCCACAAACTGAAAGATTGGGAATTGGGAATCAAACTAAAAGATAATGGAACTAGGAACTAGACCAAATTGGCTGATTCAATCCAATTTGTACAATCTCAATTTGGGTAGTCCATCATGCTCAGCCCTAATGTTAGGGTCAGTTGCCAAAGGCCTTTTTGGCTTTAAAGACAATGTGACCATTTTTTAGAGAGTTTTGGGGAGATGCAATTGCATCTCTAAAACCCTCTAAGTGCTTTAATCCCAGGAAGATCCAAAGGAGCTTTGACCTTTAGCATTTCTAGAATGTTATTCCATTTTTTTCTTCCAATTTTGCCCTCAATAGATTTTCAAAATTCCAAAGATGTGCTCACCATTTTCCATTGCACGATGTCATTGGCGATGCCAAATTTGACTACCAACGAACCCTTGCTAAGGGTTGCCTGCAACAACCGCTAGTGCTAGATATAGCTTACTGGTGGCTTGAGGCCCTCGCCAACTTCCAATGAAACGTTTGAGTTCAATTTTTTTTTTTAGTGTGATTTTTCCGCATGTCATTTAAACCAAAGTTGTTTCTAAGTATTTGACCAAACACTATTTACATTTCAAAAAATCCCCATTTAATCCATAGTCTTTTGCATTTTCACAAAGGCTTTCCTTAAGAGCCCATCCAAATGCAACCTAAGGACCTGGAAGTCTTAACAAGTCATTTAGTAATTATTTTGAAATTCAAAATAGCAATGTATTGTGGAGTATTGCTACTTTTTTTAGGATTCTTGATCATCAGCTTGCGTTAAAAGAACATGTGTTATACATTCAACAATGCAAAAATTATTTACTAAGATAATTAATAAATCAGTAAAGTTTATTACATGGTTTGATAAATTGGGATATGTAAGTCAGTCTTAGTACTCTAAAATTTATAATAAAATGGTTTAAAAAAAATCGAATTTGATCACCCAAATCCATTTGCAGAAGCCTTTCATAAAACTAGGGCAATGGACGCAAAACTAGACTCTTTGTTAATTTATCACGTAACCCACATAAAATCAGAATTTTTGAACCGACAAGAGGAAAGAATATACTAACTCACACCATGCAGCACCAAAAAAGCTTACCAAGTACCGGAACGTGTCCTTTTTCCTTGAGAACGGGAAATAAGGTTGCTACATAAAGAAAAGCTGCGCCGCCGGTCCGCAGCACCAACGCACGGACCTTCAACCTCTGGGCTACACTGCTCGTAAAGCTGAACATTGAATCTGAAATCAAGCACGCGATGGGCGCCGCATCACCGCCACCGCGTGGTGACACCATTTCCCGCATGCATTCCTCGAAGGGGGCCGCGCACCGGACGTCGAGGAGTGCGAGGAGGCCCCGGACGTCTGGTGTGGAAGCCTCCGATTGGTCGATGCCGTCCGCAATGGATCTGAAGGCAAAGTGAGGGTGGGAGGACGGGTCTGGGGCGTTGAAATTGGTGTGGACGATGGTGATGGAGAAGCCTCGGGCGTAGAGGATCCGACCCAGTTGGAGCATTGAATTCATGTGGCCTTGGAACGGATGAGGGAAGAGCATCAGACGGAGGTTGTTTCTTGGGTTCATTGTGGATTTGGTTTCTCTTGTCGCTGGCAACGTTAATGGAGGGAGGTCTTCTCGATTCATATGCAGAAAGCTTAGGCTTTTTGTTGCTTCATAAGGTCTTCGCGAGGTGGGTTTATGAAACAAGTCTTGCTGATCGGGCGAGACATAACATAGTATTCCAGTCGGCTCGTTCGTTGAAAATCATGGAATGAACATTAGGTGTTTCAGGGGAACATCGCGGGTTTGACTTTTAGGTGCTTCCGTTCTAGGCAAAATAAGCGAGAAAATTAGGCGTTCACGTGTGGTCAGAAATGATGGCAAATTTTATGATGAGAGTAAGTGGATGACTTAACAAATTCGATCCGCCGGTGAAGCCGGTAGGAGATGGAGGTAAATGATTCACTCCTCATTTTATTTTCTCCATTATACACTCCTCTTTTTTCTGTTGTGAATTTCTGTCTTTTTATCTTGTCTCTCTTGTTGCATGTGATGACACTAAAATTTTCTAGCAGTGAAATGTGGAAAGGGACTATTGACATCAGGGACTCTTCTTAAACATTACCATAGAAGTTCCATATTTTAAACGGAATGGTTGATTTGAACCATGATTACAACTCATTTTGAATGAACCCATCACTATCGCCCTATCACAAAACTATTGGGAGCATAGACGAGCAATGGCGATTATACCCACTTTGTTGGACACACACTCAATCAGATTCCTATGCCACCCTACCATAAAGTATTGATACCACGTTAATAAAGATACTTAGGTGAGCAATACCTTTCGCATTATCATTTAGCATATGATGTATAATAATCAATAGCTGCCCTACCTCAAAGTATTGATACCAGGTTAGTAAAGATACTTAGGTGAGCAATACCTTTAACATTATCATTTAGCATATGACGTATAATAATCAATAACTATATGACACCGGTAGATGTGGCAAAATTAATATTCTAAGGGATTCAAATAATGCAGTGGTCATTTGAAGTGGCATATTTATGGGGTCCATCGAGGGATCTTCCATGCTACCATAAATTATCATAAATCGTCGCCATAGTGTTCATTTCCAGTTTATACATAAAGTGATGTAACCTGCAAAAAAGTAAATTATTTTCTCAACCAACGACCGAGATTTATAGTTGAGTAATTCAAATGGTCTTTTTTTTCCCTCTTTTTTGTGTGTGTGTGTGGTCGTAGTGGTTCGACTGACCTGTGGAACAGTTTTTGGAGTGATTGTAAAAGCAACCCAACTTTAAGAGGGCTAATTGCCATAGGTGGTCCTCAAGGAAGCAATTCTCCTTTAGGATCGAAGGACCGGTTCTCGCATTCATATAAAAAAGTGGTCCTACAGGAAGCTATTATGAGACTAGACCGAAAGTGACCAAGTCGAATCGGGTTTAAAAAAGTCGAAACTCAATCTCGATCGAATCAAAGTAATAATCTAAGTCAAGCTTACACACTCTAGTATACTTTGTAAAATTTAAAAAGACGGAAAGAATTGGCCTTTTGTCTAGTGCGTTTATACGGAGATATTAACGGTTTATTTCTCACACACTTACTAAATTATGAAAAAATGTACTCCGACAATGTAATATCTATGCATGTTTATACGATTATATAAATAATTATTCACGAACCTCAAATTCTTGTTGAAGTCTAGGTTAGCAATTCTATCTTAAACCCAAGGGATAATTGTTCAAAAAGTCCTAAACCCGTTATATGGCGGTTAATTTAGTCTTAAATCTTCTAATTGCGTCAACTTTTTTTAATTAGGATTAACTTGCATATTATCTAAATCTTTTGATGATTTACCTATATAATTCTTCCGATCAATTTTGGGCAGAAATTATTGACATGAACACTGACCGGGCGGCCATGAGCAAAAGAAAAGGAAGGAAGAAATAAAAATAAGAATTACTTTAAAAATTCTAAAAATCATCCATGTCAATGCCGACTATTTTATATACAGGTTGAACATAATCCATGTTAACGATTTCAGCTAGAAGGACTACATTGGTAAATCATCAAAAAATTTAATACTAAATTGGCACAATTGAAATGTAGAGACCAAATTAGCCATCACGATATAGGTTTTGAAATTTTTCGATAATTTCCTCCTAATCTATTGTGCGGATTCTAATTCAGTTCTAAACTATTTACTTTGGTTAATGTAGTTCTAAACCTTTGCTCGAAATTTCGATATAGTTCATTTGGCCAATTGTCACTAAAAATCATTTAACAAGTTGCAAGTAAACTTATCCACATTAGCATGCTATGTAAGATGATTGACAATAATTAAACACCGTGTTATCGATTTTCAACAACAATTGGCCATAAAGATTACATTGGATTTTCATACAAATATTTATGATTACATTGCAAAATTGAAAATTTTATTATTGAATTGACATCCGTACAATAAGTTTAAGATTGATTAAGTAATTATTACTTCTTCTTTTTTCGTTAGTACTTGCTGATCTCTTCTACTGTTATACTTGGGTAACCTTGCACCGCTTCCCCTCTAACTTTAGCCGACTTGCGGACACTTTCTTCAGCATATGTAACTTGCCTCCTATTTTTCCGATTTATGCACGGTGTGCTCACACTTGTAACTACTCCACTTCTCCTTATTCAGAATAAATACTAAGAGACATACAAGCTTTGCAGCTCTCTATTATGGTCTATTCGTAAATGAATCTATAATCTGATATATGCTCACATATTGTTATGCATATTTCTATTAGAGAATTGCGCATACTTTCGTAATAAAAATATAATGTTTAATGCATATATCATTCTATTATGAAATGCCCATAAGTATATGTTCAAGACTAACTGTTTAAGATCTTCTATTGGCTCATATTTTAAAAATAAATAATATTAGAAATCGTTTATGGGAATAAGAATAATTTTTTTTTCCAGTCCTACTCTATGTCCTACCATATTCCTACTCTAGTGCTTAGACTTTTGTCTAATCTTCGCGCAGGTCATGGGAGTCGAAACCCGCTCCCGAAACTATAGCTTCCCCATCCCAACTCCTCGGGAAAAGTGGGGATTCGACCATTTTTCATGCGAAAATGGTGGCCATTGGGGCAAACTTAGTGTTTATGGGAATAAGAACATTGAATCAATCAAACTCAGACTCATATTTGACAATTAAATAATATTAAAAGATCAATAGAAAAATCTTATCATTAGGAAAAAGTATATAACATGCTTTACAAGTAAATCAATATAATAAGCTTACCCTTCATAGAAAGGAAAGGAAATATATGTTTTAGGGCTTTTCCAAGGAATAATTATCCAAAAAATTATAAACTTATTATTTAATGGCCAATTTAATCCTAAAATTTTTAAATGTACTAATATAATTAACAATTTGCCAATTTAATAATTTCGGTTGATTTTGATAGGAAATTGATGAAGTGACCATCCAATTAATATAGATCGCTCTATATGGCATGATTGATGCTGATATTCACTTGGGCTAGCAAGGGGAGGGTCGTGGAGTGGTTATTTGACCAATTAATGCTATTAGACGATAATGAAAAATTAATTTATCACAAATATCCCACGTTTTACAGATAAATGAATATTAGAATTTACAAAAAATCAACCATCAGCAAATTAACAGAAAACGACACATGTCGCGCGTGTGTAAGCGGAATCGCAGAACCGCCTCTCTCGGTCTTGTCCGCGAGAAGCATCTCCAGGTCTCCACTCGTCTTCAACCTCGTGGACGCCTACTTTCACCAGACACTTCCAGGGCTCTCTCTCTCTCTCTCTCTCTCTCTCTCTCTCTAGCCATCACGAACTCGCCAGACGCTGCTCCACCATCAAGAAATACCTCTCCCTGCCTCCACCTGAAGAGCACTGCTATCGATCCCCATATTGCGACCGAGCAAACAACTCAGTGAATCACTCGACTGCTCATCTCACTCAACCAAACACTCCTCCCACCATGGCGCTGATCCCGAGCGATTCCTTCGGCGGTCGAAGGACGAGCGTCTTCGATCCTTTCTCGCTCGAAATCTGGGACCCCTTCCTGGACTTCCCCGTCACGCTGTCGTCCGCCCTGTCGCTGCCCCGGTCGGACGTGTCCAGGGAGGTCGCGCAGTTCGCGAGCGCGCGGGTCGACTGGAGGGAGACGCCGGAGGCGCACGTGTTCCAGGCGGACCTGCCGGGGATGAGGAAGGACGAGGTGAGAGTGGAGGTCGAGGAAGGGAGGGTGCTGAGCATCAGCGGCGAGCGGAGGAGGGAGAAGGAGGAGGTGACCGACACGTGGCACAGGTTGGAGAGGGGGAGCGGGCGATTCTCGAGGAGGTTCCGCCTGCCCGAGGACGCGATGGTCGATCAGGTGAAGGCGAGCATGGAGAGCGGCGTCCTCACTGTGGTTGTGCCCAAGGCGGCGGCGGCGGTGACAAGGCCCAATTTGAAGCCCATTCCGATCACCGGCTGAGGGGTTTTAAATGGGAGCGACGGAGAGAGTGCGACATTACAGTTTGTAGCGCATAAAATAAAGAGAACATCCCTATACGAAACTATGTCTGCATACTGTATGGTCTGTGTGTATGAGTCTAGTTGGGGTTTTGTTATCTATGATGCATGAGCGGATGTAATATACTCTTATGAAATACGAAGTACTATTGCATGTATGTCCTTTTATGGCATCCAAGATCATCTGTTGGTGAGTTTGATTCAAAACGTGGGAACCTACGAATGATTTGTATTGCATCACTTGACCGTGGCAAATTTCACGTGAATGAACTTCTTAATTACTGGAATCAGATGTTAGAATCATTGTGTGGATGTAGTAATGAACTTGTCTGCTCTTAAAATAGTTACGGTTAAAAGCAAACATTTTGTAATTTTTTTGATAATGGTTGGAGAAAGTCATGAGCACAAGTCATTCCTCAGTCCTCCCCTGCTTTGTCAAATAGGGGTGGTCCGAGTATAACTAAAGATATGTATTGGGCAATTTATTAAATTGGTACTTACTATCCTTAGCAAATTGCTCCAAATTGTCTCTACTCGTTACGTACGAGTGAATGCCTGGAAAATTTACAAGGAAATCTTATTAACCCATTTGAGAAGTTATTAATGTTGCTTTGGATAGTTTATATGAGTGAATGTAATTATTAACTCAATAGAGCTTTTGCCAACTTCTTTATGACTCCAACGGCAAATTTTATTAGGACCTATGGATTAGGAACTTTCTATCCGCGATAATGTGCTAAATAGGAGTTCATGACCTCAGGGAAAAATTTACCAATCTTTCAGAAAAGTTACTGCCAAAGCGTGGACTAATCTTTTCCTAGTTTTAAACGCGTAAGCTACAATGGCTTGTTCCTAGATTGTTAATACCAACCGATAACTTACCATCTCGGGCGATTTTTCTAAATTGAATTTATCATCACATGGAAAAATTTACTCACGCTTTGAATATGCAACTCTCTTTTTTTATATATAAAAAAAAATTAAATAGATGCATGGTAACTGTACAAAAGATTTTCCACGCCCTTTTATGTTTGATTAGCAATCATTATTATGGCTCACGATAATCAATAATATTTAATTTCACGTGATAAAAATATATATTTACACAGTGCATTTAAGAGATATAATGAATTTCACTTATCCCGACAAGCTATTTTAAAAATAGGTTTGTACGTTGCCACCTCATAGAGTAAATAAAGCTTAACAACCTTAGAAGATGCAAGTGGTACCTCATAGAACTTGTAGGATCTATGTGTGTACGAATAATCTAAACATTAATTAACTATTGTTATTTTCAAACGCGAGAGAGGGGATAGCGTTCCGGTGGACATACTTCAAACGGACGAATCGAGCCGTTCTCCGCAGAAGAATGTCTTGCTATGGACAAGAGTCTGCCTGACACAAACACCAAAGACATGGAGGAAGAAGAAGAAGCCGCCGTTTACCGTTGCGTCGTCAGCGTGCCCATATCGCCAAAACTATAATACCTCGGATCCGTCCGGTGCCAGGAGAAAGACGACGCCGCTCGAGGATGGGGAAGGTCCAAGAGAAATTCAAATCAGGCAGACCGAAATTCTCGTGAGTTGCGGGCAACGGGAAAGCCCATGAGTCGGATGGACCGGCCCGAGGTGGTCCTGAAGAATTTCTGTCCTGGTCACGTGGCTCGGCTTCGGCTTCGGCTTCGGCCTCGGCCACGGTCGTGTCGATTTCGTAATTAACTTGTCTCATCGTGCACAGGAACATTTGAATAATGCGTGTGCACAGGGAAATTTGAAAAGATTCACTCCCCCGGTCCTTTCAAAAGCAAAAACCTCCCTAATAATTCCACTACTAAAAAGTCAATCGGCCGTTGTTGCCTTTTCTGCAGTCTCAAACGGCTACTCGGCAGCATGCCCCCTTCTTCCTTCATTCCGTCCTTTTTTGTCCTTCCTGTTTCTCTTCTTTCGTTTTTGAATACCAAGTCGTCAACCACTCCATCACCTTAGCCGTTGCGGGACTTTCTTTCTTTTTTTTCTTTTTTTTTGGTGGACCCTTTTTCTCTTTAGGGAAGTTCGGATTGGTGCCGTATTCCCATCGCTTGCAAAGTTGCTTGGAGTTTCCTTTTCATTTTCAATTACTGCCCTGCTTACGGGAGTCGGCAAATTTCTCGGCACCCAAATCACTTCTTTGGTGATAATAGTACGTCCAAAAGTAAGTAAAATCAAGATCGAACCAAAACACCATGAACGAATCTTGATTGAACAAGGTGAGGGTCTATCGTACGAGAGAGAGGTCAAGTAACCATCACAATATTTTATTATCACTTTAAATTACAATCTAATCATTGATTACTTGTGTTCATATTTATCCAATTCGAGACCCACCTTATTAACTAATAATTTAAGTCGACAATAGATTCACAAAATCTCATATGTTATCGGAACAAAAAATTCTGAATTTAAATTTTGCCAGATCCCTATTTATCTCTCTAATGACATGTCTAATACTAAACGTGAGGACACATTTATCTAACAATCATCTAACAATTTAGTACTGATCAAATAAATCGGTGGGTCACGAAAAACAATGCGAAATTGTGGGGGTTGGGACACACCTAACGCTGGTTGCTCCTGTTAAATGACATTTGCTCCCCCTCAAAACTCTTCTTCAAATTCTACGCATTTTCCCCTTCTTTCAGCTACCAAAAAGAAAAAGGAAAACCGTGTGCAAAGGGGCGAAAACAGGGAGCTTTTCATTTTCTTCCGGTCGCATCAAACATCTTGAATTCGTCTGAGGAGGGTTAGGGAGGTGCGTTCACCGTTCAAGAATCTAGTGCTCCTCCCACTTCGATAATTAGTCAATCCGATGATGCCAGAATAGCGGCAACAATCCATTTTCTTATAGCACGTATCTAATAAAAAATCCATTTTTAACGTGACATAAATTTCCCACCTTTTATGCCCGAGGAAGTGGAGATTGCGAGAACGAAGCCGCAGCATCTGATGTATTCATGGGGTCTGCAATTATTTTATTAATAATTTGAACGTAGCCCCTACTCTAATCCTACTCTAATCCGGCGAGATCGAAAAGGAAAGAGAGACGTTGGCGTCGCATGTGGGCACTAGGCAGTTACCCTCTCTCTCTCTCTCTCTCCCCCACAGCTTTAAAAATCAAATTTTTCACACGCAGAAGAGAGAGAGAAGAGGAGAGAGACCAGCAGCAACATAAGCGGACACAGTTGCAATCAAAGCCAAGGGCCAAGCTTCAGAGAAACCATGAACTCCATTAATCCCCGACCTCGCATCCTCCCTCACCTTCCTCTCAAGATCCCTTTTTGAAAACGGAGCAGCAGCAGCGGCCAATCTCGTGAACCCTGCCCGCGCATTCCGCTCCCGTCGCTCTCCTCCATTATAGCCGTCGCTCGCTCCTTCTCTCGCTCTTTGTTTTTCCTTGAACGTTTTGAAATGGGAAGTTCGGCGAAGAAGAGCGAAAGCTCGAAGAAGAGCAAGAACTGTCGGGACTCTTCCGGGACCGACTCGAGCACCGAGTCCAGAGACTGCAGCTTGAGCTCGACCAGATCGAGCTCCGAGAGCTCTTTCACCGAGGAAGTTATGAAGGCGAAAGAGAAGGAGAGAGAGCGCCCCTCGCCTGCTCCGCTGGGTTGGCCCATCGGAAAAGGTGATTTGCACCGAAACTCTGTTTCCTCCGTCAAGGATGACGAAGGCAAAAAGTGTGAAAACGACGAAGATTCGAAATTAAAGAAATTGGGCTCAAAACTTTCAGGTTGGTTTAGTTCCGAAGTTTTTTCAATCCCCTTTTTACACTTTTGTTCTTTACGGTGCTTTTCTTATCTAATGGCTGAGTCAGTGAAGATAAAAGTCGAGAATTCAAAATTCAAACTTTGGACTTTATTTAGCTACCATCTGTCGCCATGACACTTGAACAGAGCAGAGGAAATTTCCTAGATTCTCCGTATTTGCTTGGATTTGGTGGCTCTTGCTTAACCACCTCAGGTTTAATGGTTTTTTGTAAATTTGATTAGAGCTGGACATGATGAAGGAGAGATATGCAAAATTGTTGCTTGGTGAGGACATGTCTGGCTCTGGAAAGGGTGTTTGCACTGCTTTGGCCATTTCAAATGCCATCACCAATTTATGTGGTATGCCCTCTTCTAATCTTCAATACTTGTGATGAGACCTCACTCTTCGTTTTCTTGTGTCTTCAAATTTTTTCCTTGAGGTCTGTCATGACCATTTTTGGTGCGCTTACTTATTTTGCTCTCGTATGAGGTAGGAACTATTTTTGGGCAACTTTGGAGATTAGAACGCTTGCCTTCTGAAAAGAAAACGTTGTGGAAAAGAGAGATGGAGTGGCTTCTTTGCGTCGCAGACCACATCGTCGAATTGATACCCTCTTGTCAAACATTTCCTGATGGTAGCAAGCTTGAGGTATCTTGATTCTACTCTCTTCTCTAAGGAATGGGTAATTTTTTTCGATCTTGTTAACTTAGAGATTTTGAGGCGAAGCAACTCAAATTTCTGCTCCTGGGTTCAAAACACCTGAGTAGTTCATATTCAGTGAGGTCAACAAAATCGGCACATTTTAGGTCTCTTTCTCGGTGTGGTGTTCGAAAGAAGAATTGATGGCCCTGTTAGTAGATCCCAGTTCTTTGCTCTGTCTGGCAACTTGGCAAAATGCAGGAACTTCAGCGAAATTCATTTTAGAACCCCATGTTGTTGAATTTAGTCATTTATGGCACTCAAGTTTACAACTTTTTTTAATTCCAATGGTCTGGTGTTAGAAAAATTTAAGTTCTTAAATCAACTCTGTTCTTGTTCCTTGTTACGTCCAATTATGGCCAATTATTTGGACTTGGAACCAGAATAGTAGATGGTGAAGGAAAAGAGTACTTCAGATCCTGTAAATCATTCTTTCCTCTCATACTGCTTTTCGTTTCATTTTTAGGTCATGACTTGCAGGCCCAGAGCCGATATTTTTATCAATCTTCCAGCTCTTCGCAAACTGGACAACATGCTTCTTGTAAGATATGAATATCTTCGATGACTTGGAGCATCATACATCATATATGACGGAATATCTATACTCACGCTCGAATCCTTTGCATTCAACAGGAAATAATAGATAGTTTCACAGATACAGAATTCTGGTATGTTGATCAAGGCATAGTAGCCTCAGATGCAGAAGGGTCGGCCTCTTTTCGGAGGACAATTCAACGGCAAGAGGAAAAGTGGTGGCTACCAGTGCCTCGTGTCCCTCCGGGTGGTCTCAGCGAAAATTCAAGAAAGCATTTAACTCAAACTCGTGAATGCACAAGCCAAATATTGAAGGCCGCAATGGCTATAAACAGCATGACCTTAGCAGAAATGGAAGTTCCCGACTCATATCTGGAAGCTCTTCCCAAGGTCTGAAAATTTATTGTTGCAGCTTCTTTGGTCCTTCATCCTAAATAACCAAACTGATCATGTGCCGATAGTCTCATATTGACTGGTTTTAATTTCAGCACGGGAGAACTTCTCTGGGGGATGTCATTTATCGATACATCACTTCAGACCAATTCTCTGCAGATTGCCTGCTCGATTGCCTTGACCTGTCTTCTGAGCACATTGCGCTAGAAATTGCAAACCGAGTAGAAGCCTCTATGTATGTATGGCGAAGAAGATCTCACCCTAGACCACCAACTCATCCAAACCGATCCACGACCAAGACATCATGGGAGATGGTTAAAGAGCTCATGTTAGACGGAGATAAGAGAGAACTGTTGGCAGAAAAAGCTGAAAGGCTCCTGCTTTGCTTGAAGCAGCGGTTTCCATGTCTTGCACAAACTGCATTAGACACTAGCAAGATCCAATTCAATAAGGTGACGATCCCTGATCCCTCTATTCTAGTGAAATTCAAGCCCTTTCTTTAGCTTTCCAATTTTGTCGATCAGGAGCTATTTTGCTAATAATATAAGCCTTGCAACTTTCCAGGATCTTGGTAAATCCATTCTTGAGAGCTACTCTAGAGTGTTGGAGAGTCTGGCCTTCAATATTGTTGCGCGTATAGACGATGTGCTCTATGTAGATGACTTGACCAGACATGCAGACGAATTATCTCCGATCCCAGGTGTTAGCGTGATAGCCCAGAAGAAGAAGTTATCCATGCCATACTCGGTGCATCTCTCGAGCACTCCCTACAAATCGGCTTTTAGCACTCCGAGCTTTTCCCCGGCGCCCCTGATAAGCCCTATAAGGGGAGAGAGGACTCCTTTTATCGGCAACAACAATAACAATGGCAAGCCTCCCCGCCGTGGGTTCGGAGTTAAACGGGTCCTCACGAATTATCTCAGTGGGGACACGAAGCCAAAGCTATCGGGCAACGGAACTGATGTGTCTTGCCCTGTACTGAGCACAAGTTCCGCAGACCTGGAGTGCAGGAAAGGCTAACTAAACTCTACTCGCTCGAGTTCTTTGAACGAAATTACAGCGATCCACTGTAATTTGGTGTGATTACCATAGGCTCTCTATACTAGATTATTAGTTGTGGAGTTCTTTTCTTCACCTGTACCCTGAACCAGTTTGATTAACAAAACTATTCATTTGCACAAAATGATTACCATAGGTCTTGTGTCTGTTCTGGTGTCACTTGAGATGAAAATTCATCATGGGACGAGACGGATTGCTGCTGTATTAAACACGACTTCCGAGTTCCGAGTGTCTTCTGTTTTTCGTCCTTCATAAGCTTCATCATGAAAACGATAGCAAAAGTCAAAAAGAAAACGCAGGGGGGGGCATTCCGAGAATTGAACTCGGGACCTCTCGCACCCTAAGCGAGAATCATACCACTAGACCAAATGCCCTCAATTGATGTGACCCGCAAAGTTAAATAATATGAACAGAAAAGGACAAAGTTTTCTTGCATACCAGCATCGTTAAAGAAAGGCAAGGAGCTGGACTGTCCAAATCCGTCCACGAAGATTTTCCAGCGATGGTGTCTATATTTATTTAAAATTATATCTTATTTTTCTTGTCCTACTTCTTTCATTTCACATCACTTTACTAAGACCCAAACGGCAAGAAAAACCTTGAATTATAAAAAAATATATTGAGTTTGGTTTGTCTTGACTAAGCACGGACGAATAACGACTTTTGCTTGCTTTCTCTCTTTTTTAGCTCAAGGAAAAAACGAACGGCGTTGTTCGAGTCGCCCTTGCCTCCTCCTTCACTTTCACCCAGCAAAGTTTACGACCCCCTTTCAAACTCTTACAACCGGTTGAGCGGACAATCGTGACAATCGATTGTAAAACTTTGCATAAATAACAGCCAACCAAGCAAAGAGTATTTCCCCTCTACCTACTCACTTTAGGTATGGAAGACTACTATACTTGTCTATCCAGCGATAGTCAAGATCAAAATCCTAACGTAATATCTATCTTCACCACTTCAGATCCCCTAATCTCTTTTCAAATCTTCAATAAGAAATATGGAAAATAACATTGTGGGATTTCCTATCCAAGGTAGATCTTCCGTGTGTTTTTTTTCTTGTGAGTTGTTTGAGGAGTAACTTAAGTCCAAGCGATAGTGTTTGTATATTCAAAATTTAGTTCTTATTTTTGTCCTACTTCTTTCATTTCACATCAACTTTACTAAGAACAAAACGGCAAGAAAAGCCTCAGAGTTAAAAACGAATATCCAGTTGAGAAAGTTGGCTCGCATTGAGCATGCACGACAACGACTCCAGTCTGCTTTCTTTCTATTTCAGCCCGAAGGAAAAACGGACATCGTCGGTCTAGTCGCCCCACCTGCCCTCCTCCTTCACCCTCACCTTCACCACAGCGAAGCGCTTCACCGCCGCCCCGATCACCGTCAACTCCCGCGATGTCCTCCTCCCACACGAGCATCCACGTGACGGCGCTTGACGCCCTGGTGCACGTGAACTCCCTCTTCACGTTCGCCCTCTTCTTGGGGCTCTCCTGGAACCCGTGGGACCCGAAGAACACCCTCAACAAAGACTCCCGGTGCGCCCCTGGCCCAGCCGTCAAGCGCGACCTCGTCTCCTTCCAGGTCTACTCCTTCGGCTCCTACCTCTTCTCCAGCTTGGTCGCTCTCGCCCTCAAGCAGGTGAAGTGGTTCTCCTCTCTCGTTACTGCGCTCTTGAAATCAAGTGTCCTAATGATGTCGATGAGAAAAGAAGAGAGCGGAGGTTCCGACGGAGTTTAGTTGGATTGGTGATTCTTTGTCTTGATAGGGCCGAATCTAAGGCTAAGCCAAGATTTCATTTTTCTCTTTTCTTCTTTGGCCATCAGGCTATCCGGAACGGGCGGGCTCTGAGCCACCACCGCCACCATGTGCATTTGATCGCTCAGATCAATCGGGATGTGCTGCGGTTCGGGATGTTGTTGTCTGCAGTCGGGTCGGTCGCCGGATCTACGTTGCTGATGCTGGCCCTGATCAATGCAGTTCAGATCAAGCTCGGGACTCTGGCTTGTGGGAGCACGCACAGCTTAGCTGCCGCCGTGCCCCTCATGATGTTCGTCCCCACGGGGCTTTTGGTATATGTATGCATCATCGTGTATGCTTTTACTCGATAGGATTTGGATAGTTCGTCATGGTGATGGCTATGGATTAGAGGGTTGGTGGCCCTTTTGGGGGAGTAGGGTGCTTCTGTATGTTGGGAGAATGTTGATGCAATCACTGAGATGCGGAAATCGACCGCTAGTTATGCTTCTGTTGAATCTTCTAATCAATATCCATTCGGATTTTGTGTGAACTTATATAATCATAGAATTTTCAAAATCATATTCAAGTAATTTTTGCTTCGATCCATGAGTAGGGTAACGCGTGCAACACAATCACCTGAATCTTGTGCTCTTGTTATTGTCCCATGCTTCGCCAGTGGTATACAAGGTTAATTTCACTAATCAGTTGGTCTTTTTAGTAACTGTTACATTAGTTATGCTTGGTCGGTTTTCTTGGTGCATGTTGTGTTGCAGCATTGTCAAAAGAAAGTTGCTTTTCCAGGTTCCAGCGATAATGTCTATTTACGTAATTTTCTTTTGTGTGCGTGTCCCCTACTGCTTTCATTTCACACTGCTTTACTAAGACCAAATGGCAGAGGAAAATCTCAGAGGGAAAAAAGAATATTAAGCTTGCTTCGTTCCGACGGAGTACGAACAAGACAAGCGGCTCCTGTCTGCTTCCTCTATCTTTTTCTGCCCAAAGAAAACCGGACAGCGTCGGTCGAATCTACCTACTGCTTTACCCTCACCACAGCGAACTTCACTTCCCCCTTCTTCCCCGCCTCCGAGCTCTTCACCGCCCTCCTGATCACCCCGCGATGGCCGCCGGCACGAGCATCCAGGTGACGGCACTCGACGGCCTGGTGAACGTGAACTCCCTCTTCACATTCGCCGTCTTCGTCGGGCTCGCCTGGAACCCGTGGGACCCGAACAACACCCTCAACAGAGATCCCCGGTGCGCCCCTGGTTCCTCCGTCAAGCGCGACCTCGTCGTCTTCCACGTCTGCTCCTTCGCCTGCTTCCTCTTCTCCAGCTTGGTCGCTCTCGCCCTCAAGCAGGTGCAGTTGGTTCCTCGTTTCTCGTTCTACGCTTTTGAAGTCAAGCGTGCGATGTTGTTGATGAGAAAAGAAGAGGGCGAAAGATCTGACGGAGTTTAGTTGGATTGGTGATT
Organism: Corymbia maculata; assembly: GCA_014182735.1. Classification (NCBI taxonomy): domain Eukaryota; kingdom Viridiplantae; phylum Streptophyta; class Magnoliopsida; order Myrtales; family Myrtaceae; genus Corymbia; species Corymbia maculata. The sequence goes on along the minus strand of CM024688.1, from coordinate 39,345,502 downwards.
CTCGGTCTTGATAGGGCCGAATCTAAGGCTAAGCAAAGATTTCATTTTTTCTTTTTTTGTCCCTTTGGCTATCAGGCTATCCGGATCACGCGGTCTCCGAGCTACCACCCTGTCGAATTGCTCGCTCGGATCAATCGGAATGCTCTGCGGATTGGGATGTTGGCGTCCGGAGTCGGGTCGGTCTTGGGATCTGTTTTTCTGATGCTGGCTCTGGTCAATGTAGTTCAGATCAAGCTCGGGACTCTGGCTTGTGGGAGCACGCAGAGCTTCGCGGCAGTCGTGCCGCTCCTGATTTTCGTCCCCTTGGGGCTTTTCGTATATATATGCATTGTCTTGTATGCTTTTACTCGGTAGGGTTTGGATGGTTCGTCATGGTGATGAATATGGATTAGAGAGTAGGTGGCCCTTTTGGGGGAATCGGTATTTCTGTATGTTGTGAGAATGAGCTCGAGTGATGTGTCTTGATACTGAGCTGATGGTGTCCTATTCTGACAATTACTTTTATATATTTAGATGCAATTACTGAAATGTGGAAATCGACCACCTGTTCTGCTTCTGTTGATTCCTTTAATCAATATCCATCTGCATTCTTGTGTGGACTTGTACAGCCACAGAAGTTTCAAAATCATACCCAAGCGAATTGTGCTCTGATCTACAAACAGGAATGGGTGCAATGCAGTCACATGCATCTTGGGCTCTTGTTATTGTCCTGTGCTTCTCCAGTGCTATATATGGTTAATTTTGTTAATCAATTGGTCTTATTGGTGATAGTTTTACACCAGTTACACTTCATCAGTTGTTTATCTACATGAACTGGGGAGAGTTCCATGTATTGTAGAAGGACTCCAGATAGGAATATGAATATGTGTGCTCTCTGTTAGTGGACTGTATTGGGAGCTCCAGGGGAAAAATGTGAGTTTGTAAACTTGTTGGCATTTTAAAGGATAGTCATGCTTCTGTCTTTCTAGGTATATGATTATCCAACAGAGGTAAACGTGAGTGGAGCTGCCTTGCTAGCCACTTGTTGGACTGTTCATTGGGAGCTCTAGATGCATCTTGCTAAGGTACAAGTAGTAAACCATTTATTTGCCAATTCAATGCAACTCATCTATCGAGTAATAAAAGAAAAAGGTTTCATGGAAAAAGTTGTAGATGCAATTGAAGATGCTAGGAAGGATGTGTGTGAATCCATAGAAAAGGATAATGACTTAAGTTGATAGTGGGAGATCTGGTTTAGGTGACTGATATTGTTGCAGTTGAGGATTCATTGCTTGGTGTCCTTTACTGTCCATTATTAGATTTAACTGACAATCACTTCAAGGCATGGTACAGTTATCGAAAGACCCTCCGTCCAACCTCCAATAGTTATCTTCCCTCCTCGTCTCAGAACAATCTTGTTTCCTTGTGCTGGAGCATTGTAATTGATCTTTGTTAAACTCATAAGAACAATGTATGAACAATAAAGTTCAATGTGGATGCTGGTTGTTGAAACATAGTTGCTCTCTAATTTGGGGACCTCTACATTCTGCTGGTCTAGCTTCAAAATCAATTCCCAATTGTGTAGTCGTAAGGATAAGGCGCAATACCTAAATTGGTCTGAGCGAACGCACGCTTTATTGTTTTGGAATCTTGCCATCACTTGTGCTTGTGCTGGTAGTTTTGAGTTATCCTAAAATAATTTTATATTGCTTGCATAGGATGATGATAATGTTATCTTGGTTTTCTTTTCAATGAAATCTTGCAAAAACAAGTGCATGTGTCTTGCACAAATATGTGGGGTAGCTTGAGGGGCACTTGATGTTGTAGGTTGCTATGCTGGCAGCTGCTCATCAAAAGCTTATTTTTCCCACTCCAGCTAGGAAAAGCAACAGAATGGTGGGAAGACTTTGAGAAGTCACTTTATCTCCTTTGTCTTCATTGGGTTAAAAAATATGGGTGGATCTATATTTGCATATCTGAAGGAGTAGGTGTCGAATAAACAAAAACCAATCTTTCAATAGTGGTGTCACCACTTTCTTTGTGGTTTACACATTTGAGAACCTTTTGTTTCTTATAAAAGCTCACAGGCTGAGGCTCATTATGCATAGTTGAAGGTATGGAAGCTCCAATGAAGCAAATTACTGTTCTGGTGTTTTTGGCAGTTTTGGCCATTTCAGGTCTCCAGATGGTGTATGGGGCCGGTGAATGTGGCAAGTCTTCAACACCTGATAGGGAGGCTTTTAAGCTGGCCCCTTGCATGTCTGCGGCGCAGGATGAGACTGCACCCGTGTCGAGCAGCTGCTGTGCTCAAGTGAAAAGAATAGGGCAGAAGCCAAGCTGCCTATGTGCCGCCATGCTGTCAAATACGGCCAAAATGGCAGGAATTAAGCCTGAAGTCGCCGTCACCATTCCAAAACGCTGCAACCTTTCTGATCGCCCCAGTGGGTACAAGTGTGGAGGTCAGTTTTGCCTTCTTTCAATCACTGCAGAAGAGTAATTGTTTGGAAACTTGTATCTCCAGATGCATCCAGCATCGGATGTTACCATGTTGTAAATTATTCAGCGCCGTGACCTTTGCTTCTGCTAATCTTATGGGATGATCACCCTTTCATGTGTTAACTTGGTCCTGATTGTGTCTAAATAATCTTACTAGATGGAGTATGCTGACAAAGATGCTCGTTTTTTGGGATGGACTGTCTTTTTCTCCTTATCTCCCTAACTTGATGCGCGTTTATATGATTTTACTTCATTAAAGTTGTCATGATTTTCGAGCACCTGATTTGTTAATTTTCCATTGCTTTGGCTTTCGCAGATTACACAGTGCCTTAATGGTCATGGCCAGTTGCCAGCTTGCTGCAGTTTGGATTGCTCTGTTGTGTTAAAATAACTTAAATAATATGGTTGCTGTTAACATGTAACAGTGGTGATGATGAAATGTACTCGCTAAAGCCAGCAATGGCCGACTAAGTTTATGCCCGTCATGTGTTTTTCAGGGTTTGTTGTTTAAAAAGGTTCCTATATATGGAAATGGATGACCCCAACCCTGTGTAAACTTACTGAAACTCTGATGAACAAACAGGGGGACTCCATTTATTTGAAAAAAATGATATGTCCGATCAATCTACTTCATTGTAGAGCATCTATAATCTGAAATTTGGTTCTGCTGGACACCGGGGACATTAAACTATTTCACTCATGGTACTGGGCTGGGCAATCATGTCGGCAATTGACATAGGGAAGGTCATTAAGCACTTTGGACTTCTGTAGCCTTACAGGACAGTTATCAACCAAATCAGGAGTTGCTAAATAAGGCAAACATTACTTTAAAGGTTTAGAAATTGTCAAACAATCCATCTTTCCATTTTGTCTTGAGCGTATGGAAGTTGCATTATTGACCTTTCGTTGAAAAACCAATACAATCTCTTTGTCAGGATTTCCCCACTCATGGTATGGCCCGTCTTAGAGTTAAACCTCCGTTGGAGATAAGCTGGGGGGAATTATTGGTGCGCAGTGATGCTGATTGTACAAGTAACTTTTACTTACCATGCAATGTAAGTTTGGATCCGAGCCGGTTGCACAAGTGTCTTAGTAAATGTCCATTACCGCATATAATTTCATAGCTCAATTAGATGTTTTGAGCGTGAATAGACCGGAATATTGTTGCACTATCTCAATCCAGATCGTAACTGAAAAAATGGAAATGCCGGTGTTACGATGAATGAGGAAAAAGCCAGGCCCGGAGTTGTAGCTACGGCCCTTCTCCGCCCCTATCATGTTCCGGAAGCGAACCTGAAAGGCTCTTTCCTCTTTCCGGTCTACTAGGGATAGGCCTGCTGTCCGTGATGTCCTCCTTCCTTTAAGGACTTCTCCCACCTTAGTACATCAAAAGGACTGTGGCCCATGTATTTAGGGACCCCGTCGTGCCCTGTCCCAATAATTTTCATGAAAAGCACTTCTTCATAGGACTACTGGGGGCAGGACTGCCCGTTCCTAGTGTCCTAGAACCGTCCCAAGAACATTGAAAGGCAAGTTCCCCTCACCAGTCCTGAAAATGAGTCGGGGTGACGAACTGGCGATGGAAGCTGCCCGTCTGTACCAGATAGCAACGACAGATGCTCATCGTTTAACGAGGGCACCCGCGTCACCTGTGCCATTTCATTTAGCAGTGAGATTTGAGAGATGCTTATCGATCCTGACTGGCTGCTTTTTTTTTTTTTGGTGAGAACGGTTGGCTTGACAATGACTTCTTATAATTCCTCCATTAAGTTGTTTCGTTGCAGCTTTGATCATACCTTAAAATAAATGAAGAAACAAAGTAACGAACCCCCTAAAGTTATCAAATCAATCATTTGTTTCAGTGGACAAAAGTCAATCTCGATGATCAACTTTTGCAATACTTGATTAGAACTCATGGGGGCGGAGAGTGCTTAATACTCGTGCAAATAAAATAAAGTGCAAATCGCTTTCTATTTAGTTTCCAAAGCAAAACGGACATGATGGGTAAATATGAAGGGCAAAAGCTATTAAAGCTGATGCACGATTTTCATAATGAGTCACATATACCTTTTAGTTAACATGGATATATAAAAATGCGCATAGCACATTGATTTTATTCCATAACTTTCCATTTGATCTCACGGCTGTATTTGGTCACCTGTTTACGTGCATAATAATGCAGAATTCTGATACTCAATAACGATATTTCCATGGCGAGCATCGCAGTTTAGAGCACGACCCCTCTGCCCACTCGCTCCTGCATTCACCTCTCTCGCCATCACAGCACTTGCAATGGACTCCGAGAGTAGCATACATGTTCGAGTCTCCTGCAAAATTTACAACAAGATCACTGATTCGTTCATTATGAAAGAGAAAGGCAACAAATAAAAATTGTGGTTTACATGTTGTACATATCAGTTTGTTTTAAACTGTAGAGTTTAGTAAGAAATTCATGATGCTGCATATTCTTTTTTAAAGACGTTGGGAATATATCTTCATACGGAGTTGATGATGGATAAAAGACGGAGCTGCTGCAACTTCTCTTGGGGTCGTACACATCACAACGATCATCATCACAAGTAGGCCAAAGTGCTTGAGACCACTCATTGCCAAAAGAATGAACAGGAGCAGATCTCTCTCGAAATGTTTATATCACTAAGAAGGCAATGAAACCCTTGAACTTAAGCTCCTATTTAAGGAGTTCTAGCTTGCCAAAAGATAATTTAATAAATAAAAAAAGAGTTCTATATCTTCTAGATAGAGCGGCCAGACGTCCTTTGGAAAGAGGGGACAAAACTACTAATTCAAAGTTTTGGAAGTTTCTGACTTTTCATGCCGTGCAAGAGAGGCTATAGGGGAGGAATTACAATATGAGTTTAGGACATGTGTTAAATAGAATTAGACCATTGAATACGATGAATAACATGTGGGCCTCACATGAAACCCATCAGATCTAACGATTCACATTAAGTTTAATTTATGTAATGGATTCATGGAAATCTTACTTGGAGACAAAACTCACAGCAACGATTTAGTTCCGGCTTTGACCAGAAAAATTTCCCCCTTTCATGTGAGAAAGCCATTCTTTAGTTCACATGCTATCACCCCAAGATTCAGAATGTCGCTAAGGTTCCTGATTGAATGATATACTTTCCAGGGACTAAAAGGACATTAGTACTCGATCCACCTTTCTGGCTTCCTAGAGTAGAATTCTTTTACACGCTACTGATGCTTCTAGAGTCCCTACAGGAATTGTTCCTCGAGAGTTGATAGCCATTAGATTACAAAGAGGTATATTCTAGTGTTTGTATGTTACGGCTATTTGTATGAAAATTAGAATGAAACATAGACCGTTATGATCACATTACAATTAGCGAATGGTTTGTAGAGGGACCGCGCTAGAAGACCCTTGGGGAGAAAGAGCAAGAATTGAACATCATATGATAATGTACAATGTGAAGTGAAGATCTATATCACAACTTTCTTGTTACATTTTCCAAAAAAATGGATTTTTCTTTCCATGCCACTACATTTCTAAAGGAGTTGGTCAATATAAAAAATAATATTTTGTGGCTCATTTGTTTACAATTGAGTAAAAAGTACTTTTTAATTTTTCTGCCATCAACTTCTTGTGTAACCGATGAAAGTGGTATCATCTACAATTGAATAGTGGAAGGAAGATCATATAATAAATATCCTATTCAAAGTCTTCGTTGCATATGGGTATCAGCGTGGGGGTAGGATTATTGACGTGAGATGGATTGTCAAAAAGGAGGGATTCTTAAAAAATTATCTAAGTTTCAAAAAGTTATGAAGAAAAAAGTAAGTGGATGTTCTTTTTCCCTTTTGAACTTGATCTTTTTCATGTTTGGGAGAGATGTTTGTGCTTCTCATGCTTCCGAATGGTTAACCTCTATTAAAAGGCAAACCCTATTTGTAGAAGTGAAACATTCATGAACAGACAAATTGCAAAAATAAATTAAATTAAATTAAGAGGCAAAATTATTCAAATTGTACTTGATTACTCATGGGGTCACTTTCATGTGGAAAATTGTGCAATTACCCTAGATGCATGTCAAGACCTGTTAAGTGGTGTCCCTGTCTAAATTGAGTAGAAAATTAGGTAGCAACAATAACCGCCTTAATTTGCAGAAGAATCATGGTAGAAATCAAAATTCAATGAAGAAAAGTAGGAGAGAACAAAAGAAAATCAATAGCCCAGAGCCTTGACATTTGAAGTCCACGACTCCACATTAGTGAATCGAGGGATGATAAAAAAAATGTGAAAAGAGAGAATAAAGAATGATTCAAAAGGGGAGAGAGGGAAAAAAAACAAAGACCCCTTTTCCATAACATGACGAAATTTTAAGCATCAAGAAATTTCCTATACAGTGTCTAGAACACGGGAAGAAGATAATGCAAGGAGGAGAAACACTAGTGAAGAACTTTTCTTGGCTCTTGATTTCTCCTCCTCCATGTTTTAAATTTCTAACAATCTATGTACATGGTAAATTTAGGTTATTCATGTAAAAAGGCACCTTTTTCTTAAGGTTATTATTAGATACAAATCTTGGTAGAAAAAAAATTTGGGTTGAATTAAAAACCAGCTTTTTTTAGAAAGAGCATAAGAATTTATTATTAAATCATACAAACAATAATCCCTTGGTTATTTAGTCAATAAACTTAAAATATTTATAAATGCACACGCACTTTCATCAGAAACGAAATAAGCAAAACTGATGAAGAGTTATCGTTTAGGAACTTGCATCTCCATATGCATCCAGCTAAGGATATCATCATGGTTTTTTTTTTTTGGTCAATTAGATTTTACCACGTTGAAAATTATTCAGAGTTGCATTGCACATGTCCGATTTTATTTCATTGCAGTTGTCATGATTTCAGAGCCGCATTGCACATGTCCGATTTTTGGTCACTTTCATCAGTAAACGAAAGAAGGCAAAACTGATGAAGAGTTATTGTTTAGGAACTTGCATCTCCTTATGCATCCAGCTAAGGATGTCTGATTTTATTTCATTGCAGTTGTCATGATTTCTGAGCACCAGATTACTTAATTTTCTGTTAGTATGGCATTTGCAGGCTATACAGTGCCTTAATGATCATGGTGGATCACCAGCTTGCTTCAGTATTGATCGCTCTAATCTAAATGAGTTTAAATTATTTGCATGTTGTTAACAGGTAATGGTAGTGATGATGAAGTGTCCATTTTAAAGCAAGCAATGGCTAAGTAACTTTGCTTTATTACCATCATGTTTTTTGCAAGTTTATGTTTCAAACAAACTCTGATTTATTGAAATGGATGATCCTAACACTGTGTAAACTTAATGGAACTCTCTGATGATCAACAACGAGGGTTCCATTTATTTGAAGAGAATGATATGTGGTGTCGATCTAGTTCCTTGTACAGCAAGTTATTCTCAAAATGATGATGGTTGGTAATGCTGGACATTGGAGACATAATACTATTTCACTCGTGGTAAATGGTAAAGGGCAATCATGTCATCAATTGACTGTTATGAAGCATTTTGGATAGGTAGAACCCTGTAGGGCAGTTTCTGTCCAAATTAGAAGCTTCCGGTCGCTGGATCAGGCGAACATTACGGCAAAGGTTAAGAAATTGTCAACCAATCAATTCCATTTTGTCTCTTTTTTTGGTCAAAATCTTTCCGTTTTGTCGTGAGCATATGGAAGTCGCATTATTGACCTTTCGTTGAAAAACTCAAGAGAGCCTCTAATCACGATTTCCCTCTCATGGCATGGCTCTTCATACAGTTTTTTTATTTTTTGTCTAAAGGAAAATTTTTATTTCACATAAAAGAGATACATAACTTTAAGACAAAACCAATTTAAAAATTTTATAGTCCAATGCAAATCCGAAACATGAAACAACTTAGTACAGCTTATAAAGACTCGCTCATTCTACAACAATGGATCTATCATAACTTCAAAATACAACCGTTGGCTAATTATCAAAACTTGCATCATCATCAATGATAAGCACACGCTGAGATTTCCCTCTTTAGTAACTACAGCTTTGCCAAAAGGCAGTGCAGGCTTAGTTTCGGCGTCCCAATGCCATCACCATATAGAGACAACAACACCACCAATAGGTTGATAGGGCACAAATAACACATTGCAAATCCCAAATCCATAGCTATAACGAGATAAAAGAGCACAGATCTAGATTTAGCTCTAATCGAGAGAGAATAGCTGCAAAACAAATATTACTTGATCACAAAATCGCTTTCAAATAAGCCGGACTGTTGAACATGGATTTGCGGAGCGCTCAATCATATGAAGCAAAAACTAGAGCCAAAGTGAGTGAGCAGATCCGAAAAGATCATATCCTTCCGAGGCGCTTGCACTTTGATCGTCAAAGCCCACAGTGACAGCGTTGTCCACAAAACCAACGAAGAGGTCTTGAAAAAGTCTTGAAGATGGAGAGATAGGGAGATAGGAAGAGGGAGAGGGAGAGGGGGGGCCTAAGAGAGGGACGTCTCTCTCCCTATAGAACGTAACTTCAGAAAAGGGGCTGGCAACCTCGGAAAGAGGAAACCTTAAGAGAGGAAGAGAGGTGGCGGAGCCGAATTAAAATCTTCTTACAATTAAACTTTTGTTGTGGATGAGCTGATGGGAATTATTGGTGTAGATATTCATTACCGTATATTATTTCATAGCTTAATTAAATGTTTTTAAGTGTAAATAGATCAGAATATTGTTGCACTATTTAATCAATATGGTTACTGAAAAATGAAAATGTCGATATTACGATGACTGAGGAAAATGCAACGCCAAAGATTGTAGAGACGGTCCTGCTCCGTACCGTAGGACATCAAAAGGAGAGCGGCCCAAATACTTAGGGACCCCATCGTGCTCTGCTCCTATCATGTTCCTGAAAAGCACCTCTTCATAGGACTACCGGGACAGGAGTGCCGTTCCTAGTGTCCTAGAGCCGTCCCAAGGACACTAAAAGGATCGTTCCTCTAGCCAGTCCTGAAAAAGAGCAGGGGTGACAAGCTGGCGATAGCAGCCGCTCGTCCCTACCGGATAGCAACGACGGTTGTTTATGGTTTAGCGAGGGCAGCCGTGTTGTCTGTGCCCTTTTATTTATTAGTGAGAGTTGAGAGATGCTTCTCGATCTTGACTGGTGTTTTTTGGCCAGAACGATTGGCTCGACGATGACATCTTATAATTCCTCCATTAAGTTGTTTCGTTGCAGGTTAAATCATGCCTTGAAGTAAGCACAGAAAAGAAGTAATGAACTCCCAAAAGTCATCCAACTAATAGTTTGTTTCAGTGGACAAAAGTCGTTCACAATGATGAACTTATGGTAACATTTGCAATACTTGATTAGAACTCATGGGGACTGAGAGTGATTGATATTCATGCAAATAAAATCAAGTGCGAATCGCTTTCTTTTTGGTTTCCAAAGCAAAATGGACATAATAGGTAAATATGAAGTGCAAAAGTTATTAAAACTAATACACAATTTTCATAACGAGTCACATATATGTTTTACTATATATGATTATATAAAAATGCACATAGCAAAGCAACTTTATTCCATGTCTTTCCATTTGACCTCACGGCTACATTCGGTCACCTATTTATATGCACAATAATGCAGAATCCTGACGGATAATATTGGGAGCTGCGCCAACTTCTCTAGGGCTCGTACACATTACAACAAATGAGTGGAAAAGAGCTGATCTAAGAAGGGAATGAAACCCTCGAAATTAAGCTCCTCTTTCAAAAGTTCTAGCTTGCCAAAAGATAATAACAAAATAAAGAGTTTTAGATCTTCTAGATAGCATCCAGATTTCCTTTTGGAAGAGAGGACAAAACCACTAATTCAAAGTTAAGTCAAAGTTTTGGAAGTTTCTCAGACTTTCCATGCCGTGCAAGAGAGACTGTAGGGGAGGAATTATTCAATGAGTTTAGTACACATGTTAAATTGGATTTGAACCATTGAAAATGATGAATCGCATGTGGGTCTCACGTAAATTCAATCGGATCTAATGATTCAGATTAAGTTTAGTGTATGTAATTGATTTATGGAAGCCTTATTTGACGGCAAAATGCACAACAATGATGTATATTGCCATGCATGGTTGTCTTCTTGGTTTCTACGTTGTTTAATTGATTTTGACCAACATATATTTCGCTTTCTTTGAGGTGATAGGCCTTGATGTGTTGTGTGGCACATGTCCGGCTTTGACCAGAAAAATTTCCCCCTTTCATGTGAGAAAATCATTCTTTAGTTCACATGCTGTCCCACCAAGATTCAAACTGTCACTGAGCTTCCTGATTGAATGATATAGGGAATAAAAGGACATTAGCACTCGATGCACCTTTCTGGTTTCCTTGAGTAGAATTCACTTACACGCTAGTGATGCTTCTAGAGTCCCAACAGGAATTGTTCCTCGAGAGTCGATAGCCATTAGATTACCAAGAAGTATATTCTAATGTTCGTATGTTACGGCTATTTGCGTGAAAATTAGAACGAAAGGAAGACCGTTACGATCACGTTACCATTAGCGAATGGTCTTTAGAGGGACCACGCTGGAAGACCCTCGTGGAGAAAGAGCAAAAGTTGAATATCATATGTTAATGTACAATGTGAAGTGAAGATCTATATCACGATTTTCTTGTTACATTTTCAAAATAATGGATTTTTTCTTCAATGCCAGTACATTTCTAAAGGATTTGGTAAATATAGAGAATAATATTTTGTGGCTCATTTGTTTACAATTGAGTAAATAGTACTTTTTAACTTTTCTACCATCAACTTCTTGAGTAACCGATGGAAGTGGTATCATCTGCAATTGAACAGTGGAAGAAAGATCATATAATAAATATCCTATTCAAAGTCTTTGTTGCATATGGGTGTCTTAAGCGTAGGATAGGATTATTGACGTGAGATGGATCGTTTAAAAGGGGGAATTCTTAAAATATCATCTAAGTTTCAAAATGTTATGAAGAAAAAACTATGTGGATGTTCTTTTTCCCTTTTGAATTTGATCTTTTTTATGTTTGGGAAAGATGTCAGTGCTTCTCACACTTCCGAATGGTTAACCTCTGTTAAAAGGCAAACCCTATCTGTAGAAGTGAAACATTCATGAACAAATAAATCACCAAAAAAAAAACTTTTAAATTAAGAGACAAAATTCATAGAAATTGTACTTGATTACTCCCGGGGTCACTTTCATGTGGAAGATTGTGCTCACTCTAAATGTATGTCAAAACCTATTAAGTGGTGTCCCTGTCTAAATTGTGTGGAAAATTAGGCAGCAACAACAACTGCCTTAATTTGCATAAGAATCATGGTAGAAGTCAAGATTCAATAAAGAAAAGCAAGAGTGAACAAAAGAAAATCATTAGCCCAAAGTCTTGACATTTTAAGTCCACGACTCCACATTAGTGAATCAAGGGATGATAAAAAAAAAAAAAAAACAGTGAAAAGAGAGAATAAAGAATGATTTCAAAAGGGGAGAGGGGAACCAAACAATGATCCCTTTTCCATAACATGATGAGATTTTAAGCATCAATAAAATTTCCTATCCAGTGTCTAGAACATGGGAAGAAGGCAATGCAAGGAGGAGAAACACTAGTGAAGAACTTTTCTTGGCTCTTGATTTCTCCTCCTCCATGTTTTTAAATTTCTAAGAATCTGTGTACATGGTAAATTTAGGTGATTCATATAAAATAAAATAAAATAAAATAAACCTTTGTCTTAAGGTTAATATTAGATAAAATACTTGGTAGAAAAAACTACGGGTTAAATTAAAAACTAGCTCTTCTTAGAAAGAGCCTAAGAATTTATAAATTAAATCATACAAACAATAATCCCCCGGTTATTTAGTCAATAATTTTTGTTTGGTCATAATTTAGTCAATAAACTTAAAAGATTTATAAATGCACACGCGCTTTCATCAGTAAAGAAAGAAGGCGAAACTGATGGAGAGTTATTGTTTAGGAACTTGCATCTCCATATGCATCCAGCTAAGGACATTATCATGTTTTTCTTTTTCTTTTTCTTTTTTGTTAAATAGATATTGCCGTGTTGAAAATTATTCAGAGCTGCATTGCACATGTCCAATTTTATTTCGTTGCAGTTGTCATGATTTATGAGCATCCGATTACTTAATTTTCTGTTGGTATGGCATTCGCAGGTTATACAATGCCTTAGTGGTCATTGCGGATCACTAGCTTGCTTCAATTTTGATCGCTCTTATCTAAATGAGTTCAATTATTTGCATGTTGCTAACAGGTAATGGTAGTGATGATGAAGTGTACATCCTAAAGCAAGCAAAGGCCGACTAACTTTGCGTTATTCCCATCATGTGTTTTGCAGGTTTATGTTTTAAAGAAGCTCTGATTTATTGAAAGGGATGATCCTAACACCGTGCAAACTTATTGGAACTCTCTGATGATCAACAAGGAGGATTCCATTTATTTGATGAGAATGATATGCGGTGTTAATCTACTTCACTATAGAGCAGTTATTCTCAAAATGGGGATGGCTGGTGATGCTGGACACTGGAGACATAAAACTATTTCGCCCAACACCGGCAAGGGCAGTCTGGCTTCCCTCCGCCAGCCAGGGAGGGAAGAGGGAAAGAATGAAAATTAAAAAAAGGAAAGAAAAGGAAAAAATTTAAAAAGTAAAAGACGAAAAAAAAAAAAGCTCTTTTTGGTTAGATAATTTGAGGTAAATGTCTCATTTAGATACAAATTTAGAATTTTTGGTGTTACAAAAAAAAAAATCAGAGTAAATGTGTCACAAATGATAAAGTTCGGGGTAAATGTGTCTTGTATCATAAAAAAAGATTTTGGTATGAATTTATCATAGTGGATAAAGTTTGAAATTTTTGGTGATATTTTTTCAAAAATTAATGATGCTGCATATCCTTTGTCAAAGACGTTGGAAATATATCTTCATACGGAGTTGACGATGGATCATATTGGGAGCTGCCCCAAGTCCTCTTGGACTCGTACACATTACAACATGTGAATGGAAAAGAGCTGATGTAAGGAGGAAATGAAACCCTTGAAAGTAAGCTCCTCTATCAAAAGTTATAGCTTACCGAAAGATAATTTAATAATAGAACAAAGAGTTCTAGACCTTCTAGATAGCATCCAGACGTCCTTTTGGAAAGAGAGGTCAAACCTACTCATTCAAAGTTTAAGCCAAAGTTTCGAAGTTTCTCAAACTTTCCATGCCGTGCAAGGGAGGCTGTAGGGGAGGAATAATTATAGGAGTTTAGTACTTGTGCTAAATTAAATTTGGACCATTAAATATGATGAATTGCATGTGGGTCTCACGTAAATCCAATTAGATTTAACGATTCAAATTAAGTTTAATATATGTAATGGATTCATAAAAGTCTAATCGACAACAGGAGCTTAACTATAATGTTGAAAAAGCACAAAACCACATTGGTCACTTCATCGGCAAAGACGATAAATTAGATTTTCTGAAAATAGAGCGAATATTCAATAACAAAGAAAAAATATAATGTGACGAAATTTTAAAATTCAAAAACGACATGCCAGAGCTGATCGAGGGAGATGCGGACTCTTTCACCCAGCGAGCGGAGATGCACTACGTGAAGAGAGCCGAGCTGATGAGCATGGTGAAAGATTTCTACCGCGCGCCGTCTTTTGGCCAACCGGCACGACCAGCTCAAGTCTGAAGTGGTGAGACAGCTTCTCCGTGTGAGGTAGACACAGAATCCGAAGTCGAGGATCCCGAGAAGGGGGAAGTAACCGGACACGGGCACCAGGAAAGCGAGACCAGTATCGAACGCAAGCCCTACCAGAAGAACGCGGTTTTCTCACGAAAAGGATGATGCCCGGCCCAGGAAGAGGCGAAGGTAGAGACGGGCTTGAGCTGTTTCAGTGAGGACGAAGTGAAGAAGCTGGGAAGTAGAGTGGCTCAAGGACATTATTTTCATAAGAATTTAACGAGCTGAATTCTAGAGATAAAGCACATATAATTTTGTCAGTGACTCATTTCTTGTGGCCACCAAAGCAATTTGATAGGAGAATGTGAGACGTTCAAGCTGTTCCGTAGGAAAGTGTATCTAAGACTATATCCTCACATGGTTTAAAGTAAATGAAATACGAGGATGAAACTGTATTTGCATCCGCATGGCTCAAAAATTATTTTAGGTCTTGATTGATGACAGGTTGCAGTATACCATTTACGGCAAAAAAAATTCATCGACATCACCTCCTAGAACATGACTTCAATGATTAACACCCAGTTGTCTTATATTGTTTTCAGCTAAGAGGAGGTCTATAAATGATGCAACATATGCTCGATCCCAAATCCAGAACCATTTATCTCTGTGGCAAAATCGTTGGCTCAGGACTTTTGGTCTTCCAACGCCTGGAAACCCATCTCCATGAAATCACCCTAGGCTAAAGGTGTAAAAATGGGTTTTAAACTTATTTATGAACTATTTAAAACATAAAAAGGTTATAAATAGATCTCTGGAATCTTAAAGAGGCTACTTAAATGAGTTTCAATCCGTAAATGAGTTTGAAGATTAAAACTTAAAATAAATGGGTTATATATAGATTGGACTTAAGACCCATTTCTAAACCTATTTTAATAGCTCACACTCTCACTTTCTCTTTATAGACTTAAAAAAATATTTATTATAAAAATCAAAATTATAATTTTTTTCTTATTTCTTTTTCTTCCTTTTTATTTTTTTATTCTCTTTCAGCCGGTTGCCGACCCTGATGACGGCTGGCGAGGTCAAGTACTCGCCAGATCTAGAGAGGTCAAGAGGCTAGCCAACCTCGAGCGAGCTCGAGCTCGCCGAATCTAGCAAGACCAAGGCCTTGCCAACAACCCAATGAGCCGGTGCTCGTCAATTGGCGAGGTCAAGGCCTCACCTAAGGCTAGCGAGGCTCGAACCTCATCGAAATTGGGCAAGCACTAGTTTGCCTGAAAGAAAAAAGTAAAAAACAAAGAAAAAAGAATTAAAAATTCGATTAAAAAACAAAAAAAATATTTAAAAAAATACATGGAGGAAAATAGAATAAGATTTTCCAATTGTTTAATTTATTTTCAAATTTAAGGCAAACACCTAAAAATATTGTTATGTTTTGGTTCTTGATGGAAGACCATCCGTCTCCAACTCTGCAAGGACCTATGAAAGAATACAGTAAAAAAAAACTCAAGCACATGGGGACTCTATAAACAAGAATGTGCGGTAAATTAATGCCAGCAACATCCTCTGTGCCGCAGCAAAATTCTTTGACCAAAGCCTTCCATCCCCTGCAACCAAAAGAATCAAGCAGGGAGTATGACCAATCGTGCTCTTGCAGGACCACACTAGATGGATAAATTCTAAGAAATGACCTTATCCTATACCATAAACCAAACACTCTGCAGAAAGAAAGAGTTTCACTCCGTACATAGTAATGTTGTGGGCAAGCTGAGCAATCTGCTTCGATCCACAGTTCCTTTGGAGACTGTTGATGCTTATCCTGATCTTAGTTTTCTGCGAGAAAATCAGAGATATTAAATTATTAAGATACAAATTGTAGATGCAAAAAGCATGTACCACTTGATATAGAATTTTAATCAAACTCCAATGTATCCACAGTGATAGTCATTGATCAGAGTCTTCTCGGTGATTCAAGCAGCGCGGAATCAGACTGCCATACCGAAAAACAGGACAGGAAGGACAACAACAGTCAAACCAATAGGAAATTCACCACAAAGCTGAGCTAAAGGACATGAGGATTTGAAGGACCCAGTAAATAAAGTGGATTTCCTCCGGGCAAACAGTTAAGTGAAGCTTATGCACGTGATGATACATACTAATTGGAGAAGATTCACTTACGAATTCAATAAGCCTCCAGATTAATTAATAGAAGAATTAGCAGTCTTAGTACGGACATTTAATTGTCATACTTCATCCAAATTACATTTTTATCCTCGAACTGGCTAGCAAACAATAACTACAGCCCAAACAACGGCCTTATTACCATTAATTGAGGCTTGAGTTGGGCAACTAATGGAATAAAGCATAATCAAGGAAGCATAATGCAGAATCGGGGTAAAGCCATCAACCAATCTTCTGATATTCAAACCTGGATGCTCAAAAGGACTTTCTTGGAAGCTTTGCATTTCACGTTCTTCTCTAATGTTTCTCCTGCACCTCAAATTTTTCTACGTAAAGTACAATAGAAGTTTCCTTCCAACTCTTTCTTATTTCCTTGACCTTCATTTTCTCCAGTTCAAGGGCTCCCCCCCTCTCCCTCTCTCTCTCTCTCTACCCATGTATGCTAGCGGATAGAGTAACTAAGAATATTCAGCTGAGGAAATTAATCTTGGCTCCAAGACTAATGTGAACCAAGTGATATCTCACTTGGCAAGGACCGGCTCTCCATCAAGTTATAGAGGGCATTGGTCAGTTTTAGCATCAGGTTGTTTAATTTCTACTTTTTCCAGTCACAGGAACAGTCAAGGTTCTAATTGTTCAGTTTGATTTTTACGAGGGATTTCCATTTTCAGATCCAAGTCAGATCCATTTTAAATTCCAGATCCTTCACAGGTTTGATATATTCTTGCATCCAGGCTATCTAATATTCAGGTTGTTTCAGGCTCAGGGGGATTTGCAGATTCCATATTGGATGGATTTTATTCCAATTTGATCATTATCGGTTCATGTTGGCAACTTGAATTTTGTCAGGAAGGATCATTTATCATGCAAAGCGAACAAACTTGATAAGGGACAACCAAACCAACCTAAACGCATCAGCACAGGAATCCATAAAAACTCAAAAGAACACATCCCCTATCTTAATCCAACACTTCCCTGTCCATGCCTGCATGTTATAAAGCTGATACACTAAGAAAGTGTAAGCCTCATCCAATTTGATAAATGTCTCACATTAGCTCAGAGACATCAAACAGAACTAAAATCACAGGAGTATCAAGCAATGAAAACTTGCTCATTAATAATTGTTTTCTTCAAATCTTGCCAAACACAAATGCCATCAGGGTGGCGATTTACATATTGTTCAATGAAAGCCTTACCTAAGCATGCCGCCAGAGTACTCAACATCAAGAGAGAATGCCGAGAGAGGATCAGCCAACCCTTTCTTTTCAACCAATTATACATTGAAATCCTAAGCTTAACCCTCTCAATATTAAAAGAAAGATAAGCCGGAAATCTCAGTAAACTTGACAATCTTCATCTCAAGCACATCCTTCATCTGGCTAAGAAAATTGAGGGGATACTCTGACCATTTCAAAAACATCTGTCTGATCCAACCCAGATATCACGATACAATGAAATCTCTCTTGAAGCTCTCCTCTCTTGCCATGGAACACCTTGAGGGCCTATTTCAAGTCATTTGAACTCTCAACAAATCCCAAGCTTAACAAGAACTTAGTCTTGTGCACATTTTCATCCTCAGCAGAGTTCACCAACAGTTTGACTCTCAAAACAATAATCCAGTTTTTCAGAGCATGTGGGTTTTCCTTGCCAATTTCGCAAAGCTGTTTTATTTCAACGTTTAAGTTAGTAAGCAAGCTATTGGCTTTTTTCAGAGTCAACAAACCCAATAGTAATGATGAGAATCGATAATTCTATCAATCTCTACTGCCTCCATATCAATCTACAAAAAAAAAGATGAAGCATTGCCTCAAGTCTGAAACGAATTTTTCAACTTTGATATGTGGAAATTGAAGAAACATTTTATGAACTCATCCATTGTAGATCCAAATTTGAGCAGCAACCCAAGCAGGGAAATCATCCAACTCCCTGAACCCTCAAACAGAAGTCCAGGATGCTGACTAATTAATCTGCCCAGCTGCTCGTCTGTGTAACCCATCTTGCTCAATACAAGTAAAGCCTCGAGGATCTAATTCCATCTGTAGAAACCATTTTCAGAAAGCTGCTCTTTTATCCAACTAAACTCAAATCTTCAACTTCTCTATCACCTTAAGAAAATCCAAATTTACATTCCTACTCAAAATAGAGGGGCTACAAAGTTACCTTGGCCATAGCGTCTCGATTAAGCCCCAACTTTTCATAACCTCAAATCAAACCATGAAGACCCCGCGATCCTGACGAAATATTTCAGCCGCTGCCCTATAGATCTTTCCCATCTTAGTGCGCTCGATCCCGCAGTTACACAAAACATGGCAGTTCTCCAGCAACAAATCACTATCGCTCAAGAACATAATGTCGCGCGGAAGAATGGAGCATATCAGAAGGTTTCAAACCCATACTCTCAAAGAAAGGCTCAAACTCATTCTTAGGATGGTAACGCAAGAATCGCGCAACCAACGGAGCAACATCCCCCTCGACATCGATCCTCTTAACAAGCTTCTCAAGAAAGAAGGGGGAGTTCCCACTAATGCGGTCTGCGTCCAAGAACCGTAGGCCTCTAGTGGAATGTAAGTAATTTGATAATGCAGCCTGCGCTGGTTTACAGAGAGCGACGGGTATTTTACTTAGATTCCGCGATATAGGCAAGTTCTTCAGCTGGCACGGGCCGTTTAGTCCGGTAGAGTCTAGGGTTATGAACACCATGGACGAAAACAGGGGGCCAAGATCGGATTTTTAATGGTGGCAAGTGGTTTCGGAGAAAATTTGAAGACACCCATTTGAGAACGGACCATGGTCTGAGTTTCTGTACTTGTCTCGTGAATGACCATCCAAGGATTTTTATAAATTGCCGTGCGGTGAAGAAGACGAAACGAAACAGGCATAAGTTTGAAGCTTTGAAGCTTCAGAAGAAGAAATTTAGTTCGTGCTAGCTCAGACGGATGGACTCTCGTACCTTTCTTTGGTGGCGGAGCTTCAGTCGACAGCTTCAGAAGAAGAAATTTACTCGGCTCTTTCAGCCAACTCCATATAAAGAACAGCGGAAGGTGCGAAAATGCTGCTTCCACCCGGTGGGGAGGATGAACCGTGGCCAAGTTTGCGCCGGGCACAGGCCCAGCCCACTATTGTACCGGGCCGGATCTACCCGGCCCATTACAGGACCGGGTCGTCGGACTCATTCTGGTGTCGTGCCGGAGCCATTTTCTCAATCAAGTGCCAATCTTGTTGAAATTCGATGTAAAATTGCGATCGAGACGGGAGGGAAAATCTTTCATACATTGACGGTGCATGAAACCGATGGTTCTGCTGCTTACCATCTCTGCACATCACTAATAAAAACCCGTTAGATCATTCATATCTCCTCTACATCAACAATGAAACCCAGGCTGGAATGCTTGGCATGACATTATAAGACGAGTCTGCTACTAATTTTTTTTCAAAAATCTTTCAAAGTCAAGGGGCCCTTCTCAATCTATGAAGTCTAAGTTCAAGTATCTAAGGATTAAACCCTCCCCCCCCCCCCCCTCCTCAGTTGTTTTCGTTCTCTTTTCTTCTGGGACTATTTGATGATCATTAAATGATTATACATGCCTTCTTCTGCACCTTCTTGGTCGAAGAGAGTTCTCTTCAGAACTTGGTTAATGACGTTATATTCGTCTTAATCTTTGTTAAAATCATGGAGAAAGTAACCCTTGGGCTAGAATTAGTGTCTTCAGGGAAATTTATCATTAATTTGCTGATTAGCCGTGATCAACAAAAGAGGTTAGAAAATAACCCGATCAGTCTCGATCTTCAAGCCACATGCGTCTCTTGAAAACAGCACGAATCGAAGCTAATAACACCAACGATGGATGGACATCGGCCTAAGTGCAAGAAATCTTTAGAATCAGCTCTGAGGCAGTAATCAATCGCACAATGATCGATGGAAGTTTACTTGTAATATGTCCATCACTCAAATTTAGAACTCAAGATTTGTATTTTCTCTGGTGTGTTCAACCTTCTCTCACTTGCTGAGCAAGCTCAGTTTAGCCATAATGTTAAGGAGGACAAGACAGCCAGGGCATTGAAACAGACTAGTGACAGCACAAGTACTAGTCCAGAAAGAGAACTAAGAATCTCCAGATACATACTCTGCTCCGAAATAAATCGCATTCAATAGAAAGATCAAAGCAACCTAGATGTCACCACTAAATCAGAAATGATACAGGAATAAGCATTCGAAACTTTTAACTTCCAATTCAGAGAGAGAGAGAGAGAGGGGGGTCATGCTACACCATATTAGAGCTGATTACTGCTTGGCACCGTAATAAGGATAGGCACCCATCCTCATAGGCAGTGTCGAAGGGACACCAAGCTGGTCTTTCTTCAAGGCAAGTTGAGGGTAAGTCATTTGAGACTGCCACAAGAGGGCTGGGGCAAGCAGCACCCGGGTGGTGTAGTAAGGATAGCCACCCATGCTACACCATCTTTGAGCCGATTACTGCTTGGCACCATAATAAGGATAGCCACCCATCCCCATAGGCGGTGTCGGAGGGACGCCAAGCTGGTCTTTCTTCACGGCAAGTTGAGGGTAAGTCATTTGAGGCTGTGCCGCATATGGCATAGATGCCGCAGGAGGGCTAGGGTAAGCGGCACCTGGGTAAGCTGGCGCAGCTTGAGGATAAGGATATCCAGCAGGATCCATGCTAGGATAGGCTTTTCCAGACTGAGGATATCCTGACTGAGGATATCCTGCTGCCATTGGTGCACCCATTGGAACCATCGTAGCAGGTTGCTGTGGCTGTGGCGTTCTGCGTCCATGTGATTCTGCAAATTTGACAGTTATGCTCCGTCCCTGAATGAAAAAGAAAGCCTCATCAAGTGAATCCATCTACCCCATAAAGAGTCAGTCAGATAATTCCATCCATCACAGAAAGCCTTAAATTAGGTATGGACAAGTGAAACATGTAAGGCTTCATGTATGCAAGAACTTGTGCGATGAAATAAATGATGCATATAAAACAAATGCAAGAGGCCGATTAGCTCATTATCTGCCTACCCCAAGTAGCTTTTGTGGATCATCGATGGCTCTTTTGGCAGCATCGGATGTCTTATAAGTAACAAATCCAAACCCACTGCAAACAAGAACAATGTAATGACCATCCACAGGGAAGTAACTGAGATAATCTCAACTAGTATCTGAAGATGAAGAGAGACACTCCACCGTGATTCAGTTGTATCTTTATCATATGCAACTGAACCTTCTTCAATATCACCATATCTTCCAAAAAAACTGAGCAGCATCTCACTAGTGACATCTGGTGACAACCCACCAATAAATAGCTTCCTCTGAGCTAAATCAGGTGTACCACTTGACCCAGTCAGTCCTTCACATGCCAGATTACAGACAGCCATCCTTCCCTAAATTTAAAAGTTTGTAAGAACCGCAGTTATTAACTACAAGATTCAAGAGGAAGTGCTACGTGTTTCAACAAACAGCCCGGCTTCTATGTCTAAAATGGCTACCTTACAATAGATAGCAATTAAATTCTCCTTATCAATTTTCAAAAGGAGGAAACCATCTTGAACAAAAAACTCGGCAGTTATTGCCTCTGCAAATAATTATAACATGGCAAACTTAAGGACTTATCTGCTTCTAAGCAGTAAGATGATCTTCGATAGTAATTCTGCCTTAAATTTGATTTATGAAGCATTTATCTAAAATTTCTCTTAATTACAATGCTACGAGATCTCAATTGAAAACTGCCTCCCTATCAATGGAAAATGCTTCAATAAAGCTGATTTTACGAATTAAGATTCACGTCCTCCATCTTTTCTTCAATCAGATGATATAAATACTCACTAATGAAACATCATATATATACGCAATCTCCATAATTTATCATGCCATTCAACAGAGAGTTTTCGAACTCTAGTCAAGTGCATGTGAGTGCATCTCTCAGGGAAAAAAGCTGAAACAGTGAGAAACACGCGCGCAGAGAGAGAGAGAGAGAACTAAAGCGTTAGCTGCAGAAAGTGAGAAATTGGCTATACATACATCAATCATTTTGCTGGGTGCCCTCAGTGCAATTTTAGTTGACTCCATATTTTTGTAAGTAATAAAACCATAACCGCGAGATTTCCCTGTTGTTTTGTCATAAATGACAGCACCTTCTTCTATTTCTCCATGAGATTGAAAGGCCTGGAACAAAAAAATTGTCCTTAATTGCTTCAAGATAAAAAAAAATCCTTGCATAGGACCTCTCCTGAAACTTCAATAATGAGTAGACAACATCTAGAAGCAAAGCACATTTAAGGAATAAATATCTCTTCCTCGCAATTGTGACAGCTCGTGATGGGGAATTCGAACACATCGGCACACGGACACAATCGGCAAGCGGCAAGCAATTCACTCACAGCACACAAGGTTTCTGAAGTGGTATTCCAGGCCAAGCCACGGACAAAAAGCTTTCGGTGGACTGGATCTGCACTCGCGATACTTTTTATTTCTTCTGCAATCGAAGGGTATTGGGATCCTCTTTATTCGTCAACATGCAAACAAACACACATGCACAGGGTCAATCACACAGCATACAGTTCACTAGCACAAACATTACATTCTCAAGTAAAAGCATGTATGGAAACAAGACTGCCCTTGCACATAGGCAGACATAAGTGGAAAGAGCAAGCCACCCATCAAAGCATCCCTCATTTGCTATAATCCATGAAATTTTATACAGAAGCATGAATTAAGGAGGGTCTGATCCCAGTAAAACTAAAGGAGCATTGTTGAAACTGAGGAGTGCCACAACAGTATTTCCAGATAATCAGACTTGTATTAGTTTGAAAACGAATTTGGCCAAGTCAGAACCAGACTCATCCGGACTCAGGAGTCTGAAGGAACAATGTTACCATCAAAAGGACAGCGATAAATATTGATGTCATGACAAATTAACAAAAAAAATTTAGGCCATCTAAGAAATGAAATGCGAATATGGCTATAACCTATCAATAAAAGCGGAGACAGAGCCTCCCGGTTTGGCCATAACTGAATAAGCCACAAAGATTTGAGAAGGCATAGCAGCTGCAGCTGGTTCTTGGCATTAATGGCACATAATGAAAACCTAAAGAGAAGATTTTGTCACCCCTCATAAAAATTTTCAGCAGGCTGCCATCGTACTCGGACATTCAGCCCTAAAACCCGCGTCCCATCAAATCCATCTGAATCAGCCATGGTGAATAAAGTAGACAAAATAATCAAAACTACGGCAAAACTTACAAGGTTCTGAAACAGATCACGCAGATGAATTCAACAATACTAACAAACGAAATCCCAAAACGTCGAATACCCTCTTGAGAATACCAGGTAAATTTCGCCTAAATAAACGCCCCCCAAAAAAAACTGCCACTCGCCTCGCTGAACGGATTAATGACGCTCAAAGCTTGTCCTTTTCTTTTTATGACTGCTCAAGATTTGTCAACTGAAATTCATTAAAGACGCCCACCGAACTAGATCACCCCGTCATCTAACGATGCTAATCTACGCCGATTGCGAAATCCAAATGCTTAAAAAAGAACAGTAAAACGATCGAAACGCCAAGAAGAAACGAGCGACGCAAGAGAGACGCACAGCTTAGCGAGGAGCTCGACGAGGTGGGGCTTCGCGAGGGGCTCGAGAAGCGAGCGGAGGTGCTCTTCGGAATCAGGAGAATCGCCATTTCCGGCGGTCTCGTCGAGCTTTCTCTTCTTCAATTCTTCCATGCTTTGCTTCGCTGAATCTGTCCTCTTCTTCTTCCCGGCGTCGTGGCTTCCGCTTCTTCTGGTTCTACTCCGGCTTCGCCTATCCTAGGGTTTGTGGCTTTATGGGATTGGACTGCTCGCGTGGGTTTCCACTTTGCCCGTCGAATTCAGGAAAAACTTCAAATAAGACCACAAGTGTACATAATTTTCTCAAATAAAAAATTAAAATGAATTTTATTTCAAATAAAAATTTAAAATGTCTTGATTTTTTTAAATAAAAACTTAAAATGGACCTCATTGCAAAACTTGACCTGTAGTTCCGTCATTTGCATAATCTTATTTCTTCCCTTTCTTCTTTCTTTTTCTCCTATTCTTTTGTTTTTTTCTATAAAAAAGACAAAACTAAAAATAAAAAAAAACTAAAACTTAAAAAAAAATACACAAATTAAAAAAAAAAATCCACCCATATGTGGTCGCCACCTCCTATCATCGGTGGGCATTGGCCATGGCTAGCGCTAGTGGGTATTAGGCATGGTAAGCGAGGTCGCCAGCGCCAAGACACTAGAGACCCCGTTGGCCATGGCCGACACCCCATAAGCGAGAGAGGACTACCAGCCCTCCTGCTTGTATTCTTTTTCTTTTTTGAGTTTTTTAAAGAAAAATAGAAAAATGAAAAATGAAAATAAATAAGAAAAAAAAATGATGAAAATGCCATTAACCAACCGCTAAGATCAAGTCTTTCTTTAAGACTATCAAGCCATTTCATACTTTTATTTGAAATATGGTCTGTTTCACATCTTTATTTTAAATAAGGGTATTTCAAGCCCCTATTTGAGACAAGATTCATTTACAGCCCCTTGTTTGAGAAATAAGGGTATTTCGGATCCTTATTTAGAATTTTCCAAAAAATTTACTGTATGTGCCATTACGCATTATCAATGTGGAATAATTTATATATAATATTTTATTATCACTTTTTTAGAGGCACTCTAGAAATAAAATATCGACTTTTTGACATCAAAATTCTCTCGAGTTTGCATAAGCACGTGCACGGGCAAGAGTCAAGTAAACACCATCAGCAAATGTAATTCATTCACGTAAAAAGAAATATTTTTCATATAACTAGATAAAATTTTTGGCAAAAAAAAAACATGTGTCGAATTAAAAAAATAGCTTTCTTGATGAGTGAGACTAAAGATTTTGTATCATACAACATCCACGTACACTTCCCCCAATAAAAAAATTAAAATTAAATTACACACACAGTTGTCCCTAAAAGAGCTTTTCCTTGAAAATAAGTTACGTAAGTGACACAGTTAAAGGATTTATAAATATATACACACCATCATGTCTCATCAATGTGAGATAACTTACATATGATCTTTTGACATCACTTTTAGAGACACTCTATAGGCTAGATATAGACATTTTAGCATCAAAATCTTCTTGAGTTTGCATTAGTAGGTGCAATAACATTAGTCAAGTAACCACGGTCGGATCCCAGAGAGAATGATTTCTGAGATACAAGAGTGGAGGTCAATTTTGCCTTCTTTCTTTTACTGATGAAGAGTTATTGTTCAGGAACTTGTATCTCCAAATGCATTTAGCTAGGGATATTACCATGTATTTTTTTTTTTGTTTGGTCGGCTGGATATTACTATGTTGAAGATTATTAAGAGGGCCATGTCCGATTTTACTCATTGCAGTTGTCATGATTTCTGAGCACCGAATTACTTAATTTTCTGTTGGTATGGCATTTGCAGGTTATACAATGCCTTAATGGTCATAGCGGATCACCAGCTTGCTGTAGTTTTTATCGCTCTAATCTAAATGGGTTCGATTATTTGCATGCTTTTAACATGTAATGGTAGTGACCAGATTAGAAGGGGCAACAGACCCAAAATGATGTGGGAGGAGATGACAAGGAAAGATATAGAGTACTCTGAGAAGACTTTATGCAGAATATAGCACAATGGCACGAAAACATTCATATATCTGACCCACCTTAGAGGGATAAAATTTAACTGTCCATGTTGTACATCTTTGCTTTTTTGGACAGAGATAAAAATGTGTTCAATTTCTTTCATATTTCTTGGCATTTCATTATGATTGAAGTTCATTGCATTTACCCCAGAGGACTCTTTCCCTGAGATGCTTTGAAGAAAACTGCAAAGGACAGTGCTCCCATCGACTTCTTATGCACTCAGTTTGTACTATTTTTAGTAGCGTACGGGTGATTTTCATGCAGGTACGTTCACCTATGGTGTAAATCTTGCATTTGGGAGATGGACTTCTTTGTTCTAAATATCAAATGTAAACATTACAAATCGCTTTAGTTGACGATGCTTGGATTTTTTTTTTTTTTTTTTTTTTTTTTTTTGGTAAGGTAAGTAGTATTAAAACGACCGAGAGCTATACAAAAACAAGGGGGGGAACACGGTGCAGAGACACATACTCAACCTGGACTACATGTCACCGGGTAGGAGGAGGGCACCGCATTCACCAAGAAACAAAAGATTAAATACACAAAGATCGGGTTATAGAGACCCACATCCTAAGTTATGCCCTAAAAGCCGGTTCTACT
Organism: Corymbia maculata; assembly: GCA_014182735.1. Taxonomy (NCBI): domain Eukaryota; kingdom Viridiplantae; phylum Streptophyta; class Magnoliopsida; order Myrtales; family Myrtaceae; genus Corymbia; species Corymbia maculata. The sequence goes on along the minus strand of CM024688.1, from coordinate 39,318,844 downwards.
CCAAAACCCGGGGGTCTATCCCCAACTGCGCTAACGCCCTTCTATTTCTAGGGGTATCCATGATCGGCTTGTAGGCGAGGCCTTTGTCTTTCACCACCTTGACTAGGTACAATTTCATGGAAGGCACATATAGGCTATGTCCACGGAAGAGAATATCATTCCTAGTCTTCCAAATGATATAACATAACGCTCCAAAGGAGAACCTAGGGCTATCTCTCGATAAAAACCCTTCCCGAGATATGGAATTGATAACCCAAAGAAGGTTATTTGCCCAAGATGAGTTGTTCCATGGAAGGTTACATTTAGCAGCCCAATAATTAGCCGAGAATATTAGAAACATGGCATTCAAAGAAAAGATGGTTGGTGAGTCGGGTGTAGACTTGCACAAGGCACATACGGAATTAGGAATCCCGCCAATTGTCATGAGGAATGTCGAGTGGGGAGTCGATTCTTGGTTATAAGCCGAGAAAGAAATTGATGTCTAGGGGCCGGGGACTTGTCCCAAATAAAAGAAGACCGGTGAACCCGGGGGGCTTTTTTTGCCGAATGAGTCCCAGGAGCCGACGCACTTGAGAAATTCCGGCAAGATCCTGGTTCCAAGTAAACGTGTCTTGATTCGCTGAAAGGGGGGGAGCATGTATTTGCCATAGTAACAACTCTTGGCGTAATTGTTCCCCATCAGTTGAGTATAGGTTCTTTGCCTTTGCATGTCTATGAAGATCTGAATCGTGGATGTAGGTATTCGAGAAAATTGAATCTAGCGAGCCCATGTCAAGCCATGGATCAAACCAAAGCGATATTGTTTCCCATCTCCTATCTTCCATCCGAAATAGGGCTTGAAATTATCCCTAAGAGCAAGCATCTTCCTCCATGTCCAAGAACAGAGGGGTAGGGGTTGAAGAAATCCGAGAAATTCGACCTTTTAAGGTATGTAGCATGAATCCATTTGCACCATAGCGACTCTTTATCAGTGAAAAGTAACCAGATATGCTTAGCCATGGCTGCCTTATTACTATCCCTGATTCTTCTTATACCAAGTCCCCCTTCAGATAAGGGGAGACAAACATCATCCCACGCCACCTTGGCACCACTCGAGCCCATAGAAGGGCCTTTCCAAAGGAATTGCCTACAAATCTGTTCAATCTTGTCCACTACCGAGGAGGGGAGCCAAAAAATATGGGCCCAATAAGCTTGGATAGCATGAAGTACGATTTGATAAGCCGGAGACGGCCTGCAAAGGAAAGAAACCGATGTGTCCAAGATTGGACTCTAGCCGTGAGGCGGCGACTAGAGCATTGCAGTCCGCTTTGCTTAATCGCGCGGTGATGATAGGCACACCTAGATACCGTCTTGGAAGGGACCCGAGATTGAAGCCAAGAGCTTGTATTATTTGGTGTTTAGTAGTGTCGAGCCCCCGAAATAAAGACTTCACTTTTCCTAGCATTAGGGACAAGCCCACTCCAAGAAGAGAATAAGGAGAGGCCTCGTTGGATGCAGGAGATTGATGCAAGGCTTGCTTGACTAAAGAGAAGAACATCATCCGCAAAAAATAAGTGAGTTAGTCTCGTCGCCTTACATCGCCAATGATATTTAAAATCCGGGTGTCGAGTGTGAGAATTGAGGATCCCAGAAAAAACCTCCATAATCAAGGTGAATAGGTAAGGAGACATAGGGTCACCTTGTCTTATACCCCTTCCACTTGCAAAGAAACCATGAAGTTCACCATTTATGGATAGAGAAAATTTTGGGGTTCGTATGCACACCATAATAAGCCTTGTGAGATGACTTGGGAAAACCAAACGCTTGCGAGTTGACTCTAAAAGTCCCGATTAAGGGTGTCATATGCTTTCCGAAGTCCACCTTGATGGCACACTTTGGACTATATGGTCTATTGTGAAATCCACAGAAAAGCTCCTGAGCAAGTAGAATATTGTCACTAATTCTCCTTCCTTTGATAAAAGCCGTTTGGGCCGAACTAATCACATATGGGAGAACCGCAGCAATTCTAGATGAGAAGATTTTAGTAATACACTTGTAGATAGTATTACGCATGCAATAGGACGAAAATCGACACCGATGTCGCATTGGGGGTCTTAGGCACTAGGGCAATGATAGTATTGTTGACTTCCTTGAGTAGGCACCCGATTCAAGAAAATCCATAATCGCATCGGTGGCCGTAGGGCCCACCTTGTCCCAATTCTTCTTAAAAAATCAGCATTGTAGCCATCGGGGCGGGAGCTTTATTTCCAGCTAGAGAGAACATAGCTTCCCGAATCTCCTCCGGTGAAAAAGGTTGGGCTAGAAAGTTGATCTTTCTTCATTGAGAGGGGATTGAATAAGATCCCCGAGTACTTGAATAGCTGGCCTTATAACCCCGTCATCCGGGGTAAGAAGTTCTGGAAGTATGCGACAAAGACCTTCGGTACCTCATTCAAGTCCGAAATGATATGTCCGTAACTATCCATGATAGAAATGATACGATTACATAGGTGTCGATGCTTGACCGATTGATGAAAAAACTTGGTGTTGAGATCCCCTTCCTTTAGCCAACGGATTCTAGATTTTTGTTTGAAGAAGGCCTCCTCAAGAGTACGGAGCTCATAGTATTGCTTGAGCCGTATCGTTCATCTATCGCCAATGAGCTACTCCCTGGGTCTAGGTGAAGTGCCTCTTGGGTCACTTGGAGGACCCTTTTTGCTGTAGCCACCCTCATAGATATGTCTGAGTAGGCATCTTTGTTTAGACACTTTAGCTGCCCCTTTAGCAACTTGAGTCTAGCATAAAGCTTATACATAGGGGAGCCTGAGACTCGGGCCTCCCAAGACTGGGTAACTAATGCAGTGAAGTCAGGGTGACTCATCCACATATTAAAAAACTTGAAGGGGGTACGTCGAGCCCCCAGTAGCCGTAATCCTCACCACCATAGGAGTATGGTCGGCGGTCCGGGGCTAGAAAAGATGCTTCCGAGAAGGAGAAAGTAGAGCACCAGCGGTTGTTGATCAAGACCCGATCAATTTTCCGTTGCTTCCTTCGAGTGCCAGAGGAAGTAGACCAAGTAAATCGGAAGCCCACATATCGAAGGTCAAATAGTTCCGCTTGATCGAGGCATTTCTTGAAATCATCAAAAGCAGGAAGCCAAACATCAGGGCTTCCCATACGGTCAGATGAATCCTTGATGGCATTAAAGTCACCGGCCACCATCCATGGTCGATCTTTGAGGAGAGAGCCCAGGTTAATAAGTTCATTCCATAAGGGACGCCGGCGACAAAAGAATGTTCCCCATACACCACGAGAGAGAAAAAAGAAGCCCCGTGTTCAAAAAAATAACTTCTCCATGTATAAACCGATCGAACCGTTTCGCACATTAAAGCAAACTAGAAGAGGGTTCCATCCAACCCAAATACGCCCTCGAGGAGAGTGTTCATAATTAGAAATCCAAATCCGCCCGGGGACTAAGCCAAGAGAGATATTAGGAAAATTAGTAGCCGATACTTTAGTTTCCAAAAGACCCATGCAAAGAAATATTATTATGACGAACCAAATTGCCGACTTCGACTTGTTTAATGGGATTCATCATTCCCCCGATATTCCAAAATCCAATAGACATATACTACTATAAGGGAAAAAGAAAAACGGAGGTCTATCTTCTTTTTGATCGTCTCTTGGTAGACTTATGTTTTGCCTTACCGCAAGTTGACCCGGAGATGACCCCGATATGTTGTCAGTGGGAGTTTTACCTTTGGCATGAGAAGTAGCGGTGGTACTCTTACCCCGCTGGCCAGCTCAATCTTCACTTCGGTGAGTTGAAGTTCGAGTTCGGGTTACGTGTAACGGACCCCAATTGACCGGGCGGTTGACTCATCTTCCGAACCGAGCATGCTTTGTAGTAACGAAATTTAAATTGCTAGACGTGAGGGGAAGACTTCTCTATTATCCATCATCTTATCCGCACTAGGTGGGCCAACATCGCATTTGCTTTGCCTTTGTTACTGCAGACTTGACAAGGCGCCTCCTCAATCGACCGGCAAGTGCCTTACCCGAGTTACCAGCAATGTCCCGCAAATGTGGAACAACATCAACGCAAGAAAGGGGGCGTGGCTGCCCGTCATGCGGTGAGTCGAGATAGACAAGCTGGTCTTCTCTTGTCCAAATGCGAGCTCCTCCATCATCGGCGGCTCCAGGCAAAGAAGGCGCTCCGAGACGCGCGGCGGCTCCGGGCGCGGCGCGGCTCCGGACGCGCGGCGGCTCCCGACGCAAAGAAGAGCGGCTCCGGACGCAAAGCGGCGCTCTCCGGACGCGGCGGCTCCGAGACGCGGCGAAATTCCGGACGCGCGGAATTCAAAGATCATGACCGGGTGGAGCAACAAAGTCCCAAATCCGGCTTCAAAGAACCGTCCCGATGCCCGGAGAGAAACTAATACTGGGCCATTCTTCTCCGCCCGCCCCACCAGCATCCTCTTTTGCCATGTTTACCGCTTGAAAACAAAGCAGCCACATAATCTTCGTCACCATCCATTGAGCCCGGGTCATCTCGCCGAATCAAAGGATGCCGCACGGTGGTTGCTTATTTCTCGAACGAAGGGATTTCCTACTAACCCGAATCCATTCCCAGTGGAGGAGGTCTCGAGGATGAGACTATAGCGGGGAGCTCCATAGATATTAGATCCTTGCTTGTTCCTACCAGCGAGAGATCTCGGCCAGATGCACATTACCCGGCGCTCCGGATCGCCTCTTGCTCGGGGCATTTATGTCCAAAGGTACCGCAACTATGACATGTGACTCGGCCTCCATTCATATTCCACTTCTACTATACGAGTTTGCCCATTAATATGGACCGTGATAGCCTCACAACATGTTTTGGTGGCTGAAAGTTCTACACATACTCGAGCATAAGAAATCATATTCAAATGTTCTCGTCTTTGATCTACATAAAGTGGTCTCCCTACCGCACTAGCGACTTTGCTAATACCCGTAGCAGACCACAGCCCATATGGAAGGTTTTTAGACGAATCCAAACCGGTATTGAAGAGTGCTCTCCTTTTTCAACTCTAGCATAGGATGCCATTGTTGGAGAATTAAGGGTACTCTAGCCACTATCATTGGACCCCTTCGATCACCTTCCTTCTAAATTCGGGGTCCGAGATATGGAAAAAAAGAATCCTTGGTCATTGGCCTTGACCTCTAGTAGACGATGGCCCCAAAGATGTTTTAGCGCCGTCTCCACAAGCTTAAACGGGAGTCTCTTCCCAACAAAATATCCAACTAGGCATTCTCGCCAAATTGGATCAGCCGCTTCAAGATCCTCCTCAGAGCAAAACACTTCATTTTCCCGGTCGGCAGGAGGCTCTACAAATGATAACGAATACCCTTTGCTAGCTGCTTTGGCTATATTGACCCAAGACCGAATGGCGGGGGGCAAAGAACCTTCAACCTTGATGCGAGCTTCAGGGTTTTGAGTCGCGTGGAACGGTTCTCGCTCATCCCCGACACCTCTAGCATGCAAATCGGCGGGGACCCGCCCTGTCCCTAATGTCCACGAGAGGAACCCCCTACAGCAGAAATTTGGCCTACATGTTTCCCTTTAGGCATCAAAATACCCGGCGTTTGGCGCACACCCGAGCCCTACTCCGGCTACGTTGACGTCCGCCCCTATTCGGGCGAAATTCCAACCCGACGAGACCTCCTATCCATACTATCGGCGGGGAATCGAACTCCTCTTAACTAATCCAAGCAAAACCTCCATTCCGAGTAGAGCTGCGAGGAAGAGGATCTTACCGAGATTGAGCTTTTCGGAGGACCGCCGAGAGATCCCGTCGGATAGCGCGAAGAGGATGAGCGGCACAGGGCGTGGCCGCCGGACCAGCCTACCTCGGGCCGAAGCCGAGTCGAGGCGAAGCCACCGGACCGCCTACCTCGGGCGGAGTTGCGGCAAACCGGAGCTCGGGCGAGCGCAATGAACAGTGTTTTGGTCGTTTTGTTTCTTTGTCTCTTTTCGCGGAAGAGACCTTGTTGTTACGATGCTTGGATTTTGATGTCTATGTTTTCTTGTGTTTGTCAATCTAAACCATCTAATGATATATTGTTCTGTACCAAAGGAGGACAGTTTTGTCCTAGAATTGTGAGTGGTGCTTACACCTCTCTTCTTTTTTTCCCTTCTCCTTCTTTTTCCTTCTTTGAATTTTTTTTAGGCCTTCCCAAGGCATTCATAATTCATTAGTTCTGCATATGCCTTTAAGGTCCAAACTACATAATTATGATGAAGTGGTGGAAAGAGTGGCTCAACAAGTTGGGCTGGATGATCAACAAAAATTAGGCTTACATCTCACAATTGCTACTCTCAACAATAGGGGTAGAGCTACACCTGTCAAAATGGGTCAAATTTTTTTTTTTCAATCACCCATGATGGGTTTAAAACCAAACAAACTAAATAGATGGGTCGTTAATGGGTTCTAACTTAAAACCCATTAGAACCCAACTTCTCAGTCCTTCTCTCTCTCCTCTCCTCTCCTCTCTAAGAGAGGCTCTCTCGAATCGCACAGCATTCTCGCTCCCACCACTTGCACGGCGACACCATTGCACACGGCCACCACCATCGCCAAACCTCTCTTGATCCCTGACTAGCCGCCGTGCCTTGTTGGCTTGATTGGCCGTGAAAACGCAGGTGAGCCGTTTCCCCATATGTGTGCGTGGTTGTTTGATCGCCAAGAGTGGTGCCCTAGCCAAGGCGATTGGAACCATTTGAGCTATGGAAAGAGGAAAGTTCAAGGGCAAGCCCACAGGTCATTGCCAGTTCTCGACTCCCGACGAGCTTAGTAAGCTGAAAGCTCAAAGATTTGAACTCCATATAGATTTGACCTTTCTTACGAAGTTTGACGACCCTCTTTCGTTTGGTATTGGTTCTGATTGTTGGGAATAGCCTATTCGTTGACCTTCGATTGGTTGTTTGTTTGGACATGATCGGGCTGAATTTGGGTGTGGTTCTGTTTTGCTGGATCTGTTGGGTTTTGAGATCTTGGTGATGGAGGAAATAAGTGAATCTTGGGAGGATGTGGGGATGCTGATAGTTTAGAATTTATCTAGAAAATTGATGTGTCTTTGTTGCAGTTGAGTTATGGTTTCATTATCATAGATGTCGAGAAAGAAAGAACAAGGATGGTAGTCGAATATGGGTTGGGTTGGGTATGGGTCAAAAATTTTATACTATGCTTAAATGGGTCATAAATGGGTTAATGGGTCAATTTGGGTCGGACAATTTATGATCCGACCCAAACCCGACCCGACACACCCGTTTAACAGGTCTAGGTAGAGCATCCTTCAGATATGCTAGCCCACTATAATCAGTGGAGTTTTCATGATTATATGAGCCTTTGATCTTTTAGACCTCTGATAATTCATCGAGAGGAGCTGGCTGATATTTCTCTCTATGAAAGACCTCTGATAAGTGTACTTGCTGAAGCCTGCAATGGCTGACTATACCTTATTCCCATCATGTGTTTTTCAGGGTTTATGTTTACAAAAAAAGTTACCGATATGTTGAAATGGATGATCCTAATACTGTGGAAACGTACTGGAACTCTCTGATGATCCACGAGGAGGACTCCATTTATAGAGAATGATATGTGGTGTTAGTCTACTTTATTGTAGAGCAGTTATTCTTAATATGAGGATGGTCGGTAATGCTGGACACTGGAGACATAAAACCATATCACTCACGGTAAATAGTAAGCAACTTGGATTTGTACAACCCTGTAGGGCGGTTTCTATCCAAATCAGAAGCTTCCGGTCGTTGGATCAGGCGAACATTACTGAAAAGGTTAAGAAATTGTCAAACAATCACTCTTTCCATTTTGTCTTGTGCACATGGAAGTTGAATTATTGACCTTCTGTTGGAAATTCAGAGAATCTCTAATCAGGATTTCCCCTCTCATTATATGGCCCGTCTCAAAGTTGAACTTCTGCTGAAGACGAGCTGGTGGGAATTATCGGTGTTATTATGATGAATGAGGAAAAACCAGGCTAGAGTCATGGCGACGGCCCTGCTCCGCCCCTATCACGTCCCGGAAGAGAACCCGAAAGGTTCTTTTCTCTTCTGAGACCAGTGAACCAGATATTTATGGCCTATTTGGTAACATTCAAATTCATCTTTATTTCTATTCTTTTGTTTTTCGAAACAGAAAAACAATAAAAGTTTATTTTATAACGTCAATTAATTTTTTATTCCCCGAAACATATTTGTGACAAGATAATAGATTTAAAAAAGAAACAGTAAGTCAAAAAAGTTTATATTTTGTTCTTATGAATAATTTCTGAAACTGAGTCATTTTCTTTTTTGTCATTTCTTCTTCCTCCTCCTCTAGCCAATCGCTGGACCTCGATGATGCGACCAATGAGGGACGAGGTCTGGCTATCTCACAATGCCTAGGTGGGACTCAACCTCGCTCAAGCGAAGCCAACCTAGCTGTGGCCAAGCGAGGTCACTAGCTCTTGTCTTTGGCTGGTCGCCGGCCATCGCCTAAACTCAAGACTGGGTAGAGGAGGAAGAAGAAGAAGGAAAAAGAAAAGAATAGAAAAATCTCATAAAATTATTAAAAAATTAAAGAAATTCCATGTCACAAAAATTTTTGAAGGTCATATCAAATGTATTCTTATTCTTTTTCTATTCTAATAATAAAAATTGTGCACAATTACTAAATACGTTCAAATGTTTAGAAACTCATCCAAGAAACAAAAATAAAAATACTATTTCTAAACGGACATTGATCCCAGGAACATCACCAAATGCACCCTTAGGGACCCCATCATGCCTTGTCCTATCATTCTCCGGAAAAAGCACTTACTTCAAAGGACTACCTGGGACAAGAGCGCCATTCCAAATGCCGCCCCAAGAACATTAAAAGGATTGTTCTCCTCACCAGTCCTGAAAAAGAGAAGGGGTGACGAGCTTGTGATGGAAGCTACCAGCTCGTCTCTACGGGATCGCTACGACGGATGTTTATAGTTTAGCGAGCGCAGCCACGTCGCTTGTGCCCTTTCATTCAGCAGTGAGAGATAAGAGATGCTTATCGATCTAGACTGAAATTTTATTTGCCAGAACAATTGGCTTGACGATGACATATTACAATTTCTCCATTAAGTTGTTTCATTGTAGCTTCATCATAACTTAAAATGAACAAAGAAAAGAAGGAACTTCCTAAAGTCATCGAATTAATCGTTTGTATTGGTGGACAAAAGTCAATCTCAATGATGAACATTTGCAATATACTTGATTACAAATCAAGGGGGCGGCCAGTGATTAATACTCACGCCAATAAAATCAAGTACGAATCGCTTTCTTTATTCATGTTATCAAACTTCTTATTCCAAAGCAAAACGGACATGATGGGTAAATATGAAGTGCAAAAGCTATTCTAGCTAATACTCGATTTTCATAACAAGCCACATATACGTTTTAGTCAACAGTAATACATAAAAAAAGCACATAGCACATCATCTTATTTAATATTATTTCTATTTGGCCTCGCGGCTGCGTTCGGTCACCTGTTTACTCGCATAATAATGCAGAATTCTTATACTCAATGGCGATATTTCCATGGCAAGCACCGCAGTTTAGAGCACGACCCCTCCGCCCACTTGCTCCTGCATTCACCTCTCTCGCCGTCGCAGCACTTACACTGGACTCCGAGAGTAGCATACATGTCCGAGTCCCCTGCAAAATTTACAACAAGATCACTGATTCTATCGTTATAAAAGAAGAGGGCAAAAAACTAAAAGCTGTGGTTTTCATGCGGTACGTATCAATTTGTTTTAAACTGTAGAGTTTAGTAAGAAATTAATGATGCCGCATATTCTTTGTTAAAGACGTTGGAAATATATCTTCATACGGAGTTGGTGATGGACAAAATATGGAGCTGCTGCAACTTCTCTTGGGCTCGTACACATTGCAACGATCATCATCACAAGGAGGCCAAAGTGCTTGAGACCACCCATTGTCGGGTGAATAAACGAGACCAGATCTCTTTCGAAATGTTTATGTCGCTAAGAAGGGAATGAACCCTTCAACTTAAGCTCCTATTTAAAGAGTTCTAGCTTGCCAAAAGATAATTTAATTTAAAAAAAAAAGAATTCTAGATCTTCTGGATAGCAGCGAGATGTCCTTTTTGGAAAGAGAGCACAAAACTACTAATTCAAAGTTGAGTAAAAGGTTTGGAAGTTTCCCACACTTTTCATGCCGTGCAAGAGAGGCTATTGGAAGAGGAATTATTAAATGGGTTTAGTACATGTGCTGAACTAGATTTGGACCATTGAAAATGATGAATGGCATGTGAGTTTATATTGTCATGCATTTTTACCGACTCAATTTCTACGTTGTTTAACTGATTTTGACCTAGATGTTTTTCTCTTTCTTTGAGGGGACAGGCCTTGATCTATTATTCAGCACACTTCCGGTTTTGACCAAAAAAATTACCCCCTTTCGTGTTAGAAAGTTATTCTTTAATTCATATGCTAGCACACCAAGATTCAAATGTCACTAAGCTTCCTGAGCTTCCTGATTGAATGATATACTCTTTAGGGACTAAAAGAACATTCGTACTCGATCGACCTCTCTGTTTTCCAAGACTAGAATTCTTTTACACGCTGATGATGCTTGCAGAGTCCCCATAGGAATTGTTCCTCGAGAGCTTATAGTTGTCAGATTAAAAAGAGGTATATTCCGGTGTTTTCATGTTACGACTATTTGTATGAAAATTAGAACAAAATGTAAACTGTTACGATCACGTTAGATTTAGAGAATGGTTTTTAGAGGGACCACACTAGAAGAAGCTTGGGGAAAAACAACAAAATTGAATATCACATGTGAATGGAAGATTTAACCTGTTAAAAATATGTTTCGAGTTTGAGCTCCGGTAAATAAAATTGGACTGACGAGAATATGTGAACTCGATCACGTGCGGATCAAAAATCAATTGTACGTGATTTTATTGCCTTCTACGTGCAAAACGGAGAAGGAAGAATGAAGACAAGGGAAGCAGTAGAAAAGAAAGGACATGCGTGTTTGAAGGAGGCGTGCAGCTGCAAAAGGGAAAGTCCAAAATTCCTGCCTTCATTTAATGCAAATAGGAGCTCCAGCTTTTGAGTTGTCTTCTAATTGCAGAGGAGAAAAAAAGTCAAAGAAGAGGCAAAATAGTCCATGGACGTGCAATTGTTCTCCACCTCATTAAATGCATGCGCATGGCCATGTGCATGCATGAGTGCTTCATGGAAATTGGTGAGTGGCTTCAGAAGGTGACAGCCTTTGACAAATTGAGAAGTCCACATTTGTTCCTTTCTCTTCCCATCTCCTATAGAAGGAGGACGTCCGAGGCCAAAGTGAGGAGGCCGTGTAGAGAGAGCTCCAGAAAGTGAGAGAAAGAAGAGCGCGAGTAACGCATGGGAGCTCTCGGCAAAAGGGAGAATTTTTCGTTGTAATTACACCTAGGTGTTTTAGCCAGTTAAATTCTTGTTAGTAGAATTTGTTTAATTCCTTGAGTGAGAATTTCACTGGGAATTGTGAAGGGCTAAACACTATATGAATTATTAGGTGTAATTGGGGGCTGGGAAACACTGAGTGAGTGTTTGAGTACTCGAGTGGATGTAATCTCCATGTATCGCTTGGTTTTATAGTGGAATTCCGTGCTGCTCTCCCCGTGGACGTAGGTTCCGATATTCGGACCGAACCACGTAAATCCGGTGTCCGATTTCCTTTCCTTCCTTCTGACTAATTTTATCCGATTCGCTCGATCAATATCCGGCGTCAAATTTTCAACATAACCATTAGGGTGAGAATAGGGAGGTGGGGAGTTCGAATCCCTACTTTCTCAAGGGATTGGGAGGACAATTTAGTTTCAAGAGTGGATTTCGACTCTTACGTCCAGCAATAAGGTAGGGCAAAAGTCCGAGCATTAAAGTATAAGTAGAATAGGACCAACCAAAAAAAAGTGAAGATTTATATCCCAATTTTCTTATTACATTTTTAAAAAAATGAATTTTAATTATGGGCCAATACATTTATAAAGGAGTTGATAAGCATAAAAAAAATTATTTTGTGGCTTGTTTGTTTAGAGTTGAGTAAAAATTGTTTTTTACTTTTTTGCCATCGACTTCTTGAGCAACTAATATAAGCGATATGATCTGCAATTGAGCAATGGAAGAAAAATCATATAATGAATATTTGATTTAAAGTCTTCGTTGCATATGAGTGCAGTAAACGTAGGGGTAGAATTATTGACGTCAAAAAGTTATCTAAAAAATGCATGTGAAAGTTCCTTATTCCTTCTAATTTGATCCTTTTCACGTTTGGGAGAGACGTTAGTACTTTCCACACTTCAGTATGGGTAACCCCTGTTAAAAGGCAAGCCCATACTCCCAGGTCACTTTCGTGTGGAAGATTGTGCAATCACGCTAGACATATGTCGAGATCTGTTAACTCAACTGGTGTTTCCATCTAAATTGAGTAGAAAATTAGGCAGCAACAACAACCGCCTTAATTTTCAGAAGAATCATGGTAGAAGTCAAGACTCTATAAAGAAAAGCAGGAGAGAACAAATAAAAATCAATGACCTAAAGTCTGACATCCCAAATCCACGTTCGTGAATCTAAGGGATGGTAATAAAAACATTTGGAAAAAAGAGAGATTATAGAATGATTTCAAAAGGGGAGAGAGGAAAATAAGGAATGGCCTGTTTCCATGCAATGATGAGCTTTTAAGCATCAAGAAATTTCCTATCAAGTGTCCAGAACATGGGAAGAAGACGGCCAATGCGTGGAAAAGAAACGCCAGAGAATAACTTTTATTTGCTCTCGATTTCTCCACCTCCTTGTTTTTAAATATCCGACAATGTATGTACGTGGTAAATTTTCATGTAACAAGAAATCATTTTCATGAGGTTATAATAACTAGATAAAAGTCTTGATAAAAAAAAAGTGCTGAATTATAAGGATTTAGTATATATGTTAAACTGAATTCAAACTATTGAAAATGATTAATTGTATATGAGTCTTCATAGGTCTTATCAAACTCCACGATTTTCGGATCAAGTTTAGTATATATAACGGGTTCATAGAAGACTTGCTCGGTGATAAGACATGTGGCAGCACTTTATATTGCCACGCACGGCTGTCTTCTTACTTTCTACGTTGTTTACTTGATCTTGACACATATGTTTTTCTCTTTCTTTGAGGTGGTAGGTGTTGATCTGCCGTGTAGCACAAGCCCGGTTTTGACCTGAAAAATTCCCACCTTCCACGTTAGAAAGTAGCTCAGTATAATTCTCATATTCACATGCTGTCACCCAGGACGCAAAACGTCACCAAGCTTCCAGATTGTTTTTCCTTTCGAAACGATGAAACCGGGCCTCTTTAGTCTTTAGATGAACGAAAATGTCACACTCTCCAGAACTAAAAGAACCTTCGTACACGATCAACCTTCAATTGCATTCCGGTTTCCTGGGACTAGAATTCTTTTACACACGGATGATGCTTCTAGAGTCCTTTACGGAATTGTTCCTTGAAGTTGCTGGGCATTGTTATAAGAAAAGATATATTCTAGTGTTTGTATGTCACAACTATTTGCACTAAGACTCTATTTGTTTCATAAAAATAAATTATTTGGAAAATATTATTTTAAAAATGATCATTTGTCTCTCTTACAAAAAAAAATATGAACAAAAAATATACTTGCTGTCTATGATAATCTTTAGACACATATTGCCTTTGAAAATAAAATATTTTATATCGGCTAATTATTAGAAACGATCATTTTGGAAAAAAAAATTATTTATTTATTTTCTGCAAAATAAATGGAGTCTAAAGTTAGGATGAAATGTAGACGTTACAATCACGTTATAATAATAGAATGGTCTTTAGAGGGAACACCTAGAAGGTCCTCGGGGGAAAAAAGGCAAAAATTGAATAGCATATGTGAATGTACAATGCAAAGTGAAGAATTATACCACGAATTTAATCGTTACATCTTTGAATAAAAAAGGAATTGGTCCATTTAAAAAAAGTATTGGGCTTGTTTGTTTACTATTGAATAAATAGTAATTTTTTTTACTTTCTCACCAACCCTTTAAAATATTTTCTAAGTTTCAAAAAGTTATGTGAATACTTCTTTTTCCTTTCAATTTTGATTTCTTTTTTTTGTTTGAGAGAGGCGTCTATACTGCTCGCGCTTCATAACGGTTAACCCCTATTAAAAGGCAAACCCTATCTGCATAAGTACAACATTCATGAACAAATAAATTATGAAAAAACCATTTAAAGTAAGGGACGAAATTCATAAAAATTGTACTCAAATACTTCCGGGTCACTATCATCTGGAAGATTGTGCAATCACTTTTTGTCGAGATCTCTTCCCCGGTGACACCATCTAAATTGACTAGAAAAATTAGCCAACAACAAAAACCACCACCTTAAAAATAGGAGAGAGCAAAAGAAAATCTATAACCTAAAAGTCTGACATCCCAACTCCACGTCAGTGGATCAAGGGATGATAAAAAAACACGTGGAAAAAGAGAGATTAAAGAATGATTTCAAAAGAGGAGAGAGGAAATAAACAATGACCTGTTTCCTGTAATGACAAGCTTTCAAGCATCAAGAAATTTCCTGTAAAGTGTCCAGAACATGGCAAGAAGGCGGCCAATGCGTGGAAAAGAAACGCGAGTGACTTGACTTTTCCTCGTTCTTCATTTCTCCTCCTCCATGTTTTTAAATTTCTAACGATGTGTGTGCATGGTTAAAAAGTTATGGGTTGGATTAAAACTTGCTTTCTTGTAGAGAGAGCCAAAAGATTTATATACATTAGATTATACAAACAATAATTCCTCAAAGAGCTTGTCCTCAAAAGCTAGTTATTCACTTAATAAACTAAAAAGATTTATAAATGCATGCACCCCATTATGTTTTGTTGATGTGGGACAACATATACATGATTAATATAAAAAAAATTGCAATTCGAATTAAAAATCTAGCTTTCTTAGAGAAAGCCAAAGGATTTTGTATTGTACAAGACCCACATACACTTTCCCCTTAGTATCTATTATAAATTAAATTATACACACAAAAAATCCCCAAGAGAGGTCTCCTTAAGAAACTAGTTATTTAGTTGGCAGACTTAAAAGATTTATAAACGTACACATCTTATTACATATCACCGATGTGGTACAGCTCATACATGATCTTTTAACATTAGTTTTTACAAGCACTCTAGTGACGCGCCAAATTCTTCTTGGGTTTGCATTGGTAGATGCAATGACATGAGTTAAGTAAATATCATCAGTTCCCAAAACCCTAAAATGTTTTGCCTTTTTAAAAATGAAAATCTCCTATTCCACCAAGAAACGCTAACGGAGAAATTTTGTTCGCTCTTGATTTCTCCTATTTCACTAAGTGAGAAATGGCAAAGGAAATTGTTTTTTACATGCTGTATATATTGATTTGTTTTGAACTCTAGAGTTTAATGAGAAATTAATCATGCTGCATATCGTTTGTTAAAGACGTTGGAAATGTCTTCGTACGTAGTTGATGATGGATAATATTTGGAGGGGCTGCGACTTCTCTTGGATTCGTACACATCACGACGATCATCATCATCACAATGAGGCCAAAATGCTTGAAATTATTCATTGCCAAGTGAATGAAACAGAACAGATCTCTTTCAAAATGATCCTATTACTAAGAAGGGAATGAAACCCTTAAAAGTAAGCTTCTATTTGAAGAGTTCCAGCATGCCAAAAGATAATTTATTTATTAAAAAAAAAAAAAGAGTTCTAGATCCTCTAGAAAGGATCTAGGTGTCCTTATCAAAAGAGAGGACACAGCTACTAATTCATTTGTGAGTTCTCAGAATTCTCATGCCGTGGGGGAGGCTATAGGGGAGAAATTTTACGAATTGAGTATATATTATCAACCGAATTTAGACCTTTAAAAATGATAAATCCCACGTCGATTTCATCAGACCTTACAACGCAAATTAAGGTTGGTATATATGCAATGAATTCATGAAAGCCTTGCTCCACACGACACGACATGCGGTAACAATTATGCATTGTCTACATGATTATTTTCTTAGTTTCTATGTTATTTACTTGATTTTGACACACATGTTTTGCCTCTTTCATTGAGGTGATAGGTCTTGATCTCTGGTACAGAATACGTCCGCTTTTGACCAAAAACATTTCCACCTCTCATGGCAGAAAGTCATTCTTCATAATTCATTTTTTCATGTGCTGTTACCCAAGATTCAATATGTCACTAAGCTTCCAGATTGTTTTTCTTTTTGAGAGGATGAAACTGTGTCGCTTTAAATGAACGAAAATGTCAAGCTCTCAATGCTTTCCGATTCCTGAAGACTAGAATTTTTTCGCCCACGGATGATGCTTCTAGATTCCCTTCAGGAATTGTTCTTGGGGAGTTGATAGCCATTATATCACGAAGAGATACATTTCATCGGTGTATTAGAAAATTCTAGTGTTTGTATGTTACGCTTATTTGAGTTAAAATTATGACAAAATGTAGATCGTCGCATTCACGTAATCATCAGACACTGATTCTGCATGGATTATCTTGGAAGGCCCTCAGGGAAAAAGAAAAAAATTGAATGTCATATGTGAATGCACAATGTAGAGTAACAAAGTTTATCGTGATTTTTTTTTTACATTTTTCTAAAAAAGAAAAACAGTGCTGATAGATTTTTGAAATTGGTAAGTATAAAAGAATATTGGGCTTGTTTGTTTACAGTTAAGTTTTAAGTATAAAGTACTTTTATGCTTCCTCACCAACACTTAAAATATTGTCCAAGTTTCAAGAAAGTATTAAAAGAGTATATGTGCATCCACATGCCAATATTTGTATGCTGTGAATAGGTTTTGAACTATTAACTCTCATTTCATTTTTTTAATAATAATTTTTTAACACTTAACCAAAAAAATATTTCTCATTTCATGTTAGAAAGTCATTCTTTATATTTCCTTTTATTCACATGCTAGCACCCAAAATTTTACATTCTTACTAGATAAAATTAAATCAATAAAATTCATACTGAATGTGTCCACTTATGATACTCTGAGTATAGTATTCTTTTAGTTTGGTATAGAGGTCAATCCTTCCCAAACTTCCGAATGGTTAACCGATATATAAATTACTAGCTTTAATTCATATGATTTATCAACTTTTATCTACTTAAGTTAATAATAGTTCCCCAATATGCGATGTCGGTCTTCAAAATCCCCACATCTATATGCAAGGCTATAGAACAGAAGATTGCATCATTCTGGTGGAAAACTAGCGACCAAAGGACAGGTATTCATTGGAAACGTTGGGAGGTGCTCAAGACTCAAAAAGAGGATGGGGGTCTAGGGTTTCGAGATTTAATGGACTTCAACAAAGCCTTGCTGGCCAAACAAGCTTGGCGATTTAGTACAAGTCCAAACTCCCTTTGGGGGCGTCTATGGAAGGGCCTATATTTCCCGAGCCAAGACTTCTGGCATGCAGGAAGACGCCAGAGAAGTTCATGGGGATGGCTTAGTATCCTAACTAGCCGAGACACCATCTTTCCTACCATGCGGTGGAATGTGGGAAACGGAGCTACAATCAAGACTAGGGAGGACAGGTGGCTCCCGAAAGGACTCCTCTATGGACCGGCTAAACAATTTGAACCCCCACTTGTGGCGGACTTTATATCCCACATAGATGGAACTTGGCAACTACCTCTCCTACAGGACAATTTTGATGCTCAGACAGTCCAGGAAATTCTGGCAATCCCCCTTAATCCACAGCCGGGACAAGACTCACTAATTTGGCCGGGCACACATGCTGGCCAGTACACGGTTCAGAGTGGATACAGTCAAATTCAGAAATCCAAAGCAGCACAACAAGCAAAAGCAGCCTCCCCATCCAACAATCATCCTAGCGGATTATGGAAAAATATCTGGCGTACCCCCGTACCATCAAAAATTCGTCACTTCCTATGGATGCTTGCCCAGAATGCCCTAGCAACAAACGAAAATCTTTTTCAGCGCAGAATTGTACCTGACTCGCTGTGCCCGCTATGCCGAAATTGCCCCGAATCTGTCATTCACCTGTGTTTTCAGTGTCCCTGGACAGCAGAGATATGGGGTTAGCAGAATCTCAGAACTCAGCTCCCAAACCCCGGCAATCTCAACTTTGGAGACTGGTTTATGGTAACAGCAAGGAGAGGGGGCTTACCAGCAGCTGCGCAAGCCGCGGCGGTCCTGTGGGAGCTTTGGAAGGCGAGGAACGCGACCGTTTTCCAGCGCAAGCCCCCATCTGCGGAGGGGGTCCTCAAGGCGGCTGTCTCCTTGCTCCCCAGCTTCAACGCCTGGACAGAGCATACCTGTAATTCCAGATCTCGCCCAAATCAAGCCCTTCGCTGGAAACCCCCACCCACTCACGCTTACAAGATCAACACCGATGGAGCATACCTCACAGGTGAAGCTGTCGGATCGGCGGCGTGGATCTGCCGCGACTCCACCGGCCGGCTGCTGCTCGGTGGCGCGCGATCGGCACCGGCATCGTCTCCCCTGTTGATTGAGGCGTGGGCCATCTTCGACGCCCTAGAGTTCTTCTGCACCCGACAGTCTTCTTCCCAAGCTGTGGGTCAAATAACCCCCCTCCCAGGTGACGTCGTTTTTGTGGAAACAGATAGTCAACTTTTAGTCAAAGACCTTACTAACCAGCAGCTGTCAACGTGGGAAGCGAGGGTCCCAGTCCAGAAATGCAGGGATTTTCTGTCGTGTTTACCTAATTTTCAGGTTATCTTTTCCCCACGGGAGACCAATTCTACTGCAGATTGGGTCGCTAGAAATCATCAGAGGAATTGTTTACCCTCAAATTGGGTTAATTCCCCCCCCCACCTGTCTTTGGAACTTATTGTGTACCGATGCCCAACCCTCGGGTTTGGGTCGTTTTTAATGAACGTCTTTCTACCTTGACCAAAAAAAAAAAAAGTTAATAATAGGTTTTGGACTACCAATTCTCATGTCATTTTTTTTACTAATAATTTTTTGACACTTGCCAAAAAATAAATTCTCATTTCATGTTAGAAAGTCATTCTTTATAATTCTTTTTATTCACATGCTATCACGCAAGATTGAAGATTCTTGCTAGATATTATTAAATCAAGAAGATTCATCCTATACATGTCCACTTAAGATACTCTAAGCATAATATTTTTTAATTTGGTATAGACCTCAATGCCTCCCATGCTTCCGAATGGTTAACCATCTTTAAAAGACCAACCTAAATCACGGAAAACCTTTTAAATTAAGGGACCTAATTCATAGAATTTGTACATTGAACAATGCCGGATCACTTTCATGTGGAAGATTGTGCAATCACTCTATCCTTCCATTTTATTTTAGCAAACAGATATTATATAATGCGTGTGGAGATCTCTTAAACTAGTGCCGCCATCTAAATTGATTAGAAAATTAGGCAACAACAATCACCACCTGAATTGCAGAAAAATAGGAGAGAACAAAAGAAAATCAGTAACCTAAAGTTTAAATTAAGAGGGTTATTAAAAAGATTTTAAAAATTGACCTTCATGCATGTGAATTAAAGGATGATTAAAGAAGCATAAAAAAGAAAATTAAATGTAAAAATAGAGAAGAAAGAATGATTTTAAAAGGGAAGAGAGGAAAATAAAGAATGACATTTTTTTCATGAAATGACGACCTTCAGAGCTTCAAGAAATTTCCAGCCAAGTGCAAGAACATGGAAAGCAGAAGCAAGAGGAACTTTTCTTGGCCCTTAATCTCTCCTCTTTCAAGTGTTTACAGTTCTATTCAAATTTCAAAGTCGCACCACAAGAATATTCATTGAATTAAAAACTAACTTTTTTCAAGAGAGAACTTAAAGGTTTATAAATTAAATTGAACAAATAATAATCTCTTAGATAACTCATCCTTGAAAGCTAATAACTAACTTTCAGGAATTAAAAGACATAAACTTGGGTACTATTGAAACAGAACAATTTATAGAGAATCTTTAAATATCACTTTTAGAGGCCCTAGTAGATATTTATATTTTAGTAACATGGGAAAAAGACGATGCATGGAGGAGAAAGACCGGTGAAGAACTACCCTTCTCTCTGAGTTTCACCTCCTTAAGTTTTTATATTTCTATTCACTTTATGTATATGGAAAAGTTTAGTCCATTCTCATGAAAAGAGAGATTTTTTTTTTATTCGTATCCTTGAAAGCAAGCTATTTAGTTCATAGAATTCGAACAACTTTAAACGCGTGCTCATTGAAATAGATCATCGATGGGATAACTTTACACGATCTTTTAACATCACTTTTTAACATCACTTTTTAAGAGGAGAGATATTGACTTTTTTACATCAAAATTATCTCAACTCTATAGCTTTGCTACATGCAATCGCTCTATTTCTATTTTACTTTATTAGACAAATATTTTATAATGCATGTTGAGATTTCTTAACCGGTCTCATCATCTAAATTCAGTATAAAATTGGGCAACAAGAAGCACCCCAGCATTACAAAAGAATCTTGATCGAAGTCTAGATTTAAAAAAAAAAAAAAAAAGTAGCAGAGAACAAAAGAAGAACAATATCTTGAAGTTTAAATTAAGAGGGCTATTAAAAATAGTGAATCAAAAGGATGAGTAAAGAACCATAAAAAAGAAAAAAAATGCAAAAATAAAGAAGGATGAATGATTCTAGAAGAGGAAAGAGGAAAGTAAAAATGGCATTTTTTCCATCAAATGATGCCCTTTAAAGCATCAAGAAATTTCTTGTCCAAGTGCAAGAACATTGAAAGAAAATATGAGCGGAGGAGAGATGTCAACTTTTTGATAATCGAAATTTCCAAGTCCAACAAGAAACGCTAGTGAAGAAAATTTCTTCACTCTTCATTTGTGATTCCTCATTTTTTTTTATTCAATAAATATAGGTGGCAAAATAATTGGGTCAATTTCAAAAAAAACCCCAAACTTTAGGTCAAGTCTCAAATATATCCCGAACTTTTTTTTGTCTCAAGAAAAACCCCAAACTTTAGGTTTAGTCCCAAATCTGCCCCGAACTTTTCTTTTGTCTCAAAAAAAACCCTAAACTTTAATTTTAATCCCAAATCTACCCCGAATTTTGTTTTGTCTAAAAAAATCTCAAATTGGTACACATATGACAAATTTACCCAAAATTATTTTTTTGACCACCAAAAAAATTACCATATATTATTTTCCGTTAAATTTCACCGTCAAATTTCTAAATTAAATAACACGCCGCAATTAACGGGTATACTAATTTGGGGTTTTACCCTCCGTTTGTACTAAAAAATCACTAATTTTTTATCTGTTCTCAAATATACCCCATGGTCTAGTCCCAACTTAACATGGCATTTCCACATAGATAATAAATACACATAAACAAGATGTTATAGAAAATTATTTTCAAAATAAAACCATTTAAGGATATAAAAAATTAGGGATTACTAATATGGCTTTTGGATAGAGGCTAATGAGGGCAAATTTAGGATTATAGTAAAATTTGATGATTTTCTTTTTGACAAAAAAAAAATTGGGATAGATTTGGGAATAGATTAAGAGTTTGGGGTTTTTTCTGAGATTAAAGAAAAGTTTGGGGTAGATTTGGGACTAAACCTAAAGTTTGAGGTTTTTTCTAAGACAAAGAAAAGTTCGGGGCAGATTTGGGACTGAACCTAAAGTTTGGGGTTTTTCTTGAGATAAAAAAAAGTTCGGGGTATATTTGGGACTAAACCTAAAGTTTGGGGTTTTTTTTGGAATTGACCCCAAAATAATTCCATTCACATAAAAAGGAAATCTATGTTATTATATTATTACGACTAATTAAAAGTCTTGATAGAAAAAAAAATAATGCATCGAATTAAAAAACTAGCTTTCTTGGAGAGAGAGCCTATGGATTTTGTACTATAGAACACTTTCCCTCCAATAAATTATTTTAAATTAAATTGTACGTACAATAATCTCTAGGAGAACTCATCCTTAAAAGCTAGTTGTATTCTTAATAAACTTGAAAGGTTTATTAACTTGCACACACCATCACCAATAATCAATGTGGGACAACTTATATATAATCTTTTAACATCACCTTTCAGATACAATTTAGAGAGGAGATATCTACCTTTCAACATCAAAATCCTCTCAAGTCCGAAACATTGGTACGTGTCAATGGTATGAATCAATTAATCATTGTTGGCCCCCAAAATCCTAAGTTGTTTTTAACCTATTAAAAATGTTCACCAACAAACACCAGCGACACACTTTTCTTCACTCTTCATTTAACCTCCCCCTTGCTTTTTAACTTCTTTTCAATTTATGCAGGGGGAAACTTTGATTCGTTCACTTAAAACAATAGTCGTTCATTAATGTTATTATAACTACAACGGGCTCAGCCCAGCCCAAAACCCTATAAAATTTAGGCCTGTTACTCAGTCCACTTTCACTTGTTCTTCACCGCATGTGCATGTGAGCGTAAAAGGGAAAAGAAGCAACCGGCCACAAAAACAAGGAAAAAGAGGGAAGGAAGAGAGAGTACATACTTCTGACGTCCCAACAAGCCAAATCAATTCAATTTCGCATCGCTGGTAAGAATTCAAGCTATTAATTTATATAATTAGACTAATTTTTTAAATTAGTCCATAAATTTGGAGTTATGTAAACATTGAATTGTGATGTTCGATTTAAGACTTACTAAGCAGTGGAGTTTTGAGAAAATAATAATTTAGAGCGTTGTGAAGCTATGGGATTCAACGAAAATCGATAGCAAAATATGATTTGAATGAAACAGATTTTTGAAGTTTCGAGTGCAAGTTATATGTAATCGACAATTTGCATAACAGACAAATATAAATATCCACTATAAATGAGTTTCTTTTTTAATGCGTAGGAGTCGATTGGATGATAAATAAGCATATTTTAGTTGAGCTGTTCATTGGAATATTATTTCACTTGAGTTTTGATATCGATTTTCAATTAATTGATAGGAATATGAGTCTATTCAAGTAATCTTTACATGTTGATTTCTAGCTTTCTCAATTGAATCTTGACTGGAGGCAAGATTGATGAATCTTGGTTGAAGGCAAGATCATGTTAAGAGTGACAAGAAAGGAGTCAAATCAAGGATCAAGAATCAAAAGAGATGCTTCTCATCTTCTTCTTCTTTTCCTTTTTTTCAAAGAAGGTTTGGAAGTACAAATCATGCCATAAAGGAAGGGAAATTCTGGGCTAGGCCCTAGCCCCACGCTTAGATGAATAGAAAGAGATACTTCTTTGATAAAACTCACGATGACAACCCTGGTATTTTGAATGAATCTCTGTTGAAGACAAGATTAGGTCAAGAAAATCAAGCAGAGCCAAGCGACATGCTTCTTTTTATCATTTTCATCTTATATTAAAAAGGGCACGTGTTGGGAGTACTAACCACGGCGAGAGTAAGTACCATATTATCATGATCAAAGGAATTCAATACAAATAGTCATAAAATCTAAAATTTAACCATAAATTAACACTTCATTGAAGTATATATATTTTTTGAGTGGATGATTGTATTAAAAGTTATTATCGATATGGTAAAATAGCATGGCTGAATTCTTTTTGCATCGACTAAGGTTTTGGACTTTTGTATGTTTTTGCTTATGAAATGGTTAGAAATCAGTTATTGGTAATTTTGCTCACCTAATTTTTGGTGATGACTAGTTATTAGAGATGAAATGACAATCAATTGGTCAAATGATTGTATTCAATTCGTTGCCATGACCTTGATTACTGCCTGAATTAGGGTCCAAATACAATCTCCCACCATCCAATTGGATGATTGACAATGTCGAATGAGATAAATTCAGATATAGTCAAATGTAATAGCTAATAAGTAAATCGGGCACTAAGTGTGAGATGAACCAAAATTGAAAAGTAAAAGAAATAATGAAGAAAACTTTTTAAGGAGAAAAATCAGACATCGCCGCGACGCCTCCATCATCATAGTCTACAACCGCCACCCATTATGCCTGAACTTCTTCATTAGTTTGTCACGCTTGATGCCCTCTGATTTCATCGCGCTGCACCAGCTCGACAATTGAGACTTACCACCATAGGGGTGGTCACCGAGAAGATGACCACCGTGGTGGTGATAGCCATTAGGCCTATTGCGGCGATTGCAATCCCTAGAATTAGGATCATCCTATTGAGTTTTTTTTTTTGAATAATTTAATTGTCTTTTTTTCAATCATATTTAAGTGCCCCAAATATTTAATAAGATTATAAATATATTCACATCGACAATCCGATGAATTTTTAATCCCATCATATCATCCGATCTTAATCCATATTCCGATGACCACAAATGAAAGCTTTAAAGTTGTTGAGATCGTCACAAGCTTAAGAACAAGCAAAATAGTCTAGTTTTGACTTATTACGGCCTCGGCATCACGTACAATTTACAATTGACTTCTCTAATGTATGCTCGTAATAGATTTTAAGATAGAACCTACCCTTTAATTTGCAGGCTATTTATTTTGTAAAAAATGTCTGAGCTCGAACTCGAACTGAACCTTCTAATCCACACCAAATTTAGGAGAATTACTTGGAGCACAATATAATGTCTCCTCTGGAATGTCCTCAATCGGTACAATTACCTAATTAGATTGCTTAGAAGATAAGAATACTCGAGAAATATTTAAGTTAAGAGCTTCACACATCACATCATCAACCAACATGATGTGTGATGTCAATTAATTTTATTATATCATATTACAAAAATCATCCATCTCGATTGTTCTCGTTTTCTCCATGCCCGCCACACTAAACAGAAAATCGATGTGATTTAATCACAGAATATCTTGGTTGATAGAACCGGATGTGCGATTGTTGCCCAATATCTTCTGCATCTCGTCGAGCTAAAGAAAGGCGGGAAAAATCTGTTGTCGCTGTGAACTTGCGGGCTTGGGCTCGTTTCTTCACCGGAATTCCTTTTCCTTCTCAAGTTCTGCACGTAAAAAAAAAAAAAAATCAGTTTACTGAGAAATGATACCTACTCTAATTTATCCAACCAATTCCTTCTTCTTTCAAAATATTTTTTCCAAATTCCTCCAACACTAAATCATGTTAAATTCAGCTGACTAGGCCAGACAACATTGTGATGCGACTTCGATAAAAAATTAAATTAAATTAACAAAACTCAAATAGTAAAAGTCTTTTCTAACAAGCTCAATCCCCTAATTTCATGATAACTTATTGTTAATTTACTAACGCAACTATGAAAATGTTAACTCCTTTTTATGGTATGCAAATCACCAGCCTTTTTCATATCTTTTACCAACTTTCATTTATGTTTCATAATTACGCCTTGAACCAATATATGAAATTACTAACTTTAATTCATATCATTTATCAACATTTCTCTACTTAAGTTAATAATAGGTTTTGTATGTATGTGGTAAATTTTCATGAGGTTATAATAGGTTTCGTGAGGTTATAATAACTAGATAAAAGTCTTGATAAAAAAAAAAAAGTGCTGAATTATAAGGATTCAGTATATATGTTAAACTGAATTCAAACTATTGAAAATGATTAATTGTATATGAGTCTCCATAGGTCTTATCAAACTCCACGATTTTCGGATCAAGTTTAGTATATATAACGGGTTCATAGAAGACTTGCTCGGCGATAAAACATGTGGCAGCACTTTACATTGCCACGCACAGCCGTCTTCTCACTTTCTACGTTGTTTACTTGATCTTGACACATATGTTTTTCTCTTTCTTTGAGGTGGTAGGTGTTGATCTGCCGTGTAGCACAAGCCCGGTTTTGACCAGAAAAATTCCCACCTTCCACGTTAGAAAGTAGCTCAGTATAATTCTCATATTCACATGCTGTCACCCAGGACGCAAAACGTCACCAAGCTTCCAGATTGTTTTTCCTTTCGAAACGATGAAACCGGGCCTCTTTAGTCTTTAGATGAACGAAAATGTTACACTCTCCGGAACTAAAAGAACCTTCGTACACGATCAACCTCCAATTGCATTCCGGTTTCCTGGGACTAGAATTCTTTTACACACGGATGATGCTTCTAGAGTCCTTTAGGGAATTGTTCCTCGGAGTTGCTGGGCATTGTTATAAGAAAAGATATATTCTAGTGTTTGTATGTCACAACTATTTGCATTAAGGCTCTATTTGTTTCATAAAAATAAATTATTTGGAAAATATTATTTTAAAAATGATCATTTGTCTCTCTTACAAAAAAAATATGAACAAAAAATATACTTGCTGTCTATGATAATCTTTAGACACATATTGCCTTTGAAAATAAAAATTTTATATCGACTAATTATTAGAAACGATCATTTTGGAAAAAAAATTTAATTTATTTATTTTCTGCAAAATAAACGGAATCTAAAGTTAGGATGAAATGTAGACGTTACAATCACGTTACAATAATAGAATGGTTTTTAGAGGGAACACCTAGAAGGTCCTAGGGGGGAAAAGGCAAAAATTGAATAGCATATGTGAATGTACAATGCAAAGTGAAGAATTATACCACGAATTTAATTGTTACATCTTTGAAAAAAAAAGGAGTTGGTCTGTTTAAAAAAATTATTGGGGCTTGTTTGTTTACTATTGAGTAAATAGTAATTTTTTTTACTTTCTCACCAACCCTTTAAAATATTTTCTAAGTTTCAAAAAGTTATGTGAAAACTTCTTTTTCCTTTCAATTTTCATTTCTCTTTTTGTTTGAGAGAGGCGTCTATACTGCCCACGCTTCATAACGGCTAACCCCTATTAAAAGGCAAACCTTCTCTGCAGAAGTAAAACATTCATGAACAAATAAATTATGAAAAAATCATTTAAATTAAGGGACGAAATTCATAAAAATTGTACTCGAATACTTCCGGGTCACTATCATCTGGAAGATTGTGCAATCACTTTATGTCGAGATCTCTTCCCCGGTGTCACCATCTTAATTGACTAGAAAAATTAGCCAACAACAAAAACCACCACCTTAATTTGCAGAAGAATCATGTCAGAAGTTAAGATTCTATAAGGAAAAATAGGTGAGAGCAAAAGAAAATCTATGACCTAAAAGTCTGACATCCCAACTCCACGTTAGTGGATCAACGGATGATAAAAAAACACGTGGAAAAAGAGAGATTAAAGAATGATTTCAAAAGAGGAGAGAGGAAATAAACAATGACCTGTTTCCATGTTATGACAAGCTTTCAAGCATCAAGAAATTTCCTGTCAAGTGTCCAGAACATGGCAAGAAGGCGGCCAATGCGTGGAAAAGAAACGCGAGTGACTAAACTTTTCCTCGTTCTTCATTTCTCCTCCTCCATGTTTTTAAATTTCTAACGATGTGTGTGCGTGGTTAAAAAGTTGTGGGTTGGATTAAAACTTGCTTTCTTGTAGAGAGAGCCAAAAGATTTATATATTAGATTATACAAACAATAATCCCTCAAAGAGCTTGTCCTCAAAAGCTAGTTATTCACTTAATAAACTAAAAAGATTTATAAATGCATGCACCCCATTACGTTTTGTTGATGTGGGACAACATATACATGATTAATATAAAAAAAATTGCAATTCAAATTAAAAATCTAGCTTTCTTAGAGAAAGCCTAAGGATTTTGTATTGTACAAGACCCACGTACACTTTCCCCTTAATATCTATTATAAATTAAATTATACACACACAAAATCCCTGAAAGAAGTCTCCTTTAGAAACTAGTGATTTAGTTGGCAGACTTAAAAGATTTATAAATGTACACATCCCATTACATATCACCGATGCAGTATAGCTTATACATGATTTTTTAACATCAGTTTTTACAAGCACTCGGTAACATGTCAAATTCTTCTTGGGTCTGCATTGGTAGATGCAATGACATGAGTTAAGTAAATATCATCAGTTCCCAAAACCCTAAAATGTTTTGCCTTTTTATAAATGAAAATCTCCTATTCCACCAAGAAACACTAAAGGAGAAATTTTGTCTGCTCTTGATTTCTCCTATTTCACTAAATGAGAAATGGCAAAGGAAATTGCTGTTTACATGCTGTATATATTGATTTGTTTTGAACTCTAGAGTTTAATGAGAAATTAATCATGCTGCATATTGTTCGTTAAAGACGTTGGAAATATGTCTTCGTACGTAGTTGATGATGGATAATATTTGGAGGGGCTGCGACTTCTCTTGGATTCGTACACATCACGACGATCATCATCATCACAATGAGGCCAAAGTGCTTGAAATTATTCATTGCCAAGTGAATGAAACAGAACAGATCTCTTTCAAAATGATCCTATTACTAAGAAGGGAATGAAACCCTTAAAATTAAGCTTCTATTTGAAGAGTTCCAGCATGCCAAAAGATAATTTATTTATTAAAAAAAAAAAAAAAAGAGTTCTAGATCCTCTAGAAAGGATCTAGGTGTCCTTATCAAAAGAGAGGACAAAGCTACTAATTCATTTGGGAGTTCTCAGAATTCTCATGCCGTGGGGGAGGCTATAGGGGAGAAATTTTACGAATTGAGTATATATTATCAACCGAATTTAGACCTTTAAAAATGATAAATCTCACGATGATTTCATCAGACCTTACAGTGCAAATTAAGGTTGGTATATATGAAATGAATTCATGAAAGCCTTGCTCCGTATGACACGACATGTGGTAACAATTATGCATTGTCTACATGATTATTTTCTTAGTTTCTATGTTCTTTACTTGATTTTGACACGCATGTTTTGCCTCTTTCATTGAGGTGATAGGTCTTGATCTCTGGTACAGAATACGTCCGCTTTTGACCAAAAACATTTCCACCTCTCATGGCAGAAAGTCATTCTTCATAATTCATTTTTTCATGTGCTGTTACCCAAGATTCAATATGTCACTAAGCTTCCAGATTGTTTTTCTTTTCGAAAGGATGAAACTGTGTCGCTTTAAATGAACGAAAATGCCAAGCTCTCAATGCTTTCCGGTTCCTGAAGACTGGAATTTTTTCGCCTACGGATGATGCTTCTAGAGTCCTGAAGTTCTAGAGTCCCTTCAGGAATTCTTCTTGGAGAGTTGATAGCCATTATATCACGAAGAGATACATTTCATCCGTGTATTAGAAAATTCTAGTGTTTGTATGTTACGCTTATTTGAGTTAATATATGACAAAATGTAGATCGTCCCATTCACGTAATCATCAGACAATGATTCTGCATGGATTATCTTGGAAGGCCCTCGGGGAAAAAGGCAAAAATTGAATGTCATATGTGAATGCACAATGTAGAGTAACAAAGTTTATCGTGATTTTTTTTTTTTTACATTTTTCTAAAAGAGAAAAACAGTGCTGATAGATTTTTGAAATTGGTAAGTATAAAAGAATATTGGGCTTGTTTGTTTACATTTAAGTTTTAAGTATAAAGTACTTTTATGCTTCCTCACCAACACTTAAAATATTGTCCAAGTTTCAAGAAAGTATTAAAAGAGTATATGTGCATCCACATGTCAATATTTGTATGCTGTGAATAGGTTTTGAACTATTAACTCTCATTTCATTTTTTTAATAATAATTTTTTAACACTTAACCAAAAAAATATTTCTCATTTCATGTTAGAAAGTCATTCTTTATATTTCCTTTTATTCACATGCTAGCACCCAAGATTGTATGTTCTTACTAGATAAAATTAAATCAAGAAAATTCAGACTAAATGTGTCCATTTACGATACTCTCAGTATAGTATTTTTTAGGTTTGGTATAGAGGTCAATCCTTCCCAAACTTCTGAATGGTTAACCTCAATCCTTCCCAAACTTCCCAATGGTTAACCAACTTTAGAAGGCAAACCTAAATCACAAAAAAAAAAAAAAATTAAAGTAAGGGGCTTTATTCAGAGAATTTGTATGTTGAATATTGCCTAATCACTTTCATGGGAAAGATTGTGCAATCACTCTAAATTTTCACTTTACTTGATTAGATAAATATTTTATAACGCATGTCTAGATCTCTTAACTAGTGTCGCCATCTAAATTGAGTAGAAAATTAGGCAACAAGCACCCCCTAAATGAAGTCAAGATTTTACGAAGAAAACCAGGAGAGAACAAAAGAAAGATCAATAACCTAAAGTTTAAATTTAGAGGGTTATAAAAAAATGTTGTAAAAATTGACCTTCACGCTAGTAAATCAAAGGATGATTAAATAACCATAAAAAATAAAAATAAATGCAAAAATAGAGAAGAAAAAATTAATATAAAAGGGGAGAGAGGAAAATAAAACATGGCCTTTTTTCCATAAAATGACGGCCTTTAAAGCATCAAGAAATTTCTTGTCAAGTGCAAGGACATTGAGAGATAAAAATGAGTGGAGAGATGTTGACTTTTTTACAATCAAAATCTCCAAATCCACCAAGAAACGCCAGTGAAGAAGATTTATTCTTTCTTCATTGCTGCTTCCTCATTTTTGAAATTTCTATTCAATATATGTAGGTGGCACAATAATTTCATTCACATAAAAGGAAATTTCTTTTATTGTATTATTATGACTAATTAAAATTCTTGATAGAAAAAATATGTGTCGAATTAAAAACTAGCTTTCTTAGAGAGCCTACGGATTCACATAAAAGGAAATCTCTTTTATTGTATTATTATGACTAATTAGAAGTCTTGATAGACTTTAAACTAGCTTTTTTACAGAGAGCTTACGGATTTTGTACTATAGAACACTTTCCCTCCAATAAATTATTTTAAATTAAATTGTACGTACAATAATTTCTAGAAAAACTCATCCTCAAAAACTAGTTATATTGTTAATAATCTTGAAAGGTTTATTAACTTGCGCACACCATCAAAATAGACAATGTGGGACAACTTATATAGAATCTTTTAACATCACCTTTTAAAGGCACTCTAGAGAGGAGATATTGACATTTCAACATCAAAATCTTCTCGAGTCCGAAGCATTGGTACGTGTCAATCGCATGAGTCAATTAATCATTACTGGCTCCCAAAATCCTAAGTTGTTTTTAACCTATCAAAAATGTTCACCAACAAACACCAGTGACGCACTTTTCTTCGCTAACCTCCCCCTTGCTTTTTAACTTCTTTTCAATTTATAAGGGGGGAAACTTTAATTCGTCCACTTAATACAATAATCTTTCATTATGTTATTATATCTACAATGAGCTCAGGTCAGCCCACAAACCTATAACATTTAGGCCTTAACAGCTCAGCCGACTTTCACTTGCTCTTCACCAGATGTATATGTGAGCGTGAAAGGGGAAAGAGGCAACTGGCCACAAAGACAAGGAAAAAGAGGGAAGGGGAAGAGAGAAATTTTCACGTGCACACTTCTGACGTCTCAAAAAGCCGAATCAATTCGATTTAAAAGTTGTTAAGTGGTGCAGTTTTGAGAAAATAATAATTTAGAGCGTTGTGAAGTTATGGGATTCAACAAAAATCGATACCGAAATATGGTTTGAACAAAACAGATTTTTGAAGTTTCACATGTGAATTATGTGTAATCCACAGTATATGTAACAGATAAAAATGAATGTTTGTTATAAATAAGTTTCTTTTTCAATGCATGGGAGTCAATTGGATGATGAATAATCTTTGTAAGTTGATATTCTGCTTTTCCAAGTCAATCTTGGTTGAAGGCACGATCGTGCCAAGAAAAACAAGAAAGGAATCAAATCAAGGATCAAGAATAAAAGAGATGCTTCTCATCTTCTTTTTTCTTTTCTTTCCTTAAAAAAGGTTTGGACTCTAGAGGTACTGATAATGCTATAAAGCAGGGGAAATTCTGGGCTAAACCCTAGCCCCACGCTTAGATGAATAGAAGGAGATACTTCTTGACAAAACTCACAACGACAACCCTAATTTTTTGAATGAATCTCGGTTGAAGACAAGATTAGGTCAAGAACATCAAGAAAGGAGTAAAATCAAGAAGAATCAAGAGAGGTGCTTCTTTATCTTTTTCCTTTTATATTAAAAAAGAACACGTGCTGGGAGTACTAACTCCGGAGAGAGGAAGTACCATATTATCATGGTCAATGGAATTCAACACAAAACAGTCATGAAATTCGTAATTTAATCATAAATTAACACTTCATTGAATATATATATTCTTTAATGGGAATAAATAGTTAAAAGCAATTATCGATTTGGTAAAATAGTAGGGTTGAGTTCTTTTGAATCAACTAAGGTTTTGGACTTTTGTATGTTTTTGGTTATGAAATGGTTAAAATTCAATTATCAGTAATTTTGTTCGCCTGATCT
Source organism: Corymbia maculata (assembly GCA_014182735.1). NCBI lineage: Eukaryota > Viridiplantae > Streptophyta > Magnoliopsida > Myrtales > Myrtaceae > Corymbia > Corymbia maculata. The sequence continues at coordinate 39,286,535 of CM024688.1, read as the reverse complement.
TTGGTGATGATGGGCTATTAGATACGAGACAACAATCAATTGGTTGATGGTTGATGGTTGCTTTCAATTCGTTGTCATGACCTTGATTACCGTCCAAATTAGGGTTTGAATAGGATCTCCCACCATCCAATTGGTGATTGGCAATCTCAAAATAATTTCATTCACATAAAAGGTATTATTTTATTATGACTAAATTAAAAATCATGATAGAAAAAAAATATGTCGAATTAGAAACTAGCTTTCTTGGAGAGAGAGCCTACGGATTTTGTACTATAGAACACTTTCCCTCCAATAAATTATTTTAAATTAAATTGTACGTATAATAATCTCTAGGAGAACTCATCCTTAAAAGCTAGTTGTATTCTTAATAAACTTGAAAGGTTTATTAACTTGTGCACACCATCACCAATAATCAATGTGGGACAGCTTATATATAATCTTTTAACATCACCTTTTAGAGGCACTCTAGAGAGGAGATATCTACATTTCAACATCAAAATCTTCTTAAGTCCGAAGTATTGGTACGCGTCAATGGCATGAGTAAATTAATCATTGTTGGCTCCCAAAATCCTAAGTTGTTTTTAACCTATCAAAAATGTTCACCAACAAACACCAATGACAAACTTTTCTTCGCTAACCTCCCCCTTGCTTTTTAACTTCTTTTCAATTTATTTAGGGGGAAACTTTAATTCATTCACTTAAAACAATAATCTTTCATTATGTTATTATAACTACGACGGGCTCAGCCTAGCCCAGCCCAGCCCAAAACCCTATAAAATTTAGGCCTGTTACTCAGCCCACTTTCACTAGTTCTTCACCGCATGTGCATGTGAGCGTAAAAGGGAAAAGAAGCAACCGGCCACAAAAACAAGGAAAAAGAGGGAAGGAAGAGAGAGTACACACTTCTGACGTCCCAACAAGCCAAATCAATTCAATTTCGCATCGCCTGGTAAGAATTCAAGCTATTAATTCATCTAATCATAGTAATTTTTCAAATTGGTCCATAAATTCGGAGTTGTATGAACCCTGAATTATGATATTCGATTTAAAAGTTGTTAAGCAGTAGAGTTTTTAAAAAATAATAATTTAGAGCGTGATGAAGCTATGGAGTTCGACGAAAATCAATACTGACATATAATTTGAATGAAACCGATTTTTGAAGTTTCACATGTGAGTTACGCATAATCGACAGTATGCATGATAAGCAAAGATAAATTTCCGCTATAAACGAGTTTCTAAAGTCAATTGGACAATAAATAAGTATAGTTTAGTTGAGTTGTTTGTTAGAATATTATTTTACTTGAATTTTGATATTGAATTTCAGTTAATTGATAGGAATATGAGTCTGTCAATTCGAGTAACCTTTGCATATTGATTTTCAGCTTCTCAATTGAATCTTGATTGGAGGCAAAATTGATGAATCTTGGTTGAAGGCAAGATCATGTCAAGAGAAACAAACAAGGAGTCAAATCAAGGATCAAGAATCAAAAGAGATGCTTCTCACCTTCTTTTTCTTTTCTTTTCTTCAAAGAAAGTTTGGTGGTATTAATCATTCCGTAAAGGATGAAATATTCTTGGCTAAACCCTAGCCTCATGCTTAGATGAATAGAAAGAGATACAAGATTAGGTCAAGAACATCAAAAAAGGAGTAAAATCAAGAAGCATCAAGAGAGATGCTTCTTTTATCTTTTTCATTTTATATTAAAAAAAGCACGTATTGGAAGTCCTAATCACAGCAAGAGGAAGCACCATATTATCATCATCAAAGGAATTCAACACAAAACAGTCATGAGATCTGAAATTTGACCATAAATTAACACTTCATTCAAGTATATATATATTCTTTAAGTAGATGGTAGTAAAAAGGATGAATAGTTAAAAGCAATTATCAATTTGGTAAAATAGCAAGGTCAAATTCTTTTTGAATCGACTAAGGTTTTGGACTTCTATATGTTTTGGCTATTAATAGTTAAAAATCAATTATCAATCATTTTGTTCACCTAATTCTCATTTGAGAGAAAAAACAATTATAAATTGGTGAAATAAACTCTAAAACATTCGAGTGCTTCATTATGGGATAACTGATTTCGGAGAAGGTGGGATGGTGATGACTACGTATGCGAGATGAAACAACCATCAATTGCTTAACTAGGTGCTTTCAATTTGTTTTCATAACTTTGATTACCGCCCAACTTTGAGTCCGAATAGGATCTTCCACCATCCATTCAGGTGATTGGTGATGTCGAATGAGATAAATCCTAATATGTCCGAATAAAATGCTTGATAAGAAAATCGGGGACTAGGAATGCAATATATCCGGATTGGATAAAAGGCATTGTAAAGAAAAACAACCAGACAACGCCATCATTACCGTTAAAGGCTTGAAGCTTGCTCTTCCTCAGAGCCAGCATCAACCCAATGGGGTCACAACCCACGAACACCCAAAAGAAAAAATGATCGACACTAGTAGGTGGCCACCACCATGCCATGGTTGCCTGAGATCCCCCACCCCTTCATGCTTGCCGTCGATGCGGGGTCATCTTCCCAATGACCACCATGGTGGTGGTCGCCAATATCAATCGAAGCCTATCATGGCGATAGCAATCCCTAGAATTAGGATCACCCTACCGAATTATTTATTTATTTATTGTTTTAAAAAAAATTAGTCATATCCTAAGTGCACCAAATACTTGATGAGGTCATAAATATATTCACATCGGCAATCCAATGAAATTTTTAATCCCATCTTATCATCTATCTTAATCCATATCTGTATGACCACATATGAGAGTTTTAAAGCTGTTGAGATCATCACAAGCTTAGCTGCTTAAGTACAAGCAAAATAGTCCAATTTCGACTTACCAAGAATTCGCATCATATAAAATTTACAAGGACTTCACTAATTTACACTCTTAATAGATCTAAGATAGAACCCACCATTTTATTTGCAGTCCATTTATTTTGTAGAAAATGTTTGAGCTTGATCTACGTCAAATTTAGGAGATTTACTTGTAGCACTATAATGTCTTCTGCCATCAATTGGGCCAATTACCTAACTGGATTACTTGAAAGATAAGAACACTTCTTGACACAAGAAATATTGAAGTTAAGAGCATCATACATTACATCATCAACTGACATAATGTGTGATGTCAATTAATTTTATTATGTTATATTACGTAAATCATCCACCTCGATTATTCTCGTTTTCTCCATGCGTGCCACCCTAAACAAAAAATCGACGTGATTTGATCAAAAATATTGTTGGCAGATGGAACCGGGTGTGCTATTGCTGCCCAACATCTTCTGCATCTCGTCGATCTAAAGAAAGGTGGAAAAAGTCTGTCCTCGCTAAAAACTTGTGGGCTTGGTTCCTTCCCAAGCTGTGCGCATAAAAATATTCAGTTTAGTGAGGCCTACTTTTAATTTATCTAACCAAATCCTTCTTCTTTCACAAATTCTTTTCCAACTTCCTCCAACAACAAATCCGGTTTAACTCAGCTGACTAGGCCAGATAACGTTGTCGTGCGACTTTAATGAAAAAAAAGTTAGATTAAACAAAATGCAAATAGTAAAAGTCTATTCTAACATGCTCGGTCACCTAATTTTATAATCATATGAATTATAGTATGCAAATCACCAACTTTTTCTTGTCTTTTACCAACTTTCATTTACGTTTCATAAATACGCCTTGAACCGATATATGAAATTACTAGCTTTAATTCATATGATTTATCAACTTTTAACTACTTAAGTTAATAATAGGTTTTGGACTATCAATTCTCATGTCATCTTTTTTACTAATAATCTTTTGGCACTTGCCAAAGCATATATTCTCATTTCATGTTAGAAAGTCATACTTTATAATTCTTTTTATTCACATGCTATCATGCAAGATTGAGTATTCTTACTAGATATTATTAAATCAAGAAGATTCATCCTATATGTCTCCACTTAAGATACTCTAAGTATAATATTTTTTAATTTGGTATAGACCTCAATACCTCAATGCCTCCCACGCTTCTGAATGGTTAACCATCTTTAAAAGACCAACCTAAATCACGAAAAACCTTTTAAATTAAGGGACCTAATTCATAGAATTTGTACATTGAACACTGCAGGATCACTTTCATGTGGAAGATTGTGCAATCACTCTATCCTTCCATTTTATTTTAGCAAACAGATATTGTATAATGCGTGTGGAGATCTCTTAAACTAGTGTGGCCATCTAAATTGATTAGAAAATTAGGCAACAACAATCACCACCTGAATTGCAGAAAAATAGGAGAGAACAAAAGAAAATCAGCAACCTAAATTTTAAATTAAGAGGGTTATTAAAAAGATTTTAAATATTGACCTTCATGCATGTGAATTAAAGGATGATTAAAGAAGCATAAAAGATAAAATTAAATGTAAAAATAGAGAAGAAAGAATGATTTTAAAAGGGAAGAGAGGAAAATAAAGAATGACATTTTTTCCATGAAATGACGACCTTCAAAGCATCAAGAAATTTCCAGCCAAGTGCAAGAACATGGAAAGCAGAAGCAAGAGGAACTTTTCTTGGCCCTTAATCTCTCCTCTTTCAAGTGTTTACAATTCTATTCAAATTTCGAAGTCGCACCACAAGAATATTCATCGAATTAAAAACTAACTTTTTTCAAGAGAGAACTTAAAGGTTTATAAATTAAATTGAACAAATAATAATCTCTTAGATAACTCATCCTTGAAAGCTAATAACTAACTTCCAAGAATTAAAAGACATAAACTCACAAACATCATTATTGGGTACTATTGAAACAGAACAATTTATATAGAATCTTTAAATATCACTTTTAAAGGCCCTAGTAGATATTTATATTTTAGGAACATGGAAAAAGACGATGCATGGAGGAGAAAGACCGGTGAAGAACTACCCTTCTCTGAGTTTCACCCCCTTAAGTTTTTATATTTCTATTCACTTTATGTATATGGAAAAGTTTAGTCCATTCTCATGAAAAGAGAGATTTTTTTTTTATTCGTATCCTTGAAAGCAAGCTATTTAGTTCATAGAATTCGAACAACTTTAAATGAGTGCTCATTGAAATAGATCATTGATGGGGATAACTTTACACGATCTTTTAACATCACTTTTTAAGAGGAGAGATATTGACTTTTTTACATCAAAATTATCTCAACTCTATAGCTTTGCTACATGCAATCGCTCTATTTCTATTTTACTTTATTAGACAAATATTTTATAATGCATGTTGAGATTTCTTAACCGGTCTCATCATCTAAATTCAGTATAAAATTGGGCAACAAGAAGCACCCCAGCATTACGAAAGAATCTTGATCGAAGTCTAGATTTAAAAAAAAAAAAAAGTAGCAGAGAACAAAAGAAGAACAATATCTTGAAGTTTAAATTAAGAGGGCTATTAAAAACTCTTTAAAAATCGACCTTCACGCTAGTGAATCAAAGGATGAGTAAAGAACCATAAAAAAAAAAAAAAAAAAATGCAAAAATAAAGAAGGATGAATGATTCTAGAAGAGGAAAGAGGAAAATAAAAATGGCATTTTTTCCATCAAATGATGCCCTTTAAAGCATCAAGAAATTTCTTGTCCAAGTGCAAGAACATTGAAAGAAAATATGAGCGGAGGAGAGATGTCAACTTTTTGATAATCGAAATCTCCAAGTCCAACAAGAAACGCTAGTGAAGAAAATTTCTTCACTCTTCATTTGTGATTCCTTATTTTTTTTTATTCAATAAATATAGGTGGCAAAATAATTCCATTCACATAAAAAGGAAATCTATGTTATTATATTATTAACGACTAATTAAAAGTCTTGATAGAAAAAAAAATAATGCATCGAATTAAAAAACTAGCTTTCTTGGAGAGAGAGCCTATGGATTTTGTACTATAGAACACTTTCCCTCCAATAAATTATTTTAAATTAAATTGTACGTACAATAATCTCTAGGAGAACTCATCCTTAAAAGGTAGTTGTATTCTTAATAAACTTGAAAGGTTTATTAACTTGCACACACCATCACCAATAATCAATGTGGGACAACTTATATATAATCTTTTAACATCACCTTTTAGATACACTTTAGAGAGGAGATATCTACCTTTCAATATCAAAATCTTCTCAAGTTCGAAACATTGGTACGTGTCAATAGTACGAGTCAATTAATCATTGTTGGCCCCAAAATCCTAAGTTGTTTTTAACCTATTAAAAATGTTCACCAACAAACACCAGCGACACACTTTTCTTCACTCTCCATTTAACCTCCCCCTTGCTTTTTAACTTCTTTTCAATTTATGCAGGGGGAAACTTTGATTCGTTCACCTAAAACAGTAGTCTTTCATTATGTTATTATAACTACCACGGGCTCAGCTTAGCCCAGCCTAGCCCAAAACCCTACAAAATTTAGGCCTGTTACTCAGCCCACTTTCACTTGTTCTTCACCGCATGTGCATGTGAGCGTAAAAGGGAAAAGAAGCAACCGGCCACAAAAACAAGGAAAAAGAGGGAAGGAAAAGAGAGTACACACTTCTGACATCCCAACAAGCCAAATCAATTCAATTTCGCATCGCTGGTAAGAATTCAAGCTATTAACTTATCTAGTCAGAGTAATTTTTTAAATTAGTCCATAAATTTGGAGTTATGTAAACATTGAATTGCGATGTTCGATTTAAGACTTACTAAGCAGTGGAGTTTTGAGAAAATAATAATTTAGAGCGTTGTGAAGCTATGGGATTCGACGAAAATCGATAGCAAAATATGATTTGAATAAAACAGATTTTTGAAGTTTCAAGTGCAAGTTATACGTAATCGACAATTTGCATAACAGACAAATATAAATATCCACTATAAATGAGTTTCTTTTTTAATGCATTGGAGTCAATTGGATGATAAATAAGCATATTTTAGTTGAGCCGTTCATTGGAATATTATTTCACTTGAGTTTTGATATCGATTTTCGATTAATTGATAGGAATATGAGTTAATCTATTCAAGTAATCTTTACATGTTGATTTCAAGCTTTCTCAATTGAATCTTGAATGGAGTCAAGATTGATGAATCTTGGTTGAAGGCAAGATCATGTTAAGAGTGACAAGAAAGGAGTCAAATCAAGGATCAAGAATCAAAAGAGATGCTTCTCATCTTCTTCTTCTTTTCCTTCTTTTCAAAGAAGGTTTGGAGGTACAAATCATGCCATAAAGGAAGGGAAATTCTTGGCTAGGCCCTAGCCCCAGGCTTATATGAATAGAAAGAGATGCTTTTTTGATAAAACTCATGATGACAACCCTGGTATTTTGAATGAATCTCGGTTGAAGACAAGATTAGGTCAAGAAAATCAAGTAGAACCAAGAGACATGCTTCTTTTTATCATTTTCATCTTATATTAAAAAGGGCACGTGTTGGGAGTACTAACCACGGCAAGAGTAAGTACCATATTATCATGATCAAAGGAATTCAATACAAATAGTCATAAAATCTAAAATTTAACTATAAATTAACACTTCATTGAAGTATATATATTTTTGAGTGGATGATTGTAATGGGGATGAATAGTTAAAAGTTATTATCAATATGGTAAAATAGCATGGCTAAATTCTTTTTGCATCGACTAAGGTTTTGGACTTTTGTATGTTTTTGGTTATGAAATGGTTAGAAATCAATTATTGGTAATTTTGCTCACCTAATTTTTGGTGATGACTAGTTATTAGAGATGAAACGACAATCAATTGGTCAAATGATTGTATTCAATTCGTTGCCATGACCTTGATTACTGCCCGAATTAGGGTCCAAATACAATCTCCCACCATCCAATTGGATGATTGACAATGTCAAATGAGATAAATTCAAATATATTCAAATATAATACCTAATAAGTAAATCGGGCACTAAGTGTGAGATGAACCAAAATTGAAAAGTAAAAGAAATAGTGAAGAAAACTTTTTAAGGAGAAAAATCAGACATCGCCACGACGCCTCCATCATCATAGGCTGCAACCACCACCCATTATGCCTGAACTTCTTCATTAGTTTGTCACGCTTGATGCCCTCTGATTTCATCGCGTTGCACCAGCTCGACAATTGAGACTTACCACCATAGGGGTGGTCACCGGGAAGATGACCACCGTGGTGGTGATAGCCATTAGGCCTATCGCGGCGATTGCAATCCCTAGAATTAGGATCATCCTATTGAGTTTTTTTTTTGAAATAATTTAATTGTCTTTTTGTCAATCATATTTAAGTGCCCCAAATATTTAATAAGATTATAAATATATTCACATCGACAATCCGATGAATTTTTAATCCCATCATATCATCCGATCTTAATCCATATTCTGATGACCACAAATGAGAGTTTTAAAGTTGTTGAGATCGTCACAAGCTTAAGAATAAGCAAAATAGTCTAGTTTTGACTTATTACGGCCTCGGCATCACGTACAATTTACAATTGACTTCTCTAATGTATGCTTGTAATAGATTTTAAGATAGAACCTACCATTTAATTTGCAGACTATTTATTTTGTAAAAAATGTCTGAGCTCGAACTCAAACTGAACCTTCTAATCCACACCAAATTTAGGAGACTTACTTGGAGCACAATATAATGTCTCCTCTGGAATGTCCTCAATCGGTACAATTACCTAATTAAATTTCTTAGAAGATGAGAATACTTCTTGACTCGAGAAATATATAAGTTCAGAGCTTCACACATCACATCATCAACCAACATGATGTGTGATGTCAATTAATTTTATTATGTCATATTACAAAAATCATCCATCTCGATTGTTCTCGTTTTCTCCATGCCCGCCACACTAAACAGAAAATCGATGTGATTTAATCACATAATATCTTGGTTGATAGAACCAGATGTGCGATCGTTGCCCAATATCTTCTGCATCTCGTCGAGCTAAAGAAAGGCGGGAAAAATCTGTTGTCGCTGTGAACTTGCGGGCTTGGGCTGGTTTTTTCACCGGAATTCCTTTTCCTTCTCAAGTTGTGCACGTAAAAAAAAAAAAATCAGTTTACTGAGAAATGATACCTACTCTAATTTATCCAACCAAATCCTTCTTCTTTCAAAATATTTTTTCCAAATTCCTCCAACACTAAATCATGTTAAATTCAGCTGACTAGGCCAGACAACATTGTGATGCGACTTCGATAAAAAAATTAAATTAAATTAACAAAACTCAAATAGTAAAAGTCTTTTCTAACAAGCTCAATCCCCTAATTTCATGATAACTTATTGTTAATTTACTAACGCAAGTATGAAAATGCTAACTGATTTTTATGGTATGCAAATCACCAGCCTTTTTCATATCTTTTACCAACTTTCATTTATGTTTCATAATTACGCCTTGAACCAATATATGAAATTACTAACTTTAATTCATATCATTTATCAACATTTCTCTACTTAAGTTAATAATAGGTTTTGTATGTATGTGGTAAATTTTCATGAGGTTATAATAGGTTTCGTGAGGTTATAATAACTAGATAAAAGTCTTGATAAAAAAAAAAGTGCTGAATTATAAGGATTTAGTATATATGTTAAACTGAATTCAAACTATTGAAAATGATTAATTGTATATGAGTCTCCATAGGTCTTATCAAACTTGACAATTTTTGGATCAAGTTTAGTATATATAATGGGTTCATAGAAGACTTGCTCGGTGATAAAACATGTGGCAGCACTTTATATTGCCACGCACAGCCGTCTTCTCACTTTCTACGTTGTTTACTTGATCTTGACACATATGTTTTTCTCTTTCTTTGAGGTGGTAGGTGTTGATCTGCCGTGTAGCACCAGCCCGGTTTTGACCAGAAAAATTCCCACCTTCCACGTTAGAAAGTAGCTCAGTATAATTCTCATATTCACGTGCTGTCACCCAGGACGCAAAACGTCACCAAGCTTCCAGATTGTTTTTCCTTTCGAAACGATGAAACCGGGCCTCTTTAGTCTTTAGATGAACGAAAATGTTACACTCTCCAGAACTAAAAAGAACCTTCGTACACGATCAACCTCCAATTGCATTCCGGTTTCCTGGGACTAGAATTCTTTTACACACGGATGATGCTTCTAGAGTCCTTTAGGGAATTGTTCCTCGGAGTTGCTGGGCATTATTATATGAAAAGATATATTCTAGTGTTTGTATGTCACAACTATTTGCACTAAGACTCTATTTGTTTCATAAGAGTAAATGATTTGAAAAATATTATTCTAAAAATGATCGTTTGTCTCTCTTACAAAAAAAAAATGAACAAAAAATATACTTGCTGTCTATGATAATCTTTAGACACATATTGCCTTTGAAAATAAAATATTCTATATCGACTAATTATTAGAAACGATCATTTTAGAAAAAAAATTATTTATTTATTTTCTGCAAAATAAACGGAGTCTAAAGTTAGGATGAAAAAGGCAAAAATTGAATAACATATGTGAATGTACAATGCAAAGTGAAGAATTATACCACGAATTTAATTGTTACATCTTTGAAAAAAAAAAGGAATTGGTCCGTTTAAAAAAAGTATTGGGGCTTGTTTGTTTACTATTGAGTAAATAGTAATTTTTTTTACTTTCTCACCAACCCTTTAAAATTTCTAAGTTTCAAAAAGTGATGTGAATACTTCTTTTTCCTTTCACTTTTGATTTCTTTTTTTGTTTGAGAGAGGCATCTGTACTGTCCACGCTTCATAACGGTTAATCCCTATTAAAAGGCAAACCTTATCTGCATAAGTAAAACATTCATGAACAAATAAATTATTAAAGAACCATTTAAATTAAGGGACGAAATTCATAAAAATTGTACTCGAATACTTCCGGGTCACTATCATCTGGAAGATTGTGCAATCACTTTATGTCGAGATCTCTTCCCCGGTGTCACCATCTTAATTGACTAGAAAAATTAGCCAACAACAAAAACCACCACCTTAATTTGCAGAAGAATCATGTCAGAAGTTAAGATTCTATAAGGAAAAATAGGAGAGAGCAAAAGAAAATCTATGACCTAAAAGTCTGACATCCCAACTCCACGTTAGTGGATCAACGGATGATAAAAAAAAACACGTGGAAAAAGAGAGATTAAAGAATGATTTCAAAAGAGGAGAGAGGAAATAAACAATGACCTGTTTCCATGTTATGACAAGCTTTCAAGCATCAAGAAATTTCCTGTCAAGTGTCCAGAACATGGCAAGAAGGCGGCCAATGCGTGGAAAAGAAACGCGAGTGACTAAACTTTTCCTCGTTCTTCATTTCTCCTCCTCCATGTTTTTAAATTTCTAACGATGTGTGTGCATGGTTAAAAAGTTGTGGGTTGGATTAAAACTTGCTTTCTTGTAGAGAGAGCCAAAAGATTTATATATATTAGATTATACAAACAATAATTCCTCAAAGAGCTTATCCTCAAAAGCTAGTTATTCACTTAATAAACTAAAAAGATTTATAAATGCATGCACCCCATTACATTTTGTTGACGTGGGACAACATATACATGATTAATATAAAAAAAATTGCAATTCAAATTAAAAATCTAGCTTTCTTAGAGAAAGCCTAAGGATTTTGTATTGTCCAAGACCCACGTACACTTTCCCCTTAGTATCTATTATAAATTAAATTATACACACAAAAACATCCCTGAAAGAAGTCTCCTTTAGAAACTAGTGATTTAGTTGGCAGACTTAAAAGATTTATAAATGTACACATCCCATTACATATCACCGATGCAGTATAGCTTATACATGATTTTTTAACATCAGTTTTTACAAGCACTCTGGTAACATGTCAAATTCTTCTTGGGTCTGCATTGGTAGATGCAATGACATGAGTTAAGTAAATATCATCAGTTCCCAAAACCCTAAAATGTTTTGCCTTTTTATAAATGAAAATCTCCTATTCCACCAAGAAACACTAAAGGAGAAATTTTGTTCGCTCTTGATTTCTCCTATTTCACTAAATGAGAAATGGCAAAGGAAATTGCTGTTTACATGCTGTATATATTGATTTGTTTTGAACTCTAGAGTTTAATGAGAAATTAACCATGCTGCATATTGTTCGTTAAAGACGTTGGAAATATGTCTTCGTACGTAGTTGATGATGGATAATATTTGGAGGGGCTGCGACTTCTCTTGGATTCGTACACATCACGACGATCATCATCATCACAATGAGGCCAAAATGCTTGAAATTATTCATCGCCAAGTGAATGAAACAGAACAGATCTCTTTCAAAATGATTGTATTACTAAGAAGGGAATGAAACCCTTAAAATTAAGCTTCTATTTGAAGAGTTCCAGCATGCCAAAAGATAATTTATTTATTAAAAAAAAAAAAAAGAGTTCTAGATCCTCTAGAAAGGATCTAGGTGTCCTTATCAAAAAGGAGGACAAAGCTACTAATTCATTTGGGAGTTCTCAGAATTCTCATGCCGTGGGGGAGGCTATAGGGGAGAAATTTTACGAATTGAGTATATATTATCAACCGAATTTAGACCTTTAAAAATGATAAATCCCACATCGATTTCATCAAACCTTACAATGTAAATTAAGGTTGGTATATATGCAATGAATTCATGAAAGCCTTGCTCCGCACGACAGGACATGTGGTAACAATTATGCATTGTCTACATGATTATTTTCTTAGTTTCTATGTTCTTTACTTGATTTTGACACACATGTTTTCCTCTTTCATTGAGGTGATAGATCTTGATCTGTGGTACAGAATACGTCCGCTTTTGACCAAAAACATTTCCACCTCTCATGGCAGAAAGTCATTCTCCATAATTCATTTTTTCATGTGCTGTTACCCAAGATTCAATATGTCACTAAGCTTCCAGATTGTTTTTCTTTTTGAGAGGATGAAACCGTGTCGCTTTAAATGAACGAAAATGTCAAGCTCTCAATGCTTTCCGGTTCCTGAAGACTAGAATTTTTTCGCCCACGGATGATGCTTCTAGAGTCCCTTCAGGAATTGTTCTCGGGGAGTTGATAGCCATTATATCACGAAGAGATACATTTCATCTGTGTATTAAAAAATTCTAGTGTTTGTATGTTACGCTTATTTGAGTTAAAATTATGACAAAATGTAGATCGTCCCATTCACGTAATCATCAGACAATGATTCTGCATGGATTATCTTGGAAGGCCCTCGGGGCAAAAGGCAAAAATTGAATGTCATATGTGAATGCACAATGTAGAGTAACAAAGTTTATCGTGATTTTTTTTTTTACATTTTTCTAAAAAAGAAAAACAGTGCTGATAGATTTTTGAAATTGGGGTAAGTATAAAAGAATATTGGGCTTGTTTGTTTACATTTAAGTTTTAAGTATAAAGTACTTTTATGCTTCCTCACCAACACTTAAAATATTGTCCAAGTTTCAAGAAAGTATTAAAAGAGTATATGTGCATCCACATGTCAATATTTGTATGCTGTGAATAGGTTTTGAACTATTAACTCTCATTTCATTTTTTTAATAATAATTTTTTAACACTTAACCAAAAAAAAATTTCTCATTTCATGTTAGAAAGTCCTTTATATTTCCTTTTATTCACATGCTAGCACCCAAGATTTTACGTTCTTACTAGATAAAATTAAATCAAGAAAATTCAGACTAAATTTGTCCACTTATGATACTCTCAGTATAGTATTCTTTTAGTTTGGTATAGAGGTCAATCCTTCCCAAACTTCCGAATGGTTAACCAACTTTAGAAGGCAAACCTAAATCACAAAAAAAAAAAATTAAAGTAAGGGGCTTTATTCAGAGAATTTGTATGTTGAATATTGCCTAATCACTTTCATGTGGAAGATTGTGCAATCACTCTAAATTTTCACTTTACTTGATTAGATAAATATTTTATAACGCATGTCTAGATCTCTTAACTAGTGTCGCCATCTAAATTGAGTAGAAAATTAGGCAACAAGCACCCCCTAAATGAAGTCAAGATTTTACAAAGAAAACCAGGAGAGAACAAAAGAAAGATCAATAACCTAAAGTTTAAATTTAGAGGGTTATAAAAAAAATGTTTTAAAAATTGACCTTCACGCTAGTAAATCAAAGGATGATTAAATAACCATAAAAAATAAAAATAAATGCAAAAATAGAGAAGAAAAAATGATTATAAAAGGGGAGAGAGGAAAATAAAATATGGCATTTTTTTCATAAAATGACGGCCTTTAAAGCATCAAGAAATTTCTTGTCAAGTGCAAGGACATTGAAAGATAAAAATGAGTGGAGAGATGTTGACTTTTTTACAATCAAAATCTCCAAGTCCACCAAGAAACGCTAGTGAAGAAGATTTATTCGCTCTTCATTGCTGCTTCCTCATTTTTGAAATTTCTATTCAATATATGTAGGTGTGGCAAAATAATTTCATTCACATAAAAGGAAATCTCTTTTATTGTATTATTATGACTAATTAAAATAGCTAGTTATCACCAAAAATTAGGTGAACAAAATTACCGATAATTGATTTCTAACCATTTCATAACCAAAAACATACAAAAGTCCAAAACCTTAGTGGATTCAAAAAGAATTCAACCATGCTAGTTTACCATATCGATAATAACTTTTAACTATTCATCCCTGTTACAATCATCCACTCAAAAAATATATATACTTCAATGAAGTGTTAATTTATGGTTAAATTTCAGATTTTATGACTATTTGTGTTGAATTCCTTTGATTATGATAATACGGTACTTCCTCTCGCCATGGTTAGTACTCCCAACATGTGCCCTTTCTAATATAAGATGAAAAAGATAAAAAGAAGCATCTCTCGACTCTAGATTTTCTTGACCTAATCTTGTCTTCAACCGAGATTCATTCAAAATACCAAGGTTGTCATCGTGAGTTTTGTCAAGAAGTATCTCTTTCTATTCATCTAAGCGTGGGGCTAGGGCCTAGCCAAGAATTTCCCCTCCTTTACGGCATGATTTGTACCTCCAAACCTTCTTTGAAAAAAGGAAAAGAAAAAGAAGATGAGAAGCATTTCTTTTGATTCTTGATCCTGGATTTGACTTCTTTCTTGTCACTCTTAACATGATCTTGCCTTCAACCAAGATTCATCAATCTTGCCTCCTATCAAGATTCAATTGAGAAAGCTGGAAATCAATGCAAAGATTACTTGAATAGATTAACTCATATTCCTACTAATTAATTGAAAATCGATATCAAAACTCAAGTGAAATATTATTCTAATGAATGGCCCAACTAAAATATACTTATTTATCATCCAATTGACTCCTACGCATTAAAAAAAAAACTCATTGATAGCGGATATTTATATTTGTCCATGACGCATATTGTCAATTACGTATAACTCGCACTCAAAACTTCAAAAATCTATTTCATTCAAATCATATATCGCTATCAATGTTTGTCGAATCCCATAGCTTCACAACGCTCTAAATTACTATTTTCTCAAAACTCCACTGCTTAATAACTCTTGAATCGAACATCGCAATTCAATGTTTACATAACTCCAAATTTATGGACTAATTTAAAAAATTACTCTGACTAGATAAGTTAATAGCTTGAATTCTTACCAAGCGATGCGAAATTGAATTGATTTGGCTTGTTGGGACGTCAGAAGTGTGTACTCTCTCTTCCTTCCCTCTTTTTCCTTGTTTTTGTGGCCGGTTGCTTCTTTTCCCTTTTACGCTCACATGCACATGCAGTAAAGAACAAGTGAAAGTGGGCTGAGTAACAGGCCTAAATTTTGTAGGGTTTTGGGCTGGGCTGGGCTGGGCTAAGCTGAGCCCGTCATAGTTATAATAACATAATGAAAGACTATTGTTTTAAGTGAACGAATCAAAGTTTCCCCCTGCATAAATTGAAAAGAAGTTAAAAAGCAAGGAGGAGGTTAAATGAAGAGCGAAGAAAAGTGCGTCACTGGTGTTTG
This sequence comes from Corymbia maculata, assembly GCA_014182735.1. Lineage (NCBI taxonomy): Eukaryota > Viridiplantae > Streptophyta > Magnoliopsida > Myrtales > Myrtaceae > Corymbia > Corymbia maculata. The sequence continues at coordinate 39,270,633 of CM024688.1, read as the reverse complement.
TTGGCGAACATTTTTGATAGGTTAAAAACAACTTAGGATTTTGGGAGCCAACAATAATTAATTGACTCATATCATTGACACATACCAATGTTTCAGACTTAAAAAGATTTTGATGTTGAAAGGTAGATATCTCCTCTCTAAAGTGTATCTAAAATGTGATGTTAAAAGATTATATATAAGTTGTCCCACATTGATTATTGGTGATGGTGTGCGCAAGTTAATAAACCTTTCAAGTTTATTAAGAATACAACTAGCTTTAAGGATGAGTTCTCCTAGAGATTATTGTACGTACAACTTAATTTAAAATAATTTATTGGAGGGAAAGTGTTCTATAGTACAAAATCCATAGGCTCTCTCTCCAAGAAAGCTAGTTTTTTTAATTCGATGCATTATTTTTTTTTTCTATCAAGACTTTTAATTAGTCGTAATAATATAATAACATAGATTTCCTTTTTATGTGAATGGAATTATTTTGCCACCTACATGTATTGAATAAAAAAAAATGAGGAATCACAAATGAAGAGTGAAGAAATCTTCTTCACTAGCGTTTCTTGTTGGACTTGGAGATTTCGATTATCAAAAAGTTGACATCTCTCCTCCGCTCATATTTTCTTTCAATGTTCTTGCACTTGGACAAGAAATTTCTTGATGCTTTAAAGGGCATCATTTGATGGAAAAAATGCCATTTTTATTTTCCTCTTTCCTCTTCTAGAATCATTCATCCTTCTTTATTTTTGCATTTTTTTTTCTTTTTTATGGTTCTTTACTCATCCTTTGATTCACTAGCGTGAAGGTCGATTTTTAAAGAGTTTTTAATAGCCCTCTTAATTTAAACTTCAAGATATTGTTCTTCTTTTGTTCTCTGCTACTTTTTTTTTTTTTTAAATCTAGACTTCGATCAAGATTCTTTCGTAATGCTGGGGTGCTTCTTGTTGCCCAATTTTCTACTGAATTTAGATGATGAGATCGGTTAAGAAATCTCAACATGCATTATAAAATATTTGTCTAATAAAGTAAAATAGAAATAGAGTGATTGCATGTAGCAAAGCTATAGAGTTGAGATAATTTGATGTAAAAAAGTCAATATCTCTCCTCTTAAAAAGTGATGTTAAAAGATCGTGTAAAGTTATCCCCATCGATGATCTATTTCAATGAGCACTCGTTTAAAGTTGTTCGAATTTTATGAACTAAATAGCTTGCTTTCAAGGATACGAATAAAAAAAAAAAATCTCTCTTTTCATGAGAATGGACTAAACTTTTCCATATACATAAAGTGAATAGAAATATAAAAACTTAAGGGGGTGAAACTCAGAGAGAAGGGTAATTCTTCACCGGTCTTTCTCCTCCATGCATCGTCTTTTTCCCATGTTCCTAAAATATAAATATCTACTGGGGCCTCTAAAAGTGATATTTAAAGATTCTATATAAATTGTTCTGTTTCAATAGTACCCAAGTTTATGTCTTTTAATTCCTGAAAAGTTAGTTATTAGCTTTCAAGGATGAGTTATCTAAGAGATTATTATTTGTTCAATTTAATTTATAAACCTTTAAGTTCTCTCTTGAAAAAAGTTAGTTTTTAATTCAATGAATATTCTTGTGGTGCGACTTTGAAATTTGAATAGAACTGTAACCACTTGAAAGAGGAGAGATTAAGGGCCAAGAAAAGTTCCTCTTGCTTCTGCTTTCCATGTTCTTGCACTTGGCTGGAAATTTCTTGATGCTTTGAAGGTCGTCATTTCATGGAAAAAATGTCATTCTTTATTTTCCTCTCTTCCCTTTTAAAATCATTCTTTCTTCTCTATTTTTACATTTAATTTTCTTTTTTATGCTTCTTTAATCATCCTTTAATTCACATGCATGAAGGTCAATATTTAAAATCTTTTTAATAACCCTCTTAATTTAAACTTTAGGTTACTGATTTTCTTTTGTTCTCTCCTATTTTTCTGCAATTCAGGTGGTGATTGTTGTTGCCTAATTTTCTGATCAATTTAGATGGCCGCACTAGTTTAAGAGATCTCCACACGCATTATACAATATCTGTTTGCTAAAATAAAATGGAAGGATAGAGTGATTGCACAATCTTCCACATGAAAGTGATCCGGCAGTGTTCAATGTACAAATTCTATGAATTAGGTCCCTTAATTTAAAAGGTTTTTCGTGATTTAGGTTGGTCTTTTAAAGATGGTTAACCATTCAAAAGCGTGGGAGGCATTGAGGTCTATACCAAATTAAAAAATATTATACTTAGAGTATCTTAAGCGGACACATATAGGATGAATCTTCTTGATTTAATAATATCTAGTAAGAATACTCAATCTTGCATGATAGCATGTGAATAAAAAGAATTATAAAGAATGACTTTCTAACATGAAATGAGAATTTATTTTTTGGCAAGTGCCAAAATATTATTTGTAAAAAAGATGACATGAGAATTGATAGTCCAAAACCGATTATTAACTTAAGTAGATAAAAGTTGATAAATCATATGAATTAAAGCTAGTAATTTCATATATCGGTTCAAGGCGTATTTATGAAACGTAAATGAAAGTTGGTAAAAGACAAGAAAAAGTTGGTGATTTGCATACTACAATTCATATGATTATAAAATTAGGTGAGCGAGCATGTTAGAATAGACTTTTACTATTTGCATTTTGTTTAATCTAACTTTTTTTTCATTAAAGTCGCACGACAACGTTATCTGGCCTAGTCAGCTGAGTTAAACTGGATTTGTTGTTGGAGGAAGTTGGAAAAAAATTTGTGAAAGAAGAAGGATTTGGTTAGATAAATTAAAAGTAGGCCTCACTAAACTGAATATTTTTATGCGCACAACTTGGGAAGGAACCAAGCCCACAAGTTCTTAGCGAGGACAGACTTTTTCCACCTTTCTTTAGATCGACGAGATGCAGAAGATGTTGGGCAGCAATAGCACACCCGGTTCCATCTGCCAACATTATTTTTTATCAAATCACGTCGATTTTTTGTTTAGGGTGGCACGCATGGAGAAAACGAGAATAATTGAGGTGGATGATTTACGTAATATAACATAATAAAATTAATTGACATCACACATTATGTCAGTTGATGATGTAATGTATGATGCTCTTAACTTCAATATTTCTTGTGTCAAGAAGTGTTCTTATCTTTCAAGTAATCCAGTTAGGTAATTGGCCCAATTGATGGCAGAAGACATTATAGTGCTACAAGTAAATCTCCTAAATTTGACGTAGATCAAGCTCAAACATTTTCTACAAAATAAATGGACTGCAAATAAAATGGTGGGTTCTATCTTAGATCTATTAAGAGTGTAAATTAGTGAAGTCCTTGTAAATTTTATATGATGCGAATTCTTGGTAAGTCGAAATTGGACTATTTTGCTTGTACTTAAGCAGCTAAGCTTGTGATGATCTCAACAGCTTTAAAACTCTCATATGTGGTCATACAGATATGGATTAAGATAGATGATAAGATGGGATTAAAAATTTCATTGGATTGCCGATGTGAATATATTTATGACCTCATCAAGTATTTGGTGCACTTAGGATATGACTAATTTTTTTTAAAACAATAAATAAATAAATAATTCGGTAGGGTGATCCTAATTCTAGGGATTGCTATCGCCATGATAGGCTTCGATTGATATTGGCGACCACCACCATGGTGGTCATTGGGAAGATGACCCCCGCATCGACGGCAAGCATGAAGGGGTGGGGGATCTCAGGCAACCATGGCATGGTGGTGGCCACCTACTAGTGTCGATCATTTTTTCTTTTGGGTGTTCGTGGGTTGTGACCCCATTGGGTTGATGCTGGCTCTGAGGAAGAGCAAGCTTCAAGCCTTTAACGGTAATGATGGCGTTGTCTGGTTGTTTTTCTTTACAATGCCTTTTATCCAATCCGGATATATTGCATTCCTAGTCCCCGATTTTCTTATCAAGCATTTTATTCGGACATATTAGGATTTATCTCATTCGACATCACCAATCACCTGAATGGATGGTGGAAGATCCTATTCGGACTCAAAGTTGGGCGGTAATCAAAGTTATGAAAACAAATTGAAAGCACCTAGTTAAGCAATTGATGGTTGTTTCATCTCGCATACGTAGTCATCACCATCCCACCTTCTCCGAAATCAGTTATCCCATAATGAAGCACTCGAATGTTTTAGAGTTTATTTCACCAATTTATAATTGTTTTTTCTCTCAAATGAGAATTAGGTGAACAAAATGATTGATAATTGATTTTTAACTATTAATAGCCAAAACATATAGAAGTCCAAAACCTTAGTCGATTCAAAAAGAATTTGACCTTGCTATTTTACCAAATTGATAATTGCTTTTAACTATTCATCCTTTTTACTACCATCTACTTAAAGAATATATATATACTTGAATGAAGTGTTAATTTATGGTCAAATTTCAGATCTCATGACTGTTTTGTGTTGAATTCCTTTGATGATGATAATATGGTGCTTCCTCTTGCTGTGATTAGGACTTCCAATACGTGCTTTTTTAATATAAAATGAAAAAGATAAAAGAAGCATCTCTCTTGATTCTTCTTGATTTTACTCCTTTTTTGATGTTCTTGACCTAATCTTGTCTTCAACAAGATTCATTCAAAAAATCAGGGTCGTCGTCGTGAGTTTAGTCAAGAAGTATCTCTTTCTATTCATCTAAGCATGAGGCTAGGGTTTAGCCAAGAATATTTCATCCTTTACGGAATGATTAACACCACCAAACTTTCTTTGAAGAAAAGAAAAGAAAAGGAAGGTGAGAAGCATCTCTTTTGATTCTTGATCCTTGATTTGACTCCTTGTTTGTTTCTCTTGACATGATCTTGCCTTCAACCAAGATTCATCAATTTTGCCTCCAATCAAGATTCAATTGAGAAGCTGAAAATCAACATGCAAAGGTTACTTGAATTGATTGACTCATATTCCTATCAATTAACTGAAATTCAATATCAAAATTCAAGTAAAATAATATTCTAACGAACAACTCAACTAAACTATACCTATTTATTGTCCAACTGACTTTAGAAACTCGTTTATAGCAGAAATTTATCTTTGCTTATCATGCATATTGTCGATTATGCGTAACTCACATGTGAAACTTCAAAAATCGGTTTCATTCAAATTATACGTCAGTATCGATTTTCGTCGAACTCCATATCTTCATCACACTCTAAATTATTATTTTTTGAAAACTCTACTGCTTAACAACTTTTAAATCGAATATCGTAATTCAAGGTTCATACAACTCCGAATTTATGGACCAATTTGAAAATTACTATGATTAGATGAATTAATAGCTTGAATTCTTACCAGGCGATGCGAAATTGAATTGATTTGGCTTGTTGGGACGTTAGAAGTGTGTACGCGAAAATCTCCCCCCCCCCTCTCTCTCTCTCTCTCTCTCTCTCTCTCTCTCTCTCTCCCCCCTCCCTCTTTTTCCTTGTTTTTGTGGCCGGTTGCTTCTTTCCCCTTTTACGCTCACATGCACATGCGGTGAAGAACAAGTGAAAGTGGGCTGAGTAACAGGCCTAAATTTTATAGGGTTTTGGGCTGGGCTGGGCTGGGCTGAGCCCGTCGTAGTTATAATAACATAATGAAAGATTATTGTTTTAAGTGAACGAATTAAAGTTTCCCCCTACATAAATTGAAAAGAAGTTAAAAAGCAAGGGGGAGGTTAGCGAAGAAAAGTGCATCACTGGTGTTTGTTGGTGAACATTTTTAATAGGTTAAAAGCAACTTAGGATTTTGAGAGCCAACAATGATTAATTGACTCATGCCATTGACATGTACCAATACTTCGGACTTGAGAAGATTTTGATGTTGAAAGATAAATATCTCCTCTCTAGAGTGCCTCTAAAAGGTGATGTTAAAAGATTATATATAAGCTGTCCCACATTGATTATTGGTGATGATGTGCGCAAGTTAATAAACCTTTCAAGTTTATTAAGAATACAACTAGCTTTTAAGGATGAGTTCTCCTAGAGATTATTGTACGTACAATTTAATTTAAAATAATTTATTGGAGGGAAAGTGTTCTATAGTACAAAATCCGTAGGCTCTCTCTCCAAGAAAGCTAGTTTTTAATTCGACATATTTTTTTTTATCGTGACTTTTAATTTAGTCATAATAAAATAATACCTTTTATGTGAATGAAATTATTTTGAGATTGCCAATCACCAATTGGATGGTGGGAGATCCTATTCAAACCCTAATTTGGACGGTAATCAAGGTCATGACAACGAATTGAAAGCAACCATCAACCATCAACCAATTGATTGTTGTCTCGTATCTAATAGCCCATCATCACCAAAGATCAGGCGAACAAAATTACTGATAATTGAATTTTAACCATTTCATAACCAAAAACATAGAAAAGTCCAAAACCTTAGTTGATTCAAAAGAATTCAACCTTACTATTTTACCAAATCGATAATTGCTTTTAACTATTTCTTCCCATTAAAGAATATATATATATATTCAATGAAGTGTTAATTTATGATTAAATTACAAATTTCATGACTGTTTTATGTTGAATTCCATTGACCATGGTAATATGGTACTTCCTCTCTCCGGAGTTAGTACTCCCAGCACGTGTTCTTTTTTAATATAAAAGGAAAAAGATAAAGAAGCACCTCTCTTGATTCTTCTTGATTTTCCTCCTTTCTTGATGTTCTTGACCTAATCTTGTCTTCAACCGAGATTCATTCAAAAAAATTAGGGTTGTCGTTGTGAGTTTTGTCAAGAAGTATCTCCTTCTATTCATCTAAGCATGGGGTTAGGGTTTAGCCCAGATTTTCCCCTGCTTTACAGCATTATGAGTACCTCTAGAGTCCAAACCTTCTTTAAGGAAAGAAAAGAAAAAAGAAGAAGCATCTCTTTTGATTCTTGATCCTTAATTTGATTCCTTTCTTGTTTCTCTTGGCATGATCGTGCCTTCAACCAAGATTCACTTGGAAAAGCTGAAAATCAACTTACAAAGATTATTCATCGTCCATTCAACTCTCATGCATTAAAAAAGAAACTTATTTATAACAAACATTCATTTTTATTTGTTACACATACTGTCGATTACGCATAATTCACATGCGAAACTTCAAAAATCTGTTTTGTTCAAACAATATTTCGGTATTGATTTTTGTTGAATCCCATAACTTCACAACGCTCTAAATTATTATTTTCTCAAAAATGCACCACTTAACATCTCTTCAATCGAATTGATTCGGCTTGTTGAGACGTCAGAAGTGTGCACGCGAAAATTTCTCTCTTCTCCTTCCCTCTTATTCCTTGTTTTTGTGGCCGGTTGCCTCTTTCCCTTTCACGCTCGCATATGCATCTGGTGAAGAGCAAGTGAAAGTGGGTTGAGTTGTTAAGGCCTAAATGTTATAGGTTTGTGGGCTGAGCTGAGCCCGTCGTAGTTATAATAATATAATGAAAGATTATCGTATTAAGTGGACGAATTAAAGTTTCCCCCTGCATAAATTGAAAAGAAGTTAAAAAGCAAGGGGGAGGTTAGCGAAGAAAAGTGCGTCACTGGTGTTTGTTGGTGAACATTTTTGATAGGTTAAAAACAACTTAAGGATTTTGGGAGCCAACAATGATTAATTGACTCATGCCATTGACACATACCAATGCTTTGGACTTGAGAAAATTTTGATGTTGAAAGGTCGATATCTCCTCTCTAGAGTGCCTTTAAAAGGTGATGTTAAAAGATTACGTATAAGTTGTCCCACATTGACTATTTGTGATAGTGTGGGCAAGTTAATAAACCTTTCAAGATTATTAACAATACAATTAGCTTTTAAGGATGAGTTTTCCTAGAGATTTTTGTACGTACAATTTAATTTAAAATAACTTATTGGAGGGAAAGTGTTCTATAGTACAAAATCCGTAGGCTCTCTCCAAGAAAGCTAGTTTTTTTAATTCGATGCATTATTTTTTTTTCTATCAAGACTTTTAATTAGTCGTAATAATATAATAACAGAGATTTCCTTTTATGTGAATGGAATTATTTTGCCACCCACATATATCGAATAAAAAAAAATAGGAATCACAAATGAAGAGCGAAGAAATCTTCTTCACTAGCGTTTCTTGTTGGACTTGGAGATTTCGATTATTCAAAAGTCAGACATCTCTCCTCGCTCATTTTCTTCTTTCAATGTTCTTGCACTTGGACAAGAAATTTCTTGATGCTTTAAAGGGCATCATTTGATGGAAAAAATGCCATTTTTATTTTCTACTCATCCTTTGATTCACTAGAAATTTCTTGATGCTTTAAAGGGCATCATTTGATGGAAAAAATGCCATTTTTATTTTCTACTCATCCTTTGATTCACTAGCATGAAGGTCGATTTTTAAAGAGTTTTTAATAACCCTCTTAGTTTAAACTTTATGTTATTGCTCTCCTTTTGTTCTCTCTTGGTTTTCTTTGTAAAATCTTGACTTCAACCAAGATTTTTGGCAATGGAGGTGTTCTTATCATTGCCCAATTTTCTACTGAATTCAGATGACGAGACTAGTTAAGAAATCTCGACATGCATTATAAAAGATTTGTCCATTAAAATAAAATGGAAAGTTAGAGTGATTGCACATACCAAAACTGTACAGTCAAGATAAGTTTGATGTAAAAAAGTTGATATTTCACCTTTTAAAAAGTAATGTTAAAAGATCGTATAAAGTTATGCATATTGATGATCTGTACTATCATGCGCGTTTAGAGATCATTTAATTCTATGAACTAAATAGCTTGTTTTCAAGGACAACAAATGAAAAATCACTCTCTTTTCATACAAATTGATTAAATTTTTCCATAATACATAAAGTGAATAGAAATATAAAAACAAGGAAGAGGTGAAATCAAGAGCGAAGGATAGTTCTTTGCTAGTCTTTCTCCTTCGGGCATCGTTTTCTTCCCATGGTCCTAAAAAAGCGATATCCACTCTCTAAAGGGCCTTCAAAAGGTGATATTTAAAGATTCTATATAAATTGTTCTGTATCAATAGTACCCGAGGATGATATGTGAGGATTTATATGTCTTTTAAGTCATGAAAGCTAGTTATTAGCTTTCAAGGATGAGTTCTCCGAGAGATTATTGTTTGTATAATTCAATTTATAAATGTTTAAGTTTTCTTTCCAAGAAAGTTAGTTTTTAATTCGATGTATATTCTATTACTGAGACTTAAAAAATTGAATAGAGATGTAAACACACGAAAGAGGAGAAATCAAGGGCCAAGAAAAGTTCTTCATGCTTCTCTTCCCCCCCATTGTCTTCTTTCCATGTTTTTGCACTTAGGAAATTTCTTGATGCTTTCAAGGTTGTCATTTTATGGAAAAAATGTCATTCTTTATTTTTCTCTCTCCCCTTATAAATCATTCTTTCTTCTCTATTTTTGCATTTTTTTCTTTTTTACAGTTCTTTAATAATCCTTTGATTCACATACATGAAGGTCGATATTTAAAATCTTTAATTTAAACTTTAGGTTATTGATTTTCTTTTGTTCTCTCTTGCTTTTCTTTGTAAAAATCAGTTAGCATTTTCATAATAGCGTCAGTAAATTATCACTAAGCGAAGGTAGTTATAGTAACATAATGAAAGATTATTGTTTTCTGTGAATGAATTAACGTTTTCCCCTGCCTAAATTGAAAAGTAATTAAAAACACAGGGGAGGACAAAATGAAGAGCGAAGAAAAGTGCGTCACTAGTATTTCTTGGTGAACTAGGAGAATTTGATTTTTGATAAGTTAACAACTTAGGGCTTTGAGAACCATCCATATTTACTTGACTCATACTATAGACACATATCGATACTTCAAACTCAAGAAGATTTTGATGTCAAATGATCAATATCTTCTCTCAAGAGTGCCTCTAAAAAGTGATGTTAAAAGATTGTATATGAGTTGTCCCACATTAGTTATTTGTGATGGTGTGTGTGAGTTTATAAGCCTTTCAAGTCTATCAGAAATACAACTAGTTTTCAAGAATAAATTATTTTAGGGATTATTGATGTATAATTTAATTTAAAATAATTCATTGGAGGGAAAGTGTTCTCTAGTACAAAATCCGTAGGCTCTCTCTAAAAAAGCTAATTTTTAATTCTACACATATTTTTCCTATCATTTCCTTTTATGTAAATCCATAGGCTCTCTCTAAGAAAGCTAGTTTTTAATTCGGCACATATTTTCTCTAGACTTTAGAGATGAAACAATATTCAATTGGTCAAATGGTTGTATTCAATTCGTTGTCATGACCTTGATTACCACCCGAATTAGGGTCCAAATACGATCTCCCACCATCCAATTGGATGATTGACGATGTCAAATGAGATAAATTCAGATATTTCCAAATATAATACCTAATAAGTAAATCGGGCACTAGGTGTGAGATGAACTAAAATTGAAAAGTAAAAGAAATGGCAAAGAAAACTTTTTAAGGAGAAAAATCGGACATCGACGCGACGCCTCCATCATCATAGGCGGCAACCGCCACCCATTATGCCTGAAGTTCTTCATTGGTTTGTCACGATGGATGCCCTCTGATTTCATCGCACTACACCAGCTCAACAATTGAGACTTACCACCATAGGGGTGGTCACCGAGAAGATGACCACCATAGGTGGTGCTCGCCATTAGGCCTATCGCGGCAATTGCAATCCCTAGAATTAGGATCATCCTATTGAGTTTTTTTTTTTTTGATATTTAATTGTTTTTTTGTTCAATCATATCTAAGTGCCCCAAATATTTAATAAGATTATAAATATATTCACATCGGCAATCTGATGAATTTTTAATCCCATCTTATCATTCGATCTTAATCCATATTTTGATGACCACAAATGAGAGTTTTAAAGTTGTTGAGATCGTCACAAGCTTAAGAACAAGCAAAATAGTCTAGTTTTGACTTATCATGGCCTCAGTATCACGTACAATTTACAATTGACTTCTCTAATGTATGCTCGTAATAGATTTTAAGATAGAACCCACCATTTAATTTGCAGGTTATTTATTTTGTAAAAAATGCCTGAGCTCGAACTTGAATTAAACCTTCTAATCTACGACAAATATAGGAGATTTACTTGGAGCGCTGTATAATGTCTTCTCTGGAATGTCCTCAATCGGTGCAATTACCTAATTAGATTGCTTAGAAGATAAGAATACTTCTTGACTCGAGAAATATTTAAGTTAAGAGCTTCACACATCACGTCATCAACCAACATGATGTGTGATGTCAATTAATTTTATTATGTAATATTACAAAAATCGTCCATCTCGACTGTTCTCGTTTTCTCCATGCCCGCCACACTAAACAGAAAATCGACGTGATTTAATCGCAGAATAGCTTGGTTGATAGAACCGGATGTGCGGTTGTTCCCCAATATCTTCTGCATCTCGTCGAGCTAAAGAAAGGAGGGAAAAATCTGTTCTCGCTGAGAAATTGCAGGCTTGGGCTGGTTTTTTCACCGGAATTCCTTTTCCTTCTCAAGTTGTGCACGTAAAAAAAAAATCAGTTTACTGAGAAATGATACCTACTCTAATTTATCTAACCAAATCCTTCTTCTTTCCAAAGATTTTTTCCAAATTCCTCCAACACTAAATCATGTTAAATTCAGCTGACTAGGGCAGACAACATTGTGATGCGACTTCGATAAGAAAAGTATTAAATTAACAAAACTCAAATAGTAAAAGTCTTTTCTAACAAGTTCAATCCCCTAATTTTATGATAACTTATTGTTAATTTACTAACGCAAGTATGAAAATGCTAACTCATTTTTATGGTATGCAAATCACCAGCCTTTTTCATATCTTTTACCAACTTTCATTTGCGTTTCATAATTACGCCTTGAACCAATATATGAAATTACTAACTTTAATTCATATCATTTATCAACATTTCTCTACTTAAGTTAATAATAGGTTTTGTACTATCAATTCTCATGTCGTTTTTTATACTAATAATATTTTGACACTTGCCAAAAAAAATTTCTCATTTCATGATAGAAAGTCATTCTTTTTAAAAAAAAATTATTCACATGCTATCACCCAAGATTGAATATTCTTGCAAGATATTATTAAATCAAGAAGATTCATCTATATGTGTCCACTCTAAGTATAACATATTTTAGTTTGGTAGAGACGTCAATGCTTCCCACACTTCCAAATGATTAGCCACCTTTTAAAGGAAATCATGAAAAACCCTTTAAATTAAGGGACTTAATTGATAAAATTTGTACGTTGAATATTGTTGGATCACTTTCATGCGAAAGATTGTGCAATCACTCTAAAATTCCATTTTATTTTAGTATACAAATATTTTATAATGCATGTCGAATTCTCTTTAATTGGTGTGGCCATCTAAATTGAGTAGAATATTAGGCAACAACAACTACCACCTATTGCAGAAGAATCTTGGTCAAAGTCAAGATTTTACAAAGAAAAGCAGGAGAAAACAGAAGAAAATCAATAACCTGAAGTTTAGATTAAGAGGGTTGTTAAAAAGATTTCAAAGATCGGCATTCACACATATGAATCAAAGGATGACTAAAGAACCTATAAAAAAAATTGAAAATAAAGAAGAAAGAATGATTTTAAAAGGCAAGAGAGAGAAAATAAAGAATGACATTATTTCCATAAAATGAGGAACATGAAAGGATCAAGAAATTTCCGGTCAAGTGCAAGAAAAATGGGTGGAGATTGGAGAAGAAGCGTGAAGATCTTTTCTTGGCCCTTAATTTCTCCTCCTACGTGTGTTTACATTTCTATTCAAGTTTTTGAGTCTCGGTGTTGAAATAAAAACTAGCTTTCTTGGAAAGAAATTAAGAATTTATAAGTTAAATTGTTATAACAATAATCTCTCCGAGAACTCATTTTTGAAAGCTAATAACTTAGCTTTCAAGACTTAAAGACATAAACCCACACACATCATCATTGGGTACAGTTCATATAGAATATTTTATATAGAATCTTTAAATATCGCATTTTAAAAGCCCTTTAGAGAGCAAATATCAATTTTATGGGAACATGAAAAGAAGATGATGCATGGAGGAGAAAGACTGGTGAAGAACTATACTAAGTATCCTTCGCTCTTGATTTCACCACTCCATGTTTTTATATTTCTATTCACTTCATATATAGAAAAATTTAATCCATTCATACGAAAAGAGAGTTACTTTTTATTTGTTATCCTTAAAAACAAGCTATTTAATAATGATCTATAAACACACATGTACCGATACGAATTATCAATGGGCTTAACTTTATACGACCTTTTAACATCACTTTTTAAGTGGAGAAATATTGACTTTTTTACATCAAAATTTTCTTGACTTTATAGCTTTGGGACATGCAATTACTCTAAATTTCCATTTTATTTTATTAGACAAATATTTTATAACGCATGTCGAGATATCTTGACGGATTTCGCCATCTAAATTGAGTAGAAAATGGCAACAACAAGCATCCATGCATTGCAAAAGAATCTTGGCTGAAGTCAAGATTTTACAAAGAAAAGCAGGAGAGAACAAAAGAAGAACAATAACCTAAAGTTTAAATTAAAAGGGCTATTAAAAATACTTTAAAGATCGACATTCACATTAATGAATAGAGGACGAGTAAAAAACCATATAAAGAAAATAGAGAAAAATGAATGATTTTAAAAGGGGAGAGGAACATAAAAAAATAGCATTTTTTCCATCAAATGACGCCCTTTAAAGGGTCGAGCAATTTCTTGTCAAGTGCAAGGATATTGAAAGAAGATAATGGGCGGAGGAGAGATGTCGACTTTTTCATGATCAAAGTCTAGGATAACTCATCCTTAAAAGCTAGTTGTACTATTGATAGGCTTGAAAGGCTCATAAACTTGCACATGCCATCACAAATAACCAATGCAGGACAACTTATGTATAATCTTTTAACATCACCTTTTAGTGGCACTCTAGAGTGGAGATATCGACCTTTCGACGTAAAAATCTTCTTGAATCCGAAGCATTGATATGTGTCGATGGCATGAGTCAACTAATCATGGTCAACTGCCAAAATCCTAAGTTGTCTTTAACTTATCAAAAATGTTCACCAACGAACACCAGTGATGCACTTTTCTTCGCTCTTCATTTGTCCTCCCCCTTATTTTTTAACTTCTTTTGAATTTACGAAGCGGGAAACTTTAATTCGTTCTCATAAAACGATAATCTTTCGTTATCTTATTATAACTGCGATAAAGTCTTGGTAGAAAATGTACTAACGGGCTCAGCTCAGCCCAAAACCCCAAAAAAATTGGGCCTTAATAACTCAGCCCACTTTCTCTCGTTCTTCACCGGATGTGCATGTGAGCGTAAAAGGGAAAAGAAGCAACCGGCCACAAAGACAAGGAAAAAGAGGGGAGGAGAAGAGAGAAAAATTTTCGCATACACTGCTAACGTCTCAACAAGCGGAATCTATTATGTTTTGCGACGCCTAGTAATAATTCAAGCTATTTATTCATCTAATCATACTAATTGTTGAAATTAGTCCATAAATTCAAAGTTGCGTGAATTTTGAATTGCGATGTTCAATTTAAGAGTTGTTAAGTGATGGAGTTTTGAGAAAATAATATTTTAGAGCGCTATGAAGCTAGGGGATTCGACGAAAATCAATACCGAAATACAATTTGAATGAAACAGATTTTTGAGGTTTCATGTGTAAGTTATGCATAATCGAAAATATGCATAATGGACAAAGATGACTATCCGCTTTCTTTAACACGTAGGAGTCCATCAGACAATGAATAAGTATAGTATAATAGAGCCATTCATTAGAATATTATTTTACTTGGCTTTTGATATCGATTTTCGATTAATTGATAGAGTTAGTTGATTCAAGTAATTTTTGCATTTTGATTTCCAGCTTTACCAATTGAATCTTGATCGAAGGCAAGATTGATGAATCTTGGTTGAAGGCAAGATCATGTCAAGAGAAACAAGAAAGGAGTCAAATCAAGGATCAAAAATCAAAAGAGAAGCTTCTCATCTTCTTTTTCTTTTTCTTCTTTTCAAAGAAGGTTTGGAGGTACTAATCATGCCGTAAAGGAAAGGAGGGGAAATTCTTGGCTAAACCCTAGCCTCATGCTTAGATGAGTAGAAAGACACTTCTTGACAAAATTCATGATGACAACCCTGGTTTTTTGAATGAATCTTGGTTGAAGACAAGATTAGGTCAAGAACATCAAGAAAGGAGTAAAATCAAGAAGAATGAGGGGAAATTCTTGGCTAAACCCTAGCCTCATGCTTAGATGAGTAGAAAGAGACACTTCTTGACAAAATTCATGACGACAACCCTAGTTTTTTGAATGAATCTTGGTTGAAGACAAGATTAGGTCAAGAACATCAAGAAAGGAGTAAAATCAAGAAGAATGAGGGGAAATTCTTGGCTAAACCCTAGCCTCATGCTTAGATGAGTAGAAAGAGACACTTCTTGACAAAATTCATGATGACAACCCTAGTTTTTTGAATGAATCTTGGTTGAAGACAAGATTAGGTCAAGAACATCAAGAAAGGAGTAAAATTAAGAAGAATGAGGAAAAATTCTTGGCTAAACCCTAGCCTCACGCTTAGATGAGTAGAAAGAGACACTTCTTGACAAAATTCATGACGACAATCCTAGTTTTTTGAATGAATCTTGGTTGAAGACAAGATTAGGTCAAGAACATCAAGAAAGGAGTAAAATCAAGAAGAATGAAGGAGATGTTTCTTTTATCTTTTTCCTTTTATATTAGAAAAATAACACGTGTTGGAAGTACTAACCACAATGAGAAGAAATACCAAATTATCATGTTCAATGGAATTCAACAAAAAACAGTCATAAGATCTAAAATTTAACCATAAATTAACACTTTATTGAAGTGTATATATTCTTTGAGTAGGTGACTGTAATAGGGATGAACAGTTAGAGCAATTATCAATTTGGTAAAATATGCAGGGATGAATTCATTTTGAATCGACTTCAACATCATATGTAATTTACAACAAACTAATTTATGTTCGTAATAGATTTTAAGATAGAACCCATCATTTAATTTGCAATCTATTTTGTAGAAAATGTTTGAGCTCAAGCGCAAATTCAACTTTTAGATCTTGGCCAAATTTAGTAGATTTACTTATAGCATTTTATAGTGTCTTCTATAGAATGCCATCAATTGGGCCAATTACCTAACTAGAACGTTCGAAAGATAAGAATATGTTGGTAAATTTTCCCGTGCACATGGGCCTCCACATGCTTTACTTACATCATATTTCGACGTGAGTCAATGGATGTATCGACTAAATTTAGTCGAATATAATGTCAGAGGGACTATATTAGAAAATTTGTGAAAGCAATAGAACATGGTTAAATAAAACTCAAAGTGCACATATGATTTGAAAATATGTAAAGGTATAGAGATGACAAGTAGAATTCATCCCAATAATAAATAATGACTTGCAGGATATTATTAGTAGTATAGTTCAAACCTACTTATCAATAGCTTCTTCAATTTAGCACGTCTCTTAAATTATCTGCATAAATTTTAAAACCATTTTTTTTCTTTTCATAAAGCTCTAAAAATATATTATATTACTATAATGGACTTGAGTAGATCTTTAAAAGGCTTAATGTAATAAGAGGTGAAAGTCCATCTTAGAGTGAGAGGTCCCCCTTACCTTCCGTATTTTTTGGGTGAATGGAAAGAAAAATATTTATTTACAATAAATAATATAATATATGTGAATATCGATATATTAAAAAAGAAATGCGCCCGATTGAGCACCTCTACTGAAGGGATCACTTGCAATGCCCTTAGATTTTGAAAAATGAATTTCTTTTTCTCTTACATTCCATTACTATACAGTCCCACCTACCCCCTTTGGATTTTGCTTGATTGTACCATATACGTGCCATATTTTAATTTTTATATATCAGATGGGAAAAGAAGAAAAGAAAATTCAAGCACACGTGAACCGTACGGACTGATATTGCTGACCACCCGGTCATGTCAGTCCCCGCAGGTCCAGGCCCACCTGTCCTTTGGGCCGGTCCGTAATCACGGCGGGTTGGCGGCCAATCGCGATCCCCCCACTTCGAGGATCGTCCGCCGACGATCCGTCACACGTGGCGAGATCACAGAGCTCACCCCACCGCCCCCGGCCCCGGCCGGGCCGGCCCGCGCCTCCCTCAAAACGACGCCGGAGGGGATATTCCCAATCGAACCCCATCAGATATTCGGCGAGGGGGAACCGCTCCAGCCTTTCCCGCCTCACCGCAACGCGCCAATCGCCACCGCCGAATCTGCGGACCCCTCCAGAGTCGGCTAAATCGACGGCCACGATGAGCCGCGGGGACGTGCGTGTCTGAGCGCGGGAGCACGAGCCCCGGAAGTCGGTTCGGTTCGGTGACTTTTCTCCGAACCCAAAAGTGACGCAAGCCCTAACACTTTCGCACTTCTATAATCTTTTGACATTTTCCTCACGTGCTCGAAAACGAGGACGGGCCCAATCTAAAACGAAGAAACGTCGTCGTTCTCGGACTCGCGAGGGTCCATCGTCTTCGCTCTCTCCGTTTAAATTACGCAGAGCCCAAGGCGAAGGTGGAGCGAGTGCTCTGAAGGGAAAGTGAAAATTCCGAGGGAAGGGAAAATCCGCCGGAGTCGGCCGTGAAATCTGCGAGGCCGGGGGCGTTGGCGGTGTCGGAGAGGCTTCGATTTCGGCTCCGCGCGTCGTTCTGTGGTTGCTTCTGCGCGAAGTCTTTCGATTCTCGGCTGCTTCGTTGAGGCGGTCGGATTGAAGAATCGATTTGGACGCGGAGGGGAGGGGAGGGGAGGGGAGGGATGCAGACGGAGGCGAGGGTCGGGGTCGTGGTGGAAGGAGGCCAGAGAGGGATTGGCTCCGGGCACGGGAGCCTCGCGGCGGTGGACGGCAAATGCTCGCAGAAGCGGCAGCATCAGCAGCAGCAGCAGCAGTCGCAGATCGGGACGGTGTCGCAGCTGCTCGCCGGCGGCGTAGCTGGGGCCGTCAGTAAGACCTGCACAGCTCCCTTGGCGCGGCTCACCATACTTTTTCAGGTTGATCTTTCCCCCCTCTTTAGAGGGATATCCGGTCTTTCTTCTAGTTTAAGAACATGGAAATATGGTAGGCTTTCCTGTTTTGGCTTGGACTCGTGTTTTTGGCTGTAGTCGTAGATAGGAGGGGCTCGTTGTGTGTGCAGGTTTTGACGTGCTGGTGTGGATTCACCTTCTGTATCGTTCTTTCAATCATTCTCTTCTTTCCGGAGGATGGAATTTGTTTTGTGACATTCATTGGATTTTCCGTTCATAGTTGCGTAAGGAGGAGCAGCTAGCTATTCCCCACGGATCTTCAAGAAACTTGTTTTAGCTTTTTTGTTGAGTTTCAATTCTGAATGATGAAAATACAGTTGATGTGGTAATTAAGAAGGGCATGGACAATCTTGTCACATTGACTCAGCCAGGCAATCCATGAGTTTTATCATTGAAAAAGTATGCTACCACTTTAGGTTTATGTAGCCCCAAACAAGGCGAGAGTAGGAGACAGTTGATGCTGATTCTAGTACTTGGATTTGACCTTTAGTTGGATCAAGGTCGTATATTTGATGCAGGAGTTTGTTGCTAAGGTTCTTCTGCTGTAGGTCAGATTTATTTGGTCTACAGAGTACGGCAACTTAAATGGCTGGATTTTCTTTAGTTGTATGTGCTATCTAACAGGAAGTATGGATCAAGTTAGTTTGACCTGCATTGTTAGGCCGGGTGCCGCTGATGGTTAGCAAGGACTGTAGGATTATTCAAAATTCCTATGAGGGGCATCAAGTTTTTTATCATGACCTGTGAAGAAAACCAGGGCAGTGCAATATTTATTATATGGCTTGGAAATATAAATAAATTTATTGTGTAAAATCTGCGACTTTTTACATCGTTTCAACACATTTATCGTATGTTGAGAATTTCCCTGTGGGCACCCTCTAACGTCTTCTATTTATGTATCTCATGGAGCTTGTGCTTTCAATTGTTCTGTGATTAGAGTGCAAATCAGTGCAAGTGGAGTTGTAGGCATCTAGGATATTGAGTAAAGTGCTATTTCTCGGACAGGTATTTGATTGCTGTAATTACCACTTATTGGCCAATCTGCTGATACTTTTATATGCATGTTCAGGTGCAAGGTATGCATTCTGATTTAGCAACTCTAAAGAAGGCCAGCATATGGCATGAGGCTTCAAGGATTGTGCGTGAAGAAGGATTTAGAGCTTTTTGGAAAGGGAATCTAGTCACAATTGCCCATCGCCTTCCTTATTCTTCTGTAAACTTTTATACTTATGAGCAGTATAAGAAGGTGCTTAACTCGACTAGCTTCTGATGTCATCTGATTTTATCATTTAGGGGTTGCCTTATGCAGCTTTTTGATTGGTTGAACTATCTTTCAGTTGCTTCGTATGATCCCGGGAGTTGAAAGTTATAGGGGAAATATGAGCACAGAGCTTTCCATACATTTTGTTGGCGGTGGTTTAGCAGGAATGACAGCTGCAACGGCTACATATCCCTTAGATCTTGTCAGAACACGTCTTGCGGCTCAGGTATTTCAGTAGACATTTGGTGTAAAGGCCAAGAGCTGAAGGCTTTCCTTTTTATGGTTGCTTATGTCTAGAGTTTGATGGAGGCTTCATTTGTGTGTTTGATTATGCTGATGACATTCTCCTTTTATAATTGTGCTACTCGATTCAAAAAGCATTTAACATAAACCAGTTTCTTTTTCTTTTTTTTCCTTTTCTACTTTTTGGTATTGTCATCAAATTGTTCTGAAGTCTGGTTCATTCCTACTCTTGTTCTGAGGGAAAATTGTTGCAGTTTTTTGTAGAATTACATGTTTTTCATCCCTTCATTCCTTGGTAGTGAATTCTTCCAGTTCTTAAGTTAATGAAGATCTATTATCTACAATCAAACCCGATCTACCTATTGCACATTCATCATTCCTTTCGATAGGAAAAAGACTCAAAAATTTGCATTAATCAGCAGTTGCTAGTGACATTCGGGTGCTTTAGTAGTGTTTCTACATGGGCAACTTGATTGGGCCACACTTGGTTCTGTACTTGTCTGAGCTTAGAATCTTGTGTTTCTTAGGAACTTCTGCTTTCTCTGTTGTGTCTTCATTGAAACTTTTACCATGTTATGATTCTCAAATTGCTTTGATGGCTGTGAAGTTGTACTCTATGAATTGTATGTTTGTCCCCAGTTTGTAGAATGTGAAATTTATTGATCATGTACTCATACTGATTTATTGTCGTTTCAATAAAAAATTTGCAGACAAATGTTATCTACTACAGAGGTATCTGGCATGCTTTAGGAACAATAAGCAGAGAAGAGGGCATATTAGGACTTTACAAGGGACTTGGAGCGACTCTTTTGGTATGTGCTTAGTTTTTATTTTGCTCAGTACTTAGGCCGTATAACTCAATTCTTGACTATTTGTTTATCATTGTTCCAGAGTGTGTGCCCCAGCATAGCTATAAGCTTTTCTGTGTATGAGACCTTGAGATCTTCTTGGTGGTCACATAGGTGAGCCTGAGCACATTGCCAGTTTATTTCTTTGATGTTGTTTGATTTCCTTTCCTGACAACAGTAGTTGCATGAAATTTTTTTTTAATGCTAAATGAGCTTTCTAACATTTCAACCAGGCCCGATGATTCCACCGTTGCTGTTAGCCTGGCTTGTGGCAGTCTTTCTGGTATTGCATCTTCAACAGGTGAGTAATCTGTATGACTAGAATATTGCATACTTATGGATCATATATAAGAGCTGCTTCCCGAAGTGTGTATTTCACTTCTTTCTATTTTTCCAGAATGTCATCCTCACATAATGATTCTCATGATACTAAATCATACAGTTCCAAGTTCTAGGGATCGCTGAGTTTCATTTGGTTATGGGTTAAATGACTACTTCTAGTGACACCCTTCTTCAGAAAATGTAGTTACTATTCATAGATCTTATATCCTTCACAGTTTGCACATCTTCAGATTACATAGTTTTAACATAAAACTGAGTAGTTAATTCGTGTAGCTTTTGTCATGCTTTTGATGCAGAGACACAGGTTGTGGTCCAAGCTCTGCACTAAGTTTCTAACCTGACTGACTCATAGAACCAGAGAGCCAGAGTGGCGTTGTTTTTTATCTGGCATTTGTGGATTTTAGTAAGAAAACAAGAAATTATATCCTGTCTTTCATCTAACTGTGTTCTATATGAAAACCTGTGATTAACCCCTATCTCTCCAACATTTCCCGGGTTAATCATCTCCCAAGATGCAGTCGGTTCCATGATTTTGGTTGTTATGCAGCCCTCCAAGTGAGAGGTTTCCTCAGTGAGGTATGCTTCTCACTTAGGCTTGCTGAAACAGTTGATTAACGGGTTATGGAATCCTTCTAGCATCACCATGTATCTCTGAGTTGTAATATGACTTATTGGGAATGATAGAAATTTCCTTTCATTTAATTTGCTACACTCAGCTGTCTCTCTGGAAGTGCTAGTTGTGTACTTGGTGAAGTCCCGCTGAGATACTGTAGTTAATAGATAAATGAATCATAAGAAATAAGATGGCAAAGACTAGTGATTCTAGTTTGATAGAGAAGATATGTGCCACAAGGTGTGGACTGCACGTATGTAAGTTTGTGCCTCACCTTCCTGTTTATATACTGGTTAGGTGTCCACCCGATGAGTAAGTTTCACCACCTAATCTGTTGTGATGTGAACTTTCTCTTGGCTTGCCTTATTCCATTTGTGGAAAGATAAAGATTGTTGAGATGAAGAGCTTGCTTTGAAAGCTAATAATAGAGGCCGAAGTGTGTAGGAAAACAATATCATTGGAACATGTCAGTTGTGATTTATCTGCCAGAGCATCTAGCTGGACAAAATTCAGAAAGTCATTTCCATATCATTGTAGTTTGCATACTCATTGGCAATTCCTATATGTATTACTAACTCAATTTCAGAGGTTGCTTTGAGCTTAAAATAGATCCGATCTTGACAAAAAATTTCTGCTCTTATAATCTGCAGCAACCTTCCCATTGGATCTTGTGAGGAGACGGAAGCAGTTGGAAGGAGCAGGTGGCCGAGCTCGGATATATCAGACTGGAATATTCGGTACACTTAAGCACATAGTCCGGAATGAGGGATTTCGTGGCTTGTACAGGGGGATCCTTCCTGAATACTACAAGGTGGTTCCGGGCGTAGGCATATGCTTCATGACCTATGAAACGCTGAAAATGCTTCTTGCGGAAATTGCTTCTGATTTGTAGTGTCGCTGCAAATTCCTGGATGCCATTGACTGAGGGTGAAGGAGGTGGTGGATCATAGGAGCATGGTGCTGTTTCCACTCCCTCCGAATTGGCTTAGGGTGATTTTGTTCGATGAGTTTCCTCATGGCAGTTCAAAGCACCGTGCACTGCTGTTTGGAGCTATTTATCCTTGTACAGTATACGTGCAACATGTTACACGTCTTTAATTGCCAGCATCAAGATAGTCACAAATGTGCTACCTCAATGGAAAGTCATTTCTTAGTTCATCTCTCTCTCTCATATACACCCGATTAAAAGGGCTGAAATTGTGTATTCTTGTGTATTTTGGCCTTTGTGATAATTCACTGACATTTGATCCAAAGATTATTCCACTGACAAAAGGAAGAAGAGCAAGTCCCTCACGAGTGCCATCAGCGAGACTCCTCATCGTGAACAGATGAAATGATGACCTACATCTTATATGTCGTACCGATCCACTTCCCTCTTTTGGTTAGTCGCATTCATTTGGGTTTACATATTACTTATCATTTTCAGTTTAAATTTCGGTTTAGACCGATAGGATGCATGGCAAAACAATCCCTGACGAGATGAGAAAAATCAATGAAATGTGCTTCTCATTTGAGTTTTAAGCCCGAAACAGCTGTTCATGTCCCGTTACCATTTGTCAAGTCAAAAGCCAAAACTGAATATGTAACCAGATAATGAATATTATTAGCATTGTAAACATTCATCTTTGAGAACCCCGCAAAAATTCAGGGGGGCGTTTACAATTTGCCACGGTCCACTCAAATTTCAGAAGCCGAAAGCATTTCCAATTCACGCAAGCAATTGGAGAGGTCGCATTGTGGGCGACGAATGCTTTCACAAGGGAAAAAGACCTGTGTATTTAATGTGGTCCAGAGTACGTCGCAGACCATACTTATTAACTGCGGCATTGGCAGCCCTGAAACCTCCTCCATATGCTGGGGAAGCGTCGTTGGCAATTTGATGCTTGAAAAACTCACCGAGTTTCGTTTCAACAGTAGACTTCTCACCTTTCTTGGAAGATGTAGAAGATGAGGAAGCTGCCGATGTAGATGGCGCGCTTCTGTATCCAGGCATGACTTCTGATTCAAGCCACATGTACGATAGTACTTGACATAGACCTTCTTCTACCTCAGGATTAAGATTGCGGTAACCTGCGAATATAAGTTTAAAACTTCAAGATAAGCCCCATTTGGAAATGCAACCACCGGAAGATGATGCTGCAGGGTAGAAAGTGTTGACCTTTAAGGCGTAACCATCCATGCATTAACTCATGCGCAAGAATAGCACCGGTTAGCAACCTACAATCAGCAACGAACAGTTAGATTTCTAAAACATTAGACAAAATCAAGGTGATATGCATTAAGTTTCGCATCTTTAGCATCCGCAACTTTCTTTTATAAGTGGTTTCCTTTCTGCATCCTCCGTTTTCAGTGAGATCTCAGCCAGTAAATACATTTCCGGATGCATGTGCATGTCAACTTTTCCTTATATTCTAGCTAAATGCGAGGTGGTTTTTAGTACAACAAGAGAAGCCTTCAGAGTCCCGTTATGTCTCCAACAAAAAATTCCTTTCCTTGAGAAAAATTCATCCGTTGATCTATACTAGAAGTTTCATTAGCACAAGACCGTTTTTATGAAGCTCTATGTTGGGAGAGTCTCTCTGTCATGGCTCAATGGGACTTCCTAACAACAATGCATTGGAAAAATTCAGACCGTCTGCTTAGGAAGACTCGCCAAATATGTGGTTGTTCGTCAACTCATCCTTAGAAAGTCTTCTGACCTTCTAATTTTTAAAACATGGATATGAAGAGCTATTGTGTTCTTAATAAATATATACATTACTTTGCGAAACAAAAGCTTTTCAGTCACACTTACCTGGGTAGACCGTAAAGAACAAGAATGGCAGTAACTTCGCATTTCCTTGTCAACTTCTGGGCTTGAGTTCTCATTCCAACAAGCCTGTTGCCTCCAAATCTGGGCCTTCTGTGAACCTGAACACAAAAGCAATGAAATGAGTGTAAAATTAAATGACTAAATCTTGCTCGAGAATTTACTATGGATTTCCCGAAAGAAAAATCAGTAGATGTCCACTATCATACACTGGACACGGTTTGCTCCTCAGAAAGACATAAACCCCTTGTCTCAGGCATGTGATGGTGGCCCTGCAGAAAAACTGGCATCAGGAATGGTGTGCCAACTTTGAGAGAAAACCCAAATCTCATAACATGTCTTACATTTTTTTCTCCGACAATAGCCTCGTTAAGTGCTTGTCTTTCAACCAAAAGCATTGGGATTTGCTGATCCAATTTCATGTTCATTCCTTCATAGAAGTCTCTGATCGCATGATAAAGTGGTTGACAGTCACCAGTATCCATGATTGCAGATTCCATGCACTCTAGGCATAATCTCCGTCCATCTCCCAAAGATACATATGTTGAGTTCCATGACTGTCGGTAGTTAAAAGAAATTTCAAAAGAAAGAAAAACGAAAAAAATGAGTACGGTTGCTTCAACACATTTCAAATTTACAATCCCTAAGATTGTGGGAAAAAAGCATGGCATTGCATTTACTTGTGCTAGCCTAGACCAGTACCTCCAAACGCTCACAACTACAACATCGAGCCGTGTTGTCATGCTCATGCGATGGACAGTACTTCTGGGTCCAGAAAGGATGGCATCTATACTCAATCAAACCAGCTTCATTTGTTGGGATCTGTGAAATGAAATGGAACCTTACAATAGAATCAATATGCAAAAGACTTAAGTTACCTTAATGCTATACTCTCTTGAAGTTGTATAAACATAATAGACAAGAAAATCTTGGACTTAGCTTCTCTCACTTCAGTAGTATACATTTTTAACCAATCCCAGGTCCACATACAGAAGGCTCAATTAGCAAGATATTTTTGAATGAAATCGCTCGTTACAATTTCACCATGTCAATTTCAAAAGTTAGAAGCGATCTCTTAATATCGTAGAGCAGTTCAGTGAAGAGTAGGAACTTTATTAGCTCCGAACATGACCACACAGGGGACGTCAGCATTGTGCATAAAAGGACAGCTATTGCAGTGATGTAATAATACTTGAAAAGAAATAAGTGTCATAAGCTTAGTAACAATTTCTTTACGAAATGTAAAAACAGCAAATATTTGTCATGTAAGATGTGATAGATTGTTCTTACAAATTGATGGCACACTTCACATTTTGGATGTGACAACTCCTTGAAGCAAGACTGGTGATAAGGACACTTTCCTGCTAATGAAAACTTCAATCAACAGAAAAAAGGGCTAGTAAGAGCTACCAGATTGAAGTTCCAGAATGAGACATATTCATGTCAAAGTTGACAGTGCCAGACTGACAAAAGAAATACTGAATATTCACATGTCTTGTAGACTGTAAACAGCTTGAGGGTAAATTCATAGGCAAAAAGAGGTAAGAAATGTCGAGGAACTACTTACCTCATATTCTGTAATGGCTTTCCCACAAGCACGACAGCAAAAGCATTCTGGATGGAAGAAAGTTCCCATACATCCCAAATAGTTGCCATAAATTATTTCACGGTTGCAGCCACCACATACTCTGTACCGGTAGAACAAAGTCAATTCATGAAATGGTCTCGCGACATTTCAAGTCCATAGGACAATAGTGCACAATATCTGCATAATAATTTTTAACTCTTCGTAACCGAACGAACTTGAGGCTCTCTGTCCATAATGACAACTTGGTTCAAGTCGATAATGACATAATGATCCAGTTTACTGAAATCAACTTTCCCATGCTACTTTGGCAAATCCAACATTTGTTTTCAATCACAATCAATGAAGTAAAACCCTCTGGACACCAAGTGCGCTGAAAATTTTCTTCTAGTTCATGATAACCAATATTATTCAGAGTAAGATCTGACTTGGTCAGCACTTCAGTCAATTTTACAAAATTTGCCAACCTGATTATGGGGGCAAGAGAAGACCTTTCAACATTTTAGACAGCAATATTGGAATGTTAAATGACCTTAGTCTATCAAAGACACACTTTTGACTGCAAATTACCTATATCCTAGTCCTTGATAATATTGCGTAGGTGAGTGAGGACGGTATGAAGGTGCATCTAGACGATCATTAAGCTCCCTAGCAGCGTTTGCATCATCATCTGTCCGCCATCTACACCCTGGCAAATTCGCGACATGGTTAGACACTACTTTTGGAAGGGGGGGAGAGCGAGAAGTGAGAGAATTATTTAATAGCCTCAGACCAAAATACGAAAGTCAAACCTACCATTTTGCCGCCTAAGATCTTCAGCTGAAGAAAGTGCAACTGCTCTGTCAGCATCCTCTTTTTCCTTGTCACCTCTAGAGTGATCATCCTGATGATGTTCATCAACAATAAGGAGGGGATTACTGAATACAAAAGCGAAATATCATAAACTTCACGGCATTCGGGAAAGCCAGCTGGTGTTAAATGGTGAGCAATGTGCAGACGAATATTTTCCCAACAGACAGTGGCAATGATGATAAGAATAACAGGGAGTTTACCACTGATCTAGCAGGGGCATGCCAAACCATGTTCTCATCGCCCAGATATTGTGGATGGCGACGACCCCCTCCTCGCCCAGATCCACTCTTAAAGAGTTTCCCCAGCCATTTCATAAAACGTGATTTTCTCTCTGCGTATGAAGACACAAAGTCCCCTGCTTAACATAAAAACCCATCCAATAAACCCCCATCTATGCATAAAAGATATTGCGTTGCACACCACTGTAAAAAAAGAATAATTTAACTCACGTCATCTAGCTAGCAAGGAGCTACAGAGAATCCACATAAGAGCTAGGAAAAAAATAGGCAAGAAACGCAGTGGAGACTCCCAAAGTAGGGTGAAAAAAGTAAAACCCACATGAGCCGATCGATCAATTTATACACTTCATCAAACGAGTAAGCGGCGGCGGCAATTATTCGACCACCACAAAGTACCAGAAACAGGGGCCACGTCGCGTACCGTAAATACAAGGCTGAGAATGATGGTTGACGCTCGAAGAAGGAGGAGCCATGTTGGGAACCGCGAAATATGGACAGAAAGTCGCCGGAGCATAAACAGAGCAGGAGCGAAAAGGGGAAAGGGGAGGAGTTGAAAAAAGGGAACAGGGCGGATGGTTGGGGTGGGGAGAACAAAAGAACGGAAGGGAAAGTTGGAGAATGCGGATTGAGCATCATCAAAGAAAGACCCGGAGGGAGGGCGACGCGGAAAAAGGAAAAGCAGGAAAGAATCTCTTTTCTTTTCTTCTTTTTTCCGAGGCAGGGCAAAGGAATTGTTAGCTAGATGTAAACGAGAGATGGGTTGGCGGAACTTCTTCTGATCTCTCTACTTTTTCCCCCCCCCCTCTCCCCTCTCTGGAGGAGCGTGGTGAGGGGGCGGAAGATTCTTGGCTTGAGGAAAGCGATCAAGAAAGTAGCAGATATATGTCGGCCGGCAAGAATCTCGAAGTGAGGGCAGAGGAGGCATGGAGGGAGGGGGCGGGAAAGCAACGGTGGACGACAGGGAATCGCCGAAGAGGGAATCGTCCGATCGACACAGCAACGAAGGAGAGAGACAGAGAATATCTTCGGCAGGTGTCTGGCCTTTGCTTGCTTTCCTGTGCTACAGTGCAGGGAGGGTTTTTCGAAATCTTAAAAATAGAAACTTTTGCCGCGTAAGTTCCAGGAAGCTTTCGGCTCGGCCCGACTTCTTTATTCCTTTGCCATGAAGAAGAAGAAGAAGAAGAATGACGGCAGACAGATGACCGTCGATTCGTTTCGACAGATCTTGATTTTCCATCTACCTTTGTGATAGATTCTCCTACAATGCTTGATCATGGCGGCCCGACTTATCTAGATGCCCGTTTGCATTTCTCGATTATTATTATTATTATCGTGATTATTATGTCAATCAAATTCATATCACGATAAAGATGCGATTCCAAGTCATTGCTTATTAGTTCGATTTGGCTGAGGATATTTTAAATGCGTCATCTTGAGGCCAAAGAATAGTGGAGATCAAATTTATTCGAAAGCGAATGTTGAAATTTGTATGACCAAAAAAGGGAACAGTGTTGTCTGTCACTTTTACTTTACTTTTGTGCCGAAATTTAATATATCATGTGAATTTCGAAAATTTGTGTGAAAAAGAATAAAGGGTGTGCGTGAGTCCATGCGTCAGCATTTGAGTGTTCTTAAAAGTTTCACAAGTTCTGTATTTAAAAAAGGGTCAATTCCAAAAAAAACCCCAAACTTTAGATTTAGTCCCAAATATATCCCAAACTTTTTTTTTGTCTCAAGAAAAACCCCAAACTTTAGGTTCGAGTCCCAAATCTGCCCGAACTTTTCTTTGTCTCGAAAAAAACCTCAAACTTTAGGTTTAGTCCCAAATCTGCCCCAAACTTTTCTTTAATCTCGAAAAAACCCCAAACTCTTAATTTATTCCCAAATCTATCCCAATTTTTTTTGTCAAAAAGAAAATCATCAAATTTTACTATAATCCTAAATTTGCCCTCATTAGCCTCTGTCCAAAAGCCGTATTAGTAATCCCTAATTTTTTATATCCTAAAATGGTTTTATTTTGAAAATAATTTTCTATAACATCTTGTTTATGTGTATTTATTATCTATGTGGAAATGCCATGTTAAGTTGGGACTAGACCATGGGGTATATTTGAAAACAGATAAAAAATTGGTGATTTTTTTAGTACAAACGGAGGGTAAAATCCCGAATTAGTATACCCGTTAATTGCAGCGTGTTATTTAATTTAGAAATTTGACGGTAAAATTTAACGGAAAATAATATATGATAATTTTTTTTGGTGGTCAAAAAAATAATTTTGGGTAAATTTGTCATATGTGTACCAATTTGAGATTTTTTTAGACAAAACAAAATTCGGGATAGATTTGGGACTAAAATTAAAGTTTAGGGTTTTTTTTTTTTAGACAAAAGAAAAGTTCGGGCAGATTTGGGACTAAACCTAAAGTTTGGGGTTTTTCTTGAGACAAAAAAAGTTCGGGGTATATTTGGGACTTGACCTAAAGTTTGGGGTTTTTTTTGGAATTGACCCATTTAAAAAAGTTTAAAGTACTTGACTTTGAATATTTAGATTGGCTACAAATAAAAGGATAAAACTAAAATTAGATACAACTTTTGATTGCTCGCAAAATCCCAGTATTAGGATTTCTCCTTTACTAAATTTTTTGAATCACATCACGTAGATAATAATTCAAAATCAAGAAAATCATTATCGTTCTTAACAAGTAATAAAAAAATTTATATGTCAACTTCTTCTATAATTGTTTCTACATTTCAAAAGCTCACGACTCTCGCGGCCTGACTTTATTTGATCAAATTCAGATCGAACCTCTTAAATTTTAGTATGAAATATCGCACGTAACGTTATCTAATGTTATATTCTTAAAAATACTTTTTCAATACTTAAACTTTAGTGATAAGTACCCTTTGTAGGTATTACTTCAAAGCACAAACTTTTTTCTTTTGAAAATGATTGAAGTCGCTTACTCGCCGTTGCTGTCTTTTTCAATGTTGATCATGTGCCGCCACCTCGAGTCAATTTTTTAGGCAACAGAATAGATCGACTTTCTCATTCGGACGGCCAAATGAGAGGTACCCATCCACACGAGAATATATGGTCGACACCCCCAAAAAAAAGAAGAGAAGAAAAGATTGTCGGACTTCAATTCACGATTCTAAAGACTTAAATTCTCGATTTCTGTATTGCTCCACTCAGGATGATTACGAACTCCACTTGGGATGATTACGAAAGTTCTATAAGTAACATCACTTTCATAAACGACGAAGAGAGCTTGACCTTGAATTTATCGTTGAAAATGATATTTTGCTTTTTCCTTCTTTGGGCGAACTAAAAGAAGGGAATAAATTTTGATTTTTCCTGATATAACCTTGGTTTCTAACTTTGACATTTTCAAAAAGAAATAAAAAAAGAAAAAGAAAAAGAAAATATGCCACCTCCTCAAATGTTAATCGAGAATCAAAACATGTTCCCACTCGCTCAATGGTTACTAAATTACTTTATTCAACGAATACCTGCTGCTCCCACTTTCCCACGTCAATCAACGAATTTCTTTTCCACATTTCCTTTTCAGCCCTTTTTATTTATTTATTTATTTATTTATCTATTTTATCTATTCTATTTTTGGCGTCCAAGCAACGCTGTAATTGTTACTGCTGGCAGATTCAAAACAGCTGATTACGTATTACGGGGACATCCAATTATATAACGCGCGCATATATATAATGTTAATTTTAATGAAAACCCAAAACTGATATACCTGAAATAAATTTATCTTAAATGAACATTTTGACAACAAAAAATCCAAACTAGCACATCTATAGTAAATTTATTTTGTGTTAGTTTTTATTTATTTATATTTTACTGTTAAATTGTTGAGTTGGATGACATGTGACAATTGACGAATATACCAATTTAAGATTTTATCCTCTATTCGTCACAAACTCATGTCATTCATTGTATTAATTTAGTTTAATAGAAATCAACAGAGGGTAAAATCGACCACCCACTGTGGTGGCGTCGTTGGTTCGAGCATTGTGCCTCTCGCAAAAGGTGAAAGGTTCAAATCCCGACGTTCGCTAGGTGACTTAAATTGCTAGTGTGAGTGTGGTGGCTAGCTTGCATTGGCCCGAGGTATAGGCACCCAGTGGGAGTCCTCGGTCACAAAAAAAAAAAAAAAAAAGAGGGTAAAATCGTGTCCATTTGGCATTCTTGAGCTCAAAAAATTAGTTTAAAATAAATTCCTTAAATGCGTACTAATTTGAGATCTTTCGTAATATTAATTATATATATACTTTTTGCAATGTGCTTTGACATCACATCGCAAATACAGCGAGAGTTTTTCTATATCCATATAGTATGATTATTCTCTGCTCGTGGCATAGTTTATAGGGCGAATCTATGGAAAGACAGTATTGCAATCGTGGTTGTTATTATAATTAAGATTAATTGTTATGTAAGAGATGCTCTTTGTTGGGGGATACAGATGTCAGCAACCTAAAAAGGCGAAATCCAGGTTGTAAGCAAAACGCAAAAGTGATGAGATGGGCTTGATCTGTGTAAAAAGACCGGCATTTTATTCCATGTCCGTTACAACTCACTCCCACCATAAAAGCATCCCAAAGCCCCCCACCCAGCGCTGTAGATTTTTTTTGCCTTTTACCATGTGGAAGGGGGCGGGAAAAAGGATACGATTTTTCCTCCCCTTTTTTTAATTGCTCTCTTTCGATTTTTTATTTTTTTTTAATTTTATACAATCAAGAGGCACGAGTATCGAGATTCGACTATCTAGAAGCACAGTCGCCTGCATGCAATCGATGGGATTTGAATGAGTGCATCCTAAATTCTAACGTGTCTCTCATATTGCATGTTAAATTATGACAGTTTGCTCTTTAACGGAACTATTGTTCGGCAAAGGCCATTTCGGTTGTGGAATTCCAAGCCAGCACCACGACATCGGCCCAAGTGAGAACATATGAGGCCCAAGGTCATGGAAGCCAGGGCCCGTTGGGCTGGCCGGGCCGGAATAGGGCCCGTCTTAGAGTCCATGGGAACAAAAATTCTTTATGCCCGTTGCTATTGCGTTGCCCAAGCCTCGCATGAAGAAGCTCAAGCCCGAGAAAAAAAAGAGGAAAAAAAAAACAGAGTACTTTCTCAAAACCGGCCGAATAGAGTGCGAGAAAGATGGATTTAGGGGGTGATATCAAGCCGAGCCACGAGCGAATAATTAGGGCTCCAGCCCAAGCTACTCTAGTATGTTGTCGAGTCGAGTTGGAGCTCACCAATACTCTATTCGACACACTCCCGAGCTTAATCGAGCTTTTATTTTCTCTTTTATGAAGAAAATTTACTAATTGCCGAATACACAAAAAGAGCTGTTAAAATCACATTTTCAACCCTCATTCACATGTATGTATGAAAAAAAATTATTCGAGCTTAAGTTCACATATAACTGTAATACAGTCGCATTAAGCTCCGAGTCTTTGAATTTTCTCCTGGAGTCGAGAGCTCGAGCATGATTCGGACGGTTTCCTTTTCCGGGGACATTCCTTTTCTTTTGCAAATGCACGTTAAGAATGTAATTTCCATGGCGGCGTGACGATGTCCAATCCTGCGGTAAGCGCTTGGAGATTGCGTGGGGAGTTTGATTCACGGAGCAGTTTCAGCACCAGATCCATCTTTCCTTTTACTTTACGACTTCGACTACATTCGATCCCAACATGGAAACATGGAAGTTCCGTTTCAGTTCTTTCGACTAATTTGTTTGGCAGATGCACGACAGACTATGCTTCTCCGAACAAAAGAGAGAAGTCTGCCAAGAAAAGATCAGAAGAGAGAGGCTCGATGAAAGGCACGATCCCTTTCCTTCGGCATATTCCGTTCCGGGTCGAAGTAAACATCGACGTCGTCCTCTCTTCGATTCAGGTTTTCAGAATTTATGTTCAGTTATTAAGTCTGGGCGACTCGCGATTTGTCAAGTGAAGAAACCGCGTACTGAGGTGGAGAAGCTCAAGGAAAAAGAAGGAACCGTTAACTACAGTTTCAATCTGAAGGTTATACGTACAACTAAGGATTCAACATTTATTTCGGGGTCAAGCCGACGAAGTCGCAAAGTAAATTAGTTCGGTTCGTAGTGTCGTCAAACTTTTAGCAGGAGATATAATGGAGCCGATAACAGCCTTCGCTGTGATCTTGGCCATGATCGAGTAAATCCTCTTCTGGCCGTTGATTCCGCTCGGGGACATGGATGCTCCGCCATCGATCGGCATGGCATTGTAGATAGGTGGATAGAGGAAAGGTTGACATGGACAGAAGTAAGGAGGAGAAGCAAACGGGGTTCCCCAACGTAACCACTACTGCCCGTGATGATACGTAGATGCCAGAGCAGTCTTGATCCGGCGACCTGCCACCGGCTCTTGGAATGCGACATGACAAAGCAACATCCACATCAAATGGATTAGAAGATATCAGTCCATACAATCAAAGCCTGCTATTAGCAAAAGAAATTCCCAGTAAGGGAGCCGATAGCAGCCTTCACCGCGAGCATGGCTACGATTGAGTAAATCCTCTTCCGGTGGTGGCTTCTGCTTGTGGACATCGACGCTCCACCATTGATTGGCATGGCGCCATAGATAGGTGGATAGAAGTAACCGCCGTTGATTGGCACGGCGCCATAGATAAGGGAGATAGAAGTATGGTTGATATGGATAGAAGTAAGTAAGGCTGATGTGGATAGTAAGTAAGGAGGAGGAGCATGAGTAACACACTCGACGTAACCATACTGCCCGTGATGATACGTGGACACCGAAGCAGTCCCAGATATTAGGTGAGTTCAATACTCCACGTAGGATGGTGCAGCGCACCATTCAGCTATAGACACGTGTCCATCCGGGGTTCCACGCTGTCTCCCTCCTCTCTCTCTCTGTCAGATCCGGGCCCACAGCAGCAGCAGCAGACCCTCCCTCTCCTCTCTCCTCTCTCCTCTGGTTTCGACATCTCTCGAGTCATTCGACTTCTCTCTCTACTAGTCCCAAGCGCCGAGCTACGCCCAGCCGGAAGCCCACCACGACGAACGTCCATCGGAGCCGGAGTGCGTGGACCGAGCCGAGCCGCCCTGCCTCGCGCGAGCCCCGTCTCTCCTCGAGCGTGTCAAGTCCATCAACTTCTCTTCCTTGTACAGATCGAGCGATCCCGACCCGGATGAAGACGCGCTTCACCACCTCGGGGTCGACTCCGATTCCGAAGACGACGACTCAGTTCTCTACACCGACGCGGGTCGGGTCCATCAAGACCATCAAGTGAGGAGGGTCAGGTCAGACCCGAAGGCGGCTGCCCACGGCGAGTCTTCGGCATGGAGGAGGAGGACGAGCCCATCGTGGAGCGTCCGAGGCCCCAGACGGCGAGAGAGGGCAGGAAAAAGAGCGGCCCGGCGTCGGCGCCGTCTGTGGAAGGAGGGGACGAGATCGACGCGAAAGCCGACGCCTTCATCAATCGGTACAAGCGGGACCTGAAGCTGCAGAGGCTTGACTCGATCGTGCGCTTCAAGGAGATGCTAGGTCCGATTTTTTTTCCTCCATGACTTCTTCGCGGAGGAGAGAAAGAGCGGAACTTTGAAACCAGAAGAGGAGAGAGAAGAGAGGAGAGAGGAGAGGGAGGGTCTGCCCGGATCTGACAGAGAGGGAGGAGGGAGACAGTGTGGACTCCGGATGGACACGTGTCTATAGCTGAATGGTGCGCTGCACCATCCTACGTGGCGTATTGAACTCACCTAATATTTTCTCCCCGATCTGCCGACCTGCCACTGGCTCTTGGAACGTGCACTCCAGATGGACGTCGACGGGGCACCACTTGCTGTTGCTGGTGTGCCGCCAGAAATCGCACACCTGCTGACAGACGGCGCATTTTGGCGGCTCGGCACGCCGGAGGGTGAGGAGTTGGTGGGGGTGCGCGACATGCTCCACCGTCGCCGGCAGCTCCGTGCACAGCGGGTGGACGTCGAACCCGCACGCCCGGCACGTGTAGTACAGGCGACGAACCTCCTCGCGGCAGAGGTCGCACACCCTACCGAGGGTCTGGTCGACGAGGTCGAGGGGGTGGTCGGGGTGGAGGTGGGAGGAGAGGGTGAGGGGGCACGAGGCGCAGCGTTTGTGGAGGTCGAAGTCGCAGCTGAACGGTAACGCGGCCCGTGGCCGAGGGCGTGGCAGCCATCGCACTCGAACTCTCCGGCGAGGTAGGTCTCGAGGAGAGGGTGATCGGGATGCAAAGCCGTGGTCCAAATTCTCTCTCTTCTATATTATGAATGAGTATGTATTTGTTTCATATAAAATGGAGCGTCGGTTTGTTTTGTGGAAAAATAGATCAATTTTCAGATGCTCAGCTAAAATATAAAAATGAAGTGGAAAATACATTTCACTATTTGATAAGGAAAAAATGTTTCTAAGGAAGCTCCTGGGAAAATGCTTTTAGGCTAAATTATGAAAATAAAATAAAAAATATTTTTCATCAACGAGATTGATGGAGGAAAAATACTTTGGTGGTGGAGTCGTCGCTCTTCTCCACTTTTTTTATTATTCTTATTTTTATTCTATAAATTCTGACCTAATAACCGTGACTTATCGTGATATTATGTATTTTTTCTTTTTTGGTGTCGAGATTGTGTCGATCTAGGTTTCCACTTCCGGTACATATCATGACACGAGGACAAAAGGGCATGTTCAGCCTTTAGTCTATAATGTATTTTCCATCTCTCTTCAGAAGATTCTTAATCTTTTCATTATGATACTTTTTTTTTTTGGGGTGGTATATTCATTACGATACTTATAATTTATTATTTTTATGATTTTTTTTAAATACAATAAATTGTTGGGTCTACAGGGTGGAGGCCACCGGTAGGTAGACCTCGCTTAGGTTCGTCCCGAGTAACATTTTTCTGATTGACTCTTATTAAGGGACGAAAATTTGCCTTCTTCTATTCTAGTATCGTCACTCGGTGCACTGGATGGCTGACAATTGGTCATCCGAATTCAGTTTGAGATTAGATAGGATGAGTTGCAAAAAAACAAAATCTTAGATAGAATTGAAAGTTTTTGTAAATCACACTTATATAACACGATCTACTGTGAATTTTTCATTTTATATTTAATTTTTTAAGTTTATTTTAAATGCTTAAATAATTAATTTGAAAATATTCGATTACTCTCAACTGCGTGAATACTCAAATTCACGTCTCTTATTAGCATTTAGCCTATAACTAGACCTGTCAAAATTGGTTATACATTCATTTTTTAATCCACATTCGATGAAAAGGGCATGTGTTTAGAACATGAATTTAGCAAATGTAGGTATTTAGTTCCCTTGCGGTGCCTCTTTTAGGCCTTATCCCATTGAGATCAACTTTTAGTATTCAGCTAAACTCTCATTCCAAACATAAGGTCATCTAGCCTCAATTTCTAATGCACAAGATCATTATGAAGGCTAGTGTAAATCATACTATTAGGATAAAGTGCCATGTTACCATTCAAAGATCTTTAATACCGTATAGAAATCCGAAGAGAATTAGGAAGTATTACCTAAACTCATTGCTATAGTTTTTTCTTCACTCTATCTTGCTCTCGTTTACTCTTTGCCCTCACCTTTGAATTTTTCCAAAATTGGTTTAATTATGTAAGTGTTTCGTTAGAGGGTTGCAAGTCGAGCATGAGTAACTAAATTTGTATCATGTGAAAACGGTTCAAAATCAATTGAATTGGTCAATTTAAGTCAATCATTCCGATACGATTTACTCATTTGATGGGTCTACCTTACGATGGAGGTACTCCTTAAGCCCAATGGCCCACGGTCCGATTAAAAACTTCCATCTCCAGGTCGGGGGTATAGGCAGGCTTCGATTCTCGGTCCGGTCGAGCAGCTTAAACCGGTCCAGACCGTTGACTCTTCCCCCTCTTCCCGCGCCGGCCCAGTCACGCGCTCCCCCTCTCTCTCTCTCTCTCTGGCGGAGTCATCGATCGTTGCTTCGGAAACAAAGTTCTAGGGCTCGTTCTTCCAGAAACGATCAGGCTCTCGATCGTTCATCGCGCGATGGCTCTCTTTTCCACCTGATCGAACAAGTTAAGTCGCGCGGGAGCATCCCTTCCTCCTCCTTCGTCGATCTCCACTAGCCGCCCGTCTCTCCTCCCTCGCATGGAAGAGTCCTACACGAACCTCCCCACCAGCCACCTGCTGGGCTCCGTCCCCGTACGGTCTCCCTCTTTTACTCCGGTTCTCTCCTCATTTTTTCTTTATCGATGGAGTTAATCCGTGAATGTATTGCGTGGCGATCTTGCTCGTTGGTTTATCGCTGATTTCCTTTTTTCTCCTTGCGATTGATTGATTGCGTTGCCCTGGCGAATGAAAACGGAGGGTAGTGTACTTGCTCCCTTTTTGTTCACTTTCCTTTCTTTTTAACGAGGAAAGAGCGGGTGCTTTACTTGGTTTCTGGTTGAAATGGGGAGACACTAGTTAGAGCTCTCGCCCTCACTTCGCAATGTGAGTTCTTGCGGCGGCGGAAATGGTATTTTCGGGGAGAGGGGAAGATCTTTTGCTTCTTTATTTTTACTTTTTTGCTGTTGGCGTCGCGTCCGAATTTCGAATCTTTAATCAACTGGACTTAATGGGGGATCTATGGTAAGCTGCCGTCTCTGTTGTTTCTCGATCTGCTTTTAGGAGGTCCGGTACCTTGCCGTTTTCTTGGGTTTACGTACAATGGTCTTTGATGGGTGTGCTGTGTATGGCTTTTTGTTGAATTGCAAGAACAACTCCTTTTAATTAGTCTATCCAATCCACACGAGGTGCAGGATAGTTCCAATTTGGGATCTTATGAGGATAAATGAACCCATCATGATTCCATTTGCTCACTCTGACAAATTTGTAGTGCTCATTCCAGTAGCTCTATATGATGGCCTGTTATTTAAAGGGAAAGGGGGGAACTCTTTTGGCTTCGTTAGCCTAACATTTTCTCTTGCCTTCTCCGTATCTTGGGAAAACAGACTTGTTTCTTTATGTGCTGTTGCTTGCTCTGTTTGTCCTTCCTTCTTTGGATCTGTGATTTTTACCCTTTTGATCTTATTAACTCTCTTCTTCGCTTTTCTATCAACATTCAATATGCAGGCTGTTGTTGATGATGGAAAAAGTTCCCCTCGCTATGAAGGTAGGAGATTTTAATACTGAAATCCTTTGAGCAAAGCAAATGTCATCTATCCTACTCATGACAGTCTCATGCTGAAATCATTTGTTGTTCTGTTGTGATCTTTTTGCAGCACCAGAAGCAAATATGCAGACTTTTCCTCCAAATAATGGAGGAGACAGAGGGCGTGGCTATCAATCTCTTGCGGGTCCAAGTGGTATGGCGAGGCTATCAGTATTCTTGTATTTTACATTTGGATGTTCACTTTACGAAATGGTCGGAGAGTACTATCCAGCATTTACATTTCTTACAGACTTGGGGTTTAATTATTTAACTTTAGATGTGGATATGAGATGAGTTAGTCTCACCATTCCTCCGAACTGTTTGCCAAAGTTAAATCAATCCTGCGGGCCATTGAATTATAGACTTACATTTCTTTTTGCCATGGTTAGTAGATTTTGATTATTGATATTATGTCAATCTTTTCGTCAGTCTGACTTGAAGAATGCCAATTGAGAACTCTATTTTTATTTTCTTATTCTTAATTGACCCATTAATGGTTGTCGCCAAAAATAAAGTCAATAGTCTGAGATTTCTCTTAGCATCACTCATCTAGAATGGCATAAATCAGTTGCTCTGGAGCATAATGGCAGTTATTGTCAAATGAGTAAATACAAATTTTCTGTATCTGCTGTGCCAATGTGATGATTTAATCCTTATCCATGTTCTTCTGCCCTTGTCTCTTTAGCTTTTCTCGCTGTTTACAATCATTTTGTACATAAGATACCGCTTAGGTTCACATGTGACAAAGGAAGAAAAGGTTGATATCAAAGCGTTGTGGATTGTGTTTAAGGTCCATGGTGCCTGCAACATGACCCCAGTTCGTGGGGCTACTTTTCAGTGACCCATGTTAGTTTAGTCTTGTCTTCTTGATGAGAAGGAAAGTGTATGGGATTGAGTTGGTACTCATCCTAATTTAATAGAGTGGAGGCTTCATCTTGCAATTTGCCTTTTCTTGTCCGGGATTCATCAATTGGACATCCTCTGGTTACTGCCAGAATGTTTGTCTAACTATGGGTTGAACACGTATGTTTTAACTTCACTGCTATGATCTCTTTTTGATATCAGTAATGAGTTTTCTTTTCGTCGACAGTTGATATTAGTGATGTCTTATCAACTTTTCTTGCAGAGACGTTTGAACAACAACCTGCTAGCAACTGGAGAGGAGTCTTTAGCATCTCATCCTATACACAATATTTCAATGTTGATACAGATGTAGTTTTAAACAGATTGCTGGGTTCGTTCTTCCCAACTGGTGGGGATTTTTTCAGCAAGATCGATGCAAATCCAGATCTGTAAGTCCTTCCCAATCTTCGTTTATCCTTTCTTTATTTTTTCATTAGTTTCTTTTTTGTGCCTTTTGGTCCTTTGTTTGGGTGAGGAGAGTATGCAAATTTTCTGTTGAAACAGATTGATAAGTGTTCAATCTACAATTTGCATTGAATAAACAAGAAGAAAAGAAAAGGATGCATTGTGGAAAATTAACTGCTGTGCAGTATCTTAATTTGCCAAACTGTGAAAATTCTGTCTATTTTATACTTTCACTTTGATCATCATGTATGATTACACTGGGAATCGTTTAGTCGAGTAACTGACGGCAGGTTGTTAAATTCTTGCATTGGTTAGATATGGACCTATCTGGATCTCCACTACATTGATATTTGTGATCGCTGCCTTTGGAAACTGTGCTACCTACCTCATGGAAAAGAATTCTGACACGAGTACCTCATGGAGCTTTGATGTTGGTTATGTAAATCTTGCGGTTTGGTCAATTTATGGTTATGCACTTGTGGTTCCGCTAGGATTCTACTTCTTGCTTAAGTATCTGGAATCGAATCCCAGCCTCATTGGGTTTTGGTGCATGTGGGGATACTCACTCTTCATCTTTATTCCGAGCTCTGTAAGTGTCTATTTATATGCTATTTAATGGAACATCCTTCAATCTCTCCCACCAGCTTTTCTCTAATATCTTGATTCTTTTGAAACATTTCTGTCTAATATTTTTGCTGCAATTTGCTAGAGTTAGGACTTAAATTACTGCAATAGATAATTAGACCACTTGCGGAACTCATTTGATATTCTAGATGAATTTTCCGAAGCTTATTTAGAGACTAACATGTTCTCTTCATATAAGATATTTCTCATTTGACTTTCTATTTTAGAATCTTGGCAGTTATTCTTACTGTTTCACACATCTGTATTCCTTTGCTTTGACTGGGATATCTGAGCCATTACTTGTATACATCTGTTTTTAATGAG
This sequence comes from Corymbia maculata, assembly GCA_014182735.1. Lineage (NCBI taxonomy): Eukaryota > Viridiplantae > Streptophyta > Magnoliopsida > Myrtales > Myrtaceae > Corymbia > Corymbia maculata. Next base: position 39,230,269 of record CM024688.1, on the reverse strand, counting down.
GAAGGGGAGCCTTCGTGCAATGTTAAAGTTGTCAACATGTGACCTGGAGGGTCACGGGTTGTGGAAACAGCCTCATGTAAAATTTGCAGGTTAAGGCTGCATATACCTTGAGCCCAAAGTGATCTGATCCTTCCTTGGATCCCATGCATGGGAGCTTCCTGCTCTGGGTGTCCTTTTTTCTCCATGAGATGTATTGATTATTCCTACCATATAAATGATTTTTGCACCTTTGGTGCACTCTTGAAGGCTTTTACATAACAATAGCTAAATGTTATTTACTCTGCATAGCATGAGCATATGTAAACCCTTGACGGTTGTCTAGGCTATTACATAGATTTGAATATTCAACTTGTCATCTGCTTAAGTTATCTAACACAAGCAATGTTTTTTGCTTCCAGTTACTTTTGTTGATTCCACTTGAGGCTCTCCGTTGGATCATCATACTCCTTGTTGGTGGGGCCTCAGCTTGCTTTGTTGCTTCGAACCTCAGGTCATGCACGGGCGGGAGTGATCTTACAATCGTAGTGGTAGCTGCGTTTTTACTGCAAATGGCTCTAGCAATTTTCTTCAAGGTCTGGTTCTTCCCATGAAGACCCGGAAAGATATTTCTCAAGGATCAAATCCCGTCTTCTTCGACTTGTGTCTCTTGTGACATTTGATCCTCTTGTCTAGCTGACTGGATCTCAACCGGCGACTAGCCTTTCTGAGTTTCCAGGTCATTTAACGAGTGGCGTTGTATTGTATGGACGACCTTGCTGTGTTGAGTCTGAGAGGATGAAATGTCGAGGACGAACCTTTAATAGTTCCACGGAGATAGGGCTTTGTATTGTATTTTCCGTTGTTTCTCATCAGCTAATAGGGTGGTGATAGTTTTGGCAAGAAGAAAAAGGAGACGTGGCCCGCCTGATGAATTCCCTTTTGAATTTTGGAGACTTGCATGTGGAAGTCCCTTTACAAGTGACGTTACAAGGATGCGATCGACCATGTGTGGGGATCAGCTTTTTCCACGGACTTTGCCTGAGAGCAGGGTCCATCGGGAAGCAAAAGGTTCGGCATGCGCGAGCCAGAAATGGACACGTCACATGTGAACGGCTCTGGGTTTTGGTCTTGGTTTTGGGATTTTGCTATTGGTTGGTTGGTCACAAACGATTTGAAGGACGACACGTTTGTACTTCACGTGGTTGGTAACTGGCAAAAGGGAGATTGTCCTGTCTCCCGGGTTCATAGGATGCGGAGACTCGACCTTTTTAAAATTAACTTCGTTACTATCAATTTGGACCTATCTGTGTAATGATCCTGGGAGAAGCATATTCGTTCTACTTCAGATGCAATCTGATGGTATTTGGTTAATGGGCTTTGTTTTGTCTCCATCGATGCCAATATCATTGGATTCGTAAGACTTTCTTTAGAAAAATGATGCATCTCGATGTTGATGATCATCGAGATACGAGATACTAAAGGGGTGGTGTCTGTCTGGTGTGGGGCTAATGAAAGTTGCTGGTGATTAAATACTAGATAGACACATTTATCTGGCTATTCATATTACAAGTTAATAAATGCTTAAGTCGACACTAATTCTGGAGCGCACGAAGAAGAACAAAATATGCGAATGAATTAGCAAACCAGGGAGTGAGATTCTCGAAAATCTTTATTTCCGCTAATCTTGAAGCTGATCTTTTCACTGGGGTAATTTTCTGGCTCGAGATCCCATGCTCTAGCCACGTGTGGGACCGAAATGAATTCGTGCATCATCGCGGATCCCCCCTAAATCAATAAAGTAAATGTGAATTGACTACTGCCTAATTGAGTGGGATCCCACATGTATTTTGAAAATGGAGGCGGTGGCGGTTTCGGATTCGGCATTCGAAAATGATTTGCTCCGCCATTGTGATCTTATCGTGGCCCAGCTCGTGGCTTGCTTGAATCCGTCCACGGATGGGATCGTGGCCGGCTCCGATCTGGTCAAAATGCTGATCCCCATCAAATTCGTTCCACCGTCGATAATATTGTTGCTCGAATTTCTCGCGGACGCACCATCCCGCAGCCGCTCCCTCCCCACCCGCCGCACCTGTAATTTATTTTACTACTATTTTTTTTTTTCTTCTTTTGACAATCTCGTCTGGGCGCCGCTAAAATGAAACGCCATTGCACGGAAAATCGGTTTTTTTTTTTTTTCCCGATCTCGAAATCGGGCATAGATTTTTGTTTGTTACGTGGCGCGCTGTCATTGCACGTTTCCACAGGAATCGGATGAGCGAGGGCGTACGGTTTCGTTTTTCTTTTTTCTTTTGGTTGAGAGAGAGAGAGAGAGAGAGAGAGAGAGAGAGAGAGAGACGTGTCCGTCTTTGTCGTCTTACTCCGACTCCTCAATAAAAACCCTATTGTTTCGTCCCTCCTCCATACGCACCACCACCTCCACCACCCCCACCACCACGGCGACGCCCTGCAGATGCCGGCTCGCACTACCGGGACTACGCGACTCGCCGAGCTCGAGACGCCGAACATGGACTCCACTCGAGCCTTCGTCAGGGACGTCAAGCGCCTCGTCGTCAAGGTTCGTCCTCCGCCTCTGCCTCCGCTTCCGCTTATGGCTTATGATGCTCGGAATGCGTGCCGGTTTGTTTTTCCGGAAGCGCTTCCGATTCGTTGACGAGCCGGGAATGTGCCGCCGATTCGAGTTTCGGGTGATCGGATTGAATGCGTGTGTGTGTCTGTCTGTCGATGCCGAGTCTCATTTCGGTTCCGTTTCGCGTGTGGTCTGGAATGGCGGGAGAGATGATCCGTTGTTGGTTTGGTGCTGCGGAGCGGATGAAATTGTGGTTTGGCTCGTTCTCGGTTTCGTGCTCTTTTTAGGAGTCGTCGATGGCAAATGTAGATGTCGAGATTGCTCTTTTCGGCATTAAACTTTTTTTCTTTTTTGTAATTTCGGAGCGTGGCTCGTTAATTGTTCTTTTTATGGTCGCTGAGCTTTTGACCTGTTTTGATCGCCCTTTAATCTCTTGTTTCATTCCGGCCATTGTAGGTTGGCACAGCTGTCGTCACTCGATCCGATGGGCGGTTGGCGCTCGGAAGACTAGGGGCGCTGTGTGAGCAGGTACGCCGTTTTACGTTACACGTGATTTGTGCAGTATGTTTTCCGCCGGATCGAGAAAGATCTAAGTGCCGCATAGTAATCCGCCGTTCCTAAGCAGATAAAAGAACTGAACTTACAAGGATACGAGGTTATTCTGGTCACGTCCGGTGCTGTTGGCCTTGGCCGCCAGAGGCTTAGATACCGTAAGCTAGTAAATAGCAGGTTTGTATCGTAGCCCGTACCGCATTTAATCGTTCAGCCATTTGGGCTGTTTTTTATTTACATTTCCTAGTGGAGAACTAGGAGCTAATTGATGAATTTTGCTTCCATCTGTTCCAAAATTTGTACAAATTGCATATTGGAGAAAATGATATTGGACTTCCATTCTTCCATAGCCATTAAAGGTTCTTACGGTGGGCGTTTGCTTTGTGTTACAGCTTCGCTGATCTCCAGAAGCCACAGGTTGAACTTGATGGGAAGGCTTGTGCAGCTGTTGGGCAGAGTAGTCTTATGGCCTTGTATGATACCTTATTCGGCCAGGTGATTGAATAATTCTCTATGTTCAAGTTATGCAGGTTTTCTTATGCTCTGTTTGGGCACATGTCTAATTGTTTTGCCACCATTTCCCTTAGGGCTTATGGATTAAGATGCTTTGTGCCCTTTCTTGTGCAGTTGGATGTTACATCAGCTCAGCTTCTTGTCACAGATCATGACTTCAGGAGTATCGAATTCAGGAAACAACTGAGTGAGACCGTGCAATCACTGTTGTCCCTAACAGTTGTTCCTATATTAAATGAAAATGATGCTGTCAGTACGAGGAAAGCTCCATATGAGGTATGGTCCTTTGCTTCGGTACTTCATGGATGTTGAGTTTGTAGATGAATGCCTTTTTTCTTTTGTTAACTTCCTAGCCTTGATGAACAAACAAAGAGAGTTCACCAAGCATCTTTATTGGTGGAATTAGATTTTGCTTGTAAATGTCTATTGACATATGTTCCTTTTGCAGGATTCGTCTGGTATATTCTGGGACAATGACAGCTTGGCGGCATTGCTTGCTTTGGAGCTTAAAGCCGATCTTCTTATATTGCTAAGTGATGTTGAGGGTCTTTATAGTGGCCCACCTAGTGATCCGAAATCCAGATTAATTCGCACATACATCAGGGAAAAGCATCAAGGTGAAATCACCTTTGGAGATAAGTCTCGTGTAGGGAGAGGGGGTATGACTGCGAAAGTTAATGCTGCTTTTAATGCAGCAAAGGCTGGTATTCCTGTGGTCATTACCAGGTACGTCAATCTGGTTTGGTCTGCATGCTTGTCTCAGTTCTTTGGGATAAAATATCTTTTTGTAGTGTAGGACACTATTGGTAAGGTACACAATGATCTGCATGATGCTGTGTAGTGCTTTGAACACTATCAGTAGGAGAAATCAAGGTCGCAAGATTTTGAACATTCTCTCTGTGCAAACCCCTTTATACAATATGTATTATTTGGTAAACCCCCTCATTGTGGTTAAGCAAGATGCAATGCTCAGAATTTGATCAATTCACTAAAAGATAGTAGGCCTGTAATTAATTACTACTTGCCAGGTTGTGTAATGACCTACTTTTGTTTTTTCCATAGTGGGTCTGCTCCTGAAAATATCCTTCAGGTTCTTCAAGGAGAGGATATTGGTACTCTCTTTCATCGGGATGCACATTTGTGGGCACAAAGCAGAGATGTCAGTGCAAGGGAAATGGCTGTCGCAGCCAGGGAAAGTTCACGGAACCTTCAGGTAGAATCCTCAGCTTTATGGTTTAGATTGTGTGTGATTGGTTTGCTTAATAACTTCTTTTCAAGTTGATAAAACTTGCTAGATTTAGTAGTTCTTTGTCTCTACATAGCTGATAGGATTTAACAAATTTTAGAATTTCCTGTCTAGCAGTTATTGGTTTGTTGAAGATGTCATGCTGTAGATATGTCTCCTAGCCATCCGGAAGCTTATAACAAACTTGCAGAAGGGAACCACTGAAAGATCCAGTCCATACAGTTGTTTGCTTAGTGCTTCTTTCTCTTGACTCTTTATTCAAATGAGGGGCACATTCTTCTAGTTGCAGCCTGCAGGTTAAGATGTTAGGTCTTGAATATTTTTTCTTCATGGATGGTTCCAAGGGGGCTGGTGTCCAGACCAGCTCCCAAGGTCCAAAAATTTCTAATATCATATGCTTACTAAGTTAATAGTTATATTTGACTTTAAACAATCCCCCCTCTTCTCTCCTTGACCTCAATCCTTCCAAAGAATAAGCTTTGGTGCCTTTCATTACAGAGTTTAAACTTTTGGATTGGGTTTTTCCTTGCCTGGATTATATTGTTTTACAATTTGCCAATATCTTACTTTTTCTGTAGGCCATATCATCAGAGGATAGGAGAAAAATCCTGCTTGACATAGCTGATGCACTTGAAGCAAATCAGGAACAGATAATGAAGGAGAACGAAGCCGATGTTGCTGCTGCAGAAGATGCAGGATATGAAAAATCTTTGATTGCTCGGCTGGCTCTGAAGCCTGGAAAGGTTGGAGATCTGAGTATCTAATTAATCATCACACCCAATAAGAAGTTGTCTCAACACTTCACTGTTTTTTCTTTTTTCTTTTTTCCTGAATGCAGATAACAAACCTTGCCAATTCTATTCGTGTACTTGCAAATATGGAAGAACCAATTGGGCGTGTTTTGAAGAGAACAGAGGTAAAAAGAAGGGGTCTTAAGCATTTGTTGCTTGGAGTTCTTTTATTCTCTAACATACTAGCGCATGCATCAACCTCTTTTTAGGGTTTTTTTTTAGAGTGTTTTTTACATTAAACAATATCCCTACACTGAGAAAAATCATCAACATAGTGATTATGGAGTTAGAACGGGACTAATGGTTGTTGACTTATTTGAAAAATAGGTCTTCTTCGTGTGAAATGCTGGTGATTTTCTATAGCTTCTCTCATTCTTTTATGTTGATTTTGCATCCAGCTGGCTGATGGGCTTGTCCTAGAGAAAACATCATCTCCTTTGGGTGTCCTGCTGATTGTTTTTGAGTCTCGACCTGATGCTCTAGTTCAGGTAATTGCTTCTTTCTCTTTTTTATTATTTGCTTTTTTTTCACCAAGTTATCAGGATCTTTATCTCTTGGGAGGGCTGAAGTATGAGTCTAATCTAGGCTGCAAGAGTAGGCACATTGTCTTAAGGATCTATATCTTGGATATGTTATTTTGATTTTTGAAACATTGGAGAGATTTAAACTATCTCTTGGAAAATGGTCCAACCTTACTAGGTTGTGCACAGTGATACTTTTGTGCAACATAAAAGCTTGCTTGACCTCGAGTACTTATTGTGTCCTGATGGCATATGGATCAGTGACTATCTATGTTTCTAAAATGAGTGGCAATTGCATGAATGTTTGTTTTGAAATGGGTTGAAAATTCGGTGAAGCTTGGATATGCATGTTGAAAGTTGACATAAATATAGAGCTTACAAACGAGCATAAGGATTGCTTTCACTTCTTAGGTTGGTTATATGTGTATTTTTCTTTGCAATATATAGGAGTCTGATCTTATTTCTTGTTATCACAAAGTAGGGATGCAATCGGAGTTCATACTATGTTTTTTATTATGGAACTGAGCCATGACTTGGCTAATAATGTGTATGAACAGTCGTCATTTTTAAAAAAAAATTCTAATATTGTGACAGATAGCTTCATTAGCCATTCGAAGTGGGAATGGGCTACTGTTGAAAGGGGGTAAAGAGGCCAAGCGATCAAATGCCATTCTGCACAAGGTTTAATTCATATAAACATCTTGATTACAATTTTATTTTGATACAGTCTGGTCAGCAATGAAATTACTGCATCACGTTCTCATATTCTCTCAAATCATAAGGTCATTACCGATGCTATTCCAGACAGCATTGGTGGGAGACTCATTGGACTTGTAACTTCGAGAGAGGAGATACCAGATTTGCTTAAGGTGAGTAAATATGAGTAAGGAAAATCTATCTAATCTCTTGGTGTCTATTATCATGATCAGTTGGGGAAATCAAGTCACTGAGGAATTATTATGTATCAGCTTGATGATGTTATTGATCTCGTTATACCAAGGGGGAGTAACAAGCTGGTTTCCCAAATCAAGGAATCAACTAAAATACCTGTTCTTGGTCATTCCGGTCAGAAAGAACTCCCTTGCTTATTTTATATTTCATCTTGTCTCTTACAAGGAGACTGATTGTTGATCAATTGCATTTAATCAAACTATTTGTTTGCTAGATGGAATATGCCACATTTATGTCGACAAGTCTGCAAACATGGAGATGGCAAACCGCATCATTATTGATGCAAAGGTAGATTATCCAGCAGCCTGCAATGCAATGGTATGTGGCACATGTTTGTTTCTTTATTTTTATATAAAATCCTGGAAGGGATCCCTGAGTTGCAATGATTGTTGGGTTACTCTATGATTCTGTGATCCTTAATATATCTGCTTTGAAAGATGTAGCCCCAACTTATTATACATATTGAGAAAATTACTACAGTTGAGAAGGGTAATGTTACAAGTTACTTTTGGAGGATTTTTTTTTTTTTTTGTTAGGTGACTGTAGATGTACTGCATTTTGTATATGTCTCTTTTTGCCATGGACTTTGGCTTACGTCTTAGTGCATTATCTACTTCCAGGAAACAATTCTCCTCCATAAAGATTTGGTGCCAGCTGATGGACTTAACGCAATCGTGTTTGCGCTTCGGAGCAAAGGTACTGTATTATATCATCTGAAGATAAAGACAAATTGTGTGGGAGTCTTGACAGGGAATTAGGATGATGACTTATTGTTGATAAGTCCCGCTTATTACTCAAGTGGAAATGCTGTGTAATTAAGGCTTGAAAATCAAGGAACTTTACATATGTTAGGCATGAAATGTTGGATTTATTTTCTTGTCCTGGTTTTATAGGGTGAAGTCGCCTTTTTCAGCACCTGTCTTTCTGGAGTAACTGAAAGGTTTCAGATTTCAAGGATGCTAACTTCGGGCTTCTTGTTTTTGGATTTTGTTTTCTTGTCTCCAAATGCAAACGAATTTTGTGGGCAAGTCTTATCTCATATTACAGCTGGAAAACGAAAGTAGTTGCAGTATGCTAACACCATTCTAGCAACTTCAGTGACCAATGCTGTCCAAGTGCAGACAGCTATTAGCCAGCACTGAAGCATATTTAATGTGCATTCCCTCATTACAGTATGCATACTGAAATCTCTGATGCAATTGCTTAATCTTTTGCAGGTGTTACTTTGTATGGTGGACCAAAAGTGAGCTCCATGCTGAATATCCCACAGGCAGAGTCCTTTCATCATGAGTACAATACAATGGCATGCACCATCGAAACTGTAGATGATGTTCATGAAGCCATTGATCACATTCATCAACATGGAAGGTACTTAGCTATATCCAAATTTAAAATTTTGGGTGGGAAGCCAGCCAGAAGCTAGGAAAATATAGTGGAAGCTGGCCAAGAAACTGACTATTGCCCTCCGTTTGCCAGTGCACACACTGATTGCGTCATAGCAGAAGATGATGAAGTTGTGGAAACCTTCCTACGTCAAGTTGACAGGTATGATTTCTTTGCTCACTTTAAACTCTAGGGGAGGCACAACTTTCTGAAGACAGATGCCAATTATATACTTAATATTGATTTGGAAAAAATATTCTTCCATTGCTGATATGTCCTGCACTTATACTGCAGTGCTGCTGTTTTTCACAATGCCAGCACGAGATTCTGTGATGGAGCACGATTTGGATTGGGTGCAGAGGTACTAGTCTTATTCTTCGTCAATTTTGAACTATAATAAATTGGATCATGAATATTTTCTTCTGAAGAGCACTCTCAAATGGCCTCAATAGGTTGGGATAAGTACGAGCAGAATCCATGCTCGGGGTCCAGTTGGAGTTGAAGGATTGTTAACCACAAGATGGTAGGATTCTGGACTAGTTATTTCAGTTCTGGTTATCCGTAACAAGAAGAGGAACCAAATCATTTGAAACGTTCCCCAATAAGTGTACATCCATTGATATTGAATATACATTTGCTTAAACTACAAGAATGTTCTTAAATGAAATATGGCAAGTTAAACCATGCGGCAATTCTAATATAATGCTGGATGATGTTTGTTTTGTTTTGGGTATTCTCGTTTCGTGTGAGTGGTTGAATTGCCTTGTCTCTTTAATTGCAGGATTCTCAGAGGGAATGGACAGGTGGTGGATGGTGATAAAGGGGTCACGTACACCCACAGAGACCTCCCCACCCAGTCATAAGCTGTTTCCAGTGGGGTGCAACTGTTGCTGCTACTACGTATAATTTATTCGCCCCCTTGAAAAGGGGAGGCAAGAGCGGCTGATTTATAGATGCCGCTGTCTTTGTAGAGTGTAGTTCAGGGTTCACTTGTTTACCAAGCTATCTAGAGAAGAAGAATTTTTCGCCTCTCTTGTCGATCCTGGAGGTCACTTATTTACCAAGCTATCCAGAGAAGAATGATTGTTCTGCCTCTGTCGATTCTGCTCTTGGCAGCTGCAGCTTATTTAGTTACCATATGTTACCGCAAGTATTCTATGGATTTTTCTTTTCTTCCTCGAGATTTCTGGTCGGCCATTGCAGTTGTACTTCCAATTCTTCAATAATTGCGGCGATGTTTGTGCTTTGGTGCCAAGTTTTGCTTCTTCGTTTTGTTAAATTTCATTAATTCTTTGTTTCTTTGTTCCTCTTCCTCCTGTTTGCGCGCATAAGCAACGGCGAAATATGGATCGCATCCCACTTTCCCAAATGTCAGAAATTGCCTGCTACCCTAAGGCTTACGGTTGGCTTTATGAAAAGCCAAAGAAAATTAAGACTTATCTTCCCAACTACAGCGGTCAACTTCCATTCTCTGTAACACAGGTGTATTTGATCCCCTGTGTGCTCACCAGCTTTGGATTTTCTAACTCAGGATTTCTGCACTGGTACGACAATTTCCTTAAACCTCCGTCCTAAATTTCTCCATTATGCTCTCAATCACAGCAAGGAGACCGTGAATGATAATTCGATTTGAATTAACACTTTCCCTCTATGGAAATGCGCAAAAACAAATTTCTGTAATAGGCAGAATTACGCATGGGCACTTCTATTACCGTAATTGGCAGCTAGTCATAATTAACAACCAAATGTCTAAATATAGACCAGCGGCAATTTAAACAAACAAGTGCATTGACAAATTAGAGTTGTCATTTTATCAAATAATTTCAGCTCTCTTGACTAAAGATGTTCCCTTCAAGCAGTGGACAACGCTTGGTAGTCTACATTCAGGTGGAAAAGCTGTTGCAGTGGAGGATCTCGAACCAAAACTGAAAACCGAAAAACCCTACCAAGTTACGACGACAACGCCTCCAACAAAATTATGCCTCGACAAACTTCTTGAGGTTCTTCAACCACATCAAATACTCTCGGCTGTCTTTGTTGATCATGTATTCATGCAAGAAATTGGTCGTGCTGGGCTTGATTCCTCTAATCTCTAAATACTTGTGGAATGCTTTCTGCAGGTTCTCATCCAAATCCCTGGAAGATAGGGAAAGCATGAGAGAAAATGTAATAGTTAGGTCAATTGGACGTGTATGGCAGAAATAAGGCCAATGACAAACTGTATCTCACAGAGAAGGGTAAAAGAAAACCAAAAACAAAAAAAGCTTACTGAAAATCAGGCCCTTCATAAGCAATTTGGTCCTCAGCGTTTTCTGGATTCTTAACAGCCAAGCTGTCAATGACGATTTCATCAGGGTAAGCAGTGCAGCAGAATTCAATAAACTGCCCATTACCCCTGGCAACGCTTACGACCAGAGGAATGCTCGACTGATTAGCCTTCTCATCATCATCATCCTGGTTGTCATCACCATCATCTTCTCCACTCACAAGATCAGGCATACTGACTTCAACTTTTATCTCCTCACCCTGATATTCCCTCGACAGAGTAATGGTTTGAAATCCAGGCTTGTCTTCAATTTCAAAGGGGAATCCGCCTGGTGCCTCTTCAACCTATAAACCACATCATAAGTTTAAAAGAAAAGGCGAATCTCCTAAGTGACATTTTTATATCACCATCGTTCTTATTTAAATTGAATTTAGCTTAAAACTGCAAAAGATAGGATCACTAGATCACTCCTTGCAGATGAAGAGTTTCTCAAAAAGAGGAAACTCAAAATTACTATAGCTAGCTTTTCTTCCCTAGCAGCTGGCACATTCTACACAGTTTTGCATAACCAAAACAGGAGCGAAAGCATATATAATGGCATGATCCTTTATAGCCAATTAAAAGCCACTTAGGTTTAGGTGCTTGTCCCTTCCTCAAGCTAGGTTTACTCTTCTGCAAACAAAGAAGGTTTAATCATTTGACTGAAAGAATTCCGTCCTTTCTTCTCTGCCCTTCCCAGCTACTGTTTAACTAGATGACACAAATTTCTCCATGATCCTCTTTTTTTATTTCTCATGATCCCGACAGGTACACAAATCCGGAAGAGAAAAACCTCAGCTACATTTGCACCTTTCGTTCATCTGCTAATAAACACGCCTAGCGACAGAAACCAGACTCGGCAGCATATGCCGAACAATCATGGGTCTTTCGGGTGAGTCTCGACCCGGAATTTCTGTGTTCATGAGCATATATTAATTTATTCCCGCCAAAACTAGACTAAGCAGGCCGCTATTGCGAAATGATCCTCATTCCTATCAGAATCACATCAATCGCACCAACAAATTTCTTCCCCACCTCACATTTCCAAGAGATGCAAACAACATTTCAAGAGGCATATAATCAAGCAACAGCATAAAGGTACCGTCAACTCACCCGGTCGTGGTCGTCGGTCTCCTCAGCGCACTGGATCTCCGAGTCGAGGACCCGGAGGAGGTTCTCGTCGGAGCTCGGCCTCTTCGTGGAGTAGCCGCGCGGCGGCAGAAACGGGCTGAGGCGAGGCTCCCCGGGGATGATCGTCGACTGGTTGAGCGCGGCGAAGACGGCGGCGGAGGGGCAGCTCCGCCGGCTACGGAGAGCGCGGGACGCGAGGGGCGCGAGAGAGGAGGCCGATCGGCGAAGAATAGAGGAGAACGCCATTTCTCAGTAGCTGCAGAAGAGAGAGAAAGTAGAGAGAGAATGTTTATGGGGGTTTTTCTAGGGTTTAAGGGGGGAGAGGGACGGACAGAAGCGAACGGGAATGTAGGGTTTTAGAACGAGTCGGTGGAAAATATACGGTACGGCGCGTCGTATTCCCGCTGAGGGAACTGGGCTGCCAAGTGGGCCCGCGGAGGCCCGTTTAGAATAATTATGGGCCCCTCTCTATCGATCATTTTGGCCCATTAAAAAGTGCGTGGGCTCTTTCAGAATAGAAACGTACCCACATGCTAGGGAAAATGCTGAACCAGTTTACTTGTAATAAATTTACCCCAAAATAATATTTTAATCATCAAAAACTCTATACTGGTACATTTGTGACAAATTCACTATCCATTAATTTTACTATTAAATTACCGAGTTAGATAGCACATAATAATTGATGAATATATTAATTTTGGCTTCGTTTGTCACAGATGTGCTAATTTTAGGATTTTCATGATATTAATTCAATTTAATGAAAATTAAAAAAATTTAAATCAAATGTACTAGTTTGGAGTTTTTGATGGTTAAAAAGGGGGTTTTTTGTGATATTAATTCTTTTATTTAAGGAAAATTTCAAAGTAAGATCATTTTCTTAAAAAAGAAGAAGAAGAATTCTACAAAGTGGGCAATCTTTCAAAGAATGCCCTAAAATGGCCAACTTGATATAATATAAGCTCCTAAGCTTGCCGACCGGCCAAACTTGCTTGCACAAATCTATTAATAAGAGAAAAAAGGAAATTTATACGATGTGTGGACTCCCTATGTAATTAAGGAGTCGTGCTTAAAATAATCAAAGCGAGTTTTAGAGCTTACAAAAATATCTTTTAAGAAACTTGTGATCAACGTCTCTCTCTCTCTCTTCAAGGGAAAATGCATGCACGATTCATCACAATAAGCGGAATGGAGAGCCCGCATGATTCAGCCGTTCACTTTACTCGACGGTTGCCGTTTGAGGTACTTGTCCTGATCTTAGGTTCTGCTACTTTATAGAAAAAAATAATAATTGTTTATTTTATAAAAAAAAAAAAAAAAAAAAAAAAAACCTGATTGTCAAATAAATACGACGTAAATTGATTTAGCACGTGTTAGATCTGACCGAGCGGGGCTTACGCTGATCTGATAAGCACTGCAGTGGCTGCTGGTGGCTTCAATTATAGGACCCCCAAAGTTTTCAATGCTTTTCAGCTCTAATTTGTCCTTATCTGTTTCCTTCTCTTTTTTATTTATTTATAATTAACATTTATTAATGTTTTTTTGGTTTCTTTGCGATTATTATTATAGTTGCCATTTCACATCACAGAAGGGTAGGCCAGGCTGGCTTTTTTCCTTTTTCCTTTTCTCTCCTTCTCTATTTTTTCTCAATTTCCAATTTGCAATAGGGTATATGCTGTTTTATTAAACAAGGGAAAACCATTTCTTTATTTGAGAAGAACGCGCATGAATCACGCGAATCTTTTCGTCCCCTTATCTGGACATCCTTACACACAAATGACGTTTTATTCCCTCTGAGTTTAATAGAATTAGTCGAAGAATCATTGCATATAATTAGGCATAAGTCAGGATCAAACCATGCCCAAACAGGAGTAGTTGAGGACCGGAGCGGGGCATTGATGCTAACAATTGATTTACTTATGCTAATCGATCAAGCCCTCATCAAGCATGGATCATGATACAACAATCTTCAAATTGCACAGAGAAATGCACTTTGTTCGCATATTCTATCAAGTGTTTTTTTATGGTTTCATGCTGGCTTCTGTATTGAAAATCATCATGTTGACAAGTAAAAGTCCTTGATCATTGCATGTGATGAAAGTATTAGTAGTACTGTATCGATGAAATCACTGTTGATTAGAGAACGATCACGATGACTTGTAGCCAAGTCCCTTTTCTGAAAACGACATGATGGATCTCAACGGTCTTGAATTTAGACGACTAAACCCTATGATTATTAGGCAAAAACGCAATAACTTAAAAGAGTTTCATGGAATTCACACCGTCCGATTCCGTTCGAGACGCGCAATGTTAAGGTACGACTGGTATATATAAAGCACTAAACGACACTCGCAGCCCACAGCCTGACAGCCAACCGCACTGTTTCGGAATATACCAAAACTCCTGCACGATCTCACCGACGCCATAAGCTACTGAGCTCGTGCACCATGCTCAGTCAGCTCTCTATAAAAAAACAAGAAAAGAAGAAAGGAAAGTGTTCACAGCTGTCGATCCAACAGTGCATTAAAGGCACATCAAGATGCGTGCAAAGAAAAAACTACAAGCATCCATGTCCAACTCATTCAAATCAGAACCGGAGCTGATACCGTAAAGTTGCCCTCTGTTGTGTACACAGGGTGTGCGTAGAAAATGCCCCCTGAGATCTCGTGCTCGACAAGCCTCGTCCCAAGCAGTCTTGAGAAGCAAGGGAAGTAGCATTCATTCTGATTTCTGCGCTGTCCATCCAAGGACAAACACAAAACACAATCAAAGATCTCAACACGGGGCAACTCATGACTCTCGTTATTGTGACTTTTGCTCATTGGAATTTGGGCTCCATGCACGTGCCGCAATTAACGCAACCATCGCGTGGGCCTGTGGGGCCAATGGAGAGTTGCTTTACAGAGCACTCTCTCCAATGAATACAAGGAAACAGGCAAGTCGTAGGGCTGGAGAATCCAGCAAAGAAAATACATGCTGTCTTTCCCCTACACAGTCCTGCACAAAAGGCCAGAGCAACCAGCCCATGACTAAACTTTTATTTCTATACATGTTCTAGAGATTACAAAGCTCACACCAATCATAATTTATGCCCTTACACTTCACAAGATACTGACCTTCCAACATCACTCCACTCCCAACTCGAAGCAAGCGACCAACTAGTACACTTGCGCAACAGAAAGGAAAATGGGAAAACCCATGAACCGACAAAGAAAAGAACAAAACACCTCCCTTTTTTTTTCGTTCCTTTTTCCATTTTTGAACTTGGATAGAATACATTCCCTAAGCATATGCTCTACTGACTTGACTGAAAATCTTACTCTCACATGACGATCTCCGGTTTCAAAATGCTAGCCTTGATCTCCTTGTGTGGTAGGACGACGCCTCCGTTGCTGTAGATTTCATCCCCAACATGGACATCTTCCCCCAATATAGTCATGTTTTCCACCCGGGCCCACTGCCCAACCGTCGAGTGCCATCCTATGATGCTGCCAGAAACGCAAGCATGCTTCTTGATGCGGACTCCGCGCATGACCGTGCAGCGAGATAGTCTAACTCCCGATTCGACCACACAGCCTGGACCAAGTGCCACATCTGGACCAATCAGACATCCCTCACCAATCTTAGCGGTCTCATGTACCAAGACATTGCCGACGATGTGGGGTCCAGTTGCCAATTTCTCTGATGACTTCTTTCTAATTGAGTCAAGGTAGAGTCTCAGCCCTGTGATGTAATCCCTTGGCTGTCCAATGTCCATCCAGAAACCAGGTAAGACCATTGCAAAGAGCTGATTCTCAGCCGCAATCTTGGGGAAAACCTCCTTCTCAATGGAAGTAGGCCTCAGTTGGATCCGATCAAGGACCGACGGGTTCAGCAAGTATATTCCAGCATTAATTTTGTTGCCAACAAACAGTTTTGGCTTTTCCACAAATTTCTCAACTCTACCAGTTGACTCTTCCATGACCACCACACCATACTTTGATGGCTCATCCACCTGCACAATGAAGGATGGAGTTTTGGGTTCTCGTCAGCATGCACAAAATCTTTAGCTTTAAATCCCTCCACTCAAAGGAAAACGCATAAATGAATGAGGGATGACTAAGTAGGACACTCACCTTGGTTACCATTATAGAGGCCTCTCCTCCATGGGCTTTGTGGAATTCAATCATTTCTTTGAGTGGGTACTCGCTTATCACATCACTGTTGAGAACAAAAAACGGCTCACCAGAATCATCCAGCAACTTGTCCCTTGCCAAAGCTAGAGGGCCAGCAGTTCCAAGTGGCTCAGTCTCTTGTGAGCATGTGATCTTAATCCCAAGCTTGGCCTCAAAGTCTTTCAAGAAGTTCAGCATAATCTGAAAATTAAAGAGTATACCAAATCATCAGACTAAACATACACCACTCACTTAATGAGTACCGTAGACAAACATATTGTCGAAAATTCACCTCTGGTTGGTAATTGATAGCCAAAACCACTTCACTCACTCCGATGGCCTTGAGTGCCTCTATCTGTATATTCCAAAGAGGAATAAGCTTTAGTGCATGACAGAAAGCAGCCTCAAAGGACTGACACAATTAAGGATGTAGATCCTTTTCTTCAAGAATTGAGTACCATCATCTGAAAAGTAAAGCGATTCGACTTCTAAAACAGAGTTTGAACTATCTGAATAACTATGATCAGCCATCTCTCCTAAACAGCCAGGCATCAGTAAGATGCTATATGTTACTTGGTAGAGAAAAAGAAACTCAATAATCTAGCAAATCATCCAGGAACATGGTAGATGCTAAAACCGGTTTGCAGCCAATAATGAATTTACACTAGCATTGCAGTCTTACATTACTCAGACTGAATACATCTTACGGGTAAATTCACAACCAAGATAAAGTTATCTTCAAGGATGGAAGAGCGAACATGATTTAGATGGAATCAGAATAGAATCTCAAACAAATGAATCTGAAACAATACCTGATGCAGGATCATGGGTTTGTTAGCAAAGTCAACGAGTGGCTTGGGGACACTAAGTGTGAGAGGCCTCAATCGAGTCCCAAATCCACCAACAAGAATTAGAGCCTTCATTCTGATGTTGTCCCTAGGTTCCTGCAGGTTACAGAAGCTGTATATCAGAGGTGACTTGAGGTAGAATACCGGTGTCTGCAATCCCACATATATTTAGAGGCAGATCAATTGCAGGCCTTTCCTCATATACTGACATGAAGGGAGAAACGGCTCTAATAAACTCCTAGTCGACATCAGTAGGCGATGTCAACGAGCAGGTGCTCGGTGACAAGTGTTTCTAAAGCTGTAAAAAGATGCCAGATGCAAATAAAAACAACGCCAATCTATCAAGTCACAGATGAAACACCGCAGAATACGGATTAAAGAAATGGCAAAAGATTCACGGAAGCACCACAGCTTACATCACCCCATTTAAAGTGCGGGGAAAAAGCACACTGGTACTAAGCAAACAAATTCCAGCTGCAACACAGCCTGGAGTTATAAATGAGAGAAACAAACGAATTTGTCTTCAATCAAATGCTGATGGGTGTTCACGGTTAAAAGCCGAGAATCCAAACTGAAAAGGATACCTCAAATGGAAAACAAGCCAATAACATGTTAAATTGTTTGATACTACGACGTCTTACAATCACTACCTTCAGACATTATGGGCAAAGGTCATGTCAGGCAAAACACTCATACGACCGCATGCATAATTCACTGAAATAAACGAAGACTACAGGGACTACTCAACAGGAGGAAAGAAAGGGAATGTTTTCATTCAGAAGTCGAGCCATGTATGTGAAACGGATGTGGCTACATATCGACAGAAAAGGAACACTCACACACACCCAGCAGCTGGATCAGATTACGGTCTTCAAGAACTAGCAGCAAATAAGAGCAGATCTAACCCAAAAAAAAGCACTCTTTTTTTTTTCTCTTTTTTTTCGCAGCTATTAGAGCTGAAATGCGCTTGAAAAGTCGTTTCAAACGAAGTAAGGAATATAAACAGAGATGATCTATGAATTACTCACACCGCCGACACTCCTTTTAAAGCTGAAAACGAAAGATGCATAAAGAGAAAAAGAAAAGAAAAGAGGGGTAGGAAAATGTCAATCGGAAGCCGAGACAAACAACAGAGAAAGCAGTTTCAAGATAAGCCAACGGGTATGTGGGGACAAGCTTCAACCTTTCCTCCTCCCGCAGTAACACCATTCAAAGAAGAAATAGGAGAAGAAAAATCTCAATCCAACCAACCCAAACCCAAAATCAAGTCACCCCCGAATTGCATTACCCAAAAGCGTTCAATTCCCGCAGAAGGTGAAGGACCGACCCCTTCGCGAATCAGTTACGTTCCACCAATACCTGGGAATTTTCAACCGGATCCGGACGACGGAGAGGCTGCAGGGGAGTTGCCCTCGAGAGAGGCGCACCCCTCACCAGAGGAGGAGGATCAAGGGGCGAAAGAATGATCGAGAGATGCGGAGAGCAAGAGCGAGGAGCGAGAGAAAGAGATTGGTGGGTATTTATATGTGTGTGGACTCCATTAACGAACACTCAAAGCTCTCCTCCGAGCACGGGATCCTGGAGGATCCCCGGAAATCCAAAATAAAAAAGAAAACAAGAATTCGGAAATTTCGAAGGTTTCTTGGCCTTTTGTGTGGTCGAAGGAAATTCCGGGAGTGGTTTCCTGGTTGTTTCAGTTTTTTGGCTGCTTCGAGAGGCGAGGGGTAAAATCGTACTTTGCCAATTAGGGCGTGAGGGAAATAAAAAAAAAGGAAAACGGTATTTTGATAATATTCTTTTATGGAAAATGTGTGGACTTTATAGGGAAGGAAAAGGAGGTAGGTTGATGACCGTGGGATATGATTTTGGATTTTGTTTTAGCTAATTTAATTTAATTTATTTTACTTTTGAATTAAAAAATTTGCAACCTTGACAAAAAGTGTGCAAATATCATTTAATAACGATTCGATTTAGGTACACCTTTTATTTATTTATTGATTTTTCATTTTTCAAATCTAATTGAAATATTAGGGGACTTAAGATGTGCTTGGTAACTATTATTTTATCGGGAACAATTTTGACGTAGAAATGATTTTTATTATATTTTCAAAAATATTTTCTTAGTATTTAAAGGTGTTTGATAACTACTTAAAATTAATATTTTCGGAATAAAAATGCATTTTGATAAAACCCTTAAAATTTCTTATCAAAACCATTTCTTTTAATTTTTTTAATAATTTTTCTCTTTTTTCTTTTCCTTTTCCCTATTCATCTTCTCCTTCATCTAGTCGTCAGCCGTGGCCAACTCTTGGCAACATCGAGCCACGGCGAGTCTCGTTATCCCAAGCCTCATTGGTGGTTGGGTGAGCTCGGTCTTGTTAGATCTGGACGAGGTTGTCATCCAAGGAGAGAATAAAATAAAAATTAGGCTTGATTTTGGGATTGTTCCTGAGAATATAGAAGTAATTTTTTTTTTACTTCTTGATTATGTTCCAAATCTATTTCTTAGAATAAGAACAAAAAAATTTACCAAACAAATTTCCGTTTCAAATTTATTACCGAGAACAAAAGAATATAATCAATTACTATTTAACCCGTTAATAAATAGACCTTAAAAATAACTATCCAAAGACTATAGAGCAAGAGCCAAATGATTATTTCGAAATGAATGGAGAGATTGACTTGGCAATTTTACCTCATTTCTTGGAATATATTCATCTTTACAAGTAGAACTACAGGGTTTATGGTTGGGACTTAAAATCGCAAAGCAACAAGGTTTCCACAAAACTCATCATTGAGAAAGACTAGTCATTATTGATCTTGTTTAACAAAGGGATAGTGGTGGATCACATTGGACCGGTATTATTTAAGGATATTAGAAGGCTCTTGAGCTCTCATTTTGAGTTCAAAACTCATCACATTTATCGAGAAGGCAATCAGCCTATTGCTATGTGTTTGGATACTAAGTTTTATTTGCAACCTCTTCATATTTTGCTTAGTAATAAAATTAGGATTGTACATATTAGACGTTAATTTCTTAATTTTGTAGCTTTTATTTACCCAAAAAAATAAAAACCCTATAGAGCATGGGCATGATACTAGGTGTTATTAAATATTTTGATTTTTTTTGTTGTTGATTAGATCGGCAGATCATAGAATCATCGATAAAAGAGAGTTTAAAAAATCATTTGGATTGTTTACGGATTCAAATATTATCTCAGAATAAGTAGATTTTCTTATTTGGTGCTGTTTTTTTAAATATTTTTTTCAATCGATCCTTTTTTGATAGCAACTCTAGAAGATCTCTCATCATCCATTATTAATTTGCTGTTCTACGGTAATTATTCACGATTAAATGGATTTTCTTGGATCATGTAAGCTACATTTAAAATAATAGGATTTAAAAAAAAAAGATATAAAATTAAAAAGATTGTGAATAGGCTCCATTTTAGATTAGTTGGGGTTTCCAATTTATTTATTTTACGATTCTGTGTTCAAGATAAGATGCATTTCCAAAGTAAGAACTACTACCATATATGGACAACAAAAACAACAAATGAGTCATATTCAAATAGAGACTCACAAAATATCTTGAAATATAAGAATCGCACAAGTGAAGTGAGATGTTCAAAAAGTTAAAATATTAAAAATTATTGAAGACGACGCACGATCTCTTTGTTTAGGCAAATATATCTATTTATGTATATGTATATATCCCTGAATGATAATATTAGGTAATGTGAAAAGAAGAACGGTAGAAAAATAAATATGAGAGCGGAACGAAAAAAATCTAAAAATCATGGAAAAATCATCGGAGAGGCCACCATTGATTCCCAATTCCTTATAAATAAAAATTAAGGGAAAAATACATTATAATAATTGCATCGTATGATGGGAGTCACATCACATGCAGCTTCGCACTAAAGCCAGTACAAAATAGGGAACGTTTAGGAAATGTAGGTCCATTTGCTCATCCTGTACCACTTGTAAGGAAGCTAATCAAAACATTGAAAAAGTGAAAGGAGCATATTCCTTCTGTGTATTCCTCTGTCGAGTCACCTAACTTAAGTTTCTCCTATCTTTGGTCAGAAATTAAGAAACCCTAAAGTTAGATGATGTTGATTTCGGATCTAAGTTGACTTTGATAATTCATTAGGTAAAAACTTGACCATATGACAATTCTAGATCAAGACTATCTTCCTATCGTGAAGCATTTAAACTGGGACTCTAGAAGAAGCAGAATGGTCTAGCCATCCGCCTAGAGCAAACAATGCCATCAATGATGCTTAGGTCAATCACTATTTCTCCTTAGGTCAATCACTATTTCTCCATGCATTTAACGTGCCATACACATAGGAACAACATGACCTGCGGATTGTTTGTGTCCAAGACATCATGCCAATCAGGGTCACGGCTTGCACGCGGGGTTTTGGCCTTGAGGTGTCGTAGCTCCCCGACCTACATTGCGATCAAACTTATTGATTTCGCCAATCATCCCAAGATAATGAATTGAAGGTCGTGCTCCACTTTTTTTTTTTTTCCTCTTTTTTTAAGAAGAAAAGAGGACGATAGCACCTTGGGTTCTATAGAGAGAGAGACACCCATCAAGAAAAGCTCTTGATCTGCCTCCGATTCCAGCAGCGGATCGTTGACTGCAAGCAAAGAAGAGAGAATCAGATCTGGGTCTCGAACATGCCACCTTGAATTAATATTAAATTCGACTCTCGATTTGTCTCTTTTCTTTCCTTGCCTTTCTGGTCATCCGCATGCAAACATGTGCCTTTACCATGGCTTCTCTCCTTATTTATTGTTTTATATTTATTTATGTGTTGGCATATAACACATGGGCAATGAAAAGAATTAGGTTTTACAGGTAAAAACCCAGCGCAGGACCGTGTTAGGATGGTCTTTAATGGGGAGTTAGGTGCTAGAGGAGTATGAACATAGATCTGGAGGGGGTTTCTGTCCTCGTAGATAACTTCATGTGAATAACCTAACACGAGAATGGGCGTTGACTTTCTTCGGGTTGTCCCCTTTGACCACGTAGCAAGTTATGGCTACATGTTTGGTTAAGATCCTCTTTTTAAGGTATTGGGCGGCTCAAGGTCAGAATATTCTTGTGGCGCCAACGTATGTTACTCAAAGTTATGCCCCGGTTTTCCTTTTTCCATTTTCGCTCCTGATTAGGTTATATGTTGAAAGACATGTATGTGGACGATCTTGAATCCTCTCGGCCCACCAACTCGAATTCTTCTAAGATAAGGGTTTCCCATTGACAAGTTGATGCCCAATTGTGCAAGTTTTGTGGCTGTAAAGGGGAGGGATGCAATGCAATGCAATGACCCAGATCAGGGAAAAGGGAAAAGGATGTTATATCTGCCGAGAGAAAGCTTTGGGAGGTCCTCTCTCTTTCTCTGGCATATCTTGAGGTGCACAATTCACTAATACTCGGCAGCAAATACGAGGCATGAGATCCGGGAGAAAAGGAGGGGGGGGGGATGTGGACGGGGGACCGACATGGACCCTTGGAGCCTCGATTAGGGGGTAATTATTATAGGCATAATTAAGGTGACCGCGGTCGTAGCAGAAGTCTTTGTGGTTAAAGACTAGTTTTCTAGATTAATATTTGGGAAGCTTATCATCATCCTTACCCCAAGATCCGATTCTTCAACGGCGGAGCATGATGCGGCCGGAACCCCGCCGGAGAAAATCCCGTTCAGAAATGAAAACTCGTAACCTGACCCGCTTCGGCTTTTGCCCCCTTCTGTCGCCAAGCCCCCGGAGAGAGACCGCGAGAAGGAGCACCCGTTTTAACTTTATGCGGCTGGACAAAAGGGGAAAGTCGGTCAAGCTCGGACGGTATCGCCAGAATTTGGAAAATTGGGTCCTCGAGACACCGGGAAAAAGTTGCACGGGCTTACCCACGCCTCAGCCGGTAGCCGGTGCACTCTGGCCGGCGTCGAAGGCGCGATTTGGTCAACGTCGACTGGCGTGCTCCGTCGCCGGGACGTGCCGCGACAATTCCGGCCGGCTGGTCGCTGGGTTCGCGAAGGAGGAGCGAGCCTTCGTCCGTTCTTGCAGCTGAAACCCTAGCCAGTCAAGGGAGCGCCTCCATTGATCTGGAGATAGCGTATCTGCAATTGATACGTCCAGGGCTTATCAGAAAGCCCATGAGCCATCCGAAACATGGCTGGAAGAGTGCAAGGAATTGCTGGCCCGTTTTAAAGGTTTTCCGATGGTTTGTCACCCTGATCGAGAGCCAGACCAGAACGCGAAGACCCCATCGAAAAGGATCCTTTTTCCCTTAAATTGGCTTACTATGCCTCCTATCCTTTTGGGATTTACCTTGTTCATATACTCATCGACTTTGTTCTCATTTTGTGACTAGTTAAATGAATATCAGCTCGTTTCGGAAAAAAAAAATGATCACAAGGGCTTAATTTGCTAAGTTTGCTACATGTAGTAATCACCTACTTCCCAAGTTAAGCGTGTTCTGGTGGACATAAAACCAATTTGAAAATATTGTTATGGGTTAAATGCCCACATCCACAAGTGAATGGGAACCGGATAGAGTGAGAGTTTGATAAAACTCGAAACTCGAGTCTAGTTAACTAGCACTCAAACTCTGTTTCGAGTTTTGAGATGTGATTGATTTAGATTTGTCAAGGTTGAGTAATGTTAATTCATTATCTATTGACACCTAAAAATACCTCTGTTATCATGTGCTGGTCGTGACTCGCAATAGAAGCAATGTAGCTCGTATTGATTACGGAAGCTAAGGATAATCATAATTTTCAAAGATACTTGGACTAGGTTTCGATGGATTTATAGATGGATTTGCTTAATTCGATGGCAAGATAGTTAATTGAATCGTGTCAGGCTCCTGGAATAGTACATTAGATTAAGAATTTGAGTAGAATTGATGTTAAATTTGAAGTGGGAACATTTGATGCATGAAAGGGTGCATGGAAATAGGGAAGTGATTATTTACTCGGTGAACAAGTTGTGCAAGCGTTGTCAACCAGTGGGGAAATAACTAGATATGGATAAAACAATCAAGAGAAGAAGAAAAACCTGTGAAATGTTAAGAGTAGTGCTCAAGGAAAAGTAATTGACTGAGGATTACTAGATTGCTCTATAACTATCACAAGCCATTTAATGAAGAAGCCCTCAAACAACACAACAATTATCTTTACTTTTATCTTTATTATATTGTACTTTAGCCATAATTTTCAAAATTCTCGTTGTCTAATTAAATTCCGACATATATTTTTATTTGGTTTAGCATCGTCGATTAGATTCCGGTATTGTTGCATAAGCTCAGCGTCATTGATTAAATTCCAGCATTATGTTTCCAATCCAAGGATATTGCTGTTAATTAAATTTCAGCCATATGACTAAACAAGCCGTGTGTTGATGAAATTCCAACATAATTTTGGTTTCGAGGTACAAGTCATACAATTGGCTATGTTTAAACTATGTCATTGATTAAATTTTGGTGTAATTCGTTCCCAGAGATTGTGGGGCATTGATCCATCTTTTATGTTGATTGTCAGAATTGTAATATACAAGTTTTGAATAATATTCATGTTTCCATATAACATTTTCTATTTGAATTTAATATGGAACCTGAGTCTTTATAATAAAAATCGAAATGCACAATTTAGTGAAAGATTTTTCATGGGAATCAAAATCTGCGAAACACTATCTTTCTTGCTCAAACTAGATACTAAGCATGTGGGTTCATCATAAAAAGAAAGATTCATGATTGATGCTCGCTTTCGTCGCTATTCAAGGCATAGCTCTCGTAGAAAATGACATTTTTCTCGCGCCGTGTCGGACATCTCAAGCATTAGAACATCCCGAAGCTTCATCTTGTAAAGAAATTGAAAGACAGTCGCCGAGATAACCGGTCCTGCGATGCGATGACTTGCCAATAAGAGAACTTATTAACGGCACCCGTTATTTAAGCGAAAAACCAGAAAAATCATGTCGCATCTTCTCTCTCTCTCTCTCATTCTGTCTGTCTATTATTTACCAACTTCATATCCTGATGTATCTCCTTACGTGCCATCATCACCATTCGGTTCCAATCTGGTTTTACGATTCAAATCAAAAAGAGATATGGTCAAAGGTCGTATGTTATGTCTTAATAGCGATGTTGCGATTGCATTGACCGATGCGCTTAGGACTCGTTCATCAATTAACCCCTGATCAGCCGAACAAGGATGCACTACCTTTTCACCTTGACTCGGACACACGGATTACCCACATGGCTGTAACTTCTAAAAGATACAACAAAGTGAGAGCGTTGGTAGATTTTCAATTTACAAGTCAAAGGCCGCCCATACAAATCCCATTGCTTGTATGTGTACGATCACCTACACAAGCCAAATTGTCGACTTTTGATTGTTTCGTAGGGCTTGCATGGGGTTCTGTTATTCTCCAAATTGTTGGGCTTTTAAATTCGTACAATTGATTTGTCAAAATAAGATAGAGCTTCATATTGTATAAACACACTCGCACTGTCCTATTATAACTTTC
The DNA here is from genome assembly GCA_014182735.1 of Corymbia maculata. Lineage (NCBI taxonomy): Eukaryota > Viridiplantae > Streptophyta > Magnoliopsida > Myrtales > Myrtaceae > Corymbia > Corymbia maculata. Next base: position 39,204,764 of record CM024688.1, on the reverse strand, counting down.
TTTCCAAAGAGCGAAAGAGATCAGGATTACACGTGCTTTCGATAATTTTTGAAGTGGATATGTATAGTCATTTTGAGAGGAAGGAACACGTGTAACTTAAATTTTTTATTAAAAATATAACTAAATCCTAATGCAAATCCTTCTTAATTTCTTTTTCTTATGTCATTCCATCTTATAGAACAGAAGGTTTTTATTGGGCCCGATAAACCGGTCGGAGTCCACAGAGGGATCGCATGCCCGGCTCGCTAATCACAAACCATTCTTCTACAATGAGCCCGGATCCACCAGCCTCTACGGGCCCAAACACGTCATCCAGGCCCGCCCAAACGATGATTATATATATTTTCCTCCCTATTGTTCCCATAATCTTTTTCCTCTTCGATTTTCCTCCGTTCTCGCCACACAAAAACCCTAGAGCCCCACCGTTACCTCCCGGCCTCACTCTCGATTCTCTCCATCTCAAGAGGATGGCGTTCGACAGGAACGGATCGGCGGCGCCGGCGAAGCCCAGCAAGCTCCGGTGGGGGGAGCTCGACGAGGACGACGGCGAGGATCTGGACTTCCTGCTGCCGCCTCGCCAGGTGATCGGCCCCGACGAGAACGGGATCAAGAAGGTGATCGAGTACAAGTTCAACGACGACGGCAACAAGGTGAAGATCACCACCACCACCCGGGTCAGGAAGCTCGCCAAGGCGCGGCTCAGCAAGAGCGCGGTGGAGCGCCGGAATTTGGCGAAGTTCGGTGACGCCGTCCACGAGGACGTCGGTGCCCGATTGACGATGGTGTCCACAGAGGAGATACTGCTCGAGAGGCCTAGGGCTCCTGGTATTGTCTTAGTCCTTTCTTTCTCTTTTGGGCGTTTTCTCTCTATGACTGTGATTTTGGGTGCGTATATAGATATGCATTAGTATGTTGCAGAACGGTGGGATCGTTTTGTGGAGTTTGTAATTTAATTTGCATCGATAATTGGTGCTCAGCGTATGAATTCCCTAATTTTCTTCCATAGACATCTCTTTACAGTCATCCAATTCTTCTTGGAGAAGAAATCTAATAGTTTGGCTACCTGAATCTGTCCAATTATGTCTTGATTAGTTTATCTGCTTTCTGGGTTGAATTTGATCTCTTTGACCTGCCGATCTTTCAAACTGCTGCTGGAGAAAGCAATGTGGAAAATTTGAATAAGTTGCGTAGTTGCTTGATACTTTGACGCTTTTCCTGCTGATGAAATCTCTCGGTTTGATAAAACTTTGAGTGGGAGTGAGTTGGTAATCTCGCGTGAAGTGGTTTCTTGAAGGAATCTTTATAGGTCCAAGGTTGGTCAGTTTTTTTTTGTCTAATAGAAGGAGATCTTGATGACAGGTAGTAAATCTGAAGAATCAAAAGCAGCTGGTGATAACTTGGCTCAGCTTGGGAAAGGAGGTGCTGTTCTCATGGTTTGCAGGACTTGTGGTAAGAAGGGAGATCACTGGACATCGAGATGTCCGTACAAGGACCTTGCTCAACCAGTTGAGACTTTTGTTGATAAGCCAGCGGCAGCAGAGCCAACATCCACAAAGGGAGCTTATGTGCCCCCGAGTATGAGAGCTGGGGCAGAGCGGACAGGGACTGAGATGAGGCGTAGGAATGAAGAGAATTCTGTCCGTGTGACTAATTTGTCAGAGGACACTCGAGAGCCCGATCTGCTTGAACTGTTCCGCACATTTGGCCCGGTTAGTCGTGTTTATGTTGCGATTGATCAGAAGACAGGTTTGAGCAGAGGTTTCGGTTTTGTCAACTTTGTAAACAAGGAGGATGCTGATAGGGCTATCAATAAGCTCAACGGGTATGGCTATGATAACCTCATCCTTCGTGTTGAATGGGCGACACCGAGAGCAAACTAAAATGAAATATGCAAGGTGTTATCTAGGTCCACAACCACTGCCGTTGCTGGGTCTGGACTTTTTTTTCTTTGGATGTATTGAAGAATTTATGGTATTTTAAAGTTAATGTTTCCATTCTCTTCTCTCTCGTGGAATTTGTTGCAAATATTGTTAGGGGAGTTGGAACTCAATTTTGTATTGCAATATGAAATTAACCCTGCTGCTTAGGTAATGTCAGTTTCATTCTCATTCAAGTTTAGGACATTTCCCTTTTTCATAAGGACTTCTTTATCACTGCTTCCTGGACAAAAAGAAGTGAATGTCTTGTCTCATGAGGCATATATCTTTGGACAAGATGTCATAGTCTTGTCTGAGCATCAGCTTTGCTAGTTGAGCGGTAGAGGTTATATCATTGTCTAGTCTTCGCTTCTTAAATTCAGTTTGCTTATTGTGGATTTAGATCTTTAACTTAGCTGATGTCTGTGTATAATTGGAATGGATGGACCTCAGCTCGCTTGTCAATGTGATGTATCAACCCTTCCGTGCAAGTGTGATGTCGCACTCAGATCATTGTTACCTTTAACAGCTCTGAATTTTGTACAGCGATTATGTATGTCGCCAAGTTTTAGCTCTTTTTCCTCATCGAGTTGGCATGGATGTAGTAATGTCAGTATTTCCATCGAATCCTAAACCCTCTTTCTGGAAAACAGGTAATCCTTGTGATCCTTCTATACACGGTTGGTAGGTCATGTGGATTGGCATCATCGAAATCCCGTCTAGGGGCTTTGGTTGGATGCTTGTACTACCATAGAAGAAGGAAATGTTCTACAGGATGGTGAACTTGATCTCCAGTTTAGAGAGAGAGTGCGTGCCTGTAGGAAGGGGTCAAAGGATATGAATATTTGATGCAGGGTTCGTAATATACTTGGAAATCCTTTTCGTATGCGTGGAAGTCTTTTTCATATTGCCAATTTGGTACTCGGCCCAAAATTACGTAATCCGGTTACTGTCCCACAAGGAACCTTATGTCTGCATGGTCGCTCTATTAGCCAAGGTATATCTTGCTGAAAATGTACTCTGAGAGACTCCAGGACAGAGCATTCTGCTGCAGATAGTCATATGAACTAGGTTCTTCGCACGCGTTACGTGGAAGCTCCGGTACTTGGACTTCTAGCTGAAGAAACCTCGTTGCTTCTCCAACTTTTGGTCTCCCCTTAGGATCTGGATGCGCACATCTGTAACCCACCATCATCAAGCGTCACATTTGCTTCCAATCAAAAACAAGACCCCGACGGCCCATCAGCTGCGTCAAGGATGCTATCTGACAGGTAAAGCTGTCGAACCCACTTAAGTAGTGGAAAATGGTATTCCACAACCTGTTAAGTAAATCCGTTTCCCAACCGCATGTGTCATTTGAGTGCCCTATCTACGGTCTGACGGGCTTTGCCACTCCGAAATTGCCGATCTTTGTCCTGAAATTTGCCTCCCATAGTACACGTGCTGATTTTGTCTCTGTGAAGTACATTGCTGTAAGTTTTTGTGAAGATAGTCAAGGGCCGACGCCAAGCCTAGTGCTATGCCGTACCTCACATCCCAAGGAAGACTCTTTCGACGACTGAAGAGATGATTTTCAAGTCTGCCATTAGGCACGTGTCCTATACAAGCAGAAACTCACCTTTCTCTTGACACCATCTAATAAATTGCGCCAGGTTTCCGTGTAGGCTTCACTTCATGTATGAACACTTTCTGGGAATTGCTGGATTTCGCGAAGATTCTCTCAACAGCTACTAGATGATCTATGCGGCACGGCATTCCTTTATAACTTGGCCAGATGCTCCTTGGCCAAGATTCCTATCGTTTGCAAAGCCATTAGCAGCTGCAAACGACTCATGATCAGAGAAGTCCATTGAAAACGCTTCCTTATTGCTCTAATAACGTCAATGGCAGTGCCTGCATTTGCTCAAGGACGATACTTTTCCTCTTCACCACGAGCAAGCATCACAACCATTGATAGCAACATACATGTCTCCAAAAACTGTCAAAAAGAATGGTGAACATGAGAATTTTGCAAATTGATTGAGAGAGGATTGCTATTTGAAGTAAATTCTTATGAATTGATGCCGTGTCTTGCTGAGGGATTTCACAAGAAGCTACGACCATTTTAGGGAAGTACTTCGTGGGATCAATGAGGCAGGAAAGCGAAATCTTGGTTTGATCGTCGACCGAAGCCGTGTTATCATTGAACGACCAAAACATGCGGAATGCCTGCCATGTCCCTCAAAGGAAATCCGATGCCCATGGTCCCAGCACTACCAGACCTAGCAAGAAAAGAGTAGAGGTGACCCCAGAAAACTTTGAAAAGTTTAGCTCGCTTTGGAGAAAAAGAAAGCAAGGCGTACAATGTTCTCACAAGAACGCAATGAAAGCAGCCTTCCAGAGAGAGTGACCTTACAATACCTGTAAATCAGTCACTGTACTACCAATAATGAGCTAACTTTTGGCCACAGTAGGCATTAGTATGCTTTATGGAGCATCTTGTGATATGCGTGTGACTTTGTCTATTTGAAGTGTAGTGTGTATCACTGGCGTCAGTATGCTTGTGAGGCATCTTGTGAGATGCATGGGGGTTTGTTTAGTCCATTTTAAGTGTAAGAAAAGTCCGTTATTGTCACGCTCCGAATCCCTCAATTCAACTACCAAAATTTTCCATCAATATTGCTCTTGTACTACTTGTGACCTGCTGAAAAATCTGAAAAAGATTGAGATAAATGGGGTGAGAAACTAACAACTCAGTAAGTAGCGCATATTTATTTCAAGCAGATCAAGCACCTACTATGCACATTTACAAAATCATACCGAAACTCGTTTGATTCAAATCCACAGTATGGCATATATATAAGGTCAAAATCAAGTTTTATCTTTTCAACGAAACTTTATACATATTTGAAATACTTGTTTCCTTAGAAATATCAAAACAAAATATCAATAGTCCAGTCCATGAATTTATCTCAACAACTCACATATCAATTATCCATTCATTGATCAATTTCATCAAATCACATATTAATGGTTTATTTTGTTAGCTAATCTCAATCTACATGTCAATGGTGCTAAACTTATGCTCAAATATCTAATAATGATTATGTATAACACCCTATGATAAGGTGACCAAGATTCCTCTTAGTTAGGTCTTTGCCTATATTGTTAGTGGTTGGTCCACAAAGGTATTTTAACATCAATATTCGTATCATAAATCCCTAACTGGATTCACAACAATGTTAAATACCAAATTATTGCTCTCTAATATCATAATCAAATTCAGAATTCATTTCATAAACCATACACAAAATCAAGAGCTTGTCATAATTCTTTCACAAAAGGGTATATAATGTTTGTCAACTCCGTTCATTTCACGAGACATTTTTCGCACCATTTCAGAATCCTTTTCATGTACCCCTTCCCTTTTTCCTTTCCTGTTCTCTTTTTCCTCACTGTTTGGGCGTTCTCTCCCCTTTGATAGCTTAAGGTCTCCTTTCTTATTTTCCTCCAGGCGTCTGCTCTTTTGACCCAGTCAACACCGCTATTCCAATCAAAGTCAACGGCAGTGCCCTCATTTGCTCGAGCTTTTCCACGAGCAAGCATAACCCAACAACAATCATTGACAGCATAAGTCAGAAAGTACGGTCAACCTGCGAATTTTGCAGTTCGATTGAGAGAGGTTTGTTGTCTGGAGGAAATTTCCACGAATTGATGCTTGGTCTTGCCAATGGATGTCGTAAGAAGCTGAAAACCAATTGCGACCTTTGTAGGAAAGTACTTCATGAGATCAAGGAGGCAGGAAAGCGAGGAGCGAGTTTTATGGTCGAGCAATACTCTGCCATCATCCAATGAGCAAAACGCTCCTCACCTGCTTCTTCACATTCTCAACAAAAATGCCATAGCCACTCCAACGACCAAGCTTCAAAGCTTGTGGACCTTTTCAGTGCTGAATTAACTCGTCCGCAGTTGCGTGACAGAAAATACACTTCGACTAAATTCTTTTTTTCCTTAGAAAACGACATTACACAAAGATAATTTAGGAAAAATCGGCACACTGTTTGGGCACACCTCACTGCATTTGAATTCCCTCGCCATTACACAGCTTCTTCTCCGTCTTCTTCATTTGGAATCGGTTCAGAAGTTAAGGTTTCGCTTCTCCTGACGCGTTGCAAAGATGGAGCCTCTGTAGTTTTTGGCGGATTGTGATCTGACAGATGACGAAGTCAATTTTTGGTCCCGTTTTTGGACCGATTTGGATTTTCCGGGTCAGTAGGCAAAGAGATTCCGCGCGCGATGGATGAACTTAACACGGAGCAAGAACAGAAGATGTGAACGGTGCTTGTGAAAAAGAGCAAGCCGAGTGGAAAAGGGATTTCTGAAAAGTCTGAAACATGTGCCGAAACAAGCGCCTCACCGTACACATGTGATCCACGAACGGAGTGATTTATTCCCTGACACCGACAATGAAGATGGGAACCACGCGGAGGAGTGAAGTTTCAGAAGCAGCCCTGCTTTTTCTAATGAGAAAGACCAAGCGACCAAGTGGACACGTTTTTCATTGAGAATGTCCCTTATCCAATGATTTCAGCAGAAACTGCAAGGAAGCTGCTGAACGCGTCAGAAAAACTGGTTTGAGGAATGCCGGGTTCATTATAAAGCACACTATCTCAAACCAGTTGAATGGTGCAAACCTCATCTTTTAACAGCTGTAGAATACACTTCTCTCCATACCCATGTCTTCTCTTTCTTCGTGCACTCTCTTAATCCTCTTCTCCCTCGTCTTCTATCCTCTTATCCCCTCTGTCAGTTCTCTTTCCTTCAATATAAGTAGCTTTGACACGAATGGAGGCGACATACTGCTTGAAGGAGTTGCGAGGACTGTGTCTGGATCCGTTGTTCTCACTGAAGGCATCCCTCCACCATTCTTTGAAGTAGGCCGCATGCGGTATGCCAAACCCCTAGCTTTATGGGATTCTGTTACGGGGAAACAAGCCGACTTCTCTACTCATTTCTCTTTCACCATTGATACTTACAACTACACTCACCATGGTGATGGCATTGCCTTTTTTCTTGCTCCTGTTGGCTTCTCAATCCCACCCAACTCGGCCGGTGGATACCTAGGACTCTTCAATGCTAGCACAGTAGATTATGGGCCTCGGCACCAACTTGTGGTCATCGAGTTTGATACTTGGGTGAACTCACCATTTGATCCTCCAATGGCGCACATAGGAGTCAACATAAACTCAGCCTCGTCACTTGTTTATGCCAGATGGAATCCAGTATCACACAGTGGCAAGGCTACCAATGTTATGGTGACCTATAATTCTACTAGCAAGAATCTTAGTGTATTCTGGTCATTTGATGACAAGCCGGTTTCTCTGGATAGCAAAAATTCCTCACTTTCTTACCCAATTGATCTTGCTAAAGTTCTTCCTGAATCAGTTGCAATTGGATTCTCAGCTGCTTTTGGCCTCTATGTAGAGAGACACAGCATCAATTCCTGGGAATTCACTTCAAACTTGGACGTTGTGCGTCCCCTGTCGGAGGATACGTCAAAAAAGGGGGTAAAATCTATGATGTATAGGATCGTAACATTCATCGCTCTTCCTGTAGCATGTCTCTTGATGGTCATTTCAGCAAGCTCTTGCTTATTTGTGGTCAAGATGAGGAAAAAAAATGAGTTTCAGGCTCTGAATCACATTGACAAAGAGATCGTAGCATTGCCACTGAAATTCTCTCGTGAAGAGTTGCTTGTTGCTACAAATGGCTTTGCAAATGATCGAAGACTAGGCCAAGGAGGGTCCGGCCAAGTTTACAAAGGATTTTTAAACCGTTTAGATCGCCTAGTTGCCGTCAAAAGGATCTTTGCAGAATCCAAACATTCAGAGAAGTTCTTCACCAACGAAGTGAAGGTAATAAGCCGTATGATACACTGAAATCTAGTGCAATTCATTGGATGGTGCCAAGAAGAAGGTGAGTTTTTGCTCGTTTATGAATATATGCCTAATGGTAGCCTTGATAACCATCTCTTTGGTATACGAAAAAGTTTGCCATGGGATGTGAGGTACAAGATAGCCTCAGGGCTGGTGTTAGCCCTCAACTATCTTCATGAAGAACTAGAGCAATGCGTTCTTCACAGAGATATAAAAGCCGCCAACGTATTACTCGACACAGACTTCAACACCAAGCTTGGCGACTTTGGAGTGGCTAAGCTTGTTGACTCCCGGTTCAGGACACAAACAACAGATGTGGTAGGGACATATGGTTATCTGGCGCCAGAATATTTAAGTGAAGGTAAGGTTACTAAAGAATCTGACATGTTCAGCTTCGGAATCGTGGCTCTAGAAATCGCTTGCGGTAGGAGGACCTATCAGGAAGGAGAATTTCATGTTTCCCTACACAAGTGGGTTTGGCAGCTTTACCTTGCTGGAAACATGCTTGAAGCAGCTGACGAGACATTGGGTTCGAGTTTCGATAGGAAGGAAATGGAATGCTTGATGATGGTGGGACTGTGGTGTGGGCATCCAGATCCGAAGAGAAGGCCAAAAGCAGGAAAAGTTATCAGATTTCTTCAACAAGAAGTCCCGGTGCCCGAGCTTCCACTTGGCACATATGAGGCTCCCACTTCATATCAGCCATCAGCACATAGAATAGAATCGTCTTGTATTGAAGAATTCAGTTCATTTTCAGCAAGATAGATAATGGCTCCTAAAGCCATTTTGACTTTTCAGAAATAAAATAGGTCCTGTGTGTTAGAAATTAAACCAAATTCATCGGTGCCGATACTTTGACATTGAGACTATCGAGTTGCCGATACTTTGGACACCAAGATCCCAAAATTGATACTGAAAACTGTTTGGTACACAAGTCAAATAGTCTTTATTATAGCATGACTTTTGAGAAGTCTTTTCATATTTTTGTATTGACCATTCATGTTTCAATGTCTAATTAATGTTTTGTAAAGTCCCTAGAAATCTATCTTATTAGAACATCAAACTTCATTTATGAGTCATTTAGTGTAGGAGTCATGTATCAAGCCTATAAAAGGCGAGTCTTGTAATTGCTTTTGATAAAGTGAAATTTAGTGAATTAAACAGAAAGCCGATCTATCTACTTCTCTTCTTTGAGTGAGTTGTGAGTGTTTCACCTTCAAAAATTTTATCTCTACAAATCGATATTGTTGCTGCACCTTTGACTATTCAACATTGCGATGGATTATTTATGATCAATCGTCCTACTCTTTGCATTAAAGATGTATTAGTTGATTAATTCTCGTGCACTCTTGTAGGATCACACCTAAAAGTACGTAACAAAATCTTCAAAGTGCATTTGACATTTCTTAGTTACACCAGATGAATCTACTCCAGTTATTGCATCTGTCAATGTGCGCCTACCTCTTCAGCAGGCAGTAAATATCAGTGTTCCGAGATTAAGTATTTATTGATCACAGAAATGTTGCTATAAACATTGCCACAAACAAATGTTTCGATACGCCATTCAAGCAGATTACAAAGTGGTTGCTTACAGTTCATCTGTCAATGTGTGCCTACTCCAGTATGCATCGCATTTCCAGCATACTTGTCATCTATTTCCTGATTTGGAGTTTGAAGTTCATCCATCAAATCTCTGTGAGATGAATTTATAGAACTAAGTCACAGTGACTTCAACTCCTTTCTGGTACAAAAACTTTCAATCTTCTAGCTTCTCTTGCCAAAAGAACTAGACAAGTTTCTCAATTAGTCCTTCATATGCTTCCTTCCCTGTTATTTATATGGGTGTTACCCTCACAACTCCGACCTAATGCTGTTGGAAGTCAAAAAATTTAGTAAAACACGTCAGCTTTTCTTCTTGAAAAAATGATACTGTTGATGCCGGTTAATTTAAACTACTCATGACGACCCATGAACTCGATGGAAAGCTTACTGGGATAAATGTATATTCAACTCAAATTTAAGCAAGGATCGGACCAGGTAGCAAAGTCATGTTAAGACTCAGAATGAGTCAAGTTTAGGAAATAATGCCGCTTCAGATAGGCAAGCGACAAGAACAAAAAAATGTAACCCATGCTGGTTAGCCGCTTTTTAAAAAGAGGCCGAGACTGACTAGGACACAAAGGTCATTCACTGTGAAAGGATCAACTGAAAAAGCAACCTCAATGCCCTTTTCAAGGCGCTTCCTCTACACACACACACACACACACACACACAAACAGGAAAAGAAAGAAAGAAAGAGCCTCCTCAAGAAAATTTCGGTCCTTGGACATGAGAAGGGTTGAAGGTTTGAACAATTCCTAAGGGACGGTTTCAATCTCTGCGATGAAATAAGTTAGCCTCCAAGATTTCTCAAGGTTCTCACCCTAATATCAATTCTTAAATGCCTGTTTGCGTGACAAAATGTCCTTTTTTGACTTAGTATAATGAGTTCGTGGAGCTTTTAGTGAGAAGACGACCTTCCGTGAAGACTAAGAAAGTCTTCCGTATAACGTACGCGTCAATAGACGCTTAACTAGTTCTTTGCACGGGTATTCTTTTCTTGTCCAAATTTCAGAATAGTTTTTTTTATTTCCTTCACAAGCCTGTACAAAGGTTTAAAAAAATCGATTCTACTTTTGAAAATGACTTCATAAGCTACATTCATCAAGAAATAAAGTCTCTATATGATAAAGTCCCTCAGAAGAGCTTCTATAAGTGGCAATGTAACCACGCACGGAGGTATTCAAAGAGAACTATCTATGTGCACAAGTTTCCCAAACGGCGAAAAGCAGCATGTTCTTTTGCTTCAAGTGAGGCTTTTGCTGCTCAATCAACGATAAGACATAAAGTGTCCTTCAATATTGAGGCAGACCAGCAACTTTGACACATTTGGTTAATCCATCTGGCTAATTCTATGTGCTACCATCCAATGCACATGTAGCTAAGGTTATTTAAATACGCTGACATCGGTGCATACAATATTAGTACAGATAGATATAGATCTCTGACTTGATGAATTTCGCCAGAGGAAAAGCTGAAGTCTTTCATCTTCGTCAAACGGAAGGGCACCTCAATGACAATTGAAAGAGAATAATTAAAAAGGAGATGGTGTATGAGGCAGGCTGGAATTTTACTTGTACGTTTGACATTTGAAGTTGCTTCCTGTAAAATATGGGTTTTTGACCAAGTCAAAGGGGAGAAGGGGAAAAAAACTTTGAAAAGATAAAAGAAAAAGTGGACTTCAGCTCAATTATAAGGAAAAGCAGCGTAGAAAGGGAGAAGATCGAGAGGTCGCAAAAGGAAAAGAAAGGAAAAAGGGGTTTTTGCGCATTCACACCACAAATGTCATGCCAAGTTGATTCGCAACGCTTAGCAAGTGCTCGGACCTCTCGATACTTTTAATCGGAGTAATTTTGGAAGTCATGGCATAAATTTGAAGTTATATAGATTTTGAGCCACCAAGTTTGATTGAGGAGTTATTGGGTTGTGTCTGTTGTAAGCTCGCTTGAAAAGGGGTTCGGTGGAGAGAGTTATGGTGCGATCAAGTTTCATGCTCAAGTTCAGCATTGCAGATAGCTTTGAATATCCACCTCTGTTAAGTGTTTTGTTGGTGCGCATGAGTCGTTTTGTTGTTATTTGAGTTTAGTTTAACCAATTAGTGGTTAAGGTAGCGTTTTACTCGATTTTGAAGTTGTTTCTTACTTTTAACGGTTTGAGTAACGTTTGTTGTTTGGTTATAAGCATTCTGAGGTGAATGGTAGTATATTTTCTTTGAGTTTGCGACGAAATCGAAAGTGATATGTTATGAGATATGAAATAATATTTTTATTGCATAAAAAATTGGATAGAAAATTTACTGTTCTTTTATTTATTTATTTATTTATAATGGTTTGAGTAACATGTTCTATAATGCTTTAAGAAACGTTTTATGAAAGGCATTATGAAATGTTGAGGGTTTTTTAAATGAATCCCCAAATGATGTAAAAAAATGTCTTGTGAAATGTATTCTATCTGATGAATGGAGTAGAAAAAAGATGATATATTTTGGGTTTGTGAAACCTTTTTGTGAAAGAATTACATTAATTGTGAGTATGGTAAATGAAAGGCAATTTAATTTGGTATGCGAAACTGATTTATGATATGGATTTTGAGTTGGTTTAGTGGAAGAATTGATTTGTAAAAAGCTATGTTTTGGTTTGTGAAATCAATTGTAATATGGAAAGCAAAGCACTAAGTGCCATGTATTAATATATGTTTGTGGGAGTCGCCTCTAGGGACTTGTATTAATGATATACATTAGTCAAGAACTAAGTGCTACATGATAACGTAATTCTGTAAAGTCACATCTAGGGCTTTGTACTATTGATATATGTTGGTCAAAGGCTAAGTGCTACATGTTTACTCTTCTCATGTGAGAACCATCTCTAAGGCCTTGAAGTCAAGGGCTAATTGTTACAAGATAACATAATTTTATGGGAGTCACCTCTAAGGCATTGTATTGTTGATATACGTTGGTCAAAGATTAAGTGTTATACAATAACGTAACTTCGTAGGAGTCATTTCTAAGGCCTTAATAGTATGTGTTGGTCAAGGCTAAGTGCTATATGGCAACTCGAGTCATGTTGGAGTCATCTTTAGGGCCTTGTACTACTCAAGGGCTAAGTGCTTATTGATGATGGGAGTCTCGTGAAAGCCACCTCTAAGGCCTTGAGTGTGATACGATATGAGATTGATTAGTGGAATAAATCATTGATGTGTGATATGAGTTTGATCAATGAAATTGACCATTGATGTGTGATTAATTGATGGAATGGATCATGACAAGTGATTTGATAGAGATTAATTAATGGATTTGATTATTAATGTTTGAATTGTGATGATGGATGAAACAAGTATATCTGATTTGTATAAAGCTTTGTTGAAATGAAACTACTCATATTTGATATGACATGTATATTATTTGGGATTAAAGAAAGAGTTTATGGTATTACTTTATTAACACACATAGTTGATACTCGATCTGCTCAGAAGAGATATGTATTACTCATTGGTCTATGGTTGTTCATTTCATTCATCTTTCATGTTTTTTAGGCTCCTTGCTTAGTAGCTGATAGAGCGAGAGCATTATCAACGGAACTTTTGGGAGTTGATATAATTTGAGACTGCATTTTTCGAGTGGAAGGATGGCCGTGTCATTACCCCATCCCTGTAGGATCCCGGACGTCACACTTTTGGATGAAACATATGCAACCATCAAGAAGACTAGTCAATGTAGAAAGTGAAAACGCCAAGTAGTCAAGCATCTTGCACCCGCTTCCTACTGTGTTGTAGACAGATTGCAATGACACTTGGTGTTGTGTCGCACGCCCACGAAGCATCCTCATTTCTGAACATGTACAAAAATTGCAAAGAGCGAGCATGCTATTCGATAGATATGTAATATCGTGTAAGCACGATAATGCACTATATTCAAGACCATCGTTAACAGCAAGGTCCATGAAATTGGGGCACGGCTACTTAATTATGAGATTATAATGCTGAGGTATTCTATATCTAAAGTAATTTTCAAACCAAAGGTTTGGACCAGTGAACTCGTGTAGTGTGAAGTCACTAAAACTTGTTTAAGCCTACTAGAATTCATCTATATATATGCTCTTGACAGCCAAGAACGGTGCTCTTGGTCATCATTTCAATATAATTATCAACAGAGGCAGACCGTCGTGGACTAGATAATGCATTAAAACTCATGTTGACTCAAATAATTCCTCCTCTTAGGCCTTAATTGAAGCCCTTAATGACACTTACTTCGCACTCGGTGACTTTCGGTCTTCATTCTCTATCCTCTCAAATGCTTTTCTATTCTATCCTTTGCTACATATTTGTTCCTTACATCATTACTTGTTTCGAGCCTCATTTGAATGACATAACCTTTCAAGGTGATGCCAGGATTTTATACGGCACCATCGATCTCATAGGATTGAATACGCCCTGTTTTACTCATAGCTCGCCTTCAATACTCCAAGCCTGAGTGCATATGGGATGCCTCTACTGAAAGACATCTCAACTCATTTTTGTTTTCACTATAGCTATGAATTCCATCGCCTATAGCGACAGCTCTGTGTTTTTCCTTGCTCTTGTTGGCTTCACAATCCCAGCGAACTCTGCCGGCAGATTGCTAGAATTGTTCCATACGAATTGAATGCGTGTTACTTTTGCTAATAGGTCGCCTTCAGTACTCTAAGCCTGTGGACATACGGGATGCCCCTACTAGAAGACATCTCAGCGCATCTCTTTCACCCCACCACCTATAGCGATAGCTTTGTGTTTTTCCTTGCTCCTGTCGGCTCCGAAATCCCAGCCAACTCTGCCGGCAGATTTCTAGGACTGTTCCATACAACAATGTGCTGCAAAACCAAGTCGTACTGGTCAGTAGTAAAGTTCGCCGCTTACCCAAACCCCCAGTATGACCCTTCGGCCAAGCGGCACATTGTAATCAATTTTTACCCACTTTCCTCCATCGTTTATGCCAATTGGATGCTGGATCACATTGTGTCAAAGCAACTAATGTTTTGGTCACTTACAATTCTATTAACGAGAACTGTAGTTTGTTCTAGTCATCTGACAAAAAACTGGCTTCTTCCGACATTTACGGTGATAGGGTAACAACTTGCAGCAGAGGAAAATAATCCAAAAAGTTTCAACCCTATTGTCTTTTTGCCAATATAGTCCTAATTATTTTAATTTTGCCAATTGAATATATTCGACCAATTTTTACCAAAAATTGTTGATGTGGATGCTAACCTCCTATGTGGCGGTCACACTGACATGGACATTTTAATAATGTTTTTTTTTTTTCTATTTTTACTTTTTCCTTCCCTTCTTCATCCTCTAGTCGATCTCCGGGTCTCAGGCAAGGCTCATTCTTGCTAGTGGCCAGTGAGGGTGAGCTTTGCTTGAGATTGACCTCACCAACTCTTGGCGACCAGACTTGCTAGGGGAAGAAGAAGGGATGGGAAAAAGAAAAAAAATGATGAAAAAATATTAAAATATTATTATAAATTATTTATGTTAGGTCGGCCGCACCATGTAGGACAATCGGGTCCATGTAAGCTAAAGCGTAATGGATTTAAAATTGTTTATGTTATAAATTGTTTCCATTTAAAATTAAATTGGTTAAAGTGTAACGAATTTAAAACTTTTTAAATTATTTTCCTCGACAATAACTAGCAATGATATGTGAATAGGGATTGACCACGGTGGGGCTTATTTAACTCTATGATTTCGACCGTCCTGTCCGTCTTGATATCTTAGGTATATTACCATTATCGATTAATCTCCAATTTCAAAGTACTCATGAAAAAAAAAAAAAAAGGCAAAAGAAAAGAAAACACTGGTATCCCTTTATTGGGGGGTCCGTACGGTTAAAACGAAAACCTTTGAACATGATCTCCTCATTCAAAAGCCCAAACCAGTAATTTTAGAATCACTGGCCCAAACAAGACGGTGCGCGACAATTCGTCATAGGTCAACCACGCCAAAAGAGCTTTACGTGCCTTCCGGATTGAGCCTTGTGAGGAGGACTTTTATTGCATTGACGAACAACAGTGAGGTCCATCGTGTAATGTGCTTCCTTCCTAAAATTGGTGGAAGTTGT
The DNA here is from genome assembly GCA_014182735.1 of Corymbia maculata. NCBI lineage: Eukaryota > Viridiplantae > Streptophyta > Magnoliopsida > Myrtales > Myrtaceae > Corymbia > Corymbia maculata. The sequence goes on along the minus strand of CM024688.1, from coordinate 39,189,240 downwards.
CATCGACCGTGCTATAGCCTTTTTCTTTTCTTTTTTACTTTTTGGTAGGTTCTACTCTATTTATAGCATCGGGATTTTTTTCCTATAGTTGATAATATTATTTAGGATTATTTCTTCGATTGGATCGCTAAGAGTCCAAGATATTAGAATTAAGTTGACAAAATTCGATATGTGCATTGGTTGTGTGAAGCGACAATATTAAATTCACCGCCAAATTGTTGATAGAATAGGATCAATATGTCTCAAATTTTATATTTAAAGATATTCAAGTTTTAAAGTTGTTATCTTGGGATTTTCCTAATTTAGATATCTTCCGTAGATTATTTTAGTGCATTCAAAATATTTTTGGATCATGTCCATTGCTGATTTATATCCTTGCGGCATGTTAAACTCCTTGGGATTTTCCTAATTTAGATATCTTTCATAGATTATTTTAGTGCATTCAAAATATCTTTGGATTGTGTCCATTGCTGATTTCGTGTATATCCCAGCGGTATATTAAACTCACCTAATATTTTCTCGCATGAGCAAGCATAACCCAGTCACAACCATCGATAGCAAGAGACGTGTCACAAGAACAGTCACAAAGTATGGTCAACCTGCGAATTTTGCAGTTTGATTGAGAGCGAGGTTTGTTGTTTGAAGGAAATTTCCACGAATTAATGGCGCCGTCTCTTGCTTGCTATTGGATGGAACGCAATTGCGACAATTTATAGGAAAGTACTTCGTGAGATCAATGAGGCAGGAAAGCGGGAAGCGCGTTTTATAGTCAAGCAAAACCGTGCAGTCATCCAACGATCAAAACACGCTAAGGTTTTTCTGTGGCCGGAATTGTAGGTCACCAAGAATTAACTGCTTTCCATTATATGACTCAGGATCCCAACTGCCATGTACTAGCGAGGAAAGTGAGTTAACTTCTCTATTTTCAAACTTGTCAAACTCGACAAATAAAGATTTTGGTTCTTTGTGCTATGATCCACGGTGCTCTCGCCGAACAATCCTAAGTAGGCACGATCGAAGTTGGGTGGGATGGGATTACGAAGCCAACTGGCATGAGGAAAAATGCATAGCCATCGTGGATTTTAATGGGACTAAATCTTCAATGGGTAAAAGAGAATCAGGTAGAAAAATACTTCTAACAGTACTATAACTTTACCACGGCATTTATTTTAATGTCATTACCTTCCTAGTGATTAATAAATTGCTACAATTTTAAAGAAAACCGATCATTCATATAACATTGACCATTTGTGTCACATGAAAATTTTATGTAGCTTTATTTTTAGAATAAATAATCCGACTCATTTCACTATAGATGTCGACATTTAAGATACAAATCAAATGATGTTCGGCAACACAATTTTTCTCTGGATTGAGAAATTAGGTTCGATTTGCTCCATAGCTAAACCATAAAGCACTTGAAAATGTGTGCACGTGGTTTTCTCATTCAACATTTCTATATGAAGATGGAGAAAATATTGGGCGAGGCTTGTCTAAACCATTCCTTTCGTTGATCAACAGGGTCCACATTTCATATTTTTCAGGAATTTCCTTTTTCAATCACCTGCTCTTTTCCATAAACACCCATCACCTTCGTCTTCACATTCTCGACAAAACTGCCGTAGCCACTCCAACAACCGGGCTTCAAAGCTCGTGGAGTTTTCCAGTGCCGGATCACCTCCTCTGCAGCTGCATGACAGACAATACACATCGAATAATATTTCCTTTACCTTAGAAAAAGGACCTTTACGCAATAGGAGTGACTTTTCAGGAGTAGAGTTTATTTAAGGTTCGACAGAGACCAAGTAGATAATTTTCCTAGTAAGAGGGTCCCTTGTCCAACCACTTCAGCAGAAACTGCAAGGAAGCTGTTGAACGGGTCAAATTTTGGTTTTAGGAATGCTTGGTTCATTATAAAGCACACTATCTCAAACCAGTTGAATGGTGCAAACCTCATCTTTAACAGCTGTAGAATACGCTTCTCCTTACAACCATGTCTTGTTCTCTTCCTTTGTGCACTCTCTTAATCCTCTTCTCCCTCGTCTGCTGTCCTGCTATTCCCTTTGTCAATTCTCTTTCCTTCAACATAAGTAGCTTTGACCCGAATGGAGGCGATATACTGCTCGAAGGAATTGCGAAAATTGTGTATGGATCTGTTGATCTAACCAGTAAAGCTATTGAACCATTCTTTGAGTATCAAGTAGGCCGCATTCAGTATTCCAAACCCATTGATATATGGGATTCTGTCACCGGGAGACAAGCAGACTTCTTTACTCGTTTCTCAGTCACCATCGATACTTACAACGCCCCTGAATATAGTGATGGCATTGCCTTTTTTCTTGCTCCTGTTGGCTTCCCAGTCCCACCTAACTCAGCTGGCCGATTTTTAGGATTGTTCAATTGGAGCACACATGATGATGGGCCTCGGAACCAAATCGTCATGGTCGAGTTCGATACTCATGTGAACCAGGAATATGATCCTCCAATGCAGCACATAGGAATCAACAACAATTCACTCGCGTCACTTAACTATACCAGTTGGAATGCTGGATCACACAGCGGCAATGCAACTGATGTTATGGTGATCTATAATTCTACTAGCAAATATATTAGAGTATTCTGGTCATTTGATGACAAGCCGGTTTCTCTGGATAACAAAAATTCCTCGCTTTCTTGCCAAATTGATCTTGCTAAAGTTCTTCCTGAATCAGTAGCAATTGGATTCTCAGCTTCATATGGCCCGATTGGGGTGAGACACAGCATCAATTCATGGGAGTTCAATTCAACCTTGGACGTTGGGCGTCACCTGTCGGTGGATCCACCAAAAAAGGGGGTAAACTCTAACATTTATAGGATTGTAACATTCATCACTCTTCCCGTAGCATGTCTCTTGCTGGTCATTGTAGCGGGTTCTTGCTTCTTTTTGATCAAGATGAGGAAAAAATGTGAGTTTCGGACTCTGACTCACATTGACAAAGAGATAGTAGCATTGCCACTGAAATTCTCTCGTGAAGAGTTGCTTGTTGCTACAAATGGCTTTGCAAATGATCGAAGACTAGGCCAAGGAGGGTCCAGCCAAGTTTACAAGGGATTTTTGAACCGTTTAGATCGCCTAGTCGCTGTCAAAAGAATATTTGCAGAATCCAAACATTCAGAGAAGCTCTTCACCAACGAAGTGAAGATACTAAGCCGCATGATACACCGAAATCTGGTGCAATTCATTGGATGGTGCCAAGAAGAAGGTGAGTTTTTGCTTGTCTATGAATATATGCCTAATGGTAGCCTTGATAATCATCTCTTTGGAACACGAAAAAGTCTGCCATGGGATGTGAGGTACAAGATAGCTTTAGGGCTAGCATTAGCCCTCGACTATCTTCATGAAGATCTAGAGCAATGTATTCTCCACAGAGATATAAAAGCCGCCAATATATTACTCGACACGAACTTCAACACTAAGCTCGGAGACTTTGGTGTGGCTAAGCTCGTCGACCCTCGGTTCTGGACACAAACGACAGACGTGGTAGGGACATATGGTTACCTGGCACCAGAATATTTGAGTGAAGGTAAGGTTACGAAAGAATCCGACATGTTCAGCTTTGGGGTGGTGGCTCTAGAAATCGCATGCGGTGGGAGGACCCATCAGGAAGGAGAATTTCACGTTCCGCTACGCATGTGGGTTTGGCAACTTTACCTTGCAGGAAACATGCTTGAAGCAGCGGATGAGACATTGGGTTTGAGTTTCGATAGGAAGGAAATGGAGTGCTTGATGATGGTGGGACTGTGGTGCGTGCATCCAGATCCGAAGAGAAGGCCAAAAGCAAGACAAGTTATCAAATTTCTTCAGCAAGAAGTCCCGGTGCCTGAGCTTTCACTTGGCACATATGAGGCTCCCACTTCATGTCAGCCATCAGCACATAGAACGGAACCGTCCTGTAATCAAGAATTCAGCTCCTTTTCAGCAAGATAGATCATGGCTCCTAAAGCCATTTTGACTTTTGGGAAATAAAATAGATGTTGTGACCGATTATTTATGATCAATCGACCTACTCTTTGCAATAAAGATGCATCATAGCATTGTATTAGTTGATTGATTCACCACAAGATAATAGTGAGAAGATGGTCGCTCTTAACTCTTGTAGGATCACAAATTCTTCGAAATGCGTTAGACATTTCTTAGTTATGTCAGATGAAGCTACTCTAGCTATCATATTTGTCAGTGCGGTCTTGCCTCTTCAGCAACCCGAAGACAACGATTCCATGATAGCATGGTAGACAAACTATTGTTTACACAATGTCATATCATGGTAGACCAATTCCTATTTAACCATTCAATCACTATCTATTACCAGTCATATATAGTCTATAAAAAGAGGTTGGCTTTTATTCAGATCATGAATTATCTTACTTCTTGAATCTAGTGGTCATTGAAGCTTGCATAACTCTTTCGTATATTATCATAGATCTCACCCTCGAATTTATAGATCACTTTGATCATTATTAAACATAGAATTAGCTAAACTTTATTACTCTTACTTAAATACACGTAAACGCTTGTAGATCAATTATTTGTTTAAATCCTTTGTTTACGTTTTTTCTTTGAATAGATCCCCAAATTCTGCAACCTATAATTGCACAATATTTTTCCTAAAATCATTCTCAAGCCATTCACAAATACTAAAAGGTAATAAATGCTCGATTCAAACTTTTATGCAACAAAAATGCAATTTCTAATTCTTACTATACATTTTAATTTATATCACTTTTGAAATTATGAATTTTCAAACTTGAAAAGAGATAGTGCGATTCACCTGGGAAAGCCTAAAATTAAACAACAAAACTTCCTCAAATCAAAGAACCCATAATCCTAACAAATAAGCGAAAAATAACATAAAAAATCAAGTAAAATGCTACCTCAACTACAAATGAACTAAACTAGGTTTAATCGCTAACAAAATGCCTCACACGCACCAACAAATTGTTCGCCCAAAGTAGATATTCAAAGCTATCCCCAATGTGGAACTTGAGCACGATAATTCAAAAATTCATTTCGATCAAACCATAGTTCGGAATTGATTTCTATCAACCCCCATATCTCCTCAGTTTTCTAAAGCATCATTTCATATAATTCCACAGTTTCGTACTACGGGACCGTAGCATGTCTCTTGCTAGTTATTTCAGCAGGTTTTTGCTTATTTATGATCAAGATGAGGAAAAAATATAAGAATTGGACTCTGGCTTACATTGACAAAGAGATAGTAGCATTCCCACTGCAATTCTCTCATCAAGACTTGCTTGTTGCTACAAATGGCTTTGCAAATGATCGAAGACCAGGGCCAAGGAGGGTCTGGCCAAGTTTACAGAGGACTTTTGAACTGTTTAGATTGCATAGCTGCCGTCAAAAGAATCTATGCAGAATCCAGACATTCAGAGAAGGTGTTCACCAATGAAGTGAAGATAATAAGCCGCATGATACACCGAAATCTGGTGCAACTCATTGGATGGCGCCAAGAGGAAGGTGAGTTTTTGCTTGTTTATAAATATATGCCTAACGGTAGCCTTGATAGTCACCTCTTTGGAACACAAAAAGGTTTGCCATGGGACGTGAACTATCTTCATGAAGAACTAGAGCAATGCGTTCTTCACATAGATATAAAAGCTGCCAATATATTATTACTCAACACGAACTTCAACACTAAGCTCGGAGGCTTTGGAGTGGCTAAGCTTGTCGACCCCCAGTTCAAGACACAAATGACGAATGCGGTAGGGACATATGGCTACCTGGCGCCAAGATATTTGAGTGAAGGTAAGGTTACTAAAGAATCTAACATGTTCAGCTCTGGGGCTGTGGCTCTAGAGATCGATCGCATGCGGTAGGAGGACCTATCAAGAAGGAGAATTTCACGTTCTGCTACACGAGTGGGTTTGGCAGCTTTACCTTGCTGGAAACACGCTTGGAGCAACCGATGAATCATTGAATTCGAGTTTAATAGGAAGGAAAAGGAATGCTTGATGATGGTGGGACTGTGGTGTGCGCATCCAGACCCCAAGAGAAGGCCAAAAACAGGTCGAGTTATGAGATTTCTTCAGCTAGAAGTCCCGGTGCCTGAGTTTCCACGTGACATCGATGAGGGCCCCACTTTATATCAGCAATCAGCACTAAGAATATAGTCTTCTTCCTCTTCTATGCAAGAATCACTTCCCGTAAAGCAAGACACGTCATGGCTCCTAAAGCCATCCGGCAAAACATGTTGACTTTTGGGAAAACGAAACAAATGCTGTGCCGGATTATTTATTCTCGATCGACCTTTTCTTGGCCGTAATATAATGTCTAGCTGCAGATCAATGGGTTGACGTAGATGTCACATTAAAATGCCCACTTCTGCAAGAGCTTGCATTGCATAACCGGATTTTATGAGGAATCATGCCAAAGAAGTATGTGCTTTGACTCTGTTTCAGTTACAATCTGGAGATGCCTTTAGCCTTTCCTGGGGGATAATTTATTCGAAAGATCGGGTAGTTATAATAGGTAGATATTTTCAATAAAAAAGATTATTTAATTTATGTGCCGAGGATAGTAGTGAAACAAGAGCATTAGAAGAGTGCCTGCAATTTAGAGCTAAACCAAGGGGGAAAAACTGTACTGGTGACAGATTGTAGATTCTTGACGAGTCATTGTTAAGAACTATCTATCTCTTGACACTAGGTATGTCCAGTTTAGCCGCATTACTCGCAGTGGTGCTTTCTTGTCTTTAAGTAGAACAGGCCATTCTGGAAGTCAGCGTTGCGACATAATTTGGTTAATGTTACCAACAAAGTTCTTGTTTCTATTACCTTTAAATGCTTTGTATGGGGAGCTTGTCGCTAATTATGAATTTTCCTCTCCGAAAGAGAAAATGCCATACCCAACCAAATCTCTCCAGTCCCACCACAGCTTCAGCATTTTTAAGGAAATAATGGTGTCCGCCGAAGAGTTTTCAACCGGAAAGTCGGCACCATTGAAATGTAACTTTTCTTCTGCTTCTCGGGATCAGTTTATTTTATTTTATTTTTCGGTCGAAAGGATCTGTTAATTTAAGGGGATTCGATTCTAGCAAGAATCTATAACTGGACTCATATTGCAAGAACAAATAAGCTTTGACTTGTTTTTTTTTTCTTGTTAGATTACCATGTTTTCTCTCCACGCAAGCTCTCACCAGATTATGGACGGAAATCGATCTTGCTAAACATATGAAGCAATGATCTGGCAGCAACATTATTTCTTGCCGCTTGTTAGATCAGTTCATATCATCTAGGAGCAGATTCTTAACATCTTTAACACTTTTATCTAATTCGAGTATTTTGGTCATCATCGAGATAACATGATTAGAAAAGCTAATTGGAAGATGAGTTGCATGATCCGCAATTGCAAGCTAAACAATAAGGAAAAAAAAAGAAAAGGAAAGTGGAAAGTTTCCGCGGACTCGAATTTGTATCAGCATGGATGGATGTTTCAGCATGTCAGGATGTATCCAACGGTGATTGAACTCGTCTTGGTCAATTTATGAGGCATCTGTTATAATCGAGCCAAGCAGCCAAAAGAACTTATGAAGATAGACTCTTTATGTTTCCAGATAGTAAGCATGTAGTCAGAGCTTATTTGCGACAAAACATACTTTTGTGCATCATTCGATAAGCTTGATTTATTTGAGCCAAAGAAGATGGGGCATGTTAATCAGTTAACACAAGTACAATTGACCATGGAGCAGTGATTCATCATTCATCAGTGCATTCCGTCCAAAAAAGGTACTGCTAGAGCTAAATTCAGAACAAGCAGTAAACCTACGGTAGAAAAACTGCCTTCCGAAGAGGTTCTGTATTATACATGGAGAGACACAAACTTCAGGATTGCAAAAGGCTCCATCTCTGTGCTTAGAGACAAGTACAACAACCACACATGATCGACAGAAAGAAACTGGACATGACCATTCATCCATGCACCTAATTCTGCATAATTAACTCTCTACTACTTTGGCCGTTGCAATGCTTATGATATACTCGATTTCTTCAGCTACTTCTTTCATGGAAGGACGGTTCTGCCTTCTTTCCTCCAAGCATCCCACGGCAAGAAACCCGAGTGCCTTCACGGTCTCCACGTCAAGGGTGCTCGCCTTTTCCTTCAGCATTGGATCCACGACATCCATCATCCTCTCCTCCTCCGCACATAGACTGCCAGATTCACATCATCGGTCGCTCGATTGAAGTCTATCGTCTTTTGAGACGTCAAGAGCTCCAACAGTGTCGCTCTTATCAGTCAACTGGTAGTTGCGATGGTACTCGGGTCAAGATATCCGAGCGCACCCCGAGCACACGTCGACATGTGGCTCATATCAGTGTGAGCCAACCGAGATAACCCGAAATCTGAGACTTTGGCATTCAACTTCTCACCCAACAATATGTTGCTGGACTTCACATCCCGGTGATATATCGGAGGAACCGCGGAGAAATGAAGGTAAGCAAGGCCTCGGCAGCCGTGTCATGCGCAACCTGGAGACCACTAGTCCATGATAGTTTACCCCCTTTTCACCCCGGAGATGATCCAGTAGAGTGCCGTTCTCGATGTACTCATAAACCAAGAGTGGCTGCTCAAGCTCGACACAACACCCGAGTAAACGAACAAGACTTCGGTGATTGACCTGGCACAGGATCCGAACCTCATTCAAGACCTGATCAGTTCCTTTGGTGTTCCCGAGTTTTGCACACTTGATGGCGACGACTGTGCCATCATCATCTAGGATGCCTCGATAGACTTCGCCATAACCGCCAGCACCGAGAAGCCGGTCCTTGAAAAAGTTGTCCATCGCCTTCTTTATTTCTCTCCCGGTGAACAATTTGGCTGCTCTGCCACCACTGGCATTGAGGATATCCTCACACTCCCGAGCGAGGCATTCTCGAGCCTCTCTAATGCGCCGGTGACGCTTGTGTAGGAACAGAGCAACGATGGTCGCGAGAAGGGCCGTCCCTATCCCAAACGTTGAACCTGTACCGATCTCAAAGTTGTCAGACAGTAAACGATGACTAACATTCAATCTCATAACGACAGCAGTACAAGATGCTTTTACGTAGCTGGAAATGTAATGGTCATCTGGATACGGTCTAAGACTTACTGTGAAGAGAATTCAGCTAGATGAAAATTCTGATGATCGATAAATTGAACATTATGAATAATCTTGTTAAATCGGAGCTATCCTGGTTTGATTGAGCTCGATTTCCTTGGCATAATTCAGTGGGAATCAGAACCGTGCTTTCAAATTTTGGAATCAGCTTGTGATCTGTAAAGTTAAACCAAATTCCAAACTGAAGACTTGTGCTCTTCATCAAACGAAATTATAATGATGCAGAACATTTCAGCAAAAAAATAAAAAAAATCAAGATGTTAGATTAGAATAGGAAGCAGGTACCTGCAATGAGAGCAGTCCTGTCCGTCCCACAGCCACCCGGATCTTGACATCTCATATCCGCACACCAAAACAACAAGAAAATCCTCTTCTTAATAATTTTCTTAGCATCATCTAAGAAAAACATAAGACTATGTAATTCCACAATTCGTGATCCGGACATTATCAAAAGAAACATTAGAGCAATTAAATAATAATTCGCCACCAATTAGGGTTTTATGAGAAGCAACATAATAATATTAAAATTAAATAAATACGAATGTATAGAAAATCCAGGGTTACTCTTGCACCAAAAATCAAAATCTATGGAAGAACAGAAGTGCCGAGAACAATGTAAAACTTACTCTCGACACAGACTCCCAGGGTGAGGTACCACGTGAGCCCGGTGAGGCAGAAGCACTTGCTGACCCCACTCGCCCCTAATCTTCCTTGGGTTCCTCCTGGTCCTTTAGGTTTTAGTTTACAAACCCTTGCATCGAGCCTTGGCTCCTATCTTGGCTCCAGCCTCCACCGCACCCCTAGTCTCTTCTAGCGTTGTGAGACGCTGCTGAATGTCCTACAAGGCCGCCAACACTTGCAGTTGTAAGTCTCGAGGGTTGGTCTCTTGCGCCATTGGTTTCGACTCTGATACCAAATTATTAGGATCCGAATTCCTAAACCGGTTTCTTCACCTACATGGATGCGTAATATTGATACGTCTATAGGATGTTTCCACCAAAGATTCAAGCGGAATCTCAAATGCTTTGATTTTATATTATTTCTTGAATGAATAATTCCTTGTAGAAGGTACAATTTATAGTTTTCGTACAATCAAGAACTTTATTATAAAAGGATATACTAATAATGTAAATTGATTTAGCTATAATGATAATTGATCCAGTTACTAATTCTCTTCCATTTACGCTTCTCTTGATTCTTGCTTCCATCCCAAGAAATCACCCTCCCTTCAATTTTGGCCCAAAAATCTTCATTCTTTGTCCCATATTCTTGCTTTTCACTTTGGATGCATATTGACCATGACACTTAATGAAGCATGTTGGTCTTGTTTGGCATTTCCGTTTGGGAAAATCAGAACAATGTTCCACGATATAGGCAATATGTAACGCTCTTAGCAAGATCTAAATCCCGCTGGTAAATTCGTACAGCTAGTAATTTGTTGTTCAAATACTTGCATGTAATTTAAGAACGACGTCGATGACTTACTACCCTTATGTAGTAATTACATGTTAAATTTATTTTTTAGATTTACCACTCAAAGCTAAATCTAATGGTGTAAATAACAAGTTGACACTTAAATTAATCACACATAAATACAAACATAGATCTGCTATTGAGGTAGTAATTTATCACTAGAGTAATTTATTTACCACTAAAATACTAGGAATTTATGATGGTAAATTTTTTATTTTGTTTGCAAGTTACAACTAGTTAATTGACAGTATTAGTAAAGTATGTAAGCAACTTGGAATCTAGCAATGCAAATACGCGCCCACTTGTAAAAATGAACGATTTTCATAATCTACAAGTGTATTTTTTCCTGATAAATTGATTATTTCATTAGTAAGTTACTAACAAATTAACATAATTACACACAAGATCGAAATAGTGCCGATAATCTACAAGGATTTTATAGTGGTAAAATTGTTAATTTGTTTGTAAGTTACACCCATTAAGCGATGTTGCTCGTGAAGTAATTAAGCAATTCCTAATCCACTAGCGAAAAAGCATGCCCATTTGTAAAAATGAATGACTATTCGTAATCTACATCAACCTGGTAAATCAGTTATCCAGTTAATATTTTATTGACAAATGGACGTTGGTACTCATTAAGCCGAAAAAACATCCATAGTCTTTCAATTGCACCATGGCTTATCTTTTTAGCCCCAACTGTTCGTAGGTAAATAGGAAAGATCATTGACGGAACACAGACCGGTTGTCTTTCAGTCCTCTGCACGATCGCTCCAAATAGAAATAATGAGACCACAGTGCAAGAATTAATTAATCGCGACTGTGGAACTCAGCTTCGCTTGTTTTAGCTTCATCAAGGAAGTAACATGTTTTCAGACCGAGCCAAATAGCCGAAGCTAGGTTTTTCAAACACTCGCAAACAGAAGGGAAGCGCAAATTGGAAAAATAAAAAACTAGAAAGGAAGCGATGAAGGTTCTGTGTGAAAGCTTGGCCGTTTTCTTCGATTGGACAGGGTCATTATACTAGTTTGGTCGATTCGACGTGCACTGCCTCCACTCTTGTCTTCCAAGTCTTGTGAAGGCTTGTGTAGTCACGAGCCTCACAGAGAAGATATTTATAGTGAGTTCGATGTTCATTTTCTAAAGTCCGATCCAGATTCCTGTGTCAATGCTTCCCGTGCTTTGCAAGGTTACTTCTTGTGGAATCAGAGCACATTGCGGCAGACAGAAACTAGCGGCCAACAAAACTCTGGAAGAGAAAGTTTCAAATGCCCGTGTAAGGAGAGCATTCAACTTGCGAGACCCGTCAAGTTCCAATCCTTGACCTTGTCGACACAGCTGAAGACTTTTAAGACCTCTTGGCCACTTATATTTTCTCATTGTAAGACCTATTTGTCATGGAAAAATAATGACAGGATCCCTCGTTCAGCGACCAGAACACAGTAACCTGGAGCCTCTCAAACGTTCAATTAACGACCACGGTCATTTCACCGACCGGGTCCTATCTCTCCCGTTGCAAGCGATATATTCGGTCAAAGTGTGGTCAATAGCTTTCCATTCTCATTTTGAAAATTGAAAGTTTTTATAATTAAATGTATTTAATAAGTTCTTAGAGAGCCGCTTGTTAACAATTTTCTTTTTCTTATTTGCATTAAAATGGGGATTGTTACGTGTGAGCACAAATATATTACACATTTACTAATAATATTCATTCTTCGTATTTTTCTGGTTATTTTTATACATGTAATTTCTGGGAAGGAAGAAAAAAAGTGTTGGTCAAAGTTGATCATTGACCAGTCAACAATGACGAACCCAGAAGCGATGAAATCTCTTCTTCTTTTGGTCGAAGAAGCAATGAAATCTTGGGAGTATGGGAAATGGCTCTAATTGTCTTATATCGATGTGACCATATGGAACTACTGAAATTTTTGTCCCACAACTTAGTTTAAAAATACAAACTCCAACACCAATCCCTGTATGAGAGGAACAACCGTGTGATTTCTGCTTTATATGCGAAATGAACATTTTTACAAAGTAGGCATCTTAAATTATCATTTGATTTTGATATGGTCCAGTTGCTCCTTAGAAAAAACACTCGGTTTCTTTGATTTGTCTTGCCATAAATATGAATATACATCGATAGCTTCATTGCATCATAAATGTGTGCATTTAATGATAGTTGCTAATCATTTTAAGTAATGAGTTTATTTTCTTTGGCTCTATGAACATGAGAGCGAATAAGATAGGTTATGAAATGGTTTACAATTGGGTGTAATAGTTTGCTTTCGTTTTCTGTCACGACCCGACTCTCGAGTCCGCGACAACCCCTGTTCTCTTGCGGTCATTTGAGTTGCGACTCTCCAGGATCCATCGCCAACCGTTATTTTTATCTTTTAATTAAACGCATGCGGAAGCGAATCACAATCCCCAGTCAATTACAAAAGCAGGGATAGCAGGAAAACCCAATAATAACACATTCCAAAGTACTGCTTTATTTATTTACTTGATTAACCCTGGAAGTTTACAAGTACAAGCCCTTACCACGGGCATCTTCCTATCGAGCCAAAGAAACCAACAAGCCGAGGTCAATCTACTCCCTTCGAAAACGGCCACGAGCCGTTACGCGCGTCGATCCTCCATCCTACGGACCTGACAAAGGTTATTCAATAACCAAAGGTGAGATAAATCTCAAAGAAGTCAAAATCCTAAGCCTCGATTAGGAGACCTACTCGCCTCGAGTGCGCCCTGACGTGCAATGTCTCTATCGCCAGCAATTCAACAATAGAGTAACACTCAATCGACTATTAACAGACGCATGATTAGACCAAGGCTCATATGCAATTATTAACAATTAACAATCGCAATCACAGGCATCCTTACCTCGCTTTTGTCACACACAACCTGCATGATACAGTCTATCATATGCTCACCTCAATGCAGCAATTATAATAAACAATCAGAACACCTTTCAAATCGTTTCATGTACCATGCACTTTCTCGTTTTCCCATCTATTAACACCTTTGGGGGAATTTCTTTCCAACACATAAGTTGGTAGTCAACCGCATAACCGGGCATCGTCCCACTGCATTGGGCACGGCAACGTCTGGCGCCCAGACGGCATTCATAAAGAGCATAGGTCCGGCCTCTACCGCGACCCGCATCCGGCGCCCGGGCATTCCGATAATACGGACTTTGTCCACCACAGATCCCCCACTGGGTGACGGGCTCTTACGTGACCACGCAAGCACATCAATTAATCATGCTCATTTCATTATCTTGTAATGCAGCCAATGCAGACATGATTCGTGCTTGTACATATCAATTCATCGCAAACTCTACATGTAATGCGATAATATTTCACACGTGGTCACACGAATACAAATGCCTTTCACACATAGTCACACGAATATGTTGAATATACTCAACCCTAATTCACAATCGCAATCCGTGAATTTACTCCACCGAGTATATATTAAACAATATCATCAAAGGCAACATATATACATGTATTCAACATATAATTCACGTGAGGAAAATACGAATAATAATCCACTCAATATATAATCCACGTGAGGAAAATACAAACAATAATTCACCACAATCAGTCGATACTAACACAATTAACCAACTATAGTTACTCTAACCGCAATTAATTTATTCTAACCACGATTAACACTAAACATGCTTAACATTAAACTAATCACCCTAAGGGAGTTTAGCACCCTAAACAAGGTTTAGAAAATCGACTCACGCGTTTAGCGAATCCGACGACACGAGCGCTACCACGGCGACGAGGGGAACGAGCGGCTCGCTCGGGGACAACAACGGGCGACAACCGGCGGCCGTTTTCCAACAAAACAGCTTCCGATGAAGCTGTTTTGTGCTGAACAGCAGCCGAACAGCGGCTGGTGATGCTGGACAGCAGCTGGCTGTGTCCCGAACAGCGGCCAGCAGCAACCAGCAGCAACGGCAGCAACTTCCAGCGGCAGAAACAGCAAGAAACAGCAGCGGACAGCAGCAAACAGCAAGCAGAAACAGCAGGAACAGCAGCAGACTCGGACAGAGGAGGAGGGGGAGCGGTGCAGCTAGCTCGCGGGGCCGGCGGACGACGAGACCGGCGGACCGGCGGCGAGTTGGCTGGATGGCGGTGCTGCGGTGGTGATGGGTGGCAGCAGCAAGAAAACGCAGCAGCAGTGGCAGCAAGCCAGCGTTGGCCGAAGGAGGAGAAGAAGAAAAAAAGGAAGAAGCTGCTGGGATGGGGGGCTTCGAACGTGCAGAGGAAGGAAAGAGGAGAGAGAGAGAGAGAGAGAGAGAGAGGGGTTGTCAGCAAGTGGATGGGGGAGAGAGAAAAAGAAAGTTGACAAGTCAAAGATGGGAAAGAGATGGGTAAGTGGCTGTCGACCAAGGGAAGAAACATGAGGAAGAAGAGAAAGAAAAAGGGGAGAGAGAAAGGGAAACGTGCGGGAGAAGTTGGGGGAAAGAAAAGGAGAAAAAGACAAAAATCTAAACAAATATATAGAGAGGGGTATTTTGGTCTTTTTACCCCTGAAGCACAAATTCTCAAATATTTGGCTTCAAAACTCGGCACGTTAAATCCTTTTTCCAATAATTCGGGTTCACCAATAAATCCGAGAATCAATGAGACAATATCCAATATTTAGTCTCGACGTCCTTAAAAATTCGATACCCGATACCGGATTGAAATTCGTGGTTAACATCGATCAATCGCGACTTTAGTACGACCTAACTTTCGGGCGGCGTTTAGAGGCTCTCGCGCGTTTGACCCGTGGTTGATAGCTTTTCAATCCACGATCGTGTATTCAAATCAGGGCGATCATCGATTGTTATGTAATCACGAGAGGTTAATTGCTCACACTGAGTATAAGGTCAAAAGGAAATCGGTTTAACGTTGTCCGCAATTAATATCGAAGTCGTGCGGAATCACCCGCAATCCGACCTCGTATTTTTGCCGACTCGATTTATTTCCGTTTGCTAATTGGCCTGCAACAATGTAGTATTATTCCTCTTTGATCCTTATGGTCGAGCGGCCTATCCCTGATTAAATTCACTAGTCGTATGTGTACCAATCCTTAATTGCCTTGCCGAACAGTTAGTTAACTCGTGAGGGGCCAACTCAGAGTACACGTAACTAACAGTGCATTGATAAAATAACCATTTCACCTATCCCGAAATAGGTCGAAATTCAGGATGTTACATTTTCTATCTTTATCTTCTCTTTGTAAGGGGTCGGACATGTTTTGCCATCTCTAGTGATAGAGGGCCAAGAGACCTTTAGTTGGGGAAAATTGTCCAAAAAATTCTAAATCTATTGCATTTTTGCCAATCAATCTTAAACCTTTTATTTTTGCTAATTTAGTCCTAAACATTTTCACTTTTTGACAATTTAATCATGAACATTTTTACTTCTTGCTAATTGAGTCTATCCAATCAATTTTAGCCAGAAATTACTAACGTGGACAAATCGACACCGACGTGGCATTTTCTAATTAAATTTTGAATTTTTTATGGTTATTTCTTCTTCTTTTTATATACTTTTTTTGCCTTTTTTTTTTTGGGAGGGGGGTTGGTTAGATCTAGCTGGTAAGGGTTGCTGGCCAAAGGCGATGGTAGGCGACCCTTGCCAACCAAAGGGGGGTCGGCCAACCCTTGCCTACTCTGGGCAAGGGCCATGACACTCTCACTAGATCTAGCCAAGTGAGGGCAATGACCTTGCTTGGGGCCATCGCTTGGGGCTAGCAAGGGCCACCAAGCCCTTGCCTAGCCCGATCTGGCGAGGGTGTCGTGGCCTTCACCTCTGGCCAATGAGGGTTGCCAACCAAGGTTGGCGGGCAACCTTCGCCCGCTAGAGCCAAACCCCTCCCCCAAAAAAAGAGTAAAAAAAGTTTAAAAGGAAAAAACCATAAAATATTTAAAATATTATTAAAAAGCACGTTAGTACTAACCCATCACGTCAATAATTTATAATCAAAATTGACAGGATGAACTCAATTGGCAAGAATTAAAAAGGTTTAAAACTAAATTGACAAACTTGAAAGATTTATGACTAAATTGGCAAAAGTGCAATAGGTTTAAGACTATTAGACAATTTCCCTCCTTTAGCTATGTACTTAGATTCAACAGGTAAAACTATGCTTGCGGTCCTCAACCGAAAAAGGAGGAGAAAGTAATGCTCGGTTTATTTCATGGAAAATGAATAATATGGAAAATATTTTTTCCAAAAATGATAGTTTGTATTGTTTACAAAAATGAATGAACGACAAATTATTTTCATCGTTCATACAAATATTTAGACAAATTATTATCGATAACAAAAATATTTTTCATTTACTAATTATTTTAAGTAGTACAAGCAATTATTTTTAGGAAAACATTTTTCAAATCATTCATTTTCTATAAATCAAATGTAGCCTAAGTCCTTACATCCTCTTTTATTGCATATAATTTACATCCCGATGAAAATCAATTAAGCTGCCAAGTCTTTGGCTTAAGATCAGCAAACATTGATTACCGGCGATTTTATTCTGAGTAAAAGAGAAATAGAATCTTTCACGCCAACTAGAGGAAAGAAAAGAAGTTCCTTTCTTATGGTGATGGCAATCTCTGATCATGGCTTTCGGGAATTCTTTTGTAAAGATACAATTCACACACAGCATTTTATACTTGTGATGCATCTGAGTTTCCATTCTCTAAAATTGAACCTTTTTTTTTTTATAGTGGGATCTAGACTCTGAGGTCGCTACATTGTCATCGCTATTTGTTGAGCGAGAGAATATTAGTATACGAAGAACCTAAGAAGATTATTCCGCTCCTGTAGTCCCCACTACAATTCCAGCTTTTGATTACTCCCATATGAAGCTTCCCAGATATCAGAACAACTTTCATAGCTGCTGATCGCAGAGCCGAAAACCTTGTGCAGTGGACTTGAACAGCAAAAGGTTGATGCTATTGTTTTAGAGTTTGCCGAGGAAATTTTTCATGAAAGTGATGCTGCTGAAGTTGAAGTTGACAGTGCCTATCATCTGCATTTGCAACTTGTATCTGGGGTCCAACTTTCACTTCAGGAAAGGATTGATGTCGATGAGAACGCGCTTATTTCATTAATCCCAGTACACTATCAGACAATTAAGGGTGAAGACCTTCTGCTTAACTTCAAGTCTTCATGCGTAGGCATTCCGGCATTCACTGAATGGCCTCGACTGACTTTCCAACCCCCTCCATCGGTCATTCACAGCTACAAGGGTCCTCTTCATCCTCCGTGTTCCTTTGGACTTAGTCGGTACCAGGAACAACGACTAATCTCTCCTTATACAAATTATGTGATTAGGCATGCCGTGACAAATTGTGATTAGGCATAAAAATTGTTTGACGTTTCCGTTTGGGAAAAACGGAGCAATGTTCCGTTAATGTAGACAATATGTATAACTACTAGTAAGATCTACCTGCTGATAAATTTGTACAACTGGAAATTTGTTGTTCAAGTACTTACATATAATTTATGAATGAGCGGCGACTTACTGCCATCATATAATAATTACTTATTAAATTTCTTTATACATTTACCACACAAAATTAAATCTAGTGGTGTAAATGACAAGTTAACATTGAAATCACTAACACATATATATACATTACATATATCTGCTTTTAAGGTAGTAAGTTATCACCAGAATAATTAATTTACCATTGAAATTATTTGCCTAGGAATTTATAATGGTAAAAATTTTATTTTGATTGTAAGTTACACCAAGTTAATTGACTATACAAGTAAAGTATGTAAGCAACTTGTGATCTATTAACACAAAAAATGCGCCTACTTGTAAAATTGAATGATTGTTCGTAATCTACAAGTCTATTTATGCTTAGTAAATCAGTTATTTCATTAGTATGTTATTAACAAATTAACGTTGTTACTCATAAGACTGAAACAATGCTAATAATCCACTAGGAATTCATAGTAGTAAAATTGTTATTTTATTTGTAAGTTACAAACGTTGAGCCACACTACTTGTAAAATATGCAAGCAATTCCTAATGTACTAGCGATGAAACATGCCCATTTCAAAAAAGTGAACGATTATTCATTTCTACATCTACCCAGTAAATCGTTGGAAATAAAATAGATGTTGTGATGGATTATTTATGATCAATTAACCTACTCTTTGTAGTAAAGATGCATCATAGTATTGTATTAATTGCTTAATTCTCGTGCGCTCTTGTAGGATCACACCTAAAAGTAACAAAATCTTCAGATGAAGAAGGAGAAATTTGCTTCTTAGCTAAACTTTAAGACAATTGCCAATGGGTACGTGCGGTTTTCCCGTTCAACATTTCTAGGTGAGCCTATCTTACCAAGTTAGCAATAGACCATCCTATTGGTTAATCAATCGGGGGCCACGTTTTAGATTTTTAGAAATTCCCTTCTAAATTGCTTGCTCTTTTCCATAACACCCATCACCTTCATCTTCACATCCTCGACAAAAACTGCCATAGCCACTCCAACAACCAAACTAAAAAGCTTGTGGAGCTTTCCATTGCCGGATCAACTCCTCTGCAGCTGCTTGACAGAAAATACGCATAGAATAATTTTTCTTTTCCTTAGAAAAAGGACCTTTACACAAAAACAAATTGGGAAAAATCGACACCCTGTTTGGGCACCCCTCACTGCATTTGAATTCCCTCGCCATTCCACAGCTTCTTCTTCATCTTTTTCATTGCGGAATCGGTTCACAAGTTCAGGGTTTCACTCCTCTCGTCGCGTTGCAAAGATGGAGCTTCGGTAGCTTTTGGCGAATTGTGATCTGAGAGACGACGAAGTCAATTTTCGTTCCTGTTTTTGTGGCGATTTAGATTTTTCGGGTAGGTAGGCAAAGAGATTCCGGGCGATGGGTGAACTTAACAAGGAGCAGGGACAGAAGACGTGAGGGGTGCTCACGGAAAAGAGCACGTAACTGAGAAAAGAATTTCGGAAAAATCCAAAACACGGGTCTTCCCGGACGCATCTCGATCCACGACTGGAGTGATTCATTACTGACACTGACATTGAAGATGAGCAGCAGTCACTTAGAAAAGCGAGGTTATTTAAGGTACGAGAAAGACCAAGTAGATATTTTTCTAACCTCGTCAGCAGAAAATGCAAAGAAGCTGTTGAACGGGTCAAAATTTGGTTTTAGGAATGCATGGTTCATTATAAAGCACACCGTCCCAAGCCAGTTGAATGGTGCAAACCTCATCTTAAACAGCTGTAGAATACACTTCTCCTTACAACCATGTCTTGTTCTCTTTCTTTGTGCACTCTCTTAATCCTCTTCTCCCTCGTCTGCTGTCCTGCTATTCCCCTTGTCAGTTCTCTTTCCTTCAATTTATGGAGCTTTGACACGAATGGAGGCGACATACTGCTCGAAGGAGTTGCGAAAATTGTGTCTGGATCTGTTGTTCTCACTGAAGGCCTCTTTCCAGCAGTCTGTGATGTAGGCCGCATGCAGTATGCCAAACCCGTAGCAATATGGGATTCTGTTACTCGGAAACAAGCAGACTTCTCTACTAATTTCTCTGTCACCATTGAGACTTACAACTCGTCTGGGCCTGGTGATGGTTTTGCCTTTTTTCTAGCTCCTGTCGGCTTCCCAATCCCACCCAACTCGTACGGTGGATACCTAGGACTCTTCAATTCGAGCACGTTTAATTCTGGGTATCAGCCCCAAATCGTCGTCATTGAGTTCGATACTCATGTGAACCAGGAATATGATCCTCCAATGCAGCACATAGGAATCAACATAAACTCAGCCTTTTCACGTTTTTATACCAGTTGGGATCCAGTACCACACAGTGGCAACGCCACCAATGTTATGGTGACCTATAATTCTACTAGCAAGAATCTTAGTGTATTCTGGTCATATGATGACAAGCCGGTTTCTCTGGATAGCAAAAATTCCTCGCTTTCTTGCCAAATTGATCTTGCTAAACACCTTCCTGAATCAGTAGCTATTGGACTCTCATCTGCAATTGGCCTCTCTACAGAGAAACACAGCATCAATTCATGGGAGTTCAATTCAAACTTGGACATTGTGCGTCGCCCGCCGGAGGATCCGTCAAAAAAGGGGGTAAACCCTAACATTTATAGGATTCTTACATTCATCGCTTTTCCCGTAGCATGTCTCTTGCTGGTCATTTCAGCAGGTTCTTGCTTCTTTATGATCAAGATGAGGAAAAAATGTGAGTTTCGGACTCTGACTCACATTGACAAAGAGATAGTAGCATTGCCACTGAAATTCTCTCGTGAAGAGTTGCTTGTTGCTACAAATGGCTTTGCAAATGATCGAAGACTAGGCCAAGGAGGGTCCAGCCAAGTTTACAAGGGATTTTTGAACCGTTTAGATCGCCTAGTCGCCGTCAAAAGAATCTTTGCAGAATTTAAACATTCAGAGAAGCTCTTCACCAACGAAGTGAAGATACTAAGCCGCATGATACACCGAAATCTGGTGCAATTCATTGGATGGTGCCAAGAAGAAGGTGAATTTTTGCTTGTTTATGAATATATGCCGAATGGTAGCCTTGATAATCATCTCTTTGGAACACAAAAAAGTTTGCCGTGGGATGTGAGGTACAAGATAGCTTCAGGGCTAGCATTAGCCCTCGACTATCTTCATGAAGATCTAGAGCAGTGTGTTCTCCATAGAGATATAAAAGCTGCCAATATATTACTCGACACGAACTTCAACACTAAGCTCGGAGACTTTGGTGTGGCTAAGATCGTCGACCCTCGGTTCAGGACACGACCGACGGACGTGGTAGGGACATATGGTTACCTGGCATCAGAATATTTGAGTGAAGGTAAGGTTACTAAAGAATCCGACATGTTCAGCTTCGGGGCTGTGGCTCTAGAAATCGCGTGCGGTAGGAAGACCCATCGGGAAGGAGAATTTCACGTTCCGCTACGTAAGTGGGTTTGGCAGCTTTACCTTGCAGGAAACATGCTTGAAGCAGCGGACGAGACATTGGGTTCGAATTTCGATAGGAAGGAAATGGAGTGCTTGATGATGGTGGGGCTGTGGGGCATGCATCCAGATCCGAAGAGAAGGCCAAAAGCAAGACAAGTTATCAAATTTCTTCAGCAAGAAGTCCCGGTGCCTGAGCTTCCACTTGGCACATATGAGGCTCCCACTTCATGTCAGCCATCAGCACATAGAACGGAACCGTCCTGTAATCAAGAATTCAGCTCCTTTTCAGCAAGATAGATCCTGGCTCCTAAAGCCATTTTGACTTTTCGGAAATAAAATAAATATTGTGACGGATTATTTATGATCAATAGACCTACTTTTTGCTATAAAGATGCATCATGGCATTGTATTAGTTGATTGATTCACCAAAAGAAAATAGTGAAAATATGGTCGCTCAGGAACTCTTGTAGGATTACACTAGGAAGTAAGTAACAAAATCTTCGAAAGGCATTGGACATTTCTTAGTTATGCTAGATGAAGCTACTCTAGTTGTCACATTTGTCAATGTGAACCTGCCTCTTCTGCAGCCCAAAAACGGCAAGTCCATGATAGTTTACCCAATTTCTAATCATGGTAGACAAACTATTGTTTTCACGATGTCATATCATGGTAGATCAATTCCTATTCACTATTCAATCACTATCTACTACCACTCACATATAGTCTACATATAGTCTATAAATAGAGGTCGGCTTTTATTCATATCATGAATTATCTTACTTCTTGAATCTAGTAGTCATTGAAGCTTGCATAACTCTTTTATATATTATCATAGATCTCACCCTCGAATTTATAGATCACTTTGATCATTGTTAAACATAGAATTAGCTAAACTTTATTACTCTTACTTAAATAATGTAAACACTTGTAGATCAATTATTTCTTTAAATCCTTTGTTTAGGTCTTTTCTTTGAATGAATCTTCAGATTCTGCAATCTATAATTTTACAATATCTTTCCTAAAATTATTCTCAAGCCATTCACAAATACTAAAAGGTAATAAATGCTCAATTCAAACTTCTATGCAACAAAAATACCATTCCTAACTCATACTATATATTTTAATCTATCACTTTTGAAATTATGAATTTTCAAACTCGAAAAGAGAGTGCGATTCACTTGGGAAAGCCTAAAACCAAACAACAAAACTTACTCGAATCAAATAACTCATAATCCTATCAAATAAGCAAGAAATAACGTAAAAAATCGAGTAAAACACTACCTCAATTACAAATGGGCTAAATTAGGTTTATTCACTAACAAAATGACTCCCACTCATCAACAAATTATTGGCCCAAAGTAGATATTCAAAGCTATCCCCAACGTGGAGCTTGAGTGCAATACTTCAAAAATAAATTTCGATCAAACCATAATTTGGAATCAATTTCTGTCAAACCCCACATCCCCTGAGTGTTCTAAACCATCATTTTAATATAATTATTATAGTTTAATAACTCCTCAATTGGACCTCCTCGTTCAAATTTCACATAACTTTGAATTTATGTCATAACTCAAAAAATTATGCCAATTAGATAAACAAAGAGCTTAAATTCTTATCAGGCCTTGCAAAACAAAGTTAGTCTAGCTTGGCAAGGCCACATCCATGCACGAGCTTTTCCTTTCTTTTTCCTTTGTGTTTCCTTTCTTCCTCTTTCTTTCTTTCCCTTCCCTCTCGTCGGTTCGTGCTCTCCTCTTGTATAGGCTGGATGTCCACTTTTCTACTTCTATTTGACTAGTTAGTGGTCAATTTTTTAAGGGATAAGTGCATTAGAAATCCTAAAACTTGTTAGGAAGGTGTAATTGAGTCTTAAAACTTTCAAAAAATGCAATTAAGTCTTAAAACTTGTCACGATAGTACAATCGAGTTCTAAAACTTTTAAAAAGTACAATCAAGTCTAAAAAATTGTCACAAAAGTAAAATCGAATCCTAAAACTTTCAAAATTTGTTATAACGGAAGGACTTGATTTAATCAATTTGACAAATTTTAAAATTCGATTACATTTTTTGAAAGTTTTAAGACTCGATTGCATTTTCATAACAAGTTTTAAGATTTAATTGTACTTTTGAAAGTTAATTGCACTTTGTTGATAAGTTTTTAGGACTTTTGATTTACTTATCCCCTTTTTTATATCAACTTAAACCCCACTTTTGACCAACTGAAAAAAAGAAAGAACATAATATTACATAAATAATCCGACACCTTGCATAGAGATGTTGATATTTAGAATGTGTTTCTTTCATGAAAAACGAGTGATTTAGAAATTATTTTTCTAAAATGATCATTTATATCACTTACAAAAATGAGTTAACGAAAAATATTTTCATCATCCACAAAAAAATCTAAACATAAATTGTTGTCGGTACTAAAAGCATTTTTTATTAGTTTTTCATTCCAAGTAATATAAATAATTATTTTTAAGAAAATATTTTTAAATTATTTATTTCAAGTGAAACAAACAGAGCTTTATGACGCAAATCAAATGACTATATTCAACAACACAATTTTCTTCTGAATTAAGAAATTATGTTGAATTCGCTCCATAAATAAACCCTAAAAGCATCTGAAAATGTGCACATGCAGTTTTCTTGTTGAACATTTTCAACTGAAGGATGGAGAATATATTGGGCGGGCCTATCTTATCAAGTCATTGATAAACCATTTCATTCATTGATCGATACATGTCGTTTCAAATTTTAAGAAATCCTTGCTCACTCCCCTACTCTTTTCCGTAAACACCCCTCACCTTTTATCTTCATTTCCTCCTCGACAAAGCTGCCATGGCCACTACAACAATTAAGCTTCAAAGCTGGTGGAGCTTTCCAGTGCCGGATCAACTCCTCTGTAGCTGCATGACAGAAAATACACGTGGAATAAATATTCTTTTCCTTAGAAAAGGACCTTACACAAAACTAATTGGGAAAAATCGGCACACTGTTTGGGCACACCTCACTGCATATGAATTTCCCTCGCCACTACACAGCTTCTTCGTCTTCTTCATTTCTAATCGGTTCAGAAGTTAGGGGTTTCGCTTCTCTCGTCGTGTTGCAAAGATGGAGCCTCTATAGTTTTTGGCAAATTGTGATCTGAGACAACGAAGTAAATGTTTGTTCCTGTTTTTGTGCCGATTTGGATTGGATTTTTCGGTCAGTAGGCAAAGAGATTCTGCGCCATGGATGAACTTAACATGGAGCAAGAACAGAAGATGTGAACGGTTTTCATGGGAAAGAGCAAGGGATTTCTGAAAAATCTGAAACATGCGCCTCAACATGCACCTCGCCGTACACATGTGATCCACGAATGGAGTGATTCATGGCCTGACACTGACATTGAAGGTGGGAACCGAGTGACATTTCAGAAGCAACCCGACTTTTCTAGTTATGAGAAAGACCAAGCGACCGAGTTGATATGTTCTTCGTGAGAATGTCCCTTGTCCAACGATTTCAGCAGAAACTGCAAGGAAGCTGCTGAACGTGTCAAAAACTGGTTTTAGGAATCATTATGAAGCACTCAATCTCAAACCAGTTGAATTGTGCAGAGCTTATCTTTAAAAGCTGTAGAATACAGTTCTCCCCTCAACCTTGCCTTGTTCTCTTTCTTTGTGCACTCTCTTAATCCATTTCTCCCTCGTCTGCTGTCCTCTTATCCCCATTGTCAATTCTCTTTCTTTCAATATAAGTAGCTTCGATACCAATCTAAGCGACATACTGCTCGAAGGGGTCACGACAATAGCATCTGGATCCGTTGTTCTCACAGAAGGCATCAAGGGGACCTACTTTCGAATAGGGCATATGCAGTATGCCAAACCAATAGATATATCGGATTCTGTTACTGGGAAACAGGCAGACTTCTCTACTCTTCTCTTTCACCATTGATACTTTCAACTCCAGTCAATATAGCGATGGCATTGCATTTTTTCTTACTCCTGTTGGCTTCACAGTCCCCCCAACTCGGGTGGTGGGTAGCTAGGATTGTTCAATACGAGCACAGTTAATGATGGGCCTTGGAACCAAATCGTGGCGGTCAAGTTTGATACTTAAGCTAACGAAGGCTAAGATCCTCCGGTGCAGCACATAAGAATCAACAAGAACTCACTCTGGTTGCTTGTTTATGCCAGTTGGAATGCTGGACCACACAGCGGCAATGCAACTAACGTTATGGTGACCTATAATTCTACTAGCAAGAATCTAAGAGAGTTCCGGTCATTTGATGACAAGCCAGTTTCTCCAGAGAACAAAAATTCCTCGCTTTCTTGCCAAATTGATCTTGCTAAAGTTCTTCCTGAATCAGTAGTGATTGGAATCTCAGCTGTTTTTGGCATCTTTGGAGAGAGACAAAGCATCAATTCATGGGAATTCACTTCAAATGGTGATAATATGCATTCCCTGTGGCAAGATACATCAAAAAAGGGGGTAAACTCTAAGATGTATAGGATTCTAACATTTATCACTGTTCCTGTATCATGTCTCTTGCTGGTTATTTCAGCAGGTTCTTGCTTATTTATGATCAAGATGAGGAAAAAATGTGAGTATCGGGATCTGACTCACATTGACACAGAGATAGTAGCATTGCCACTGCAATTCTCTCATCAAGAGTTCCTTGTTGCTACAAATGGCTTTGCAAATGATCGAAGACTAGGCCAAGGAGGGTCTGGCCAAGTTTACAGAGGACTTTTGAACGGTCTAGATCTAATCGCCGTCAAAAGAAGCTATGGGGAATCCAGACATTCAGAGAAGGTGTTCAGCAACGAAGTGAAGATAATGAGCGGCATGATACACTGAAATCGGGTGCAATTCATTGGATGGTGCCAAGAGGAAGGTGAGTTTTTGCTTGTTTATGAATATATGCCTAAAGGCAGCCTTGATAGTCATCTCTTTCAAACACGAAGAAGTTTGCCATGGGATGTGAGGTACAAGATAGCTCTAGACCTGGCGTTAGCCCTCAACTGTTTTCGTGAAGAACTAAAGCAATGCATTCCCCACAGAGATATAAAAGCTACCAACATATTACTCGACACAAACTTCACCGCTAAGCTTGGAGACTTTCGAGTGGCTAAGCTTGTTGATCCCCAGTTCGGGACACAAATGATGGACATGGTAGGGACATATGGTTACCTGGCACTAGAATCTGCGAGTGAAGGTAAGGCTACTAAAGAATCCAACATATACAGTTTTGGGGTTGTGGCTCTAAAAATCGCATTCGGTAGGAGGACCTATCAGGAAGGAGAATTTCACATTCCGCTACACAAGTTGGTTTGGCAGCTTTACCTTGCTGGAAACTTGCTTGAAGCGGCCGATGAATGATTGAATTCAAGTTTTGATAGGAAGTAAATGGAATGCTTGATGATGGCGAGACTCTGGTGTGTGCATCCAGATCCCAACAGAAGGCCAAAAGCAGGACAAGTTACAAGATTTCTTCGGCTAGAAGTCCTGGTGCCTGAGTTTCCCCGCAGCACCTATGAGGCTCCCACTTCATATCAGCCATCAGCACTAAGAATAGAGTCTTCCTCTTCTATGCAAGAAATCGGTTCCTGTTCAGCAAGACAGATCATGGCTCCTAAAGCCATCCAGCAACACATGTTGACTTTTGGGAAAGTAAAACAAATGTCGTGACGGATATTTTATGCTCAATCGACCTCTTCTTTGCTTTAATATATTGTCTAGCTGCTGATCAGTGGGTTGACGTAGATGTCACAGAGACATCAGGACCATTAAAGATTGCCACTTTTGCAAAAGCTTGCATTGCATAATCTGATTTTATAAGGAATCATGCCAAAGAAGTATGTGCCTTGACTCTGCTGCGGTAACAATCTGGAGATGCCTCCAGCCTCTCTGGGGGGGATAATTTAGTCGAAAGATTGGGTGGTTATTATAGGTAGAAACTTTCCAAAAAAAATTATTTAATTTATGCTCTGAGGATGGCAGCGAAACAAGAGCATTAGAAGTGTGCCTGCAGTTTGGAAGCAAAAAGAATAGTCCAACTGCTAAAACTTGACACAGAATGACACTTAAATGCCAAGAGTTACAAAAGGTACACTTAAGCCACTTTTCTTGAAAATTAGATCACTTCAATGCCAACTCCGGTAACCCCTTCTGGAAATCCTAGGTGGCAATTTTTTAATAATTTCTAACGCATACGTGACTCGTCAGAATTCCACATCAGCTTACCTTCACCTAAAATGACGCTATTTTGGCCTAAGTTTAATTTTTTATATAAATATTAATTAAATAGTATTAAAAAAAAACTGCAGCAACACAAGTGGGAGGGCTCCCCTGCCTATGGCCACCACCCCATCACCAATGGGGCAGCGGCGATGGACGACGAGGGTCACCAACACCTAGGCAAGGGTCGGCAGGCCCTCACCAAACACTGGGAGAGGGTGGCAACCCTCTCCAAGTCCGATGGCCTAGGCGAGGGCCAACGGCACTTGCGCAAGGGCCAGCCAATCTAGCCGCATTACCGGCATGGTGCTTTCTTGTCTTCAGTAGAACAGGCCATTCTGGAAATCAGCGTTGCCACATAACTTGGTTAATGTTACCTACTAAGCTCTTGTTTCTATTACCTTTCAATGCTTTGTATGAGGAACTTGTCGCTAATTATAAATTTTCCTCTCCAAAAGATAAATGCCATACTCGACCAAATCTTTCCAGTCCCACCATAGCTTCGGCATTTTTCAGGAAATAATGGTCTGCAAAGAGGTTTCAATCGAAAAAAAACTTTTGCTTTGCTTCCTGGGAACAGTTAATTTAAGGGGAGTCAGTTCCAGCAAGAATCTAAGACTGGACTGATATCGCAAGAGCAAGTAACCTTCGACTTGTCTTTTACCGTTAGATTACCATGTTTTCTCTCCATGCGAGCCCTTGCCAGATTGTGGAGGGAAATAGATCTCGCTTGACACGTGAAGCAAAAATCTGGCTGCAACATTTTTCTTGCCGCTTGTTAGATCAGTTCATGTGATCTCGGAGTAGGTTCTTAAGATCTTTCACACTTACATCTCATTCGAGTATTTTAGTCATTATCAGGATGATAACATGATCAGAAAAGCTAATTGGAAGATGAGTTGCATGATCCGCAATTGCAAGGTAAACAATCAGGAAAAAAAAAAGCAGGAAGGTGGAAAGCTTCCCCGGACTCAAATTTGTATTAGCATGGATGGATGTTTTAGCATGTCAGAATGTATCCAACGCTGATGGAATTCCTCTTGGTTGATTTGAGGCATCAGTTATAATCGAGTCGAACAGCCAAAAGAACTTATAAAAGTAGGCTCTACATGTTTCCAGATAGTGAGGTGTGAACCAGATGCATGTCGTCAAAGCTTATTCGCTACAAAATATATCTTTGTGCATCGTTGGATAAGCTTGATTTATTCGGGTCGAAGAAGATGGAGTGTGTTAATCTGTTAACCCAAATATAATCGACCATGGAACAGTGATTCATCAATCAAACTGTCCAACAAGCAGGAAGTAAGCACGTGTATCTAGAGGTTCTGTATTATGCATGGAGAGACGTAAACTTCAGGATTGGGAAAGGCTCCATCTCTGTGCTTAGTGACAAGTACAGCAGCCACACCTGAGAAACAGAAGCAAACAGGACAAAACCATTCGTCTATGTGCCTAATTCTGCATAATTAACTCCCTACTACTTTGGCCGTTGCGATACTTATGATATACTCGATTTCTTCAGCAACTTCTTTCATGGAAGGACGGTTCTGCCTGCGTTCCTCCAAGCATCCCACGGCAAGAAACCCGAGAGCCTTCATGGTCTCCACATCGACAGTGCTCGCCTTTTCCTTGAGCATTGGATCCACGACATCCATTATCCTCTCCTCCTCCACCATCCTCCGCACATAGACTGCCAGATTCACATCATCAGTCGCTCGATTGAAGTCTATCGCCTTTTGAGACGTCAAGAGCTCCAACAGCACTACTCCAAAGCTATAGACATCGCTCTTATCAGTCAACTGGTAGTTGCGATAGTACTCAGGGTCAAGATATCCAAGCGTACCCTGAGCACACGTCGATATGTGGCTCATATCAGTGTGAGCCAACCGAGATAACCCGAAATCCGAGACTTTGGCATTCAACTTCTCATCCAGCAATATGTTGCTGGACTTCACATCTCGGTGATATATCGGAGGAACTGCGGAGAAATGAAGGTAAGCAAGGCCCTCGGCCGTGTCATGCGCAACCTGGAGACGGCGAGTCCAAGATAGTTTACCCCCTTTTTCACCCCGGAGATGATCCAGTAGCGTGCCGTTCTCAATGTACTCATAAACCAAGAGCGGCTGCTCAAGCTCGACGCAACACCCCAGTAAACGAACAAGACTTCGGTGATTGACCTGGCACAGGATCCGAACCTCATTCAAGACCTGATCAGTTCCTTTGGTGTTCCCGAGTTTCGCACACTTGATGGCAACGACTGTGCCATCATCTAGGACGCCTTGATAGACTTCGCCATAACCGCCAGCACCGAGAAGCCGGTCCTTGGAAAAGTTGTCCGTCGCCTTCTTTATTTGTCTCCCAGTGAACAATTTGGCTGCTCTGCCACCATTGGCATTGAGGATATCCTCACGCTCCCGGGCGAGGCGTTCTCGAGCCTCTCTAATGCGCCGGTGACGCTTGTATAGGAACAGAGCAACGATGGTCGCGATAAGGGCCGTCCCTATCCCAGACGTTAAACCTGTACCGA
The DNA here is from genome assembly GCA_014182735.1 of Corymbia maculata. NCBI lineage: Eukaryota > Viridiplantae > Streptophyta > Magnoliopsida > Myrtales > Myrtaceae > Corymbia > Corymbia maculata. The sequence goes on along the minus strand of CM024688.1, from coordinate 39,158,914 downwards.
TTTCAAAGTTGTCAGATAGTAAATGACGACAAACATTTGATCTCATAATGACAGCAGTACAAGATGCTTTTACGTAGCTCGAAATGTAATCATCTTGATACGGTCTAAGACTTACTGTGAAGGGAATTCAGCTAGATGAAAATTCTGATGATCAACAAATTAAACATAAGTGTTTGGACATTCCGTTTATGAATAATTTTGTTAAATTGGAGCTATCCTGGTTTGTTTGAGCTTGATTTCCTAGGCATAATTCAGTGGGAATCAGAACCGTGCTTTCAAATTTTGGAATCAGCTGAAGACTTGTGCTCTTCATCAAACGAAATTACAATGATGCAGAACATTTCAGCAAAAAAAAGATAAAAGAAATCAAGACCTTAGAATTAGAATAGAAAGCAGTTACCTGCTATGAGAGCAGTCCTGTCCGTCCCACAGCCAACCGGATCTTGACATGTCACGTCTACACATCAAAACAAGAAGAAAATCAACTTATTAACCATTTTCTTAGCATCATCTAAAAAAACCATAAGACTACATAATTTCATAAGTCATGATTTAGACATTATCAAAAGAAACGGGATAAGAACACCGGGAGTGCCAAAACTTGGCACGGATGGACACTTAAGTGCCAAAAGTTACAAAATGTACATTTAAGTGTCACTTTTTTAAAAAATGGATCACTTAAGTGCCAAATCGCTGGAACCCTGCCGGAAATCCTACGTGGCAATTTTTTATTAATTTTCTTGTCTACGTGGCTCGCCGGAAATTGAATCGGCCAAAAATCAGCCAAAACGACGTCGTTTTGGCTAACATGGATTTTAAAAATTATTAATTAAATACTATTAAATAATTAAAAATATATATAAATCGATTTAAAAAAAAAAAAAAAAAAAAAAAAGGGGAGGAGGGGATTGGCGAGGGCCGTGCGGCCCTCGCCGCCGCCGCCCCCCACCTCGCCGGAAGGGCCGGTGAGGGTGGGGGAGGGTCGGCCGGGGTCGTCGGGCCCGGCCCCGGCCGCGACCCGCCGACCTGCGAGTCCGGGTGGCCGACGGCTCTTGGCCTAGGCCGGGAGGGGGCCGACGACCCTCGCCAGATCTGGGGAGGGTCGCAACCCTCGCCCCGATCCGGGCGAGGGCGCGCAGCCCTCCCGCAGCCGCCTAGGGTCGCCGACCGCAGCCGAGGCCCGGCGACCCCGGCCGACCCTCCCCCACCCTCGCCGGCCCTTCCCGGCGAGGTGGGGCGGCGACAACGGCGGCAACCCTCGCCGGTCCTCTCCTCCCCTCCCTTTTTTTTTTTTTTTTAATAAAATAGATTTTAATTTTTTAAAAATCTAACGTGGACAATTTTTTTTTAAAAGAATTGCCACGTGGATTTTTTTTTTTTTTTTTTTTTGAGAAAAATGCTCCGTCGCAAAAATTAAGTCGCCGGAAAATGGACACGTGGCAATTTGGCCGGAATTTTCGCCGTTGGCACTTAACTCGATCCATTTTGCTCCGATTTTGGCACTTAAGTGTACAGCTTTTGTAACTTTTGGCATTTAAGTGTCCCTCCGTGCCAAATTTTGGCACTCCCGGTGTTCTTATCCCCAAAAGAAACATTAGAGCAATTAAATAATAATTTGCCACCAATTAGGGCTTTAGAGAAGCAACATAATAATATTAAAAATAAACTAATATGAATGTATAGAAAATTCATGGTTACCCTTGCAAAAAACAAAATTTATGGAAGAACAGAGGTGCCGAGAATGAAAACTTACTCTTTACACATACTCCCTGAGTGGGGTCCCACGTGAGCCCAGCGAGGCAGAAGCACCTGCTGACCCCGCTCCCCGCCGGGTCGGCCCGGCACGTGGCGTTCCCGTCGCAGTCGGACTGGGCCCCGCAGACGGGCTCTGGCGGCAGCACCCACTGGATCTCCATCCCGGGCTTGGGCCAGAGGCTCACGGGCTCGCTCGGGTCCAGGTTGACGAAGCTCGTGTACGCCCGGCATCCCGCGTCCCTCACCCGGATCGAGTAGGACGTCGTGGACCCGCCCGCCCGGAACGTGCAGCAGATCGGCGCGGCCGCGCAGGCCGCCGAGCCACCCGTGCCGTTCACGTAGGTGTGGCAGAGGCTCGCCGACGAGCAGTTCAGCGGCGAGTTGAGTAGCGTGGTGTTGCAGTTGAGGTAGAGGATGGTGTTGCTGCTGGTGACGTTGAAGGGCAAGGAGGAGTTGAGCTGGACGCCCTGGTGGACGAGATCGGACGCGACGCAGGTGTTGGCGAGCAGGCTCGCGGGCTGGATCACAAGCCGCTGGCTCTCTGAGTCGACGGAGGTGATCGGGTACGAGTTGTTGAGGGTGTCGAAGAGGAGGGTCCCGCCGCCGTCGCACCGGACCTTGTACGACTGGTCGCCGCACGTGGGGGACGTGCTCAGCGGGTAGGGGACCGGGGTGGAGCCGCAGTCCGGGCACCGGGTGGCGGCGGAGGAGAGGGACAGCAGTGGCAGAGCTGCCGCGAGGAGGAGGAGGGCGGCGGCTGGCATCGTGGGAGGGAGGGGGATCATTGCTATGGTGTGAATGAATGTTTTGTGCGATTGTGATCAGGGTCGATGTAGCATGAAGGATTTAGTATAAAAACGGTGGCGGGGATGGGGGGTTGATCGCCAACGCTTCTGAACAGGAGATGATCTCATGGGAAGATTCGGATGTTTAAAGCATGATCAAGAGATAATTAGGTTAATTCAATGAGTTCTTGTCTGAACTGTAAAGAGGGACGTAGCCTTGTTTTGACTTTGTGTGCATCAACTGAGGCATTTTTTTGGTCAAATTCGGGGTTCTTCAGCTCCCGGCACTTAGCTTCGCTAATGATCCATTTTGTTTAAACCAAAGTTTATGAAAACTAAATGAAATGATTTGATGGAGAGAGAAATACGAAGATACGTCCCATGGTAGGGAGGCAGTTCGACCATGGATAAGGTTTGGAATCACGAGGTTGGAGTCTGCGAAGAATGCTTTTGTAATTCTAGAAGACTTGGCGAGCTAGAAAGTCTTGTTAGAATATAATATCCCCCATCATGTTGTGTGCTCTCTGATATTTTTAATGAATGCTCTCTATTGGAAAAGGGAAAATGGCGGGCATCTAGAATCGCCAGCAGATGGAAGTGGCGTCTGCAGGTAGAAGTGGTGGTAGGCCCGGACCCTGCCGTTTTCGGCTAACCTTTGACTTCGAATGAAGTTGGTTTTGATTCTTGCTGCCAAACATTTCAGAATGTCCAATCAATGATACGTGTGAACCGGTGTCTTGAATCATTTAGGTTCAATCCGCACGTTTATACATGAGTTGAATGTCACCAACTGCACCGATGCCTATGGACTCCGAGGAAATAGTCCTAACCCACATGATTGCACTCCCTTGTGCAGCTGTTCGATGGTCGTGACATCCAACTAATCACGGATCGAACCGAAACAAAATAGCCGGTCTTATGCTTAATAGGCTAAAAGAAAAATGGGAAAAGGAGATGCAACAGCAAACGTACCGAATGAGAAGGTACATCAACCAATCCTCATGAACCTCCGGCATGCAAATGGAACCTCTCATGCAATATGCGAGTCCACTGGGCAACGAGTCGTCAATCAGTATATGAGTAACCATCAACAGCTAGCTAGGTAGGAAGAGATGGATCAGATTCGGAGGCAGAAGAAGAGTGGGGTGAGCAGCTTTCAGATGCCACTCCATTACCCCAAATACACCAGCCAGGACTACATGGCCATGCCCGAGTGGAAGCTTGATTGCCTTCTTGCTGAGTATGGCCTGCCCATCACTGGTGACTTGACCTACAAGAGACACTTCGCCATGGGCGCGTTCCTTTGGCCCGATCATCGCCAAGACCCAGGGCCTTCACAAGAAAATCAAGTAGTTTCGTGATTTTATCTTGCGGACTTCTGAGACTCGACCTCATTCTGTCCTGCCCTCTCTCTTCCTTACATCTACTCAGTTGACAGTCCTTTCGTAAGTGCTCGCATGATGTAATTTACTTTTCCAAACATATGGACCAAATAATTAACAGAGAGATACATGAATGACTTACAAATCAGCATTATAGCACTGCTTTGAATCCTGGATATGATCATTGATGAAGATATTGCACTGAGTGTACATAAAAACACCATGTTTTAAACATTTACCATCCTGCACCACTCTACAACAACATAAACCCATGGGATTAAGTTAAGTTTGTTACAACAACAGACATTTGAATAAAGAATCCACTTAGGCTGCAAAATTGTCAGTTTCCATCCTCTGTAAGGACTGCTTAGGGTGGGAGGCAAATAATAATCCCCTTCACTAAGACCTCAAGATAAATAACACTCTTCACTAGTTGATTGCATTTAGAAGAGGGAGAAAGCAGCAGGATAGAGCCATTAAATTCAATAGAGGGTATGCTGAACATACATGTATCTTCCACAATGAACCATACATAAAACACCCAGCTTAAAATCAATGATCAAAGGAATTAACTCCAATAGCGGGAGCCAATACATCTCTGTCCTCCAGCACGGTCTTTATAACTCCCTTTTTTCTAGAACTCAAGCTGTTAAGGCGACGATACAAGCACATCCAATATTCCGAGTTCACACTCGGCACAAGGGCACCATTACCCCTTATCCATATTTCCCTCTCTGAAATTTGCATGATTCTCTGAATTTGCATGATTCTCTGAGCTTGTCTACCAGCTCAACGATGTCAAGCATTAAAAGGAGGGCATCGAAGAGAATCACTATCTGCAAGATGGTACCAGTTTTCAAAAAAAAAGCATCCAATTAAATCCTCTGAAAACCTGAGGTTAACAAGTTGCCATTAAAGACCAGATGAACTTAAATTTCTGCAACGGATCTCATGGTTAATTTGCACTTGTTAAGGAATGATGAAAGTAACAATAACAAACTTCCTATGTTGCCTCAATAGAATTTCTATGCATTAATGCTAGAATAAGATACCAACAGTCAAAAAGACTAACAGAAATTCTAGAAAGACCATGAGGATTGAACTAATTACATGTTCAGACAACTAATTCATCCTAAATTCCGCCTCCTCACACGCCTTCCATCTATATCCACATGTTCAGCTCCAGTCGCAACTGGCCCCGTATCTAGTCCGTAAATGCTGCTGCTGCCCCTCTTCTTATTTGAAAATCGGTCAGAGGAATCATCCACTGTTACAAAAGCCTTGAGCAGTTCAGACAGCAAGGAAGGGCAGCTCTCCTCCAAGTGCCTGAAGCCTTCTGACTGCATTACCACTGCAAAATTCAAAAAGATTCTTCCACATCATATACATTATTAAGGGCACACTGGAAAAGCAGCTGATTTTCAGATTATCACTAGCAAAGCAAAGGCGGGCATAGGGAAATAATCAAGGGTTAACCGGTAGGCAGCTACATCAACAAGACATACATCAAACAAAAAAAAGCCCAAAACCAATAAGCTGAATGATTGTTCTGCACAGCAAGGGAGGGAAGGAGGGATGGAGGAAGGGGAAGAGGGGCTGCAATAGATGAGGAAGGGTACTTCAAATCACTGAAAGCAAATCAACCACAACAATCAGCAAACATTTTCATATAGAGAAACAAGTGAACAGATTTAGCATGTTCAAAGACCTCTAAATGTGTCAAATCAAATATTGTGAGGAACAAACTTTCAAATACTTTTGCAGCCTAACCAAAGCACAAACTCTTAAATATTAATATTTTTCTTTACGTTGTAGAGAAGGGGAGAGGGGGTTGTCAAAGTACAAAAGTACAATTAACCAGAAAAAAAGTGCCACAATTTTTTGAAGACAAACCCGCTAAGTTTGTTGGATGTGCAGCAAATTTTAGACACATTGCCTTCAGCTGTCCAAACTGGTGCTGCTCCGCTAGGGCAAGTGTTGTAGCCACGGTATCAGCAGTTATCTCCTCACATAATTTCGACTCACATAATAATTTCAATCGTTCTAGATTGTAGCGGTCGGCAGCAGCTAATAGATGCTGCACTACGTTAGTCAATGTACCAGAAGAGGATGAGCCTGTAATTTCACGTAAATCAGGCATTTCGTCTGTGTAAATGAACAGGAGCATTGCCTGCAAAAGCAAATCAGAAAAACATTGCCAACTGGAGTCAGACATGGTGGTTTGAATACTAGCACAATCAGTGCTCAATAGACAGCAGGAATGGGGAAAGAAAGACATTGAGAATCATGCATTGCCAGTTTGCCAATATCAACATCATGAAGTTTTTAGTACATAAGAAGCTTGCACTGGTCCAAGAAAAATTTAATATCTTACCTTAAAAATTGAGGGATCAACATCCTCGACGACAACTTTCTCTATATTGCAATCACCGACAAGGCCAAAAAATTGGGCTCGAAAGACCGGAGAACGAGCGGCAAGGATCAGTTTATGAGCTCTAAAGGTTTCATCACCAACAACAAAAGCTATGTCACAGCCAACTTCTGAATCTAACAGGGCCTTCAGACACTGGCCCATGTTGGATGGCGGAATAGGGATTCGGTACTGTTTGGGGCCCTCAGTATGGGTTCTCACAACTCCAACAGTACAGTGCATCACAAGGCAATCGTCCTTGATGAAATCAGAATTCTCTAAAACAACTCTTCTCAAGAAACGCTTGTAACCCCTGAAACGGTGCAAATCGCAGACATGAGAAATGGACTCAGATATTTTAAGAGCTATCGGTGCGGGTGAACTCGAAACCATTAGCAGCTGGATAAAAACGTTGGTGAGAAACATGACAAGATAACACGCTAGACGATACAAAAGCCATAAGCATCTCTGGAGTTGATATACCCAATTCAATTGATGATCCTCTAGAAACCAAGCGCCACGAAACATCACGTGAATGTGGGAGGAAGTCGTAATTTGGACCCGATTCACCTCCGACATATCCGATGAAGACCTAAATCTCGATACTCAACATCCGACGAATTGTAACCAGACATCAATAGCAGCAATCACAACCTACCGAAAAGCATTAGGCGTGCCTACCCTCAAATATAAAAACAATCGAATCGAAAGCCTATGCACTTACCACATGCTGCCGCGGTACTTGAGCGTGTAAGGCCCGCTCTGGAGAGCGCGATCGAAGTGGCTGTGGACCTTGTGCTTCCCCTTCCCGCTCTGGTCGACCAGGGTCAGCTCGAACAGCGCCCTGACGTCGGAGCCATCGCTGGCCAGGGCGATGAAGACGGACACGTAAGTCGTACTGTCCTCCGGGTTCTTCCCGTCGGGGTAGAAGTAGATGGCCCAGTCGTAGCCCCCGACGGTGAACACGTCGCTGGCGATGAACTTTCCGGCCCCCATCCCCTTGGCCAGCGAGTAGCCGCTGATGGTGAACGTGTGGCTTCCGTTCACCGTCCGGCTGATCGACGTCGAGCCGCACTCGGCGCCGCCGCCGCCGTCGCCGAAACAGGAAGGCGCGATCGGGGCGTTCATCATCGCTTGCTCTACCCGGTGGGGGCACGACATCGCGGCCTGCGGCCTGGGGTTAGGGTTAACGATCGGAGACAGAGAGGTGGCGGCGGGGAGAGGAGGATTCAGAAATCCACGGGCGATTTCCAGGGTCCGGCAGGTGAATCATTCGATCTCCGCCTCGATTTTCCGCCGGATTCTCTGCTGCTGCATCGTCTTCTTCTTCAGGAGAGGGCCGTCGTGATGGGAGAAGGGCGAACGGGAGAAAGTTCATAAAATCTGCATAAGAAATGACTTTTTATTTTTTATTTTTTTTTCCCTTTTTGAGTTTCGGTCGGATTTCTTTCCCGGTATTTATTTATTACGTATGCCAGCGTAAATCAGCTTTTTTTCGGCTTGCGAATGACGACAGCGTTATTTTTTTTGGACTTTTTTTTTCTGTTGACTCGGCGATGCAAGGCGCTTTTTAGGGAAAATGGAAGGAATAAAAAATCGGGAGAAAGTGTCAAAAAATTTGCATTACTTTCTTGGTTACGTCAATTTGATATTAAATTTATTCATATTTTATAATTGAATTCATCTAACTAATTTAAGTTGGAAATAGTTGAAATAGGTGCAAGTGATTCCATGTGGCAAGGGCAGCCGAAAAATTATTATATGATTTTCGGAAATTGAATTTTAGTGTGTTTGGAAGAATGCTATAAATTACTTTTTGAAATTTAGAAATGAAAATAGAAAAAATAATTTCTTAAATCTAATGGAGTGAAAAATAAAATAAGGGGATTATTCATCGATCATCCATGGCAACAAGGTGAAGTGGGATGTACCGAGCAACCACAAAATCACTGCTGCAATTTGACTCTCACGGACGTACTCCCGATTTCGACATATTTATAGTGAAGCACACCATCGATAATATTATTGGTGAAATTGACAGTTATTTGTTTTTCTTTTTAACTTTTGAGGAGATGAGATTATATTTTATTATAATATGGAAGATATGAAAATAAATTGCAAAATTTTCTTTCTCTCTTTTTATTTTTTTCTTTTTGTCATTTGGCAATATCAACATTTCATTTGTGATAACACAATCGTCTCAAATAGTTTCAAGTATATTGGATTTGTCTCCTGAATTGGAAAACTACTAATTAGTATCGAAGGCACTTTAGCTTTACATTGCCTTTCATCTTTCACTCATTTTTTTGTGGAAAAGCATAGGCACTTTATCTTTCTTTTATTTATTTATTTATTTATTTTGTTTGATTTCTAACCCTTCATTAAAAATTCTGATTTGATAGAAAGCTAATTTAGGTAATCAACTACCCTCTTCAGCCCCAACCCCACCTCAAGCCCTTCGCTCGAAAATATAGTGATAATAAATAAAAAGGTAAAGTCAATAAGAATCTTAAAGTTGTATTTATGTAATATATTTATCTTAAACCTCATCCCGTGACACTAAAAATCTCCAACTTTTATCCATGTGATATATTTACTCCAAAAATTTGGCGTCACAATAAAATAGTTTGGAGTTTAGTTTAAGGTAAATATATTACACAAGTAAAATAAAAAAAAATGGGATGAATGTGTTATATAAGTATAAGTTTGGAATTTTTAATGTCACAAAAAAATTTAAAGTAAATATGTCATAGTGGGCAAAGTTTGAGATTTTTTCTAACTTTTTCCCTAAATAAAACTTGCATAATTGTTTGCTTAATCATTCTAAATGTTTTGATAGACTAAGATCATTGTTGGTATGGATACATGGATTATTTTCAAATATTTCCATGTTTATATCCCTACATTAAAGTCAACCATTGAAAAATCCATATGATTTTAGAATTAATAAAAGATTACAAGATAGGGTTCTAAAAAAACATATATTATTGTAGGGTTAATATTATGAAAAATCTTAAATTTGTACATATATGACAAATTTACCATAAACTAATTTTTTGACAATGCAAAAACCCAAACCGTTATACCTATGAGATATTTATTTCAAATGACCACAAAAAAATCCAAATTGGTACTTATATGACAAATTTATCCTAAGATAATTTTTTGACTTCCAAAAACCTCAATTAGGTATATTTGTGACAAATATCAATTGTGATAAATGATAAAGAGTAAAACTTCAATTTGGTATACCAATCAACTGTCACATATCATCCAACTAAACAATTTGATAATAAAATTTAATGAAAACTAATAAATAGTAAATTTGTCACAAGTGTATTAGTTTAGGATAAATTTGTAAAAAGTGTACTAGTTTTGAATTTTTAGTGATCAAAGAATTAGTTTAGAGTTAATTTCTTATAATACTTCCGATTTAAGGTTTTTTGTGATATTAACTTGATATCTTATTATTTATTAGTTTTGCGATCCCAATAACAAGTTGATAAATCATTGCAACGCAATACATATGTCGAAGAAGGGCATCTCAAATTGAAATCTTTCCGAAAATCAAAGCTAACAGATTGATTAAAAGAAAGAAAGCTATCTTGAAAAGAAGGAAAAAAAAAACTAATATCCAAAAAGAATTGATTCGTTGGTTTTTGTTAACCTCTTTCATTTTCACTCTTACTCTTCAAAGTCAGAAATTCGACACAAATATCATACGGGCCGCGAATCACATCCTCGCGTCGATGCGATTCCCACCAATTACCCTATTCCGGCGCACAAACGGGGAAGGCAAGCGCCCACTTCCCGCCCCGGATCCCTTCGCATAAGCCACCCCGAATCAAGATCCTCATGTCACAAAAAAAAAAAAAAAAGGAAAGAAAAGGAAAAAAGAAAAAGAAAAAAGAAGCAAAACAGCATCGACAGTTTTTACCATTAAGATTTGCTCTCCCTAGTGGCTTGCACGCCTCTCTCCCTCATCGAACCTGATCACCGCAAATCTTGGGCCTTTTTGGGTCAAAACTTCATTAAGAATTCAACCAAGAAATAGTGTCATGAATGATCAAAGAACACAAAATTCTCTGCCTCCTTTCATATATGATTTCCCCTGCTCCGGCCTCTACCCCTGACCTTGCCGCGGCTGTTCCTCCCCGGATGGATGGCCGGCAAGCTCATCAATGAGCGCACCGGTTGCTGACAGCCGAGAGCAGCTCCGACAACACCCAAGGGCAGCTCCCCTCCAGGTGCTTGAATCCTTCCGACTCCATCACCGCTGTGAAATTTTCATATAATTCGAAACGTCTTACTCGATCAGTAAGTGTCGTGCTTGGTAAACGGCGGTTTAACTAGGAAAGAGCTTTGCCGCCTCGTCTCTATGAAGGCTCACCTCCCAAGTTCGCCGGATCTGTAGCAAATTTCAGGCACATTGCCTTCAGCTGGTGGAGCTGGTGCTGATCGGCCAGCGCGAGGGTGGTCGCCACCATATCGACGGTGATCTGCTCGCCCAACTTAGACTCGCATAGCAGTCTCAATCGATCAAGACAGTAGCGGTCGGCGGTGGCCACTAGATGCAGCACCACGTTGGTGGATGCAAAAGGAGAGGTCGAGCCCACGATCTCTCCGATATCGGGAAACTCGTCGGTGTAGATGAAATCCAGCATTGCCTGCAAGAAGTCGGTCTTGCTTGCTCAAGAAAAGCTTGATGCCCTCGCCGACAACAGTCTGAGCAAGGAGACTAGTTACCTTGAAAATTGAAGGATCCACGTCCTCCACGACCAGTTTCTTGATGTTCCGGTCGCCAAAGGGACCGGAAAACTGGGCTCTGAATACCGGAGATCGAGCGGCGAGAATCAGTTTGTGGGCTTTAAAGCTTTCATCGCCGACTACAAAATCTATGTCGGTACCCATTCCAGAGTCCAACAGGGCCTTCAAACCCCGACCCGTGTCTGACGGCGGAACGGCTATCCTGCAGCGTCCCGGCCCCTCACGTCGCGCCTTCACAACTTCGATGGTGCAGCGCAGGATGAGGCAGTCGTCCTTGTCGTAGTCCGGTGCGTCGGGATGATCTCTCATCAAGAACCGACGCCATCCGCTGCAACAGCACGAAATCAAAGAAAGCATGTCAATAAGAATCAACCGAACAGTGATCAATCTAATGCGCACCACATGTATCCGGGCATGAGCTTGATGGGGCCGTGGACGAGGGAGTAATCGAAATGGTTGAAGATCAGGTGGTTGCCGTTCCCGCTCTGGTCCTCCAGCCTGAGCATGAACAATGCCCTCACGTCTGAGGCCTCGCTCTCCAGGGCGAAGAACGCCGACGAGTAGTCGCTGTCGGCCGGGACCATGCCGCCGGGGAAGAAGTAGACGGCCCAGTCGTAGCCGCCGATGGCGAGTACCTCGCTGGACAAGTACTGGCCCATCGGCATAGACTTGACCTCCGAGAAGTTGGAGATCGTGACCGTGAACGAGCCGCTCACGGTGTGGAAGACCACTCTGGAGTCGCACTCGTCGGGTCCGGCGGTCATGGGCGCGGCGACGGCGGGGGTCCCGGCCGGTTCTTGGTGGCGGGTGATCGGGTCGGGTTCCGAGGTCGGGATTCGGGGAGGAACCAGAGGGAATCTTGGAGATGGGTGGAGAAAGATTACGGTGATTCCGGGGCCGAGAGGGTTTCGGGTTCTTCGCCGGAGATGAAGAGGCAGAGGACACATTTGAGAGGGGCGCGGGGGCTTGAATTCGACGGCCGTCGGCGAGCGTGCTTGCGAGCGAGTGCTCCGCAGGAGAAAGACTTTCGTGCTTTTTGCAGATTTATCGTCCATAATGGTAAAAGAGAAAAAAAAAATTAAAAAGAAAAACATGATTATTGTGCTTCTCTTGGTTGTTATTGATTTTTTTATATCATATATATTTGAATTGAAATTATTATTATTATTATTATTATTATTATTATTATTATTATTATTATTATTAGTGTATTTGGCAAAAAGAAAGTGCCATTTCGTTACTGATAACATAATTGTATGCGGTCTTCACGAATTTGCTTCAAAGCACAATCTTCTTGAATAACAGCAATGTTATTTTACATTCTTTTGGTTGGCTCTCGCAAGACTCAAATATTGAGTTATTTTTTATCTTCTAAACTCCATTTGTTTAACAAAAAATTAGCAATTTAAAAAATATTTCCCTGAAAATATCCCTAGTATCAATAATTTATCGATGGAAGATATTATAATTACTAACAATAATATATAGACGTATGGACCCTAGGGTGCCAAAATTTGGCACGGAGGGACACTTGACACTTTAAATGTCAAAAGGGATCACTTAAGTGCCAACGGCAAGAAAATCCAATCAAAATACTGACATGACATTTTTCCGGCGATCTGGGGTCAAAACGGCGTCGTCTTTAGTGCTGATATGGCCAAGTTTATTTTTTAATAAATATTAATTAAACAATATTAAAAGAGCAAAAAAAAAATTAAAATTAAAAATGGGCGTGTAGCTCATGGCTGCTGCCCTATCGCCGGTGGAGCGGCGACAACGGAACGGACGAGGGTCGCCGATGCATGGGCATGGGTCGGCGGCGGCACTACACTACACCTGTCAAAATGGGTGTATAACCCATTTATGACCCATTAAATATTAAATGGGTCATAAATGGGTCAGACTTCATTTTAGTATAACCCATATATGACCCATTTAAGGAAAACTTGACCCATTTATAACCCATTTAATATTTAAATGGGTCATAAATGGGTTATACACCAATTTTGACAAATGTATATATAATGGGTTTAAAAATTAAAAAGACTAAAATACATGAGTTGTTAATGAATTTAAATAAGTTTAAAATCTTTAAAAAAGATTATAAAAATAAGTTTTCCTAAATTTAGTAATATAGAGAAATGTTTTAACAATATGGGTCGGGTCGGGTATGGGTTGTGTATGGGTCAAAAATTTTATACTATCTTAAATGGGTCATAAACGGGTTAATGGATTAATTTGGGTCGGACCATTTATGACCCGACCCAAACCCAACCCAACCCACCCGTTTAACGCTGTCTAGCGGCCCCACCCCCCCCCACCTTTCTTTTCTTTTCTTTTCTTTTTTAATTTTCGCTCTTTTAATATTATTTAATTAATATTTATTAAAAAATAAAATTAGCCCAAAATAACGTCGTTTTGGGCTTATTTGGCCACATCAACACCAAAAACGACGTCATTTCGACTCCAGATTACCTGAAAAATGCCATGTGAGTATTTTGGCCAGATTTTCTCGCCATTGGTATTTAAGTGATTATTTTTCTCCAATTTTGGCACAATGTACCATTTATAACTTTTGACACTTAAATGTCCCTTCATGCCAAGTTTTGACACTTTCGTTGTACTTGTGCCATAATATATATCTAAACATCCTCATGAGCAATGAAAATATTCATCATTTCATTCATTTTTGTAAATAATAGACGTGATCTTTTTAATTTTTTTCAAATTTTTTTTTTTGAAACAAACAAAATCCTAATTTTTATGAAGCGAGAGTTGCACATACCATATGCAGTAACTATTCTTAACATGTCATGAGTGCATTTCTTCCAAAATGGGAGTTAACCGGTTTTTAATTTTATATTTCGTTTGACAATGGGGACATGTGTTGAATGTATGCCCTAAAGCTACTATGTAATAGTTACATATTAGGGATTTCGGTTGTACTATCATTATTATTATTTAATTAATGGCAATGACGTATTTATTCATTTGTCCAATTATTTTATGAATGATTCCATAAGATCAGTTGTGAAGACTCATTCTTGAGACGTCATATTGTCATTCATAGTTAGACCGAATCTTTAAACTTTCCCGATCAATGGATTATTGTTCACCATTAAGTATTTGATACTTAAGGGAATGATGAGTCGCAAGTCATTAGGTATTATGATACTTGAGTTAGAATGTATTAGACAAATTCACTGAACGTGACGTATATAGAACAATTAGTAACATGGAAGCTTTTAGCGTGGTCAATGTATAATTGTTCATGCTTTGGTCTTGTGTAAATAATCCTTAGACCTGAGGTACAGTGTTAACTTGTGTATCGAACAACTATGGTTCACGGGTGCACATAATTTGATCCGTCTTTATACCTGATGGTCATAGTTTGTTCATATACGAAGTTACACGTGTACGCAATATGGAATCTGTCTCCTTATTACATACAAGGTATAATAATGATGTCCTATGCAATCTGATTATGACAATGTATTAAAATCCTCGGCCAGGGTCGTAACCAAGAATAAATTGTTCATGTCTCAAATAAAATACATGTCAATTAGATTTGTGCATATGATCGAATTGGTGACTTGACAAATATTCCATGGTCTTTGTTCGATCGGGACATAGTAAGACGAGAGGGATTAAATTACACCGTAGCCAAAACCGACGGGTTCATTATGTTCTTAAAGCATTCACACTATCTGGGTAGCCATGACATATTGCTAGATGTCAATCATGGCTTGTAAGACCCAAAGATTAATCGGGACAATTAATTATTTTGGGAGTACTAATGTGTTAGTACAAGTCTTACTACCAGTTTAGTGATGAACCTAGGGATGTCACACACCATAACCAATTTAGATAACGTGGAACGAGAGAGAAATAATTTTGCAAATGTGTTTGCAAATTACTACAGTCGCATTGAGTCAGCGTGAAATTAAATTAAATGTGATTTAATTTAATTTGTATTATAGTCATAAGCCTATGTGCATATGATGCACACGCATGCCCAAATGGATACATGTTAATGTACCTTAAATGCGCACACACAGATTATGTATTTTTATTTATTTTTGGAATTGATTAATTATTAATCAATTAAATTATGCACACGGTTAGCAACAATTGCTGACCGCGTGCATTGCACTCATGTGCACGTTTTAATTGTAGGGCATGATGGTCTGCAAGCATGACCATCATGCATGATTTTCATGCATCCACAACCAGCGACGGTTGCTGGTCGTGGGATCATGCATGACCCATGACCAGCGATGGTTGCTGGTCGTGGGATCGTGGGATGGTTTCCCACGATCGGCAACCGTTGCCGATCGTAACCGCACATGGAATAGTTCTTATAAAAGGCGTAAATGTGCGTTTTTATGCGCGTACGTACGCAAAAGCGAAAAGAAAAAGAGAAGAAATGATTTTCTCTCATTTGGGCTGTGGCTGAAAATACTAAGGATATGAAGGATCATCTCCACGAAGTTGCTAGCACAATCGTAGTGGTGATTATCCGCAAGTTCTCTTTTCGTTTGACGTCCATTGGTAGTGTGTCTGAACTAGAGGTCCGACATTTGTGGGGCTCGAACTGAAGAACATTTGAACCAGTTCGTTTAAAGCGTGCTTCGAGAGGTAATTCGTTTAACCCCCTTCTTATAATCGGATTTTTTGATTGAAATGCACGAACAACGCCTTAGGAGATTCATGTGTAGAAATATTTTATCTTGTTTCCACTGCGTTTATATTAAATTGCCTATACATGATTCATGAAATCCCAACAGTGGTATCAGAGCCAACCTTAGGCGTTTTTCGTGCGTTTAATTGATTTATAGTTCGTAGATTTTTGCGTAGACGTTGATTAATTTATGTGATAAATTTAATCAACTATGCAAAATTGGAACTAAATCAATTTTGAATCAAAAATCCATAACTTGTTATTTTTTGCATTTATATTTTCCATATGATTCGCAATTGTAAATTTAAAGATGACGACGCAACTTCCGTTTGGAATCATACTCATGAAATTTGTTTCATCGATTTGATTCCTTAGCGTAATTTGCGTTGTTTAACTTTAAATTTGATTAATTGCAGAATTTTATTTATGCCTTCTAGAGCTTTAAATTTTGAATTTATGGCTTGTAAGGAAGGGTGGTGATCATGGAAAAATCCTTAATCATTATGATGGTTGTATGGATGAATGTATGATGATTACAGGTATTCATTTTTGGGTTGTAATTATTAAATGAAGGCTGCGTCCTTCCTTTTATTTTATTTTAGTTTTTCATG
Organism: Corymbia maculata; assembly: GCA_014182735.1. Lineage (NCBI taxonomy): Eukaryota > Viridiplantae > Streptophyta > Magnoliopsida > Myrtales > Myrtaceae > Corymbia > Corymbia maculata. Next base: position 39,142,523 of record CM024688.1, on the reverse strand, counting down.
AAATGTAAGAGAGCATAGTTTATTATATCAATTGTTGATGTAAATGCTACAACTTCGAGAGAGGAGCCATTAAGCCGGAGAGCTCTATGGGCCCGGTCTTTGAAGAGTTCAAAGATTGAAGAAGAAGTGAAGAACATGTCCTTATTATTAAAACGTTAAAATGGCTAAATGGGTCTCATTGGCTCGAGACCCATTGAACCATAATTCCATGATCACCACGTAGGATAGATGTTTATGTGATATCTATTTATTTTTGTATTTATGTTATTGTGCATGTTAAACCGGTTAATGTGCAAAGTGAGACAATTAATAACGACCCAAATTTCCTTATTAATAATATTAAGTCGAAACGGGTTTCGGACTCGTGGCCTACCATCGTCGTGGTTTGATCCAATATTATGGTGGTTAATTGATCCGCTATGGATACATAGGGGTTAATTACCATTCATAATATTGGACCACTTCCTTATGCATATGATGCTGTGAGGTTGGAGCCAAATGATTTCTAATAACTGTCGGGTGAGGAAATCTTTTGTGCTTTTCAATACTTGCATGAGACGATGGATTAGACTTAACTATGATCATGATGCCAATAACTGTTAGGTGAGGCTTTCATGGTCTAGAGGCCAAAGTTATGATTGGGACTCGCATATGATGTGTTGAACAAGTTGGTTCACTCACTAAGTTCATAGAACACTAATAACTGTTAGGTGAGGTGGGCTTTGGATTGGTGGGACTCCAATTCCCACTAGTAATCTTTACCCAACAAAGATTACCGCTTCTCATCTTAAGGAGTATGGGATTCGAATATAAATTTAGTGGGAGGATCTTATTTCATTTAAAGGCCAAAATGAAATAGTTATTTTGAAAGGTACAACGACTAACAATTTATTTTCTGCAACAGATATATTATTACTCTAAAAATGGTGACTACAAACCCACTCGCTTTTATACTTGACAAAAATTGTTTGACTGGACCCAATTTCACTGACTGGGTGAGGAATTTGAGAATTGTTCTCAATTCGGAAAAAATTGGGTATGTGTTTGATGAAGAGATGCCAAAATCCTTTCCTGAGGGTGGGACCCAAGAGGAATGTGTCACTTATGATAAGTGGCATGACGATGAATTAAAAGTTAGGTCATATATGCTTGCTTCGATGAATAATGAATTACAAAAGAAGTATGAATCCATGGAAGATGCTAGATCAATCATTCTGCATTTAAAGGAATATTTTGATAAGAATGGTCGAACCTCTAGATATGAGATATCTAAAGCATTGTACCGTATGAGGATGGCTGAAGGATCATCAGTTAATGATCATGCTTTGAAAATGATCTGGCACATTAAAGAATTGGCTAGGCTAAATCTTGTTATGGACAACGAGTTAGCTGTGGATTTGATCCTCCAATCTTTGCTCGATTCTTTCTCTGGTTTTGTCCAAAACTTTCACATGCATAAGATGGATAAAACTCTTGCTGAGTTACATAACATGCTGGTAGTTTATGAGAAGGAAATGCACACCACGAGGACAAATGTAGTGGCTATGGCTAAGGCTTCTTCTTCAAGGAGTAAGACTGTTTTGAAGAAAAAGAATTGGAAGAGGCCTGTCAAACCTATTGTGCAACCAAAACCCAAGATTGAAAAATGGAAATGTCATTACTGTGGTGTCAAGGGGCACTGGAGGAGGAACTGTAAGAAGTACCTCGCGAGCTTGAAGGTCAAGCCCAAGGACCAACCTTGTGAAGGTATTGTGTTTATGCTTATTGAAACTAATCTTATGGTTAGTGCTGAATCCAGCTTATGGGTTCTGGATTCTACTGCAACTTCACATATTTGTCTGTCTTTGCAGAATCTAGAAATAAGCAGGATGCTAGGGCGAAATGAGATTATCCTGACATTTACCAATTGAGCAAGAGTTGCTGCGTTAGCTATAGGGACTTTTCATTTATGTTTGCCTTCTGGACATGTATTGGTTTTAAAGAACTGTTTGCATTACAAGAATATTGTTAGGAACATCATCTCTATACCTCGTTTAGGTAAAGAGAATTATGAATTGTCTTTTGTTGATGATGTATGTTCTATTTATCAAAATAGGAAATGTGTTGGTTCTAGCTTATTAACCAATAATCTTTATACCATTACAATGTCTGGTAATGCGATTAGCGATGTCAATAAGCAAAATAGAATTGATATAAATGCCATAACTAATAAATGTCCTAGAGACAGTCCAAATAAAAAGTATGTTTGGCATCTCCGATTGGGTCATATTGGAGAAGATAGAATTAACAAGTTGAGTAATGATGAGTACATTGATTCATCAATGTTTGAATCATACTCAACTTGTGAGGCATGTCTTCTGGGAAAAATGACCAAAGCGCCCTTTGTGGGACATAGTGCGCGAGCTGCTGACATATTGGGATTAATACATACAGATGTATGTGGACCAATTAATAAAACTGCTAGAGGTGGTTATTCTTACTTCATTACCTTCATCGGTGATCAGTCACGGTATGGTTATTTATACTTAATGAAGTATAAATCCGAATCCTTTGAAAAGTTCAAGAAATTCAAGGTTGAAGTAGAAAAACAAATAGGAAAATGTATTAAAGCTCTTCGATCGGATCGAGGAGGTGAAACTTTAGTACCGAATTTTTGGACTATCTCAAAGAGAATGGCATTTTATCACAATGGACACCTCCTGGAACTCCAGAACATAATGGTGTATCTGAATGAAGAAATCGTACTTTATTAGATATGGTTCGATCTATGATGAGTTACACTGATTTACCTATATCTTTTTGGGGATATGCCCTTAAGACAGCTGCATATATACTGAACAGAGTGCCGTCCAAATCTGTTCCAACTACGCCTTATGAGATATGGCATAGTAGGAAACCAAGTCTTAATCATTTTAAGATTTTGGGTTGTCCAGCTTTCGTTAAAAAGCTAAAAATGGACAAATTGGAGGCAAGATCTGAACAAGGTCGCTTCATTGGATATCCAAAAGAAACTCTTGGATATTATTTCTATTTTCATTCAGACCAAAGAATTTTGGTGAGCAGGCACACTTTTTTTTTCTGGAGAATCAGTTCGTCCAAGAAGGTGGTGTTGGGTAGAAAATAGTCTTACAAGAAGAAAATAATGAAGTACAAAGCAACCAAGTTCAGATACCAATCTTTGATTCAATGGGAGCTTCTGATACACAACCTCTTAGGAGAAGTGCGAGAACGTCTCGCCCACCTGCTCGTTATAGACACTCGATTGATCTTATTGAACCATTATTCATTGTGAATGATAGTAATCAACCCGGTGATCCTAAAACCTATGAGGAGGCGATGTCGGATATCGATTCTAGTAATTGGCTAGAAGCCATGAAATCTGAAATGGATTCAATGTATTCCAATGATGTTTGGACCTTAGTTGACCTGCCTGATGGTATTGTACCAATTGGCTATAAATGGATCTTTAAGAAGAAGATGAATGCTGAAGGTCAAATTGGAACCTACAAAGCACGGCTGATGGCGAAAGGATATCGTCAGAAAGAAGGAATCAATTATGACGAAACTTTCTCACCTGTGGCCATGCTAAAATCCATTCGGATTATGTTGGCTATAGCTGCACACCTTGATTATGAGATATTCCAAATGGATGTTAAAACTGTCTTTCTAAATGGTTTTCTTAAGGAGGACATCTATATGGAACAACCACGGGGTTTCGAATCCAATAGTGAAAATCAGAAGGTGTGTAAGCTTAAGAGATCCATTTATGGATTCAAACAAGCCTCCAGAAGTTGGAACGTCCGTTTTGATGAGGTAGTCAAATCGTTTGGCTTCATAAAAAATCCGGATGAACCTTGTGTATACAAGAAGATCAGTGGGAGTGCAATTGCATTTCTAGTTTTGTATGTCAATAATATACTTTTGATTGGGAATGATGTACCAATGATATCATCGATAAAACTATTCTTATCACAGAAATTCTCCATGAAAGACTTAGGAGGTATCAAGATCTATAGAGATAGATTGAGACGATTGATTGGCCTCTCACAGTCTATGTACATAGACAAAGTGTTAACACGTTTTAACATGATGTTCCAAGAGAGGATTATTGCCTTTTAGGCAAGAGATCCGTCTTTCTAAGGAGATGTGTCCCAACACTTCTGAAGAAAGAGAGCGGATGGCGAAGATACCATATGCATCCGCTATTGGAAGCATAATGTATGCTATGCTATGTACTAGACCTGATATTGCGCATGCTGTAAGTATTACTAGCAAATATCAGTCTGATCCAAAACAAGAGCACTAGATAGCTGTTAAGAATATTCTTAAGTACTTGCGAAGGACTAAGGATTTATTCTTGATATATGGAGAAGGAGAATTTAAAGTTATAGCTTATACGGATTCCGATTTTTAATCGGATCCTAATGATTATAAGTCTACGTCTAGGTTTGTCTTTACATTCAATGGTGGTGCAATTAGTTGGAAAAGTTCCAAACAAAGTATAACTGCTGATCCCACCACTGAGGCAAAGTATGTAGTTGCTTCTGAAGCAGCAAAGGAAGCCGCTTGGATGAAGAAGTTTATTTCTGAACTTGAAGTTATTCCTTCAATTGAGTAGCCAATTACATTATTTTGTGACAACAATGGGGCAATAGCTCAAGCTAAGGAACCAAGGTCTCACCAAAAGTCCAAGCACATTGAGAGACGCTTCCATCTCATCAGAGAAATTGTTGTGAGAGGTGATATCGCCTTGCAGAAAATTGCCTCAGCGGAAAACATGACAGATCCCTTCACTAAGGCCTTACCTCAGTCTTCTTTTGAAAGGCACATTGACAAAATGGGTTTGAGGTACCAGACAAGTTGGCTTTAGTGCAAGTGGGAGATTGTTGGATGTATGCCCTATAGTTACATATTAGGGATTTCAGTTGTACTATCATTATTATTATTTAATTAATGGCAATGACGTATTCATTCATTTGTCCAATTATTTTATGAATTATTCCATAAGATCAGTTGTGACTAGACCTATTCTTGAGACGTCAAGAATATTGTGACGGGTTCATAGTTAGACTGAATCTTTAAACTATTCCTGGTCAATGGATTACTGAGTGGTTATTTATAATCCTGTTGAGACCGGTGTGTTCTTAACTTCACCATTAAGTATTTGATACTTAAGGAAATGATGAGTCGCAAGTCATTAGGTATTATGATACCTGAGTTAGAACATAGGTGTTTGTATTAGACAAATTCACTGAACATGACGTATATAGAACAATTAGCAACATGAAAGCTTTTAGCGTGGTCAATGTCTAATTGTTTATGCTTTGGTCTTGTGTAAATAATCCTTAGACCTGAGGTACAGTGTTAACTTGTGTATCGAACGACTATGGTTCACGGGTGCACATAATGCCGGGTCATTGATCCGTCTTTATACCTGATGGTCATAGTTTGTTCATATACGAAATTACACGTGTACGCAATATGGAATCTGTCTCCTTGTTACATACAAGGTATAATAATGATGTCCTATGCAATCTGATTATGACAATGTATTAAAATCCTCGGCCAGGGTTGTAACCAAGAATAAATTGTTTATGTCTCAAATAAAATACATGTCAATTAGATTTGTGCATATGATCGAATAGGTGACTTGACAAATATTCCATGGTCTTTGTTCGATCGGGACATAGTAAGACAGAGGGATTAAATTACACTGTAGCCAAAACTGACAGGTTCATTATATTCTTAAATCATTCACACTATCTGGGTAGCCATGACATATTGCTAGATATCAATCATGGCTTGTAAGACCCAAAGATTAATCGGGACAATTAATTATTTTGGGAGTACTAATGTGTTAGTACAAGTCTTACTACCAGTTTAGTGATGAACCTAGGGATGTCACACACCATAACCAATTTAGATAACGTGGAACGAAAGAGAAATAATTTTGCAAATGTGTTTGCAAATTACTACAGTCGCATTAAGTCGGCATGAAATTAAATCAAATGTGATTTAATTTAATTTGTATTATAGTCATAAGCCTACATGCATATGATGCACACGCATGCCCAAATAGATACATGTTAATGTACCTTAAATGCACACACACAGATTATGTCTTTTTATTTATTTTTGGAATTGATTAATTTATTAATCAATTAAATTATGCACACGGTCAGCAACAATTGCTGACCGCGTGCATTGCACTCATGTGCACGTTTTAATTGTAGGGCATGATGGTCTGCAAGCATGACCATCATGCATGATCTTCATGCATCCACAACCAGCGACGGTTGCTGGTCGTGGGATCATGCATGACCCATGACCAGCAGTGGTTGCTGGTCGTGGGGGTAGTTTCCCACGATCAGCGACGGTTGCTGGTCGTGGGATCGTGAGATGGTTTCCCACGATTGTAACCGCACATGGAATAGTTCTTATAAAAAGCGTAAATGTGCGTTTTTATGCGCGTACGTACGCAAAAGCGAAAAGAAAAAGAGAAGAAAGGATTTTCTCTCATATGGGCTGTGACTGAAAATACTAAGGATACGAAAAATCATCTCCACGAAGTTGCTAGCACAATCATAATGGTGATTATCCGCAAGTTCTCTCTTCATTCGACGTCCATTGGTGGTGTGTCTGAACTAGAGGTTCGACATTTGTGGGGACTCGAACTGAAGAACATTTGAACCAGTTCGTTTAAAGCGCGCTTCGAGAGGTAATTCGTTTAACCCCCTTCTTATAATCGGATTTTTTGATTGAAATGCACGAACAACGCTTTTGGAGATTCATGTGTAGAAATATTTTATCTTATTTCCGCTACGTTTATATTAAATTGCCTATACATGATTCATGAAATCCCAACAACATGTTGTTTCATTGTTGGCAACATGATTGTCCCGAATGTTTCCAGCATGTTAGATTTGTCTCCTGGATTGGAAAACTACTAATCTACTAATTTTGGTATCCCAGGCACTTAAGATTTTACATTTGTCTCTTTATGCGGATTGTCTCTTTCACATTGTCATTGATTTCTAACCCTTCATTGAATAATGGGAAAGAGTCACAAAAAACTCCTAAACTTTGTTCATTGTGATACATCTACTTTAAATTATTTTTTTATGATACCAAAAACTCTCCAAACTTTTACTTGTGTAACATATTTCTCTTACACTTTTTTTTATGATACAAAAAATCTCAAACTTTTTCCTGAGTGATATATTTACCCCAAATTTTTTTAAAGAGACAAAAAACCCCAAAAATTTCTGCAACACCAAATTTTTTAGTAAATATGTCACACGGATATTAATTTTGGGTTTTTTGTGTCATAAGAAAAGTTTAGTATAAATGTATCACACTGTATAAATTTGGAATAAATATGTCACAAATGTACAAGTTTTAGATTTTTAATGTCACAAAAATTATTTGAAAAATTTTTATGGGCTCAAGTGTCGGGGTGTAAACGGTTAAGTTAAGTTAATATCCAATTGATAAGGTGTGATTCCAAACCCAATCGAATACAAACCAAACCAAAAACCTGGTTCAGTTTGATTTTTCGATTTTACTGTTTTTGCATTACTTATTGGAATCAAAGTGAAGATGATATGAGAAAGAAGAGATATTTTAAGATGGTGAATTTTTGTTGAAAAGTTTGGTTCAGTTTGGTTAACCAATCGAATCGGAAAAGTTAATAGTTATTTTCGGTTATCCAAATCAAAATCAAACCGAACAAAAAATACACGAAATTTCGTTTCAGTTTTTAGATTTGGTTTGGACACCCCTACTCAAGTGTTCATAGTTAGTCGACTAAATGAATGATGATATCTCTTTGACCAAAAAAAAAGAAATTTTTTTGCCTCCTGACTTTGAGATTGTATGAAGTCCTTATTTATTTGACTCGAAGGACGTTTACTATGGAAACGAGTAATTTTGCTTGGCTCTCGGAAGATCCAGAAAACGCATCATTTTGGGTCTTCTAATCTCTAGGAAGCAAGTGATTAGAAGACTATTCTAAACCAAATGCAGCACCTATCTCATACGTAGTAGGTACGTACCAAAATGGAAGTTTTCAATTTGCCAATTTTTTTTTTTTTTTTATCTATTCTATTCTAATTCTCAATTCACTCTCTCAATCATTTGTCATATCTCTTTGTAGAGCATGAAAATCAAAATCCACACTTAAAGCTAATTATCCTTATTCTAACCTTCTAAAAAAATTAAAATTTGAACCCTCCACCTCTCTATTCTCGTGTGAAAAGAGTAGTGCCCTGTGATAAATTTTCCAACTTGACGGCACCCAATGGTGCATTTCGTCCACAGTGGGAGGTCAAATCAGTTTTTGATTTTTGATTTTCCATTTGGTAATGTAGACATACCATTTCATCGTTGGTAACATGATAATCTCCAGAGTTTCCAGCATGTTGAATTTGTCTCCTCAATTGGAAAATTACTAATTTACCGATTTTAATATCCAAGCCACTTTAGATTTTACACTTGTCCTTTATGTGGATTGTCTCTTTAACGTTGTCTTTCAATCTATCATTTTATTTATATGAAAAAGGCAGGCGGTTATTTTATTTTATTTTTTATCGAACTTGTTGGATTTCTAACCCTTCATTAAATATTTTAATCTGATCGAAAGTCACTGAAGAAATCGACTGCCCTCTTCCCTCCCTCACTCGACCGTATAGAAAAAAATAAATCACACCCAATATAATTGTTCACTTAATCATTCTAATTCTTTGTTCATGTCAAGACTCCACAAAAACAAGAGTCTTCACTCTCCTCTATAACTCTCTGGTTTACGTCAAAAGTTCATGAGAGTAACAAAAAAGTTGAAACTTCTTTTTCGTAACTTTGTAGTTCAAGTTTCCGAATGTATTGAATGAGTGAAAGCACTATATATTTCAAAATTACAGAGTTGAATAGTCGTGTTTTTTTCACTTTTATTAGATTTGGCATACACTAGCCAATCTAGCTTATTAAATGTGCGACAACCAATTTACATTTCTTGTCATATTCGAACCTATGGCTCTAGTACCATGAGCTCATTTTCAATTGGACATGAAGATCTTACAATAATTATGAATTGGTTTATAAAGGTTATCTTTGTTTGTGCCTTTATGATTTCTTTAGCAGTGAAACTCATGAGAAATTATTATAATCTTTGTTCGTGCATCTTCAAGTTCATTTACATGGATATGTTACTCATATTAAACAATGAATATGATAAAATGTGAATATATTCGGCTTTGTTACCAAATAATTGATATAATATAATAAAATTTATAAATTTCATATACTATTCTATTCGATGCTATCTTGATTAGGAATCCAAAAGGATCTTGCAAAGACCCAAAAGGATCCTTAGCCTCCTAACTTCAATTTAGGAAGCAAAAATCTTGCATGCGCCACTTATATGGTGAAAAGTAAAACATATAGATACGCACTATGGTTAATGAGCTATAGTTACCTCGATCGAAAATCACCACATGAAATGCGGGTCCCGCGACTAGTGGAAAAATATTGTTTAATGACCATATGTGACATGTCCGCGATGATTATTACTTAATAGAAAATATCACTTTGGAAGGAGGAGGAAAATGTTCATCCATCGGTCGAAATCCCACTTCTTAAGCAAGAGTAGCGCTTTCCAAGACGGTCCAAATCCCGAGAGGATTTCTATACTCCCCTTGGTCTAAGTCAAAGGTGCGGCGAAGTCATCTTTATATTTAGATTGGTGACTTTGAGTCAACGACCAAGTTTTTAAAAGGATAAATACATTAAAATTCTTTAAATTTATCATAAAAATATAATTAAGTCTGAAAATTTGTCATAAAAGTGTAATTAAATCTTAAAAATTTTTAAAAATACAATCAAATTCTAAAATTTATCAAATTAGTCCAATCTAATTCTTTCTTTGACTGTATTTTTTTGAAAATTTAGGACTTAATTGAATTTCATAATGAGTTTTGTGATTTGATTGCACTTTTTGAAAATTTTAAGACTCGATTGTAACTTTTAATAATAAATTTTAAGACTTCTAATATACTTATACTTTTTTAAAATGTTTATCATATTGGCCAAGTATTTATGCTCAACAACATTTTTTTTTGTCTAATTTTCATCATTGAAGTGGATGAGACCACTAGTCTACCAAGAATACTTATTCCTTTCTCTCTTTTTTTTTTTTTTTTTTTACGGTATCAGCATATATTGTTACTCATTTAAATTTCAATAATGGTATCGATGTTGTCAAACCATTTTTAAAAATAGAAACGGAGAATGTGACGATATCAAATGATAGTGAATAGCATGGGAGGGTTTAAACATGTGAAATGATTATCGATACACTTAGTAATCGACAATCCTTACCATTTACAAATTAAGCTTATTATAAATAATATCGAATAATTATATAAATGATGACATCACGGATATATATTTTGGCATATGTATGATTAGCTTGACTATACTTTTTATGTGCCTTTTTTTATGATATAAACATATCATTACTCCGAAATCAACATTTCCTCAACGTTTGTCCTCTTCGAAGACTTATTCTCCATTGTCATAATTAGAGCAAGTATTAATCATTTATCGAAATAAAGAAATGTTAGTTTTATTTGTAAATTGTTTACTTTATTTCAGTAAATTATTCTGAAGATTGTGATTTTTTTTATTTGGATTCTCGAAACAAATTAATAAAAATTTACTGAGAGATTGAATATTGTGATTGATGCATGCATCACGCGCAATTTACTCATCTTCCTTATATTATTTTTTTACAGTGCAATCACTACGAAAGAAATAATCTTTAAATAAAGAGCAAGATCTGCGAGGAATAATACGATTGGGTTTCCTGTGTTAGGAGGAGGCATAACGATTGCCGTTGCCGCGGGGTTAAATTTCCGCGAGCCAATCATATACTATAAAGCGACCGGCAAAAAAAAAAATCATATTCTATGAAAAGAAAAAAAAAAATGTATAGCAAATGACAATCTCCCAAAAATAAAATAAAAAGTAAATCGTCCCTCACGCCACGCAGTCTGGGCATCCGCGCAAACTTGCGGGCCCCACCACCCAACCTTCCGCTAATTGAAATCCCCGGTGCACGTGGGAACGCTCCCCGCCCTCGATCCCTCCACGTAAGCCCGACGTGTCCGGAATCCGCGCCGGCTTCACCAAAGATCACCGTGCAACTCGCGGTGAGATTATCAGAAGGAACCGGAAAACGATATAAAATTGACGGTGCTGCTCTCTCCCCACCAGCGCCGACACACCGTCGCCAGCGACGCGACGGAGATCGCAGATATACTGACTCACTCCTCTCTCTCTCTCTCTCTCTACTCTCCTTTCTCTCTCTAGGGGGGGCAGCCAAATCTCGCCGTCGATCATGAAGGCGCTCGGCAATGTGGATCTCCTGAGGACTCCGGCGCTCGTCAAGGTCCTGGCGTTCGCCTCCGTTGCCTTCGTCTTCTTCTACTTGGGCAAGCACTGGTCCGAGTCCGACGGCTACGGCCAGCTCATCTTCTTCTCCTCCTCCGCTCGCCGGACGCCTCCGTCCGTCGCCCTTTCCCCGAATTTTAACAGATCCTTCGACATCTCCTCCCTCGTACCTCCGAACCAAACCCTAGCCCTCACGCCACCGCCTGGCCCGCCGTCGCTGGAGGAGACCCCCACCGCATCGCCTCCTCCGCCGCCTCCGCCTCCGCCGCCGCCGCCGTCTGCGGAGCCGTCGATCACGAGGTTCGGGATCGTGGACGAGAATGGGACGATGACCGACGACTTCGAGGTGGGGGAGTTTGATCCGGCGTTTGTCGACGAGTGGACGAATAACGCGACTGAGACTGAAGGGACGGGGGCTGAGGAGATTGGGCCGAGGGTTAAGGTTCAGAGGTACGAGCTTTGCCCTGAGGGGATGATGGATTACATACCTTGTTTGGACAATGTGGAGGCCATCAAAAGGTTGAATTCGACGGAGAAGGGCGAGAGGTTCGAGCGGCATTGTCCGGAGAAAGATAAGGGGTTGAGTTGCTTGATCCCGCCTCCGAAAGGGTACCGGCCTCCAATCCCTTGGCCAAAGAGCCGGAACGAGGTAATTCTTCTTTTCATGACTTTGGGCTGTGCTCTTCTTCTTTGAATTCAAGAGAAATTGAAGCACATGTGAAGACAATGCACAGATTAAAGAATGCCGTTCGCAGTTATAATGCTTTTGGAATTTGGATTGTGTCACTTTCTGTTGCCTTTTGCATTCAGTTATGAAATGGACTTTGAGAAGAACACTGTGTAGTCTCTGTTCTCGAAAAAACCTTTTTAGCACCTGGATTGTGTTGCCAATCCACGTCTGTTTTAACTGTTGACTTCAACAATTTTAGCACCTTAAACAGTTGCCGAATCCTTATTGAAACGGGTATTTGAGCTTCTTTTGTCCTTAGTACGGTAAATTCATTGTAAAGAAATTTTTTAATTTTCAGGTTTGGTACAACAATGTTCCGCACACTCGATTGGTTGATGACAAAAGTGGTCAGAACTGGATCACCAAAGAGAAAAACAAGTTTAAATTTCCTGGAGGTGGTACTCAATTTATTCACGGAGCAGACCAATACTTGGATCAGATTTCTCAGGTTCTTAATTTGTATCAGCTACGTCAATGCAAAAGGAAGATCTGAGTGGGGTCCGTGAGAATAAGTGGTTAATTCTTGTGTGACTGATGTTGAATTTTCTACTCGTACTTGTAGATGGTGCCTGAGATTGCTTTTGGTCAACACACCCGAGTTGCTCTGGATGTTGGATGTGGTGTTGCAAGTTTTGGTGCCTATTTGCTATCTCGAAATGTCATAACTTTGTCCATAGCTCCAAAAGATGTTCATGAAAATCAAATTCAGTTTGCACTTGAGCGAGGCGTGCCTGCAATGGCGGCAGCATTTGCAACTCGACGCTTGCTATATCCAAGTCAAGCTTTTGACATGATACACTGTTCAAGATGCAGAATTAACTGGACTCGTGATGGTAGTGACTCATATCTCTTGCCTCCTTTTCTTTTGTGGTGCAATGCTGAAATAGATAGTTGCTGTAAAATGTTGGGGTTTGCAATTGTTAATTGAGTATACTGGTTGACTTAGTGATCCTTAAAGGGAAATTTTCCCCATGCAAATCAGGATAAGCTCTGTTCCCATGTCTAGTTTTAGAGACATCTAAGGAAGAGGGATGAATGTGATTTAATTTGCTTACTTGTTTTCACATTCTTGATTTACGAGGAAAGGCTTAAAAAAGTATTTATTCTCTTGCACACATATAGATCGCTTGGTTCAGGTGAATCTGTGGAGCTGCTTTGAGATTATCCTGTACCTAGTACTCATGAATGTGCATGTTGCATGTTCTCCTAAAAATCAGCAGAGTGGAAGAAATTATTTCTTATTCCTTCATGTTCTTGTTTTTTGATACTTTCTGCTTTGTGAAATGGGAGGGTAGGTCATTATTTCAAACTTTTGGAAAATTTTCTCAGTATGTTTCCAATCTGCATGGCAACCTTATAAGATAAGTTCATTTATTGTTTTTCACTCCATTTAGTCTTCATATGTTCTGATTTTGATCTTACTCTGCATCATGCGGTGAAGATGGTATTTTGCTGCTTGAGGTCAACAGGATGCTCCGGGCTGGAGGATACTTTGTCTGGTCTGCACAGCCAGTTTATAAACATGAGGCTATTCTAGAGGAACAATGGGCAGGTAGCGCACATGGATTTTCTTTTCTCATTTTATCATTGTAGGATGTTTCGTGTTTTTCTGTATGATTTTTCCTCTAACTGCTAAAAGCTGGTCACTTGAATTGAGCATCTGTTTGCTTCGACTTGGGCTAAATTGAAACCTAGTAATTTATCTATTCGGTCAGTAAGGTATCATTATTTGATAAGTATGAAAGATGAATCTGCCACTGGGTATTACCTTACCATCTTGAACTTTTGCATGCAGAGATGCTTAATCTTACTACTCGTCTTTGCTGGGAGCTTGTTAAAAGGGAGGGACAAATTGCAATATGGCAAAAGCCATTGAACAACAGCTGTTACCTGAGCCGTGAGCCAGGGACCACACCTCCACTTTGTGAACCTGAGGACGATCCTGACAATGTCTGGTATTGCGCTTTCTTTGTTCTGTTATGATTCTGTGGTGATCTTGGTGCACTTTGTTCTGTTTTGTGCAAAAAAGAGAAAAGGATATACTCGTTTTTAGAGATGATTTAGTCATACGGAGTGAGTTAATCAATTAATGGCTAGCCATGATAATTATTTCCGTTGTCAAGTTGGCAGAGTATTGCTGTGATAATATGAGGTTTGTTAACTGCCATACAGCCAGAAATATGTGGGACTTCAAAATTTTTACTTTGTCTCGCTGTTTACTGGCACAAGGTGACAATGTTACAATTACGCTTAGACATACAAATGTTGCTAAGTTAAAGACCTATTTTAATATTGGATCTTTCTATAACTACTACTCCAAGATGTCATAGCTTCAACTACATTTGTTATTTTGTAGCTTTTATATAGCTTGCTACATTTTTCCCTTGTCATGCCTTTTTCTCTGCTATGATGTTCAAAACATGTCAAAAATGTTTGTTCTGGGGCTTTTTACCACTATGACATTTGCGTAATCATGTCAGGTATGTTGATCTGAAGGCATGTATTACACAACTTCCTGAGAATGGATATGGAGCAAATGTTACTGCATGGCCTGCACGATTGCAAACACCACCTGATAGGCTCCAGAGCATCGAAATTGATGCTTCCATAGCCAGAAAAGAACTATACAAGGCAGAATCAAAATATTGGGACGATATAATTTCAAGCTATGTTCGAGCTTTACACTGGAAGAAATATAAATTGAGAAATGTGTTGGACATGAGAGCCGGCTTCGGAGGGTATTGTAGCCATTCTCCTCATCCTATTTTTCCCCTATTTGAGTAGTTGTATCTCAATTGTTTATGTGTTCATTTGGCAGGTTTGCGGCTGCACTAATTGCTCAGCGACTTGATTGCTGGGTTCTGAATGTGGTCCCAGTTAGTGGCCCCAACACATTGCCCGTCATATATGACCGTGGCCTTATTGGAGTTATGCATGACTGGTACTTGACCTCCACTATTCTATGTAGCTAGTAATTGCCAGTATTTACATCCAATTTAAATAGCCTTTTACGATTTCTTTCCATCACAAGCACCCTGCTGCTCTTTGAGACTTAATCACTTGCAACAGTCTTTGGCTTGCAAAACTGCTATTGGCCTCTTTATACTTAAACGGAATAAGTTGCGGTTTGTATGATTAATTCTTTTTTTGTTTGAACTGTTCATCCTGCCCACCATCCCATGTTTCTGTTACACTATCAGTTCTCACAGTTATTATTGGTTTCTTTTATATAAGTGGGGTTGATGGATTTGGTGTCCATGGTTGAACGGTTGTATTAGGTGTGAGCCCTTTGATACGTATCCCAGGACCTATGATCTGTTGCATGCAGCCGGCCTCTTCTCCGTGGAAAGAAAGAGGTATTGCTTATTCTCTTGGTCTGAAAGACGGTAGATGGGATTTGTCTATTTCTCTTCCTTCTCAGGGACTGTCATGGTTTCTCCGTAGATCATAGCAAGTTCTTCCTGGATTCATTCATTCTCTACCTAAATGCTTCGGAAAAATGTGCGAATTCATATAAAGCATCCCTTTCTGAGTATTTCCTGATGTCTTTGTTTTAATATGTCAGATGCAACATGTCCACTATAATGCTTGAGATGGATAGGATCTTAAGACCTGGTGGACGTGTATATATTCGTGATTCACTCAGAGTCATGGATGAGCTTCAAGAAATCGCTAAGGCCATGGGTTGGCAGGTTGCTATGAGAGAGACTGCTGAGGGTCCTCATGCCAGTTATAGGATTTTGACGTGTGATAAGCACCTTTTGCATGCTTGAAAGCAGTCGGCAGAAAGTTAATCTGATATCTCATTCCCCCCAAGGAGGCAAATGCCAATCAGTATTGACGGTAAAGATGCATACAGGAGCACCAAGCGAACTGCATCCAGAGAGAATTATCTGGTGTTCAGGATATATATATGATTTGAGGAGATCTTGCAAGTCCAGGACAGCAATGATCGTGGAACGTAATAGGCGTCGGTGCTGATTTGATTGCTGGGGTATGGCACATACAAAATGGGATTTCAAAGAAAAGAGTCTCTTCCTGTAATTTAGACTGTATTCTCACGGGGCTAACGATTTTTTTGGTGAAAGCATTAATTATTTTTCTACTGATCAAAGCAGGAAATACGCCATAGCCATTTGATTCTTTATTTGTACGATACTTGGTAATGGCAAAGAACAATTTTTGTGGTGTATCATCGATCTTTGAATAACTGCAGCCAATGGTTGCGCGTGCTTCTCTTTTGCATGCCCCTTTTTGAAGAGTTCCTTCAGAGAGAGAAGTGATAAGAGTTACTGAATGACTTATTCTAATACAATAGGAGCTTTGGTTTTTCTCTCATCAGATCATACCATCACTTAAGAAGCTTATGAACCATTCTGATCACAACCAGAGATCCATTGTTTTTGCCATTCTATGATTCTTTTTGGTTTTCTCCAGACAGAATGACGACTCTTGGTGTTTGCCCTGACCAACTCCAAGGAAAAGGTTAAAATTGCCGTCTTTTTGGTGCTCGGGAACCTAAAATCACGTTTACCTTGCTGACTTCCTCGTGTCTGTTCGCTCTGCTCAATAGCCCCCGAGCCAGTTAAGACTAGACAGTCACTTGTATACACTAATTAAACGCAAGTCAAGATATTTATGTTCCCAACGCAAGCTTACCACATACACGCCGGCCGGATAACCGCAGCAGGAAGAGGCTCAGATCAAAACGGTCAACACCACGTGGGGCTTAGCGAGCCACATGCAGGTGTGCGAAATTCAGGGGTAACAATATAAGGGGAAGATGCAAAATCTTCTGGTAAAGAAGATGATACACAAACCATACAAGTGTTTGGGACTGACAAAAAATCAAAAAACCTCCACGTTTTTACATAGTCCTTGTTCTCATCCAACTCAATTATCAATCTTTATAATCTCTCTTTGCCCCCTCGAGGTTGATAGTCTTAGAACCTCTAACGACCGTTCTGCTCTCGGATTTCATGACACTCAGATGAAAGCAAAACAAAAATAGCCAGAGCAAACCAAAAGCCTGTAGGGAATCCCCGGGGGAAGTTGCTCAGAGCATGCTCATCCAACTTGATACCCTTCACTCATCAACAGTTACTCTGCTAGATCGAGGCTTCCACATTTGCCGCGGTTTATTCTGATGTTGCTGGCTTGGTGTTTGAGGGGTCGAATCCTTTGGAGGATGGCGATGTGGTTTGGGCGCAGCTGAGTTGTGGGCAAAACTTTGTGCAGGTCCTTGATGATTGTTCTTCACTCTCCGATGTTGATGGTGCACTTGAGAGGGTGAGTTTAATGCTCTCTGATTCCATGGCGGCATGTTAAGGCGACCTCCATTGTAATGTCCATTCATGACTGGCATACTTGTTAAAAACTGTACTTCATTTGGCCTGACCAGCGCTGCAAGAAGAGCGGGCTGGTTCTGACTGTACAAAGTAAGCCTCTGGTGGGTTACTTCAAATGCTTCTGTGATCCTCTTAAGTTGTCTGGAGTTCACAGCCCTTGCAGTATTCTCTGGCTGCTCAAAAGGATCCTCAATCTGACGTGCCATCAGAAGGGAGATCCATAATTAGTAGCAGCGGAAATTAAGAAACAGACGCTATACAGAGATGAGTCAAGGAAAAAAAGGTAGTTACAAATAGAGCATAAGTCTGGGGCATCCATCTCTTGTTGTTCTTTATTTCTTCCCACTGTCCAGTATATGGGCAAATCCCAAGCTCTGGTGCCTTCAGATTTAAGCCTGAAAACTGCAATGCCCATTTTAAATAACACCTTGAGACTCAAGTCATAAATCAGCATCGCCACCACCAAGCTTTTCTACTCATGCATGTGAGCAAAATCAGTCCTCAATGGGAAAAATTAGCATCACCAAGGTTCTAAAAGAAAAACACAAAAGTAACTAAACATGAATGGAAAAAGGTGAAAATCACTAACAGAAAAAGGTGAAAAATCGTTCGTGCAGAAAGCTTGAACTGCCTTAATTAGAGACTACATAATGTATCAAATAAGATGCAAGCGCAAGTGATTGCATACCATCTCTCACTCCAAATAAAGTCTTCTAGCAGTACTTTGACCAATCACAAAGACAGTATTGAAGAAATTCAGAGGTTACCTTAGCAAGAAATGATATAAAAAGCTCCGACAATGAACTTTGGTTAGGCCTTGATATGCTTGCTTTGAACCTGGCTATGTTAGCAGCACAGGTTTCTGCTATTCGCCTTTCTGCATCAGCCCTCACACCTGAGTCATGTTCATTAAATAGTATCTCAAGTCATTAATCGTCTGGCAAGTTGGTAAAGTCCATCCATCCTTTATAAAGGCTGTAAAATTGATCTCAAAATGCAGAAGGCCATTACAACTTTCATGCTACAAAAGGCTAGCAGAAGTATGATGCAAGAGAATACTCAAAACATTCTGCAACTTTTTGTCATGATGATAGCTTGAGTCATGAGGAGTTTAAGGTTGTAGCTTCATTGCAGGTTCGACAGAATCTAAGGAAGCCATGAAAGTTTCACTATGGAACATTGACAAACCAATTAATTGACAACTAAACATAGCATTTGAAGTGTAAAGAGCGTTTTCCTTACCAGTAAAATGATTTAAGTTCTGAAAATCAGTAATCCTAAAAGCCTCTCTGTACATCTCATAACCTAATATCCAAAATAACTCTGGTTGCGAGATCAATAATAGGTTCTTCATCTGTATAATCACTACGTTCACTGCCTTAGGTGAGAGTTCTGACTCAGGATTATGTAAACCTCTCAAATTATAAATTCATAATAAGTCACGAAATGATAGAGTGAACTTTCCACACATAAACACATAAAAAGAAAATATCTGCTCTCTTCATGCAACTTTCATTTTATAGTACACAAATCAAGTTCTTAGGAGAGCACCAAAATTACACACCCAAGGGATGACGATAGATTCTGATGTACAAGGATCAGATGGCCAGACAAATTAGTAAGAGCAACGAAAAGACATTAACTATGATAATAAAAGTGATGCAACTTAATGGCAAGGTGGAAATATACACAAACAACCAAAGAAAATCAAACTAGTTTTTTATCCAGAGTCAAGCCAAAATACCTTGAAGATCATCAACAGCACTACGAGGGTAGATGTCTCTCAGAGGAGGTAAAATTGCTGGGGCACAAGTCTGAAACAAAATCAATTAATCACATACATTGTTAACCACTTTCGAGTTGGAAAGTGTCTACAAGCCATCGCGTGTCATTACAATTAAAGGTCGCATGTTGGCTTCCTAGATTATAACCTGTCATAGAGCTATGTCAAAGAGCATCCTAAGGGCAAAATTTGTGAAGCACTGATATGCATAAAGATTTTACTTTTGAGAATCAGAATTGTGTAGTGCCATGCTTTTGCACTTCACAACAAAATTAAATATCAAAAACCACCTGTGTGCTTTGGCAATTTTTCTACACATCTTTAGAAATTATACATGCAAAATCTACCCTCTTGACATTTATAAAGCACGATTACTGTAGGAAAAACTCACCTGAAAATGAAAGATCACAAGCAAACTTAGAGCAAAAGAGTTGAAAGTCCCAGTCTTCGGATTGTTTATATCATGACATTTAGCCCATTCCTTGACCTATGCAGGCAGAGAGAAAGAATAGACAAAACAATAAAGAGAAGATGCATATCAGCAAGTATTGTCTTTTGCTTTTTCTAATTTGAACTTACAAGCAAAACCATGTCTCGAAAGCGTCCATCAATCTCACTGATCCAGAACAAGAACTTTGACTTAATGTAGCCATGCAAATTATCGATTGAAATGTCCAAAGAGATGCTCGAGTATCTGCTCTCAATCTTCAAAATGGGTACCCTGGCATGGGCAATAAACTGCAACCTGCGCCACCCACCTGCCAAAAATCACTGCCATTATAGCAAGCAACATGAATATGGCAACAAAGTAAGACCAGACCAAGTAGAAAGAGATACATCCTCCCACAGCCTGATGCACTGGAGGCAACCTACAGAACTGGTTTATCCATGAAAAGATATTCCCAATGCTCAACAATCAGGGTTTTCCACAGAATGTCTAAGTAATTTAATAGAATTTAGCCGACATGCAACCTTGTTCAGCCCAAAACCTTTCCTCAGCTAGCCTTTCCAAAACTAGTAGCAGAAATTTATTTTCTCAATTTAAAAAAAAAAAAAAACTCTATAGAAGAGTTATTGAATATCTTGAAAGAATTAGTCCTCTAAAGGTCTGTTGCTGCATGTCACTGTCACTATACTAAGCACTCAAGAATATCAATGAAAACTGGCATTCTGATTATTACAGGTAGCAGCAAGAACCCAATTGATAGTTTACAAAATGACACCACAATCCAGGAGCATGTCATTCTAATATACCAATATGTATCTATAGCTAAGTCTCATCCTGAGGACAAAAAAAAAAGTCTCATCCTACGTCTTTCCTTTTTGATTTTCTGCAATCAAAAAATCTTTCCAGGTCAGTGAATTCTCCATTATCAAATTTCAAGGGTAAGTTGCCAAAAAATCAAATTACACTGGATGAAGCAAAGACCGTATTTGCAACACATTTTTTTCTCTCACTTCAGAAGCTGTTTGCAGATTTTGATATGGACACAGCAGTTATAATTTAGAGGAAAAACAAAGAGTAAAACTCACCTGTCTGTCTCAAGGCCTTCAATAAGTCTCCTAATAGTGCCTGTTTAAGTTTCTTTCCAGCAGCCGAGATATATGAACCATTGGGTAACTGAATAGAGATATCCAGGTCCCCCTGTCTAGTGAAAAGATTAGACACATATGAACCAAATGGTTCCACAGTTGCACCTGTTAAAATCACAAGATAAACCGCATGTCACTGAAGAATCTCTTGACATGTGTAGGCATTGCCATGATTATTCCTCTTCTAATTTTGTTTTAACAGTTCAGGGCCATTCACACAGCCATTGGATGGTCCTCCAGCATGACAATTGTACTGCTCACTTTAGAGACACTCATCCAATACATAAGGATATGACACACTAGAAGAAAATATAAAGCTCTGCTTCCTTTAAAGGTTTGTTAAGTGCTTGATTTCTAAAGACAAAAGCCAACAGCCTTTACAGGAACTATTTGTTGCTTTAGGACTAAAGTCTTGCAGCAGCAGAACCAAAGCAAGGCTACTGCACCTAATCCATAGTATCTGACATAAAACCAGACAAGTTTAGAGGACAGCAATTCATTTTTTTCAAATATTTTCATCAGAAATAGAACACACGATAGCTGAAGAAAGTTTTTTGAATACAAATTCAAAAGAAAAGCAGCTTTTCATCGTTTCAATTTCTGATTTGCAACTCCATATCTTTAGTAGATTATCTGTTCTTCAGTGGCTTTCCACTTTCCAGCCACATATAAATACCCCACATTAACCTAATTCCCCTGAGGAGCAAGAAAGCAATATACCACTTTGTTTTGCCGTTAAATCAAAAGGCATGCAATGGGAACTAAGCAGAAAGAGGTTCCCTTTGAGTAAAAATAATTGCCCTACACACACCTCATAAATCTTCAGAAGTATATTTTTGAGAGCAACTATCTTATTACTCTTTTTTTTTTTTTTTAAGGGGGAGTGTTAGGGGCATGCAACAGAAATCATTACCTCTCAAACTTTCCACGGATTCAATAACCTTTCGCAATTCATCTATGATATGACCTCGAATCACCCAATCCTGTTGTTGCGGTTGTACTGCGGTTAGGATGTCGTTGATAACAAAATTCAGAGCTCTGTATGCACCCATTTCACTGCTGCCACAATAAAAAGATAATGCTTTCAACCGTATGAAAAGATGTTGTTCAAGGACGACCTTTAGCAGCATTATACAAGGATACAACGTGACGTACACACAGAACCCACCAGGTAAGATGAACTCAATGGCAAGTCCGAAAGACCGTTTTGGATTGCATGTCACAATGAGATTCGCAAAGGCCCATTAAAACGACCACCATTTCCTGAAAATAATTGTTAGACAACGTTAATCTGAATCTTAGGGTCATCAAGACAATGTTAATCTGAGAAGTTCACTGCAATCGCAACATAGGTACCCAAGCTGATTGACCAGTTGCAAATGAGTCTGATGATCAACAATTTATCATGAAACTCGCACGAATCTAAAGTTCTATCACAGGAAAAACAAGTGAAAAAGCTCTAGTCGCAAAATTCGAAAGGAAAAACAAGGAGAAACAAGAACTACCAACTATTTGAGGTTCGGAAAGGTTCAGACAAACAAAAACAGTAGACCTAGAGACACGTACGGCAAGATCATTGAGTTGGACAGATTACAGCCAACCCAATAGAGACACCCACCAAACCATTGAAATTTCAACGAAACTCGCTATCAAGCAGCCAGGCGCCAGTGACCATCTCCAATTGGATATCCAGACAAACACCTAAATGGCAATCAAGCGAAACCCATTGAAAGAAAACCACTCACATCAGCTGCAGAGGATTAATCGCTTGCTCAGAAGCCCGATCGAAATCGACCCGAGTACTCACATGGGTCTCGGCCTCGGAGAAAGTCGAGCCCCCTCACCCGAAAAATTCCCGCACCAAATGAAAACGCAGCCAGTGCGACCAAGTGAAAATTAAGGGCGAGTGGGGAGAGCTTACTTAGCGAGGTAGGTTGTTGTGTCATCGTCCACCTTTTCCTATTCAGGACCGAATCGTAAAGACAGGGTCTTTCGACATTATCGATATTCTGGGTCCTACGCAGACAACACGTACGGCGGGAAAACGTGGACGATCGATGCCTGACAGCTACCCAGAGAGAGAAGGAAAAACAAAAATGGAGTCTTGAAAATGTAAAGCGAGGGGCTTCCTTCGGATATGGGCTGGTTCAGCGATTTCGGAGATGTGCCCGGATCAGAATTTCGAGTCTCGCTCCGATCTGCAATTGAAAGTTCTGATTTTTATTGCATCCGTCGCTTTCAAATCTTACCGGTTTGCAACTCAAGCTTTTCGTCATTAGATTTCAAATTAGAGTTGCTATAGGTCGCGTTGTTCATTGGAACGTGGAATTTCATATGGAAACGTTCCTATTGCTCTCGCACCTTTTTATGTCCATCGATGCAAAGTTCAATTCGATTGTTTCGAGTTCTAGCTGTCGATTTTCAGATACGTGTTGCATGAATTTGAAAGTTGGATGTGTAACATAGTCTATGTAAATGAAATGGTACTTAGTATAGCTATAAGATAATTACAAGAAGTGGGTAATTAGTGTGTGTATATATCTAACATTCATGCAGCCAATTGTGTAAATCCAATCACGAATATAAGAGAGTTTTTTTGAGTTCACACTAACCTCAAAAAAGAAACTATGGTTTGATTCTCCAAGCCTCCATCAGTTGATTTCACTGTGGATGCCGAGTCTTCAGCTACTTTTGATTTGAGTGTGATCACCGATTCAAACCGAGTTCGCTATACATAACCTAAACACTCCGTTGTCGTTCTTTCGAAATGTGTTCTCTGCATGTGCATGCAATCACAACCCTAAATGAACGGGACGAGGAGATATTATAGCGACGTTATAAAGACGGTGACTTTGGAAAGCTAATAACAACGTCTCCTACCATGTTTGAGTCTCCTATTAATAGTTGTTTTAAATTTCAAACTTAAAATAGAAAAAAGGGAAAATACCATCAAAAATTTCAAACTATGTTACTTGGAACAATTTTACTCTGAACTATTTTTCGTGCCATCAAAAATCCCAAACTATACCACTTAGGATAATTTTACTTTAAACTTTTTTTGTGTTACCAAAAACCCCAAACTATGCCACTTGAGACAATTTTACCCTAAACTTTTTCTTGTCCTACGAAAGACCATAAATTATGCTACTTTAGACATATTTACTCCAAACTCTTTAACCGAATGGCATTTTCGCCTTTTTACTTTTTATATTTTTTTCTTTCTTCCTCTTCCCTCTACCATGGCCGATAGAGGAAAGCCGGCAAGGGCAGCCCTCACTCGAGTGGGCGAAGGGTCGCCCCTACTAAATATGATGAGAGCGTCCCTTGCCTAAGTCGGGCCAAGCAAGGGACGCCCTCACTAGATTTAGTAGGGGCAACCCTCCCCGACATCGAGCGATGGACACCCTTGCCGGATCTAGAGGGGGCAACCCTCCATGGTGTCAGGCAAGGGCGCCCTCACCAACTTCCCTCTACTGGCCATAGTAGAGGGAAGGGAGGGAAAGATAAAAAGTAAAAAGATGAAAATGCCCTTCAATTAAAAAGTTTGAGATAAATGTGTCTCAAGTAGCATAATTTAAGGTTTTTATGGCACAAAAAAAGTTATGAGTAGTTTGAGGTTTTTGGTGATAAAAAAAAATTTATGATAAAATTGTCCCAAGTGGCATAATTTAGAGTTTTTTATGGCACGAAAAAAAATTCAAGGTAAAATTGTCCCAAGTAATATAATTTGGGGTTTTTTGTAGTATTTTCCCTAGAAAAAGAGACTGATCAACCGAAGTATTGAATTGAAGAAATCAACCCCCAAATAGACTCCAAAACCACATCAAGACATTTGATCGTATTAATGAGCGGATCTTATTATGGTCCAACCTAGATAATGATACATTGATTGAAGAATCCATTCTGTCAATTAATTGGATTTCGTTTCATGATCTTTGCTAGTGAATAGACCAGGACAAAAGCACCATTGCATCAAATAGAAGGAATGCAAAAATTGAGCACCTCAGTTTCGTTTTACTCTCAGAGTCTCCTGAAAATGCTAATGCTAATCATTCCATGGTTCGATGCTGCATGTTCTTTAAGAGGTGAACAGGAGTCCAATGTTTTCAGGTTTGGACGAGCCTCCTGAGGTTTCTGGGCCCGTGGGCGGGCCGAGTCCACATTTGGGCCTAAAGAATCACTTATAGGCCCGGCCATTAGTCGAGCCTGGACGGGCTTAGCTGGAACCAAACCCAATTTAGTGTTTAAATTACTAAGCATATTGAAAGGGACGATTCCAGTGTTCCATTTGCAAAAACGTTAAAGATTTTCCGTTTTGGTAACATTTTGCAAGATGTTGACGAGTCTCGAATGCTGCTGATAAAACAGAAAGAGACTAGAAAAAATGTTTATTTGGCAACTTGCTAGTAAGTTATAAACTCTTATAAGAAATTTTTACCGAGTTTATTCATTTGATTGAGAATGACCAATTTTTGGGTCAATTACGAGCCTTTATTTACATAACTAGCTGACTTATCTAATTTACTAGATATAATATGAAATTACCAATATTTCATTTTAGTTATTTACCAACTAGTTTCGATTTGTTTACCAATTTTAATTGAGAAACCGAGCCTTATATAAATCACCAATATTAATTTGATTGTTTGAAGATTAACAATGCTTACTTGATCTTTACCAAAAAAAAAACAATGCTTACTTGATTGTCTTAAAATTACTAGCCTTGCATGAATAGCTTATGTGTATTTGATTCATTAGGCGACATTTTTTAAGTTGCTCGAATAAGAGATGGTAAATTTGACTAGATCATAGGCAATTGGCGAATCCTTATACTTAAAGTAGATAATCTAGTAGGAGAATCATTAAACTTAAAAATGCTAATAAGTTTTGCTAATAAAAATTAGTGAACAACCAAATAAACACCGGTAAGTAACTCATAAGTTATTCACTTAAAGTCAGTCAATCTGATATAATATAAGAGTTTTTTGACTCAAAATATTGGTGAATCATGCTGATAGAAGTTAATAAGTTTTTGGCAAAGCTACTAATGCACATGCAACTAAATAAATGTCAGTAAATAACACAGAGAAAATAGAAAATAGCCATTCCAAGTATCACCTCAAACCTGAAACCTAAAGTAGAAAAGAGTCATTACAAGTTTTACTTGAAACCCGAAACAAACCTGTTAGAATGTGTTTTTTATTTTTTGAAATTTATAACCTATCCTACATATCCTAATACTTGAAACCTTCCCTATCACAAGTTACATAATCAATTTCAAGGTCTACACAAGTTCCATTGGTTTTATTTATTGAATGATTACGGTTGATCATCGCCTTTTATTACAACTACTTGCTACTACAATTAACTAATCACAACTTATATTTAAACACACGAAAAAAAATGAAATATGAACAAAATAAAAGTCTCGGTCATAAAAATGGAAATTCAGACTAGTAATTTTAGATTATACACCCATCATTGAACGTCATGAAACATCATAGGATTGTGCAAAAACACAAACCAAGAAAAATACACAATCTTGTTCCAAGTTCTATTTACCTAGAACTCGAAAGCTACTCATCAAAACAAGTTCCATTTTCTGGAACTTGGGACTAGATAGGTTCACAGTTCTCAAATTTCAAGTTTTACCCTAAAATCATATTCATTCTTAAAGAAAAGCCAACAACATAAAATCCTTGTAATTTAAATCATAAAAAACGGATGAATCATTCAAATTAAGATCAGTAATCCCATGGAAGGATCAGTAAATTCACTCAAATAAAAGTTGGTATGACATATGAGAATTTGGTAATTTACGAACAAGTTAATAAGTATTGGCTAATCGCTATGTACAAGTCAGTAGCTAACTAATAAACTATTGCCGACCACATTTCTTCAATCGGCAACATTCAGAACTTACCTATACTCACGAAAATTCATCGAAAACAACATATGGATATTCCCAATTTTTTTTTTTTTTTGCTGGAGAAAGTGGACGCACAATGAAAAGGACACGATGGAAAGCTCGAATGAACTCTCGCATGCCAGAGAGCCAATGGAATAAAGAGGCATGGTAAATCGGCGATGGTGTGTCTTGTGGCAAGGATGGCATGGTCAGTAGCAAAAGAATCGGATGCGGATTTCGATGAATTGGAAGGGGTCAAAATGCTTATTCCGATTGGGTTCTTCTCTCACTCCATCACCTGTCCATTTCACCAGTAAAAATTTTAGGTGGAGGAAGCAGCGGAAGAGGGAGCCGACCCAATGCGATGAAATGCAAGATAAGATTTGCAACTTTCATCAGAGGAATTTCCCTAGTCCCAGTCCCAGTCCTCACCCAATGAAGCAGCACCTAATCATAGTTGTGGCCAAAATTACTCCACCACTGCCTCCCGAATGTGTTGCGTCATGCCATCACTTAGTTTCGTTGCTATTCACATACATGACTTTTTTCTATTTAGATAAGGCAAGCTCCTTTTAGATAATAATAATAATAACAATGAAAAAGAACTGCGCATGTCAAAAAAATGCGCACTAACATCTCGTGGAACAAACAATACTTGAGCTGAAACTCGAAATGAATAGTAGAAACACTAAATTACTTGCATTTCTTGTTGCATGGCATGCTCCTAGTTCACTTACGCATATCCTTTCCAATTGTCACTTTACCACAATCCTATGGGGTTGCTTGGCTTCATTTGGGAATTCGTTTTTTTTAATCGTGCAAGTTCCATAATGATGTTAATTTTTTCTACTTTCATAATGACATTGTCATAACGGTGTCATAATCCTCTATCTCCATCACCCTCGCATGATCTTAATCAATGCCTCGGTATCGTGGAGGACATGAATTGATGTGGAGGCATTAAGAATTTTTTTGGGAGGGGGTGGGGGTCGAAAGAGGCATTTAGAATTGGAATAGTGGAATTTGAATCTCTCTGCTTGAATTGCTTTGCTTCTTACAATCCAACATCTCTTGTCTAACAGTGCTTATTCCTCCGTAAGGTCTCTCTCTCTTGATAGGGACGTTGTGCTGGCTTCTCGATGCAAGGCATATTATTTAGTGGCTCCTATTCTCAAGAAACAACTTGAGGAAAACTTGAAAAGATATATGAATACACATGCATTGCATATATCCTTTGTGCACATGTACATACGTACGTACATAGACCTATTATGTCAATCTCATTTGATCTATCTCAATTTATAACATTCAAGTCGAGAGCGAATTCGAACAATCGATTCTCCTTTTGAAATCGACCCCACTTATCTTGGCTCGAGGATTTCTCAGCCATAATAATGGTGAGCTCTTATTTTACCAAGTGTCAATGATTAACTGTAAAGCTTTACTTTGACTCCCGCGCTAATGAGCTGTGCAAAAATTCCGTGGGGGCTAGGACCCAGAATTCTTGAAATTAGGAAGGGAACATTATGAATGCACATGACGACGTCTTTTTATGGGGACATCTATAGCGTACCCAAGTGTTTTTCCCCCGCCGGATGAATATGGAAAGCGACGAAAGTTTCAACTTGTGCGTAATGATAATGCGTGGAGTGATAATCCATTGAATGACAGGCAATGGGATTTGGGCAACAGAAGGTGTGATGGCACAGCTGGGAAAAGAAAGCAGCAAATGGGTCCCGTCCCGTCAGGGCCACCCCGTGTCCTCCGCCACCAGCGACGGGGCACGTGGCAGCGGGACTCCTCGGATCGATCGATGGCCAGGCAAAGCGAAAGAGAGAGAGAGAGAGGGAGCGAAAGCACGACGCAGATATTTCTTTTTTATATATATATATATTTATTTTTTTACCTCCGTCGCCGCTCGATTTCATTACCCGACACGAAACGATCGAGAGAGGCGGGTCGTGTCAAAATCGCGGTGGTGTCTCGCCCTAAACGCCATGATTTGCTCCGAATTCGCCAGCTATGCTAAAAACGAAGCCTCCTCCTCTCCTCCTCGGAGAGGCATCAAATAATAAAAGACCTTCCCGACACGTAACATTGACAGTGGCGTGAGAGCGTTGCTGGGGTCGGCCCCAAAAGGCGGAAAAATAAAAAAATAAAAAGAGAAAAGAAAAAGAGAAAAAATCCCATCATCCGACGGCCCCCCCGGTCCACCCGTCGCCATCGTATCTCGCACAAAATCTCACAGCGAAGCAGCCTCGTCCTGGACCGGGGGGGCTTACGAATCCCAGCTCCCGGACACGGACGTGCCTACGCGTCCGTCGCTGCTCGATGCTTTCCGGTGAGCCCCCACCACGCCCCCTCCCCCAACGCGCCCGCTTTTTAAGTCCGAAATGGTGGCGACAAATTCGTATCCGACGGTAGAAATTCTCGTATTGCGTTCGAATCATATGTTGACCCGCCCCCATCTCTCTCAGTCCATTTAGATGACGTGCGCCCTCAAATCACGTGAAATTTTTACCTTGGGTTGGAATGGAAAAATAGAAGAACACCAAAATCCCCCACTTCGATCCTTAAAAATTAGTTGATTTTTGGAGTCGTGCGAAAAAATCCCCCCCTTTCACCGTTATCTTTCTGTACTTTCGTAACTGAAGAAAACGAAAGAATATAAATTCTTCATTAGAGATGCATAGGTAATATTTCCATTTCTTCATTAGCTGTGCTAAATGACCACCAAACTGAAAACCGCCGACACCAAACCTGTCAATTTCATCCAGTTTTTAAACTGCTGGTCTGATTTTCAATTCCTAAAAGTGAAATAGATAATGGAATAATCTAACTCTCGATTAAAATCGGAAATCAAAATCAGAATAATCATTTGAAATCAAATAACTTTGAAATATATTTTTCATTTTATTATTTCTTAAAAATTAATAAAATATAAATTAAATATTATCTCGATTTGGTTTTAAATAGTGTAAAAAAACAGTAATGTGAAAAAATGATCGATTTATTAGACCAGATTAAAAACTCAACCACATTAGATTCTAGCTTGAAACCGAACCAAATCAGAAATTGACCACCCCTAACAATGCAATTATCGGTTTTATCTTGGTGCATTCTCAATTTCATCTTGAAATCAATTTATCTTGGTGCATTCTCAACTTCATCTTGAAATCGACGAAATCGTACCGGACCGGAATTATCTACCGGAATTATCAGTTGTCCTGCTGCAGCTGGAGCCAACATCTGACAGGGAAAAGAGGGAACTCGAGGATAGGGACTTTATCGGTTTCCAATCGCGCATCGCGAGCAAACCGAAAGACGGAAAAGAAAAGGGGACCCCCCTTCCCCCCGTCCCATCCTTTTTGCGAAAAAGGGATCCATAGTTGGCGACGACTCACGTCGGGGAAGATCTTAAGACAAGATTTTCTGCAGAAGGAATTCATCAAGTTGGGCCACGGCGTCTCTACTTACCTTAAAACATCTACGGCCAGAACCCACAGCTAGGTCGCACTACAGACGTTGTGCGGTCCGCAGTTGGGAAAATTTTACAGGTCCCTCTCTCCCGCCCCCACATTTGGCCCCGCACCAAGTGGGAGCGTGGGTCGAAACGAATAATTGGGAAAAAAAAAAAATTTCTTGATTTCTCGAAGAGGATAAGAGGAATCCTTACCCACAATCCCAAATTCTCAAAGATTCCCTCGCCCTACCATTCGTCGCAAAAGCTCGAAGAAGGCTTTCATACCGCAGTTCGATCCAACCGTGTCTTAAGTAAAATCAGGAAAATCAAATGACGCGCGATGATGTAAAAAATTCATGAATTTAGATTTGAAGGGTTTCTTCTCACTCGAGTAAATAGCCAATCTGTCATTCGCCTGATGTGAAAAAACAATTACATCCCCCCCTACTTTCAGAGCTTTAATTACAATTTCGGAAGAAATTTGGATTCTCCTCCTCTCTTTTTCTTTTTTTTTCATCTTAAGAGCTTCCGCCATTCTTTTTTTTTGGGGTCCGCTCCATGGTCTCGATCTACAAGCTATAGTAGTAAAATATATCGATACGGGCTTAAATTAAGCAAAATGGGGAAAGAGGACGACCGCCGGCGGCGGACTATCGTCGTTGGGGGTCTCTCTTCAGATCGACCACCACGACGCTCACATTGTCCGTGCTGTGCCTAGCCAGCGCCAACTTCGTCAGCAGTATCGAGGCATCCGAGCACGCCTTGTCCGAGCTCTCGGCGTTCGCCCCCACCGCCAGGTCGGAGGAGCCGGGCGACCGCGGCGGGGATGGTGGCCTCTGCGCCCGCAGGCACATCCGGGCCACCCCACACGCCGTGTCGTTGGAGACCACGTCCCAGAGCCCGTCGCTCGCCAGGATCAGGCACTCGTCCTCGGCCGTCCGGTCCACTATCGTCACCTCCGGGTCGGGTATGACGTACGGTTTCAAGTAGTTGTCGCCTGACAATAATAATAAAAAAATCAGCCCACACGTCAGCTACTTTAACTCGAGAATATACACGTGGCGATCGACTACAGGTCGGGCAGCGGCGGAAAAAATTTACTCACCGATGGCTCGCGACATGGCAAGGACCCCGAGGACACGCGCTCCGTCCCAGTAGATGACCCGGCCACCGGCGTTTTGGATCCGCTCCAGCTCGTCTGGCCGATCCGGCTGTCACCCATTAAAGAAAAGGACGTTTAGTTATGCGTGAGATTCACGCGCCGCCGCCGCTACCGGCACGGCGCGAACCGCAAAGATACCTGCAGGGCCAGCCCAGCAAACAGACCTTGTGATCGGACGAGAGAGGGATGGCGACGCCGTTGCGGCAGAGGACGGCACGCGAATCGCCGCAGTTGGAGACGATGATCTTGTCCGGCGTGACGATCGCAACGACGGCCGTCGATCCGACGGCGTCGCACTGCGGAGTCTGGAGCTCGCACCGGCAACTCGACGTCTTGGCCACGTCGCTCCACTCCTGCACCTCGCTGTCCATCCGGGCGAAGCTTCGCTCCATCGCCTCTTTCCACTGCACCGAGGATTCCTTGTAGCTCCCGATCTCCTCCCTCACTATCTCGTGCATCCTCTTCTTACACTTGATAGCAACCTACCAAAACCAAACGAACACTGAAATTAGCGTCGGGTTCGCAGTAAAGTCTCCCAGGTTTTTGGGTATGTAAATTTTTAAAAAGTTACGGAGGCAATTATTACATGAGAGCACCCGTGGCCGTCGAAGACGCCGAAAAGATGCAATCCGTTAGGTTTTTGCGGACTTTCGCTGCAGAACGAAGGCTCGGTGGAGACGGCGTCTTCCATGTCTCTTCTCCGGCCACAGACCGAAGTCAACCCGAACTTCGGGCACTCCTGCGGCTCAGCCTGCAGGTTCTCCCTCGAATTCAGCGACCCATCCGCCCTGGCCACCTTGATCTCCCTCGCGCCTTTCCCTTTCTCCTCTTCGACCCTGGGCTTCCTCAGCTCGCGGCCGCTCTCGATTTCCTCGCTGGGCAACGCCTCGACCCTCTGCCTCTTGCGGCCGCTCTCCAAGGAGGGCGTCACGGCCGCGTCGGCCACGAACTTGAACGGCCGAGGCTCCAGGATCCGCAGCCTCGAGCCCCGGGAGCTCGGCTCCACGGGAGCCGACGGCTCGCTCTCTCCGACCACGCCGCAGCAGATTCCAGCCATCACAAGAATTATCTCGCTCCGCTCCCGACCGAACAAAACCTCAACCTCCTCGACTTTTGGGACCGCAGCAGCGTCGATCGAACTTCAGCTCGTGAGCTCTCGACGACCCAGAAGAGAACCCACGAAGGCGAACAAACAGGAAGAAGCAACGGAAGGAAATAAGGGGATACAAACGGAGATACGGAGAGATCTGGTTTATCAGAGAAATGGAGGACCCGCCATTACAATGGAGGGCTTGGGTGCGGCAACGAACCAGTTTTGTAAGGGAGGAGGGGAGAGAGAGAGGGAGAGGGGGTGCGTGTCGTGCGGGACCCACAGTGGGGGGCGGCGGGCCCCTTTGCCCCCACCCTAATAATAATATTATTTTCCATTTATTTATTTTTTTCACCTGGGGGCCACACAGCGGGGGAGGAGGGGTGACGGGCAGGGCTGCCCGCTCACCGCCCCGGGCAGGACCCGACACCTACAGTTGGCATGACGTCGAACCACTGAATGCGAGATGGACCGATCCCGGCCGTCCATCTCCGCATCTCCTGACCCCGGGAGGGGTCACAACGTGTATGATTGCTTTTTCGTACGGCCCGACGTGGCCCAATCAGCGCGCGACACCCACCTAGGGGGGTCCTTACTTTACTGACACGCATGTGGTCCTCTCTCTCTCTCTTGTTAGTCGCCTTTTCGGAGTCCTTTCCTTTCCTTCCTCGTTGATTTCTCTCTCTTCCTCCTCTTCACACCGTATGATGTTTTTGTCCGAATTTTTTTAATTCGATAATATAAAGAAAAGGGGAAGGGAATGGGAAGCTGGTGCTGTGGCGGGATATGACCACGTGGCGAGATCGTAGGGTTCGAGATTCGAGAGGAAGCCAGTCGCTGGACGGATCAGTGAGGGGGTGAGGGTTCACGTTCGCTGGTACCTACTTTAGGATGTTCTCGCCTACCATTTTTTTCAAAAATAATTTTCCCCGATGCCCCCTTTGAACTGCTCCGTTCCACGTAACGAGAGTTGAAAAAAGCTTTCGTGTCCTCGTGCCATGCGAAGTGGTCGCATGATTTGAATCCAAAAGAAGAACCTCGAATTATTTTATCTCATGCTCTTCTAAACCTTAAAAAGAGAGAGAGAGATTATGAATGATTAGACCCGTTGTTAAATGATGAGTCGAATCGGAAATAATCCGATTCAAATCCATCTGACTCGTTTTTATTTATTTTTCCATGCAATACAAGTTTAGTGATTCGTTTATTATTCATAATTGATTTTTGTTATTAAAACGTCTTCATATTTAACCTAATTAAAGAGCATATATCTAATCGAAAATAATCTTACTCGAATTAGTTCTCGTTTTCATTCATTTCTCCATACAATCCAAATTTAGTAATCAACCCGATTCATATTGATAAAACATTATTATATTTAACTTAATTTTAAAAAATTCATACCAAAATCGATACGAGAATATTGAATTTAAGTAAATTATGAAAACATTTAACACCTAATTTATTTTGACAAGTCTATGAATGTTATATATTGAGATCACCTAATGATTTTATTTTTTTTGATATCATACGGTACTGTAACTGTTAAAAAACGAGTGTTAAATTATATTTTTTTGGAGTTGACTAATGATAATTTACGTGCGATGAGATTCGACGAGTGTCGACCCTCCGGGAAATGACTGATTTTTTACGCTTTCAAGCATAATTTACCGTTACGATGCTCTTGTCGAAGGGACAATAAATAAATTCGAGCATCGGTTCTTTAAATGAATAACCTTAATATTCTCACTAAAAAAGATGTTCTTCCGCACGGATCACGCAGGTTCGGAGTAGATTAGATACCAACGACTTCGCCACGTGCCTCTCCTTCATTTGTCGGGACAGGAGGACTCGGCGCGTGAGGTGGGGGGGGGGAGACGCGCGCGTGGAGCGTGAGGGGGGAGGTGGTAGGGCCCTCCTCGTTCCAGTTGTGGGGCGAAAGCGTCTACGT
The DNA here is from genome assembly GCA_014182735.1 of Corymbia maculata. Lineage (NCBI taxonomy): Eukaryota > Viridiplantae > Streptophyta > Magnoliopsida > Myrtales > Myrtaceae > Corymbia > Corymbia maculata. The sequence goes on along the minus strand of CM024688.1, from coordinate 39,108,047 downwards.
GTGATGGGGATGCGGGACACGTGTGGGACCGAGGCGTCGAATTCGGTTTGACGCTTCACGGGAATATCTGAGGTTCCCCATGGCGCGCCCTCGCGACACGTGTCCATCGACTGACGTGGAGGTGATGGTGCAGAAAAACCCGCGAGGACAAACATCTCGGGCCTGGCGCCAGGACACGTTTCACGCACTTTGCGTTGCCCCCACCCCCTCCATCGGTCCCCGGATTTATAAATGTTTAAATTCTGCCGTCCTCCCTTGCAATTCCCAAATTTATATTCCGACCCCGCCCGCCCCGCCCTCCGAAACGAGATTTTGCTTGGACTCTTTTGCATTCTCTCCGCTCTACCTAATCCACGTCTAGGTGGCGAGCTAGGGTTTCGGGATTCAAATTTAATAAGTCGCATGGAGGATAAGATCTCCCCCATAAGTTCTAACTTCTAAGGGATAGAACCTGGGAAATTTTACGATCATTATAAATTGCATTTGTACGTGAAATGCTTAAAAGAAGGATTTGAACGTATCTTTGACTTTGTTCCGATGATTCATTATGTTATCCCAAATTGTTTGGAATTTATCTTCATTTACAATTCAACTGCATTGTTTCTTTCTTCTTCTTCTTTGGTGAAAATGAGTAGGATGTTATTTCGAATGAAGAAAAAATAAATATATAAAAGAGTTTCCAACGAAAAAGAGTAAGAAGAAATAGTTAAAGGGGATGTAGCTTTTCACAAAAGACGAAATTATGCATCTAAATTAATCACGTGAAAAAAAATAAAGAAAAAGCTTGATTTCCTTTGGACACATGAACTCGATACACGTGACTAAAACTTTATTGAAGCCTACAGTGTGTCGCTGAAAGCTTCTATCATAAAACTCTCTGACCATTTTATCAAGCGAGTTAAGTAATAATAAGGTCGGGATCTTATGGATTTCGCGCTTCAACGTCCCAATCTTTTGGGGGCCACGCTACCATCATAGTATCTGGGCGCTATTTAATGAGTATAGATAGGGCGACGTACGTATATTGGACGAGATTCTTCCAATAAAAAACAGTACGGACGAGTCAAATACCAAGTTTCTAATGTCTTGTATTGCGAAAGAATCTCACAACTATTAGACGAGGCACCCAAAAATATGTTTGATTGATGGGATTTTAACGCTTTTATGACTTCTCAAAAGTAAATGCTAGTTATAGAACCAAGTCATGTGGTAATCGATACACAAGCAACCATTTCGATGGTGGTTGGCCATGCCCACTAAGTAGGGATAAGTATATTGAATTCGCTAAATCAAGAACTACTTAAATCAGATCAAACCAGTCATTTTGGTCTAATTCTCGATTTTATAAAATGAAATCACCAATTTTCAATTTGATTCTTAGTTTCGAGGAGAACCGAAACAAATTAGACCATCAAATCGAACATACTTTTTTTTTTAGTATATTTTTAAATTTCTTAAAAATAGCAATAAACACATAAAATAATAATAATTTTAGTATTTGTTAATTATTAATATTTTTCCTAAGTAACCAATTTTATTGGATCAAATCGGTCAGTTTCCCAATCATAGGATCATCCGATCCAATTCTCAATCCCAAAAAATGAGAACTGATCATGACAGTAAGTGAAACTCGGGTTGAACTGAAAATTGATCATCCCTACCAGTGGTAGGCTACCACTAAGTGGATATAAATTTTTAAACTGAATTTATTATGGGCTTCTCTATTTATAATTTCACCCCCACTGAGCACTAACATTCACCGGGGCCGACGCGACGCCGGACACCCACTAACAAATCGCCACGTACGCCCACCAGTGTCCCCGAAAGCGACCCCCACGCGACTCGGCGAATTACTCCCCGGAGACCGGCGGTCGGCCCGGTGACGTCATCGGCGATCCTCGACGACTTCGCGAGGAAAAAGGAGCCAAAAAAATATTAATTGAAATAAAAAAACCGGAGGCGCAGTGTTTTTCTAAAACCGCCCTTCGCTTCCCGTCCGATGGAAAATCCCGCCAAAATGGGGTGAGTAGCCGCCCCGCCACGCCGACACGTGGACTCCGAGGTGGGGATCGCCCGACACGTCACGCGTCGGTCCATCCGTTAAAAAGCGGTTTCGAGATACCGTCGATAGAGACAGGAAACATGTCTCTCCTCCGTGGAAATATATATTTATTTATTTTTGGTCAGAGAAATATAAAATTGAGATTTCTTTCTTCCACCCTTCCCTTTTTTTTTTCTTATTATTTTATTATTAACTTTTTTCGCTCGGGAATTACGGGGAGGGACATTGAATGATGTTTCGAGAGGGTGCAATGTATCTTAAGGATTAGGTTGGAGCTGTCATCTGTCCTCTGTTGAACCTCAGATATTTTCTCATGTCTACTTTAATAATTTTTTTTCCTTTTTTTAAATAATTTCGATTTGGACTTGAATTCGAGAAGCGAGGGGACGAGAAAGTCTTCAGAAAGGGTTTTATTTTTTTTTTAACGGAAATAACAAAAACTCCCATTAAAATAAAAGTGACGTGTCACTTTTAAAAGCGACTGTAATCCTTCTCTGTGAGAAATTTTCGAATTCTCTCTCGCCTTCTTTTGTCTTTCTTATCGTGAATTAGTGCTTGTTTTCAATTATGGAAGAGAAATGGGGAAATGTTCATCTAGTGTTTTCTTTTTAAGGAAAGATTCTGCATATTAAGTAAAAATAAGAAAATGATGTAAATTTCTTTTTTTTCCTTCTTCACTCGTAGTTTAAGTCATGCATTCTCTAATCATGTACTTGCATGACCCAGGCATGTCACCTAATTTGCATAACGAACGTTCTATAAATGGACATACACGTAATTTAATCATAGTTATTGTTAAATGCACGGTTTCTATAATAAAACTATCCATACCAACGATTAAATGTAAAATGTGAAAATAAAATATTCGACTGCTTGTGTATTTAGAGTTTTTGCATTTAATCATTTTAGTATACCTCTAATGTATTTTGACATTTTTATTTTACAGAATCTTAATAAGAAAAGGTCCAAATCTTGAAACGTTTTTCCATAACACGTGTATAATTTTTCGATTGATAATTTCCTTTTATCAACTAATGATTCGAATATCTTGAAATGAGGTGATTTTGCCAAATCAATTAGGTACGAATCTTTCACGTTTTTACTATTATACGGCTCTCGATATTTTCTCCTTTCTCGAGGAGAAAAGAAAAATCAACAAAAAAAGGATAAGAACAATACCACTTTTAAAAAAAAAAATGGTACTTTTTTTTGGTAAAGTAAAAAAAGAAAAAGAAAAGGTATTTAGGTGCAGTCTTTTGTGTCGTAGTAGCTGGCTAGGTGGGGCGGTATTTCGGCTACGGTGCACTGTATTTACAATTTGGCGGGCGTCGTCCTCTATTTTCCCAATTTCGCTAATTTGCATATAATATTTTTTTTGGTCGAAGAATATATATTACATACTGATTTAGTTTTACCCGGCATAATTACGATTTGGGGAGCGCTTTTGGTCTCGTTTTAAGCCAATCAAGCAGCTCCTTCGGATTTTCAGCCAAAATGAAAAAAATGCTTTAATTAAAAGAAAAGGACGTGGAAAAAATTTACAAAAGTACAAATGTTACCATATATGTCTTTTTTTATTTTATTTAACGTTGAGGATTTTCCAACGTCAAATGAAAGTTTTATCTAAACTTTACCGAACACAAGCAGGCAAACACCTACCTTAGCTGGCCAAACTTTGAAATTCTTCCCCCAAATCCCCTGCCAAATCTACTACTTTCGACTGCTTATCGAGTCATAATCAAATCAAATCACAATCCTAAATTAGGTTGACACATCATTCTGGCCCAATTTGACTAATTGAACAATGTCTTGATAAATTTATTTCGTGAAAAATAAATTATTTAAAGAATATATTTCCAAAAATATTCGTTTATATAATTATTTTTTTTATAAAATTTAATGAATGAAAAATATTTTCTATCATTCACGAAATTTTTTAATATATATTATTATTTTTAATAAAAATACTTTATATCAACTAATTATTTCAAATGATACATTTTTAAAAAAGTATTTTAAAAATAATTTATTTTCCGTTTTTATAGCATTTTGTTTTTTTTTTTTTTCGGGAAGGGAGGCGATAATGGGCAGGCTTAGCATGGTATCTAAGGCTCTTAGCCCGATCTTCTGGCATTGAAAGCTCAACGAGGCCCAATCCAAGCCCATCCAAACCCACGATTGATCCCCTCTCCTTGCCCTCACCAAAGGATCTCAAATCACATAAAACTCAAGACATATGCGTGCATATTGCAACTCAAAATTAAAATGGCGATCGCAAGTTTCACCCCAAACACAACACCTTGTAAAAGGGCACGCATAATACCAAATGATAGGAGTTCGAAATAACTAGTAAGTGCAATGAAAATTCACAAATACAGAATTACATTATGTCGCATAAGTTATATACTATTTCTCAAATATATAAAAGCATTATAGAGAGAGAGAGAGAGAGAGAGAGAGAGAGAGTCGAAAACAATTGTCATAACAAGAATATTCATGTTTTGTTGTTCTTATATCAACGTTCAGAGATAGAGAGAGGGTTCCTCGTCAGGACAGTGCCAATGGGAAGCAAATTGGTTCGACCGATCAACTTGACGGCAAAGTTGGGGAAAAACCATTCACAGTCATCCCTCCATCAACAGAGATAGTCTGACCCGTGATGTAAGATGCGGCTGGCAAGCAAAGGAATGCAGCTAGTGAGGCGACCTCCTTGGGTTCTCCGACACGCTGAAGTGGGGTCCGAGCTATTATCCCATCATAGAACTCATTGTTCTTCAGCAGCTGCAATGTGAATTAGTTAAACGTGAATGATGAGAGTAAGTTGCTGGTGGTAATCACAAGGTGATGAAAGACAGGGCAAAGGTTTAATTACATTTTCCACAAGCGAGGTCCTGATATACCATGGAGCTATGGAGTTGCTCCTAATGTTGTCTTTTGCCCACTCACAAGCCAGGTTCTTTGTGATTTGGTTAATTGCACCTGACGAAAAATAATGGAGGGCATTTGGTTTTTCAAGAACCGCAATCCTTTCAATTGCAATGTTGAAGCGAAAGAATGAGGAAAAAAATCAAACAAAGGTTCAACCTTTAGAGGCAGCATAAATAGATCCAGTGCCTATACTGACGACCCCAGCCACCGAGGAAATGAAAACAATGCTACCAGCTCCTGATGCTTTCAGGAGAGGATGAGCAACTTGGCAAAGATGATAGGCAGAATCAAAGTTGGTAGCCATTAATATCGAAAATTCTTCAGCTGAATAGTCGAGGGTTGGCTTCCTATAATTTGTTCCCGCATTGTTTATCTGGCATCAGAAACATGACATGGTGTCAACTCTAGAGTCCAATAAACAAAGCTCTCTCAAACAAGATGTACAGTTTAATGATAAAGTCATCTCATATATCAAATGTGGAGCTTCATGTTGTCATAAGCAAAGTTTTCATTTGTGCATTTAGTGAGCATCAAGCTAGGATAAGGAAACTAATCATCACTGCAACAAAGAATATCATAGCTGACTTGGGGAAAAAACTGAAGAATGATAGTTTGACATCTGGCACCGAAAAGTGCAACATGTTAAAGCAGGAAAGCAGACTCATATCAAAAGATAGCCATACCAGAATGTTTCAATTTCAGAAATCCTAAAAAGCAAAGGAAAGAAATTGAGGAGAAACACTAGCAATTAAGTAGCTTGTGTTGCCCCCTCCATTAGTTTTTTCTTATGAAACTGCCAAACTCAATGAGTTCGGACTATTCACAAGAAAAGTATACAGATGCCAAAGCGTAACTTTATGAGAAAAATGACATTGAAAGAAATAGAGACTAACATGATTATCTGCATCATTTATTTTCCTTCCATGACACTTTCCATTGCATTGCATATAAAAAAAGAACTCCAAACACTTCCTTTTTTATAAATATGAAAGTCAATACAGTGATTCTTTGAACTGCTTTTACCGGACTAACTAAAGTCCAAAATATCCACTATAGAATATGTTTGTGTGCGTGAAAGGTGAATCCTTGGAAAAGTTTGTCAAGTATCCTCAATTCAGTGTTCACATCTTACTTGTAGAAAACTTAGAATCCCCAACTCTTTGTATTGATGTAACAACCAAGCTTCTAGCCATGTAAAATATTTAATACTCAACTCTTCTCATGGAGGCATTTCCTTGCAAGCAGGCTTTGTCACAAGCTTTAGTCACTCGACTCACACCATTAATCATTGTTAGAGGTGGAAAGCATGAAGCATACTAGTTCAAGTGACTACATGACAGCATACCTTTGCAATATCGTGGAAGTAAATTAAAGCTCAAACACGTCACCTAAAATCTAAGCCTCGACATGTTGTAAGTGGGATGTGTCAGAAGCATGCAAACATCTCTAATTCAGCTCAGGTACACCATATGCTGTTAGATACAGTTGATTGATGATAACTACTAGCATAACCACATATCTAACTCTATGGTTCATTTTTTTTCCCAACACTTCTCCTTTTATGTTCCCAGGGACAAGGCAGAGCAATTTCCCCAGAATATGGAAGCCCATAAGTTATATATAACCCATGAATCAAACACACACACAAAGAAATGGAGAAAAAAAATCAACGGGATAACCAACAGTACTTTAAAAATCCAGTTGCCATGATCATCATTAAAGCACATGATCATGCCAGATACGTGAAGCTGCAAATTTCAATTGTTATCCCTAAGAAGCAGAACTGCCTTGCTTGTGGGCCTAGGTGATTCAAGGAATAGAATTGTCATGGATCAATCCCACATGTCCGCTAGGACATATAATCATCACTTCCACACCATCATAAGAACAATCCCTCACATCCAGTATTACAGCAGCAACAAAATCACCATTAACAAAAAGGAGATCACCAAACTTTCAGTTGTCCAAAACCTACACATGGTGGAAATTAGGGATGGGCATAGTTCTAGGGTAGAACCTCAAACCTGAGAAAAAATTGAGGAATCTGTTTCGACAGTAAGTTCTAGGTTCCAGGTTAGTGGAACCTAGAACTTAGAACCTCAATCTATAACCTAGAATCTTGAATAAATTTTTGTATTTTTCTGGAACTATGTCTTCGCACATTCCTGCAATATTCCATGCGTGTTCAATAATGATTACATAATCTAAAACCACTAATCCGAGCTTTCATTTTATGACTAAAACTATTATTTCGTTAATGTTTCATATATTTTTTTTGTCTAAATATAAATTATCATCAGTAAATTATAACAGCAAAGGTGGTTATTAAAAGTGATAATTAATCAATTAATGATAAAAGTGAAACTAGGATGGATTCCGAAATCAACTCTGCAACCTATAACAAGGGAGGTTCCAGGTTTTGGAGCATGTAAAATAGATTTCAGGTTTTAAAAAATGATAAATCTGTTTCATTCCATTTTTCAAGTGGAACCTACCAGGTCACCCCTAGTGGAAATAGTCTCAAGTGAACACTAGTACGGACAACATATAAGAAAAATAAGAACTTACGAGAATGTTGAGCCTGCCACCGAACTTCGACGACACCTCCTTCATCAGATTCTCTCGCTGGTCACGAGAAGATAGATCGCAGACCGACCCGGTGACCGCAAAACCCTTGCTTTCCCATTCCTTCAAGCACTTGCTCAACTCTTCCTCGTTCCTCGAGCAGGTGTGCACGGTGGCACCGAACCCACTCAGCTCCTCCACTATCGCGTGCCTGTGGCGAATACAAATTCCAAACGATCGAAGGTCTTGAGAGCGGAAAGACAGGATTTTTATTTGCTCGCCATTGAATTCAAAGCTCTTCAGTGATCAAGCGGAGAAAAGAATCGAGAGAGAGAGAGAGAGAGAGAGAGAGAGAGAGAGAGAAAGTAGGGAAGAGATTACCCGATTCCGCGAGTGCCACCGGTGACGAGAGCAGTCATGCCTCTGAGAGTCCATCGCGATTCTCTGTCATTGCTCTTCGCCTCCGCCATTGAGATATTCAATTCTCAAACTCTCTCTCTCTCTCTCTGGCTTCTGTGTGGGGAGTGCGAATGGCTCAGTCGAAGCATCAAAAAGAGACGTAGCAGGTTTTTTAGCTATCCAGAACAGTTGCCACGTCATTTGATTTTGTCTCTCTGCATTTTGGGTCGGCGACAAATCTGATTTTGATTGGGCCCTAAAATTAAATTCACGGTCCTTAAATTTTAACTCAATGTACCATCTCATTCATAAATTTTTAATTTATTTAATATAATTTCATAAATTTTATACATATTTAATTTGGGTCCTGGACTGTATAGAAATGTTCAATATTTAACGGAAGCACAAATAATCCATAGACTAAATTGAACATGTATAAATTGCATTAAACAAATTAAAAGTTCGGACAATATTACACATTAAGCTAAAGTTCATAAAACAAATTATATTAAGTCGAAATTTATGAATCATTTATGTCATTATCTATTCATGAAAATTTTGAGTGAAATTATACAAATATTTTCCAAACTTTTGGGATGATACACATTTATCTTAAATTTTTTATTATTACACATTAACCCTTGAACTTACATTTTGTTTTTTCTGTTAACTTAACTTTCATTTTCCGTTAATTCGTGACTTTTAAGGCACAAACATGTACTTTGATTTTATTTATTTGTTTATAGAAGCCTGTCTTTTTACCTAGGATTTTTGTAAAAGACGTGAAAAATAAAAAAAAGGTTGGCGAAAATTAGATTACCTAAAACATGATATCATATAGAAATGAGTATCAATAATAATACTGAAAAATAAAAATAGTTAAAACTAGATGAAAATATCGATCGAACTAAGAAAATATGTTAAGAAAAGAAAAAAAACTTAAGTAAAAGCAAAAAAAGAAGCCTCGATAACAAAAATATTGATTACATTCAAATGGTTAATTAATGTAAAGACATGATAGATCAATAACAAATATCTGAAAAAATCATGTTAGATTTCGGTTTGTCATTTCCTTTTATGAGGTGAGGACATCATTTTCTTTTAAAAGTTATAGTTCAAAATTATGTAGATGTTTTTAATTGCTGGTATCTCAGTTAATTCAATTCTCTCTCATTTTCTATGTTTTTCATGTTTTTTCATAGCAATGAAAGAGTAAAAGAGAGATTTTCATAAATAAAAAAATGATGTCAAATTGTACTTTTACTCTTAAGAATCATGCATTACCGCACATGCTAACAGAAAAATATAACAGTAATAGAACGAAAACTTAGGGGAGTGTCATGCAAAGTTTGAAAGCTCGGGGGCAAATGTGTATCAACCCTGAAGTTCGAGAGGTTTTATTCAATTTCTTCAAAAAATACAATGGCTGGTTTCATTTCAACCCGGGAAGAAATGTTGGATATAACAAGTTTTGGAGCCGAATTATGCATCTCGACAATTCATTGCTTTTACATTCATTCACTGTGACAATCTACGTATCTCGAAAATTTACATTATTTGGCAAACTTTTCATTTAGACCTCAAGTTTGGGAGGAAATGAGTTCGAGCCCCATATGAAGACAACCGATGAAGGATGATGACAGAATTATCATCCAAAATGACAAGAATGATCAGCTCTAAGATCACAGACACATATAAGGCACCCTTCTCTGGGTTGAATGCTTGAGCTGTGTTCAGTTTTCGACGATTCGATGCACTGCTCAGCGATGATACAAACCCTCCTCTTCCTCCACTCACATAAAATGTTAGCTTACTGAACAGGATGTGAGGGCAAGATTATAGACATCCAGTACCGAATCAAACAAACCGAACAGGGTCTATGTCGGGCGTGCAAGAGAGATGATTAGGAGCTATATCATCGCATTGAAGAGATCTTATCCGAGCACCGCACAATATACAGATCGTTTATGTATATAGGGAAGCATGCCCATCATTCCTGGTTAAAATACAGTACGAACTCAAGATTTGGAGACCGATAGAAATTTCAGCTCCAATGAATAAGGTCAAGCTAAACTCTTTCTTTCATTGCCGTGCTATGTACCCAAAAAAACCATCATGTGATTAATTGCAAAGCAGCGTCTCACGTGTCGCGTTTCCAGTCATAGGATTCACCCTAAAACGGAAAAAAAAATGCAGTCCATATAATTACTTGAGCACATATGCCAAAATTTAACCAACCCCGTGATAATATCTATCTTACCCATCTGCGACTTTGCAAAGGTACTCTCGTTGATCATCTCTCAGAGGCACATCTGTGAAATCTGCATACATATGGAGTTAATAATCTCAACACAGCAACTTACTGAGAAAGTCCAAAACTGGGGCATTCCTTGGAAGTCAATAATGAATATTATACAAATCTTCTCTTTTTCACTGGTCTTGTCGGGTGAAGAGTGAGTGAACATAGTGTTCATCTGAATCTTGTGATATCATGAGAAATGTTACTTCTGTGATTTCAAGAGGTGCTCATTGGATCAAACTCAAGGTATATAATGGCAAATCAAGACTGGATATTTAATTTGGCAATGTCAAGTACTCAGGCATACAAGCCCCAAATTAGCTTGCTTCATGAGCCCTAGAATGGAAAATTAGAGGGTTAGAAGATATAAGTGAATTGAAATTCACATACCTGCGCCTGTTATGTTTGATCCCCTAAAAGACGTGTTTCCTGTTGCTAGTGCACCTTCTAAGTTAGCATTGTTTAGATTCACCTGCAGGAGAAAAGAAGTGGTGCTTACATTTCACACAAATCTTCTCGTTTACATTACTGGAAGATGTGTTTAAGCAGTCTCAAAGCAGATTCAGTCATGGCACGACATGCATAAATCACATGCTTTGATTAATCTTCATCACCAACCCCATCATCAGATTATTCTGATGGCCATCAGAATCTATACTCTCTTCAACGTGGCAGTCAACACGGTGGCAACTGATGTTGACAAAGCACTGAAACTTTAGCGGCTTACTCAGAGACTTCTTCCATTTGTGAAGGTTTACAGTTCAGCCTTTTTGTATATACTAACTTCCATTCCCTTTCCTTCTTCATAATACGAAAAATACCAACTCCTAAATGTTAAGCCAAACCACTTGATGAACTCTGGAGGTAGTCTAGCCTCCCCTATAATCAGTTCCCTTGACGGTTCGACACTTGGTATGTTAAGGATATTGAGCATCCATGGAGCATTTATTGATCAGGTTTTTACAGATGTTAGATATAATAAACAGTGGACAAACATTTAGAAGATTGAAGTATATATAAAAGATATTCAAGAGGTGTACCTTGGTTACATTAGCCAAGGAAAAGTCGGCACCTCTGAGATCAGCATCTGAAAGGTCAGCTCCTATACACCAGATGTGAAGCAGGATATTGTGCCATAAGCATCATAAGGACAGGAAGTATTGAGTAGAACAACCTTTGTCGTAATAACAACTGGAAGCATAGGCTGACTTGATGAAAAGAAGAAAGTTTCACAAAACCCTTGAAGTAGACAGTAAGTTTTATGGAATGGTTACTCAAAAATATTTCTTACTCTTGCAGGATAAGAGTAAACAATGACTGAGATTTTCCACAATTGCAAAATGCATTTGTACACTAAAGCGCATCAAATCATTTAACCACTTTTCCAAGAGGGCCATTCAAGCATCAAAATTTCATACTCTTGCAGGGTCTTATCACATCTTACGGTTCATATAAATAGGTTTCCAAAGTGTCATAATCTAGTGCTTTATTATAAGTGTTCGTCAGGTGCATTCCCTCATGATAGACAACTTCCCACTGATAAGTTATTAATGGCAACGCAAAGAACACTAAAGCAAAGAAGAAAGATGAAGAACCTGTCAAATCAGCATCAAAGAAGCTTGCACCGAGTAACTTTGCACCTTTGAAATTGGCTTGTCGGAGTATGGACTGAGGCAGAGAGTTGCATTGTCGATTTATTAGAATTCATTCAAAGACCACCAAAAGCACTTAATTCAAATTATCTTAGGGGTACCGTTTTGAAGTCTTGTTTGATCAGAGTCTTGCCACTGAAATCCTTCCCAGTAAGATCCTGACCCCTCGTAACTTCCGCACCGTATGGACCTCCTCCCTTGAATAAACAACCCCATAATCTCAATTCACAAACCAAAACACTGAACGCCCAAAAATGAACTACTTTCATCACTCCATTTTGTGTTCTTTAATCTCAATGGACTGAATCTTCACTCAAAAAACTGCCTATTTGACGGGAAAGACACAAGTATTTCCCTCCGGAGTGGCCACCAAACGTGTAATTTGATCAAAATTTTAGCCAAGAATAGACTTACTTGATTCAAATTTCAATCTTGCAGTAGAATCAAATGGCACCCATGATTCATAGACACAAAGAGGCAACTCGAAAGTACGGTACCTTGAATGCGAGTGCGGGATCAGCAAAGAACAGGGAAGCGGACAAAAGGGCAAGAGCGCTCGTTCTTGCTACGGATTCGCACAAAGCCATAGGCTTGGCAAGATTTCGAACCTGTCACACCGGAAGCACCCTAGTAACGATTCTTGATTATCACCCAGACCGGGAATAGAGCAACAGGATGGTAGCGGTGAAGACGGAACGTTCTTACCAGTGGAGGAGAATCAGAGCAAATGGGGAGAGACGAAATCTGGAGAGGAAGAGATTTGGAGGGAAAGAGAGGGGATTTTGGCGGGACCTTGGAAGCGCACAGCGAGACGCTGAGAAGCGCCATTGCGTCGATGGAGAGAGAGGGAGAGCGAATGCGCTGGTGATGGAGAAGAAGACATGCAATTGACTGGATAACGTTGTCTAGAACATAGTTCGAAAAGAAGGCTAAAGAAACAGAGAAAGCGCTTGCAATAAAAGTTTATCAACTAGTGATTATCACTAACCAACGCCAAGAAAAATGTACCAAACGTTTTCATCCGAATTAGAACATTTGCACAGTATCCCATTTAATTCTAACGACGAAGATTAGAGATCCAAAGACTGTTTATTGAGTGTCGTAATCGTTGATCAAATAAAACTTAGTAGAAATAATTTGCTGCTCTCTAAAACATTAAATAAAAAATTCAAACTTGATGTTGAGGAGCTCACTCCACTCAACTAAGTTGATTAGGTTTCTTGCCAAAAGTTGATTGGGTTAACGCCATCGTGAGTTAGAGAACGATGCTTCCTTTTTTCGCATTTTCTTTTCTCTCCGATGAAGTCATTGGTGATGCATGCCGTGTAGAATAAAATAAGTCATTCTTAATCTTACATCATATCATTTTCCGCTTTGAAAAAAAAAAAATGAAAAGCTAAGGACATTTCTTTTTAGGATCCGTTCCTATCTTATCCTAACTCGTTGGAAGTAGCAAAGCCGCAACCTTTCTACATGTACATGGGATACAGAGCAAAACAAAAATTCTCATTTTCACCGAAATCATCACATCCCCACTCCAAAATTGGCTTCACCCCTTGGAGCCCAGAGGAAGCCAGTGGCCATGCAACAAACTGTATAGATTGCCACAGTTCAAAAAGCTGAAGAAGCTTCTCGGGACATCACTTTCCTAAACCATTTCCACCGTTCAGCCATGAACGACTGCTGAAGGCCTCACGGTCCACGCCTTCAAAGAGTCTCTCCAGAAGATTTGGGTAATTGTCACAGAACGGATTCTGATCCTCCCAACCATATAGAGGAGGGAACTGTTCGTTCATTGAGCTTTCCAAAGTCTGGAGGTTGGTGGCCGTTGCAGCTTCTGCCAGAGGAAGAAGTGGGTCCTGCTGATGGTTCAGATAGAACTGCATGTTCATGGCATCATTCTCCGAGAACTGCGGACGAAAATCGCTGGAATTATCAGGAACAAGTGAATTCCTCCAACTGGGAACCCCAACTCCATGGTTGGCCATTTGGGTCCCTAGAATCTCTATCTCCACCTGCAGATTAGCCACCTGCATGTCCATTTCAAAGATAATCAGTTTTCTTAGGTCTTGCTCATTAAATTCTGATGACAAGACATGTTTCTTAATTTCATTTGAGACCATATCACAAGGGATGAAAGGTTGGAAGGGATTTGAGTTGAATAGTATAATTACTGGATCGATCACATCTAGAAAGTCCCTATTAACAGAATCAAGCCCTAGTCCTGCAGGGGGCATAAGCTGGATGCATGAGAAGAGTTGGATAGCTCACAAGGTAAAGGCATTAACTCCCTCATAACGGGACAAAGCCCCAAGAAAACAGGACAGGCTTGGTGAGGGAGATCAAAAGAAGACCTGCTCTTGGAGTGCAAAAATGTGAGCCACGCAACCATAGATGGGATCTCTCATCCTGGCCAAGGCTTCATAAGAAATGCTGATTGCAGCATCACTTCGTGTGTCCACTGGCAGATGCAGCAGCAGTTTCGACACATTGCTTGCGCCAAACACCTTGTGAACAGCTGCAAAATGGGTCGAGGCCTGGTCGTAGCAGAAATATGGAGCGAAAACACACTCACTGGTGCACTTCCTCCTCAAGAACTTGCATGCACCACATGAAGAGCCAAGCCCTGTCATTTTCCTAACCCTTTTTTAAAAACCAACAGTGTCGAAATGGGTAATGTTTTCGAGTGGTATTACTTAAAACTATGGGGGAGGAACTTGTTTGTTTAAGTTGAAGAAGCAGTTGAGATTTGCTCTTTATAACCCATCATTTGAATAAGGGGATAGTGCATCGGAAATTTCTTTTTAGTTGGGGCCGTGACTCATAGAGACATTCTCCCTTTAATTAAAAGTGTGAGCAAACTTTTAGGTCTCCTTTGTGGCCTACATTGTCATTCTCATATAGGGGGACCTTTCCTAAATTATGCCTTAAAAGAGCTCTTAATTCGTGAAGATTCTTCACCTGCTACACCATCAGATAGAGTTCATCATCTTTCTGATAAGTTTTTAAATGGAAACAGTAGATGCAATTAGTACTTTTTCTAGCATTTCCTACAGTAAGCAAGTACAATAACTATTTCTTTTCTCTCATAACAATAATTCAAAGTACCGTTTGCCCAAAGAAATATGATGGCGAAGGGAAAAAGACGATAGAAAGGTCTCTGCACTTCCCAAATTTAGAATCGGCAAGTTGGGGGTGTGCATTCCAAGACGATGATTTGCACAGAACAAGCAAACGGCACAGAGCCGAGTATGGCGAGTGAAACTTTTGTTTGGCAAAGCTCAAGACTGTACGTGCAGGGGCATCACAGTCTTCTCTAGCTAGAATACTTGGAAACAGAGAAAACCAGCCAGCCATGCATCGATGACTCTGGTTCTTCTTCAAACTTTCGAGAAATCATAGTGCACATCGTTTTCGACTTAAATTAAAAGGGTCATGTTGGACAATGACAGTCCTTTAGTTGCTCAATCTGAGCAACGACGGGACCCATCAGCTCTCTAATAAACGTGCCAAAATGTGAACAAAAAACTCTAAATTACCAACATGCAGATACCGATGTCATACTTCTCTTCTTTTTGTCTCGTAAGGACTTTCAGTCTGAATCAACTGACAGGGGTTGGTGCATTACGGCTCGTGACATAAAAAAATTCCATCTTTTTAGCTGGAACAGTGTCAAAATTGTTCCCATCTGCAAAGCTTAAAAGCTTTCCTAGCTTAGGGATTGGGCAATAGAGTGCATGACTCGTGACGGCTATTTGTCCGGACTCAATTAATTCCTCCATTATCATGCACATTCTTTAACCCACCTGGAAAAACTCGATGAGGCTGATCGTCCGTGCATTATTTCTCAGTATTTTAAGCCAAACCCATTATCAGGTTTGGCTGTTGGCCACTCAATAAATAATGGGTGGGTGTGCTGGGTGTGCTCAATGGACCCCCAAATGAAAGCAAAGGAAGCCATTGAAGCTGAACAGTTCACACTGGGCATCAAAGGCCAAGGTGGGCGAGAGAAAAGAAATGGGATAAATTGGACTTCTTGTCCTTGTGCTTCAAAGCTCTAGGAACGAAAGCAAGGGATTGGCAATTCGAGAGAGAAATGAGGAGGGGACAGACGCTGTTTTGGGCAACATGAATGGCCCTACTTTGTGTCTTGTCACAGAGACTGGGTAGAAGGCCTCCATCTTTGATTATTCTTTTTCTTGTTTCTGCGCTGCTCTGTGGAATGATGAAATGCATGCATGGGGAAGAGAAGAGAGCGCTGGCTAGTGTTTTGTGGCATGGTGGAGGAAAGTGACTTTAGGTGGCGAGTATGACACTTTCGAGATTAACGATGAAAGTGTCTTTCTCTATCACGGATCAATTATCGGTCGTTTTCTGTCACGCTGCAAGTGCCTTAGGTTTTTGGGGGCTCATGGCTGGTGTCCACATGTGCTTGTCCATTAACCCTAGCCATATTGTTCCCACAGAGGCCAAGTCTACACTGATGGGTCTTTCCTATGCCCTGTTGGCATTAACTTTACTAATATTTTATGAATTCAAAGTCCCCTTTTTACCTTATTGAAACGGGATAATTACCAAAGGAATCTTGAATTTAATGTAGGAAGAAAATAAAAATAAAAATCAACAAAAATTGTTCATATCAATGTTAATTGTGTGACAATTTTTTCTATTTCCAAATTTCCTTCTCTATACTCCTGATTTTTTGCTAGGGTTTTCTCTCTTCCCATCAAACCATCGTCCAACCCTCCTTTAGTGACATCCCTCAGGGAGAGAGACTCATCTTTAAGCTTTCTTCATTGATTTCGCGAAGTTGCTATCCACATCCTCCATGAAAGTGAAGAGTTTTGTCCCGTGAGCTAAGAAGTTTGAAGTGCGAGCACCTTGAAAGAAGTTGCTCTTCTCGGATTTGCTTGTTTGCTCTAACTCCGATGCTTGCTCCTTGTAGTCGTGTGCTCCGCAAGTCTTCAAGGCTCCTCTACTATTGCCTTCAATAGCCAGCTTATTTGAAAGTGACTTTGTGATCAACTGATATCTCTTTTATAGGTCTTCTCTCCCAATCTACAGATAGATCTAGGTTTATGTGTTCTTCTATTCTGATCTAAATATAAATTTTGGAATTTTTTTTGTTGGTCATACTTTAATACTTAGACTTTTGCCTTACCCTTATAGGGCGCGAGAATCGAAATTCACTCTTAAAACTAAATTGTTTCCACCCCAACTTTCTTGAGAAGATGGAGATTTGAGCCTTCACCTCCCATTTCTCATGAGAAGGGTGGCCACTGGGTATAGATTTGGAGTTTACGAGGTGTATTTCGTGCTCTTTTAACTGTTGGTATTTAGTTGTCTCCATACGGTGATGGTGATGGTGTTGGGGACACCAAATTTAGGCACACATTGCCTTTTGGCAAAATTGTAGCTACTAGAGATGGAAATCTCAACATGTACTTATCATTGATGCTAATGCGAGATTTGTTGATCAGCTGCCGATTATGCTTTGATGTTATGACAAGCCCATCTTTGTGGAATGAGCGAGTCTCTACAAAATATACCAAACTAATTTATCTTTCAAATTTTCATATATTGTGAAATTTGCATCTTATCTTTAAGTTATGTATATCTCTTTTATGTGAAATAAAAATTTTCATTCCAACCAACAAAAAAAAGCCGGCCGTGGTACATAAAATGGTCGTTGTCCACGTTAGTAATTTTCGGCCAAAATTGGACGAAATGACTGCATTAGCAAATTGTCAAAATATTTAGGACTAAATTAGCCGAATTAAAAGGTTTAAGATTAAATTCGATAGGTTTAAGACTAAATTCGATAGGTTTAAGATTTTTTGGATAATTTACTCTAATTAAAACTTACTAAGACATATGCATAGAAACTTTAGAAGACCAAAAATACAAAAAAATACCTTCATATACTATAATTATCTGAACTATCGATACCAATTTTTTATGTGAAAAAATTAATAAATAATATGATCCATGAATTTTTAATTTGCTCCATGTAGTCACTAAACTTTTGGTACATGTTCAATATAATGTATGGACTGTATGAAAATATTCAACGTAGTTCTTGGTCTTGAATATTTATGGAAGGATTATATTGAATATTTTTATATAGCTTCGGGATTGTATTGAACATGTACTAAAAATTCAAGGACTAAATTGAATAAATTAAAAGTTCATGAACCACATTGTATATCATGCTAATCAATAACCAGATTGAACAAATTAAAATTTTAGGAACCAAATTACATATTGGAACAAAGTTCATGAATTGTTTGTATTAATTTCCCTAGTTTTTCAATTGTATTTAGTTTGGGAAAAGAAGAAGAAGATAGAATGGGGTTATTATAATTTATCTACTCTATTATAAAATAGTAAATAGGGTCTTCTACACTCAAATACGCGCATGCAAATGGTATATTCATGTAGATCTGAGTAGGTCCTTAAAAGGCTCAAGATAAAAGAAACAGGCGAAAGATTTACCCTAGAGTGAGAGACCCTATAATGCCACTTCCCCATATTCCCTTTCAATCAAGAAGAAAAATATTGACTTGGAATTATGGGGTCTTTCGGTATGAAGGTGACTATATATATTAAAACTTCGGCTCTGGCTACTACTGAATAATAAAAGTACAATTGCTTCCCGCGTCTAAGGTGAGAGGGGATGGGTGAAATGTCCACTACTTGGAAAGCCACCCTTCGGGCAAGTCTTGTAACTTATTGCCTGCTCAAGTACCCTCGATTATAGTCAATAGGATCTTCTACACTCAAATACTTGCATGTAAGTATTATATTCATGGAAAAATAAATCAAATAATAACTCTTAGGTATCTGTCTTTAATTTCGATACGGCAACAACCTTTCGCGATGACTTACATGTTGACAATTATTTAATTCATTTCCTTAATCAATATACTTCTATCCACCCCTATATAAAATTTTGCTTCTCTCTTTTCCTCGCTCACTCTTTTGCTAGTTAAAGTGAATGGCGAGTTCCTATTAGAGAAGTCAATTCGTGACGTGGTAACTTTTTAATTGCTTAGATAATCTTACGAGCTACGATTATAATCAGAATCCGTTTTTACTGAGCCCCGCTGGAAAATCACAGCTGCTGGGAATATAAGTCATTGGCCATGCTGCAAAATACATATCCACGATTCTTCTCAAAGTTGTTCTCCATGAACTTTAGGGCTTCATCAGAAATATGATAATGTCGCTACCGAAGTCTCGAAAGTGGGAGCTTCGTTCGGGCCTTGATGAATGATCAAATGGCGGCCCATCAGTCCTTTAGGCCCAAAATTACAGCCCACAGATTCCTTGATTCTTCAATTTCCGTTTCATTTTTGCGGCTACCTAAAGCGATGACCTGACATCTCTCCACATGACAAGCAAGCCCATCCAGGGCGGGGCTGAAGGGCGGCTGTCGGTGCCGACAGTCGCCGGCCACCTGCTGTACGGAAATTTTTTCATGAACTTATTTTTTTCAATTATTTCCTATGAAAATAGATCATAAGCTCATTTTTTAACTCATATTTGATACGTTGAATTAGTTATATTTAATAAATGGATTTACAACGGTAAAATAAAAAATAATATGAGTATTAAATAGGTTCACAACTTACCGTTATGGATTGAGTTAGTTATAGGTCACAAGATTTATATTATATGAAAATATATAAAAATAGATTAAACTAATCGATATGAGTTTGACCATTTTCTATCCGATCCACTTTTTTAACAAGTCTAAATTTGCAAATCTCGCTCCCTTCATGCTTATATTACGTCAAACTCCTTGACCCGCCTCCTTTAAATTAACACTTTGCATTTTTTGTTGAATTAACGTTTGTAATATAGATTTGTCTTTACAACGATAATATGTTATGTACTTGTTTCGACAGCCATCAACAATGGATTACGTATACATACAACCTTTTCTCTTATAAAAATCATAAGATTCGCAAGAATATAGTCAGTCTTGTGTCACAACTCCCCCGGAATTTCCACTTTCCTGGACCATATACATATTCCCATCGTGTCCTAACCCTGTTTTTTTAGAGAGCTCCTAATTAAGTAAGAAGTACATCTTATCCCCACGAACTAACAAACATTATAATTGTTATCACTATTATTATTTTTTGTTGCCTGGCGGATCAATTGGGATTGGTTATTTTTCAAGTATCCACGTTGGAATTGTATATGTACGCACCAGCACACGCAAACGCACGTCACCACCCACCTCATCAAAGCATCTTTCGGAAAGGACAAGGGAGGAAGAAAAGATGGAGGCGGGCGGTGGTTGACCTCGTACGCTTGCCTCCCAGACAGCCTCGAAACGACATGGAAAAACCAATCCGATTTCCCCCTTTTTCAATCAATTTATGCGATGCTTGCCAAACCAATTCGATTTCGTTTTGATCTTCTCGCGCAATTCACTACTCTGCAGCGGCTACGTTAATCATAATAACCACAAAAAAGTGACTCATCATTAGTCGACGAATCGAAGTGAAAGTGATCCGAAGCTTGCCCAATTATGAAGTTGATTAGGCTTGGCATCACTCGATGCTTTTCGTGCATCACTGCGGGGGTTAAAGGACGATTAGCGGGACCTAACGATCCTGGATTACGGACATTTTTAATGACCTAATGCAGCTCCTTAAGTCAACTCTCCGCTGAGACTTTTTGGTCTTAGCCTCCTTCTGAAGGAATCCAAGGTTTTGTCAAATTTGCAGCTTTAAACTATCCGGAATCGTCCGAGGCTTTTGTCCGGCCTTTGACTTTCGGGCCTCTTGGCCTTTCAAATTTTCCAGTGCTCACACAAGACTTTCGTCCGCACTAAAGCTTACGCCAATAGTGTAAAAGGTATGAATCCCGATGATTAGAGCAAGCTCGAATATTCTAGTAATGTTCTTCTCATAAAAAAAAAAATTTGTTTTTCTTCAGAAATTTTTTTAAAGCAAATGGAAAGATGGTATGCAAGATGACCCTCTTATTATTTTTTTGGGGCCTTCGTTGAGCGCTGACTAGACGACTTCAAAGTTGGAGGAAATCTCACCCAAGCGATTTGCTCCTATAGCGCTTTAAAGAACGGAGGAATTGGGACCCTGGGGAAACCATTGGACGATGCATGGAGCGAGGATGAGTGGAAAGTTGGGGGAAAGATGGATGATCGAGCGTGCAGAATTGGAGTGCGAAGCACGTGAAAAAGAATGGCCACGCGCGGTCAAGACAAAGGGCGAGGCACCATGTGATCTCTCCAAAACAGCGTTCGTGTACAATTTGAAGACCTGTCCTCGAGCATATCATGTGGAATATGGTCTGTGACTATTAGTCGTGTCGAAGAATACGACCTAAAGCAAGGTCGGTGAGAGAGAGAGAGAGAGAGAGAGAGAGAGAGAGAGATTAGCTTCTAGTTTGAAGTTTGAATTCAACTCCTTAATGTTGGGATGGGGCTTCATAACCTTGCTTTGATGTGGGATTAAAGGGATGCGTTTCTTGCTTTTGATAGAGAGTCTTGTTAGTGAGTATCTTGATGACATTAGTTAATACCACTAAAGATATTAACAACACATGTATGTAAGAGGTTGGCGCGTTTGAAAGAAAAAAAAAGTTATCCTTTTCGTATTTATGTTTCTAAAACATAGTGGAAAATATATAATGAATATCTTAGTGATACACTTAAAAAAATTGCACTAGGAAGTTATCTATTTCTAATAGAAATATTTTTTTTTCCCTTATGCTACTATTGGGCATGTCAATTGTCGTTATCAATGGTTTTACTTGAGTTATGTAAACGTCTCTAAATCTAAAGGATTTCATGTGGCTTGAAGATTAGTGTTGAGAGGACGAGAAATCGCTTAACAATTTGTTATTCTTGGGGTTTAATGTAGTCAAAGCAATATAAAATAGGATAAGACTCATTTGATTTCAAAACATAGTTATCCATATTAAGTTGGGAACGTCGGATTCATAAAGTATCCCACAATTCGCATGAATCACTTGAAACATGATGCTGAATCCCAATAGTTAGGACCCCAACTTAAACACCAAGCGACATTTGTTGACCTCATTCCACGTGCATAACCAGGCATACAACCCTTATTTAGTCAAAGCAGTGGCCAAATTCACACGGAGTAATCTTATTAGAGGTGCTAGGTACTTCAAAAATATATTAAAAATCTTAAAATTTATTAATAGAAAATGCTGATATGATCTTTTTAATTCGTTTCTCTATCCTAGGTGGCAAATATGATTTTTTTAATACAAGTTCTATTTAAATTATATAAAAAAGAGAGTAAAATTTAAAAATAAAATTGCGAAAACCAGGACAGACAGCAGGGTTTAGGAGTTCCAGCACTCATCCCGCATCCTCAATAAACAACCGTAAACATGTGTTAAAGTGGCATTACCATTTAAGAGCCTTGGACAGGAACAGGAAAAGCTTGAAAAAGGCAGCAAATTCAGAGTGCAGCTTCACCTTCACCAGTTGCTGTCGATTTTTGGTGGGTGGGTTTCCATTCTTTACTGCCCTCTCGTTACCTTCTGGCGTGTTCGTTCCCATTCAAAGTCACACGCATTCACAACCGCGGCCTCCGACTCGAGCTCTTCACTCACCCCAACGAGAGCCAAAAGCCAAAAGCCCATGTGAACCAAGTGCCGCATTTCCTCCTCCGACCCGTAACCGCCCAACATTCCTCCTTCTCCTCTGTTTCCCCTCAGGGTCTCTCTCTGATATAAAGGGCGAAATGTGTCGGCTTTCTCGGTCCTCTGCGTTCAGACATCTCCCGCTCTGCTGATTTCACTCGTCCACCATTGCCCAGAAGCTGAAAAAAATCGCCTTTTTGCTCGCTATTCCTTGGAATCTCGAGAATTCTCTCTGTTTCTATGGCCAGAGCTCTCGTTTCTCTCTGCTTCTTGCTGATCCTTGCGGACCCGTCTTTTTCTCAGCTCGACGAGCTGTTCTTCAGCGGGTTCGATGGCGCGGGAAGCAACATGAGCTTCAATGGCGTCGCGGAGGTCGAGGGCGACGGCATCCTTCGCCTCACCAACGACTCGCTCCGAGTTCTTGGGCACGCCTTCTACTCATCCCCTGTTCAGTTCAAGAACTCGAGTGATGGCAAAGTGAGGTCCTTTTCGACTTGTTTTGCTTTTGCAATCAATCCTCAGTACCCGAAGCTCGGTGGTCACGGTCTCGCCTTCACGATCTCTCCCACCAAGGAGCTTAGTGGGGCTCTTCCTAGTCAGTACCTTGGGCTTCTGAACACCAGCGATGATGGTAACTTCTCGAACCATGTTTTCGCGGTTGAATTTGATACTGTTCAGGACTTCGAGTTTGCTGACATAAACGACAACCACGTTGGGATTGACATCGACAATTTGGTGTCTAATAAGTCTGTCCCTGCTGCATATTATGCTGAGAATTCTACAAAGGTGGACCTTAATCTCAAAAGTGGTGAAGTAATTCAAGCTTGGATCGATTATGATTCACAAAACAATCGATTGGATGTGAAGATTTCGCCTTCTTCCGTCAAGCCCAATAATTCGCTTCTGTCTTTTGATGTGGATCTGAGCTCGATTTTCGAGGATTCAATGTATGTCGGGTTCTCTGCTTCGACCGGTTTGCTTGCTAGCTACCATTACATCTTGGGTTGGAGTTTTAAGATTAATGGGGATGCTAGATCTTTGTCTCTGTCATCTCTCCCTTCTCTTCCCGGACCTAAGAAGAGCGATACGTCCTTAATAATAGTGGTTTCAGTTACCGCTGCTGCGGTGGTTATCTTGGTGGCTTCATTGGCCCTTTTCATCATCAAGAAAATCAAGGATGCAGATGTTATTGAATCTTGGGAGCTCGATGTTGGGCCACATCGATTCCCTTACCAAGAACTCAGGAAGGCGACCCGCGGTTTTAGAGACAAAGAGCTGCTTGGATTTGGGGGGTTCGGTCGAGTTTACAAGGGGACTATACCGAACACAAACACCCAAGTCGCGGTTAAGCGGATCTCGCACGAATCAAAGCAGGGTCTGCAAGAATTTGTGTCTGAGATTGCCACCATAGGGCGTCTTCGGCATAGAAACTTAGTCCAACTATTGGGATGGTGTCGGCGACGGGGAGATCTTATACTTGTATATGACTTCATGCCCAATGGAAGCTTGGACAAGTACCTCTTCGATGAACCCCAAACCCTTCTGACTTGGGAACAGAGGTATAAAATTATCCAAGGCGTGGCTTCGGGCCTCTTGTATTTGCATGAGGAATGGGAGCAAACTGTAATCCACAGAGATATTAAAGCCGGCAATGTATTACTGGATGCAGAGCTAAACGGTAGGCTAGGCGATTTCGGTCTTGCCAAATTATATGAGCACGGGACTGCTCCGAGCACTACACGCGTGGTGGGCACGTTGGGTTATCTTGCGCCCGAGCTCACACGTACGGGCAAGCCCACGACAAGGTCGGACGTGTTTGCGTTCGGCGCATTGTTACTCGAGGTCGTTTGTGGCAGAAGACCCATCGAGCCTAAAGCGCTACCTGAAGAGCTCATTTTGGTGGACTGGGTGTGGGAGAAGTGGAGGACGGGGGCTATATTCGATGTGGTGGATTCGAGATTGAAAGGTGAATACGACGAGATAGAGGCCGTGGTCATGTTGAAACTGGGATTGATGTGTTCGAACAATGCCCCGGAGTCGCGGCCTACGATGAGGCAGGTGGTGAGATATTTAGAAGGGGAGCTGGCGTTGCCTGAGACAGTGACCGCACCAGATGCGGATGATGAGAAGAAGGCCAGAGCCTGTGGCGCTAGCACTGGGAATTTTGATGATTGTGCCCATTCCTATCATTATCCGACGTCTTCATTTGTTGAGAAGGTCAGCATGTGGTCATCGATGGTTGATGATGGGGATAATGATCTTGAAGCAGGCTCGGTCTCGCCTCTTTCGCATTCCGGTAGTAGGGATGGCAGGTAGCCGCTGGAGAACCTGACCGAACTTTTTTGTTTTATTTTTTCTTGTGTCGACATTTTCTGTAATCTTGTTTGGCTTCAAGCTTTTTCTGCTTTTGTGCGGTGTACATAATATGCGTATCATCCGCCTTTTCAGTTTTTAGAATTATTCAGGGGATTTTTTGCTTCCACTCTAGAGGTCATCGGCATTCATCCTTCTGCTAATTCTTAGTTCGATTCAAGAAATCTTCTTATGTGACCTCCAACTTTTCTTTGCTTGATTTTCATGAACGATAGCGATGGTCTAGCTGCTTATTACGACTTCTTCGTTTTGCTGGGCGGTTTTGTGAGTTTAATGCGGCATATTGCCCCTAGAACCTGGAAATTATGGCGAATTCATCGAGAAATGGGTCATCTTGTTACGCCTGTTCCTGCCGATTTTCCCTTCTGATATTATGTTAATGGATGAAAACAATGAGTAGGCAGAAGAGAGCACAAGTTGTGCTTTTCATCTGTTGTATGGCACTTTGTTTAATGGGGATGGATGGTGATGCTCTTGTTACTCTTTAAGTGCTGAAAGTTACTTATCCAGAAGAATTGAAGTGGACCCATCTGATAAAAGATGAGAAATCGTGTGAAAGCTGAAAAGGCACTACCTGTGCCCCTGATTTTTCATCACGAGTTGGTGCACCTGCCAAGCCACCCAAGTCGGTTCTCTGAGCAATTATATTCTATGACAACAACATTAGATAGAGACATTACCCAAGTGAAAGATCGATTTCTAATGCACGGTCCAATAACATTCCCACACGTTCAATGCAACTCGGATGTATCCTGTGGACTTGGATTTCCACCAGATAATTTCTGGCCAAAAAAGGAATGATAATGCAAACACAAGGTGTGAAACATTCTTCTTCCGTGAAGCTCCTATACTGTCCGTTTTCAATCAATAATGCAAATTAGAATTTAAGACTTCCTCGAATTTGCTTTACTCTTACCGGATGCATTTCAACTAAAACTTCATGGCTCATTCCCTATTATGTTGGCTGACCAACCACAACGAACGGCCAACTGTTTCCTTCAATTCTTATACCTTCACAAAAGCAGACTGCAGATCCATGTAAACAATACACAGAGACAATGAACAAGTCCAACACGTGAAATGTTTGCTCCTGGTCACCTTGAAGAATCATTCAGAGCCAGAAGTGGACAAAAAAGCTAGACTGGAAAATGACTTTGCTCAAAAACTAAAAGGAAAAGGATGGAGAAACGACATGCAACTTGTTTTGGTGATTTATTAGGACATCCATTTGCCCATGCCAAGATATGGCATCATCTAAGGCCACACCAGGAGGGAAAAGAAAATTCCCTAATGGAATTTTCACAGGGAATCCTAGCTTTATCCGATTGTATGGACTCAGAATGGCACATGGACTCTTCCCGGTAGACAAAGAAAAACCATGTTTGGCTTCATTAACTCCCTCGAGCATATAAAAAAAAACTATGGAACGTTTTTGGGACTGCAAATAATTATAACTTGGCAATAATTGCAATAAGACCTTTCTAAAGGTTTTCATCTTGATGGAGAAAAGGAAGACCAATAAAGCTCCACTAATGAACAATGAACTTGAGGAAATCTCAACTCTGCATTACAATTCTGACTAATTAATATGATATGCTAATCCGAGTTATCTTCGCCCATATTCATCCAATATACATAAATCTTTCCCAGCTATCAGTAAAAATGTAATGTACAGCTCACTACTTCACTAAAAAGTTCAAATCTAGCATCAGTACATATACAGGTGGTAACAACTTAGACCTTGGTATGCTGCTCTGCTAATTTGCAGCATTGTCCTCAACATTATCATCTTCTCCATCCTTCAATCTATTCAAGATTTCATAATCATTGAAACCTGTTTGAGTCATCACAAAAGTTAGACTAAGCACAATACTTTCCTGTGCTTTGATCAAAGGAAATAGATGTACCTGTATCCAAGTCTTCAATCTGACCAGTTTCAGCTCCTAAAAGAAATGAGCTTGCTGAAGGAGGATCAAGCGCTATCCAATCTGAACTTGAATATTCCTCCAAACTCGAATCTTTACCGACAATCCAGTCCTCTACAAAATTTTGTCTCTCAAAAGAAATGGGGTCCATGAGACCTCCTCCCACATTGCCACTGTATGAGAATTAAGAGCTAGTCAGTAAGAGTAGATAACCTATTAAACAGGCAGATGTCTTTTCATTTTTTCGTTTAAATTGAGCTGTTTTCAACTTACGATTTTCTCAGCTGCAAGTTGTAGTGGACATAGACCAGGTCACTGAGTCGTTGATGCTCTAAGCAATTCCTCGATTCATGGATTTGGTCAAGAGAGATAAGGTTCCGTTGACTTCCAATTGCACAGCAAGTCTGACTTAGAATTCGGATTGCTAATCGCATCAAATTTGGGCAACCTCCTCCATATGTCGACCACCATTCAGCTAAGGAAGAACAAGGCAAATTCTTAGGAATACAAACGCTTGATAGTGAATTCGTGAAAATATTTAAAGTTGTATCTATTACGAGCAAAAGCCTGCTAGAGACCTGCAGGGATGGCTGAGAGAACTGAACCATGGTTGCTTTATATGGACTGATCAATTAGCATTAACCGGCCATCCGCATAAACAAAATTATCACAAATTTATCTTGAATAAACTTTCATTTTTTTTCATTAATATCTTGTCTCATGATAGCAAAGTGAGGTATCTTCATCTTTAAGCCCCCCACACCCCCAAACAACATGCCCACTGAGAAAAATAAATTCAGAAAAAAGTGGCTACAACAACAAGTTGTTAAAGAACTCTCACCAGGAAGTATACTTTCTCTAGCTCTAATTGCCATCTTCCTTCCCAAATCTCCAGCAGCACTTTTGTACAAATTTATCTCTTTGATAATTTTATCTTGAACTTTTGTATCAGTAACCAATCTCTCTATACAATCAAACATCCCTGAAATGATCTCACTGGGTATATCTCCCTCAATGCTATAGAAAAAATTGGGGTTTAGGTAGAATCCTGCTGCATGAAGCGGAAGACTCCAGTGGCGCTCCCACCGGTGATCTATTATGTCCCAGTATGCCACATAATCTTCCCTTTTCAGGAGTTCCTTCTTAATCGCTTCTTTTGCCTTGTACATTCCTGCATAAACATATCCCATTGCAGGCCTCTTCCCACTGCTAACAATTTTAAAAAGCCGCATGAGTGAACTCGTTAAACGGGTGACAAGAATGCAAGAGGACCAGAATGATTCGTTATTTGCATAATCTAACAGTTCTAGACCCTCCTGTTTCTTTGCATACGGGCAATCAACCCATTCCTGTGAAGTGACCATGGACAACAAATTGGGTTTGAGATCAACCATCCTTTTCAATGTTGCAAAATTAGTAGCGGAACGACTTCCGGCAATTTCTATTATATCATTACCAAAGGTATACCTTCTCAAAAGATTCAGAACAACGGCATGGTTATATATAAACCTTGTGATAGAACGAGCTTGTTCAATAACAGCACTGATCCATTCAAGGTTCTCAAAATCTTTGAGTATCAAATCAATGCACCCAGCTGCACAAGGGCTCCAATAGAGAGTAGGAAAAATATCCATCAATTTTTTCCCAGCAACCATGTATTGTTCTTCACCCTTTGTGATCACTTGCAATACATTTTTTACACCTACTTCTTCTACTACCTGCTTGAGCACTTCAACCAAAATATCTGAGGAATGCACGAAATCAGTTGCATCAACAGATTTTAGGAACATTGTTCCTTCTGGTGAATAGACAAAAAAACTCAGAAATGTTCTGCCCATCTCTGTGTTCAATTGCTCAACCATCAACGAGCAGCCCGTTTTCCCCCAAGCTGCAGTGTGCTTAGTAGTATCATTCTTGACTTCATCAAGTACACTCTTCAGAATAGGGCCTCTAAGGTCATTATATGTGGGTGGTAGTACATCTGGTCCACCAGAAGCAATTGCATCAAACATCGGTTGGAAATAAACCGAGTTCACCGCATCTAAAGATGCCCCAATATCATACAAGAATCGGCCTACTGCTGCATGAATTTGACTATTTACCCTTTTCGTGCTCAATGCCATGGCACTGAGATTCATGCCTTCAGGAGTTGCAGGAATACACTTTACCCTGGCTCTCTTTCTCCTCACACCACTCTTGTTAACACTGCCTTCTCGGTTAATATATGAATTCAAATTCGGGTCGGCAGTTTCATTGTGAGCCTCGCCAAAGTCAAGCTCAGCAGCTCGAGTGGGACTCAATGCCTTACCATTGGCATCACTTTGAATGGCAAACGTGTCATTCTCCTCATTGGAAGTTTGCGGATTAATATTTGAAATGACCTCATCAATCTTCTGTTTCCTCCGCCTTTTCGCAACGACCCCATCCAAACTCTGCTGCATTTGTTGCCGGACATCCAGCGGGGTTCGCATGCAAGTGGACGCGTTACCTTTGTGACCCGCAAGATGCTCCTTAATCCTATGAATCCCACCACCCTTAAATAGCTTGCTGCAATACAAACACTTGAGCTGGACCTTATCCCCGCTTTTGTACATTTGGCAATGCTTCCATGCCGGGTCGGTCTTTTGGCGCGTCAGCGCCAGCGGCACAGGGTCCAAACCGGAAGACATCTCCGGCTGTTCAAACGCTCGCGATGTCCATATTCTCTACTCCGTAGCTGTTCACGCGCAATGTCAAAAGCCTCTCTACAACGACCAGCAACAATGCAATCAAACGAGCGATTCAAGAATCCAATCTTTCATAATGTGCTTAACCAAGAAATGTTGGAGAAGCAGAATTCCCTCGAAACAACAAGAACCTACGAACAAACATAGCATTGCATAAAAGATAACGAATTCCGAAGTAACTAAGCTTAGAGAGAGAGAGAGAGAGAGAGAGAGAGAGAGAGAGAGGGAGAGGGCGTACTCGTCGTCGGGCCCTCCGGCGGGCGGTGGCGAGAGAGAGTGGGAGCGAGCGGGCGAGAGACGAAACCGAGTTAATTGCGGTCGATGGGGAATATATAAACCGTGAGCGAGTGACCTGACGGACCGGTTAGGGCACCTGTCAGCCGGTTATCTTCATCGGCCTCTCCATTTTTAGTCCCTACTTCGCCTGTTGACCCGGTCAAGTGGTAGAGGTCGGGCCGGCTTTTTTAGTGGGGCGGAACTGGAACTCCCGGTTACCCGGATCAGCGGCCGATTCGCAGCCCCGGCCAGCGGTCGGACTCGATCCAGGCGAACCGGCGATCTCTCTCTCTTCCTCCCTCCCTCCTTCCCTCCCTTTCTCTCTCTCCACCTGAAAGAGCTTTCTCTGCTCAAGACGCCAACTTTTTTTTTTTTAACTAAATCCTTGGCAATTTCGACGCCCCGACCGGAAAAATCAAGTCTTTTCATCGATTTGCACCGCTCGTCGTGCGTCTGTTTGGAGCTGGACGATTAGGGTTTCGTTCGGAGTTTCGCGTCGAGCTGGAAGCTTGCTTGGGGGTGAGGAATCCGATGATCGATTGGTGACAGGATCAGAGGACCTGGAAAGATCCGGTTTTGAATTGCTTGGCGATAGGGATGATACTACGATCAAGGGCCGAATCGGACGGGACGTTCTTGGGGACTACTGGCTTCGCATTTAGATGGAAAATCATGATGTTCGATCGAGGAGTGTGTCGAGGCGACGCGCGCTGAAGCCTAAAGACTCTTCCTTTTCATCAACGGAAGTTTGATTTGTGGACCCTTCTGCTGAAAATGGGGAGGAAGCTCGTTTTTGCATTGCCGCGAGCAACTTGTTTTCCTAATTCCATGTTATATGTGGTTGAGGGTGGGTGACGGACCTTTTCAGTTGAAGTAACTATAACTCTTCTTACTCAGCTTAGGAAAGACTGCAGAATTCATAGTAATGAAAGATCATATCATATTGTCCTTCTATTAATTGATTATCCTCTTGGATCCAAGAAAGAAGAAGAAGATTGTCTTGTGAACTCATCGTGGAGAAAACTTGCTCCAACTCATCCGGGTTTCGGTGTGTCAGTCCTCGATTTCCTGAAGGCGGACAGCATAAGGTTAAAAGCTGAACACAATGTCTGTAGCACATTTCTCTCTTCAAATTCGTTCGGATTTTTGGGAGGGGAAAATCTTGTCGGGAGCATGCATGCGAGTTGTTGCTCCTAAATTCCCGCAGTTCATTTTCAGGAAGTGTTGCCCGGTTTTGGCTTATGTCGGTACAAAGTGCCAGGAAGAAAGTCCGAAAGGCATCTCCCAACTCTTATTTCTCTAAGCTCGAAGGATCTCACAACCGATCATACTGCAATCCACAAGGTCAACTGTGTTAAATATAATAGGTTCGATACAGGCCAAAGAATATCCCAGGAGTGATTCCACATCTACCCATCGTGAAGCTATTTTCTCTGTTAAATATTAAAGGTACCACCAAGAATTCTCGACAGGGATCCAATGTCCAATGGATCAGACAAGGAGAAAGATCTCCACTTTTTATAGCAAGGAGCTTTTCTGTCAAAAACAAGAGTG
This sequence comes from Corymbia maculata, assembly GCA_014182735.1. Classification (NCBI taxonomy): domain Eukaryota; kingdom Viridiplantae; phylum Streptophyta; class Magnoliopsida; order Myrtales; family Myrtaceae; genus Corymbia; species Corymbia maculata. The sequence goes on along the minus strand of CM024688.1, from coordinate 39,076,635 downwards.
GCCAGTTTTCTTCTTTTTTTTTCTCAGGCATCGATAGTGGAGAGTCATAAACATGGATACCCATCGTGAAGCTATTTTCTCTGTTAAATATTAAAGGTACCACCAAGAATTCTCGACAGGGATCCAATGTCCAATGGATCAGACAAGAAGAAAGATCTCCACTTTTTATAGCAAGGAGCTTTTCTGTCAAAAACAAGAGTGGCCAGTTTTCTTCTTTTTTTTTCTCAGGCATCGATAGTGGAGAGTCATAAACATGGATACTACAACGGAAGGTGGAAATGCATAGGAAGATGAAGGGTTGGGTTTGGGACGGTCTTTGCTAGTCCTAGTGTTCAGGAGCTGGTGAGGAATGACTCTAATTGTGTTCCTGAAAGATACTTTCAAGAACCCAAGTACAGGGCAGTCGACTCTCGGATCTACCATGATTCCACTGGGATTCCAGTCATAAACATGTCGCTTCTTGCTCGAGGTGACGTGGATGAACTCCAAAAACTAGACTTCGCTTGCAAGGACTGGGGTATTCAGTCATATACGCCTAAACCGTCACTGGTTTTCTGTCCAAAAGAACTTCTTTCTGCTTCAATTTTAGCATCACACCAATTTCTTGATTAAAAACAAAAATTATTGGCCCCATGAAAGACACGCTCCTCTTAGTTTGGTGCTTTTCTCGCATAGAATATTTTACAGAAAGAACTTATATTCAACTCCCTGGATTGAACTTCTTGAGCAAAAGATGTATAATTAATTAAAATAGAGTAGAAGACACATCTCATGGTGGTTAGACATGGATTTTCAATGGAGGAGGTGTCTCTTATTCAATCAAATTGTGCTGAATGCACTCTTAGTTCTCCCCTTTTTGCAGCTGATACTGCAGAAACTACAGATCTAATGCTGCATATTATTGCGTGCAGATAACACGTCATAGAGTTGCAGAGGAGGTAATGAGTAATATGAAGACGGCTGTTGCAACATTTTTCGATCTTCCCCTGGAAGAGAAGAGGAAGTATGCAATGGCAGAGAATGATTCACATGAATGTGGACAAGGCTACGCCGTCTCTGAGGAGCAAAAACTTGACTGGTGTGACTCGGCATTCTTGATAGCGTACCCAGATAAGCACAAGAGTTCCAACCTCTAACTGTACCAGGTTTCAAGCATGTGATCACCTACCTTTTTATCATGACACCAGAAAGGGCACAATCTGCTTCACAAGCAATCAAATATACTATTCAAGATTGATTTATGATCGTATTTTAATGAGAAGAGATAATCTTTCTGCAAATATTTCCAGTTTCTTTGACTTTTCCTTTCTCCTGATTCTCCATAGAAATTCAATTGAGAAGTACTTGACAGAGATAAACAAGTTGGCTGAAGAAGTCTTTGCCCATTTGTCATTGCTGTTGGGGTTAGAGAGAGAGAGAGAGAGAGAGAGAGAGTGAGTCTCCAAAAGATGCACGGAGAGATCAGACTAGGAACAAGAATGAATTACTACCCAAGTTGCTCCCGGCCCGATCTTGTTGTTGGTGTTAGTCCCCACTCTGATGGCAGTTCCTTAAGTTTCCTGCTTCAAGATGGCGAGATAACTAGCCTCCAGATTAAGTACCACGGAAGATAGGTCCCCGTGAAACCGATTCCAATGCATTAGTTGTAAATATTGGTGATGTTGTGGAGGTAAGTAAATTTCAAAGTTCATTGACCTCCTGTCCATTTTCGGATGCTTATTCTTGTTATTTAGTACATTTAGCCAAGTGCGCTGCATGGTGTTTGAAACCAGCCCAACCGGTAATTGATCAGACCAATCCTGGAATCCTCCTGTTCAATTGCTTCATGTTGAACTTCTGTAGCAAATACCCGACTAGTTTCTCTAGTTGGGGATTACAAACATCCTTGTGACCACCTCAAATTGAAATGGAAATGATGTCGAAAGCATGGCCCAACAGACCATTATCGACCCTTCACTGAAAAATATGAAGGCTTTTGTCGAGTGCCTGTAAATTTGGATTCAGACATGCTCTATCTCGCATTACTCCAGATGGATATCAATTCTGGAGTATATTAACCTGAATAAATGGGAATGAGACTTCCTCGTCCAAGACACTAATGGTACGTTTAGTGACATTTCTACTTCTAAAAATAATTTCTTTTGAGAAATAGTTCATTTCTATTTTTATTCCCTGAAACAATTTTTGAGTAAAATAATGCTTTTGGTAACTACAAAAAAAATTTATTCTCAGAATAGAAAAGGAATAAAAATGTATTTGATACCGACAAAAAAAAATTATTTCTTTATTTTTCGATGGCAGCGGTGAGGGGCGGGCGGTCAAAGGTTGCTAGTTGCTGACCATTGTTGGTTGCTGACCGTCGTTGGTTGCTAGTCGCCAATCGCCAATTGCCGATCACTGCCCACCACTCCTATCGGTAGTCACTGCCAGCCACTGTTGGATGTTGATCATCGCTGGCGGACGCTAGACGACACCATCGTCGGACACCGATCACCTGGTCGTCGAATGAAGGGCTGTAGGATGCCAATTGCTTGTCGCAGGTCGCCAAGCGCTAGGCGCCAGACATTGAATGCCAAGTTATCATCACCGGCCACAGGTCGCCAGACGTTGATCGCAGGTCGTCAGACGTTGGATGCCAAGCCGCCGGTCATCAAGCAAAGGGCGGCGATCGGCTGCCACCCGACAGCCTCCAATGGTCGAAGGTCGACGACGGCCAGCAATCGATGGTGATCCATGATCGAAGGTCGGTAGTAGCCAACGATCGATGGCAATCCACAGTTGGCGATTGATGGTCGGTGGTGGTTGGCGGCCAACAGTCGATCATGAGTAATAACCCAAGAAATAATTTCTAGAAATTGTTCTAAAAAACAAGACACTAGTTTTTTTACCTTTTCATTTTTACTCCAAATCTATTTCCAGGAACAACTTTATATTTTGGGAAATAGAAAAATCAATTGACATTACCAAAAAGATTTCTATTATTTTTCTATTCAGGAGAACAAAAGAATAAAAAAATAGAGAAATAGAAGTGTTGCCAGATGGAAGCCTAAATGTGCTTAATCTCTATTAAGCCAAAAAAATTAAACATCCAGGAACTTTTAAAGACAAGTTCTGAATTGTAATTTTTTCCATGACAAGTTCCGAAGTTAAAACGGTTACTTTCGAAAATCATGTAACCTTTCAAATATTCAAAAAGTAGAAATCTTACATGTTCTACTCCTACTAATAGGTTTTCGTGCCAGCTTCAGGTTCCGCAAGTTTCTAGAGTCATTACCCAAGTGAAAGATCGATTTCTAATGCACGGTCCAATAACATTCCCGCACGTTCAATGCAACTCGGATGTATCCTGTGGACTTGGATTTCCACCAGATAATTTCTGGCCAAAAAAGGAATGATAATGCAAACAATTGGTGTGAAATATTCTTCTTCCGTGAAGCTCCCATACCGTCCGTTTTCAATCAAGAATACAAATTAGAATTTCAGACTTCCTCGAATTTGCTTTACTCTTACCGGATGCATTTCAACTAAAACTTCATGGCTCGTTCCTTATTATGTTGGCTGACCAACCACAACGGACGGCCAACTGTTTCCTTCAATTCTTACACCTTCACAAAAGCAGACTGCAGATCCATGTAAATTATACACAGAGACAAGGAACAAGTCTACACGTGAAATGTTTGCTCCTGGTCACCTTGAAGAATCATTCAGAGCCAGAAGTGGACAAAAAAGCTAGACTGGAAAATGACTTTGCTCAAAAACGAGAAGGAAAAGGATGGAGAAACGACATGCAACTTGTTTTGGTGATTTATTAGGACATCCATTGCCCATGCCAAGATATGGCATCATCTAAGGCCACACCAGGAGGGAAAAGAAAATGCCCTAATGGAATTTTCACAGGGAATCCTAGCTTTATCTGTATGGACTCAGAATGGCACATGGACTCTTCCTGGTAGACAAAGAAAAACCACGCTTGGCTTCATTAACTCCCTCGAGCATATAAACAAAAACTATGGAACGTTTTTGGGACTGCAAATAATTATAACTTGGCAATAATTGCAATAAGACCTTTCTAAAGGTTTTCATCTTGATGGAGAAAAGGAAGACCAATAAAGCTCCACTAATGAACAATGAACTTGAGGAAATCTCAACTCTGCATTACAATTCCAACTAATTAATATGATATGCTAATCCGAGTTATCTTCGCCCATATTCATCCGATATACATAAATCTTTCCCACCTATCAGTAAAAATGTAATGTACAGCTCACTACCACTAAAAAGTTCAAATCTAGCATCAGTACATATACAGGTGGTGACAACTTAGACCTTGGTACGCTGCTCTGCTTAGCTTCCCCGAAGATATTTCCAGCAGCGTCTTTATTGTTTCCTTCCTCCTTACCTCTGCTTCCTCCTTTTCTTTTTTTATGCCACTGATGGCATACTTCACTAAATCAGTATAAACGGTGCTTGTTGCGGCGAATCCCTTGTGTTAAATTCACAAATCCCCTCCTAACATTGATCCAGTTTAGGCAACCTGGGAAAGGAAGATAAGAGGTGAAATCCCGTTCATAAAGTATGTTGGTTCCGTTTTTTATTCTTCCTATTTAAGTTATCCAATAAATTAATCTCCTTCTTCACTTCCTTCTTCACTTCAGAAGCATTGTCCTCAACATAATCATCTTCCCTCTTCACTTCAGAAGCATTGTCCTCAACATTATCATCTTCTCCATCCTTCCATCTATTCAAGATTTCATTATCATTGAAACCTGTTTGAGTCATCACAAAAGTCAGACTAAGCACAAAACTTTACTGAGCTTTGATCAAAGGAAATAGATGTACCTGTATCCAAGTCTTCAGTCTCACCAGTTGCAGCTCCTAAAAGAGATGAGCTTGCTGAAGGAGGATCAAGCGCTATCCAATCTGAACTCGAATATTCCTCCAAACTCGAATCTTTACCGACAATCCAGTCCTCTACAAGATTTTGTCTCTCAAAAGAAATGGGGTCCATGAGACCTCCTCCCACATTGCCGCTGTATGAGAATTAAGAGCTAGTCAGTAAGAGTAGATAACCTATTTCTTTTCATTTTTTCGTTTAAATTGAGCTGTTTTCAACTTACGATTTTCTCAGCTGCAAGTTGTAGTGGACATAGACCAGGTCACTGAGTCGTTGATGCTCTAAGCAATTCCTCGATTCATGGATTTGGTCAAGAGAGATAAGGTTCCGTTGACTTCCAATTGCACAGCAAGTCTGGCTTAGAATTCGGATTGCTAATCGCATCAAATTTGGGCAACCTTTTCCATATGTCGACCACCATTCAGCTAGGGAAGGACAAGGCAAATTCTTAGGAATACAAACGCCTGATAGTGAATTCGTGAAAACATTCAAAGTTGCATCCATTACGAACAAAAGCCTCCTAGAGACCTGCAGGGATGGCTGAGAGAACTGAACCATGGTTGCTTTATATGGATTGATTCGATTAGCATTAACCAGCCATCCGCACAAACAAATTTATCACAAATTTATCTTGAATAAACTTTCATTTTTTTTCATTAATATCTTGCCTCATGATAGCAAAGTGAGGTGTCTTCATCTTTAAGCCCCCCACACCCCAAAACAACATGCCCACTGAGAAAAATAAATTCAGAAAAAAGTGGCTACAACAACAAGTTGTTAAAGAACTCTCACCAGGAAGTATACGTTCTCTAGCTCTAATTGCCATCTTCCTTCCCAAATCTCCAGCAGCACTTTCGTACAGATTTCTCTCTTTCATAATTTTATCTTGAACTTTTGTATCAGTAACCAATCTCTCTATACAATCGGAAATCCCTGAATTGATCTCACTGGGCATATCTCCCTCAATGCTATAGAAAAAATTGGGGTTTAGGTAGAATCCTGCTGCATGAAGCGGAAGACTCCAGTGGCGCTCCCACCGGCGATCTATTATGTTCCAGTATGCCACATAATCTTCCCTTTTCAGGAGTTCCTTCTTAATCGCTTCTTTTGCCTTGTACATTCCTGCAAAAACATATCCCATTGCAGGCCTCTTCCCACTGCTAACAATTTTAAAAAGCCGCACGAGTGAACTCGTTAAACGGGTAACAAGAATGCAAGAGGACCAGAATGATTCGTCATTTGCATAATCTAACAGTTCAATACCCTCCCGTTCCTTTGCATACGGGCAATCAACCCATTCCTGTGAAGTGACCATGGACAGCAAATTGGGTTTGAGATCAACCATCCTTTTCAATGTTGCAAAATTAGTAGCAGAACGACTTCCAGCAATATCTATTATATCTTTACCAAAGGTATACCTTCTCAAAAGATTCAGAACAACGGCATGGTTATATATAAACCTTGTGATAGAACGAGCTTGTTCAATAACAGGACTGATCTGTTTAAGATTCTCAAAATCTTTGAGTATCAAATCAATGCACTCAGCTGCACAAGGGCTCCAATAGAGAGTAGGGAAAATATCCATCAATATTTTCCCAGCAACCACGTATTGTTCTTCACCCTTTGTGATCACTTGCAATACATTTTTTACACCTACTTCTTCTACTACCTGCTTGAGCACTTCAACCACACCATCTGAGGAACGCACGAAATCAGTTGCATCAACAGATTTTAGGAACACTGTTCCCTCTGGTGAATAGACAAAAAAACTCAGAAATGTTCTGCCCATCTCTGTCTTCAATTGCTCAACCATCAACGAGCAGCCTGTTTTCCCCCAAGTTGCAGTGTGCTTAGTAGTATCATTCTTGACTTCGTCAAGTACACTCTTCAGAATAGGGCCTCTAAGGTCATTATATGTGGGTGGTAGTACATCTGGTCCACCAGAAGCAATTGCATCAAACATCGGTTGGAAATAAACCGAGTTCACCGCATCTAAAGATGCCCCAATATCATACAAGAATCGGCCTACTGCTGCATGAATTTGACTATTTACCCTTTTCGTGTTCAATGCTGTGGCACTAAGATTCACGCCTTCAGGAGTTGCAGGAATACTCTTTCCCCTGGCTCTCTTTCTCCTCACACCACTCTTGTTGACACTGCCTTCTCGGTTAATATACGAATTCAAATTCGGGTCGGCACTTTCATTGTGAGCCTCACCAAAGTCAAGTTCAGCAGCTCGCATGGGACTCAATGCCTTACCATTGGCATCACTTTGAACGGCAAACGTGTCATTCTCCTCATTAGAAGTTTGCGGATTAATATTCCAAATGACCTCATCAATCTTCTGTTTCCTCTGCCTTTCCGCAACGACCTCATCCAAACTCTGCTGCATTTGTTGCCGGACATCCGGCGGGGTTCGCATGCAAGTGGACGCGTTACCTTTGTGACCCGCAAGATGCTCCTTAATCCTATGAATCCCACCACCCTTAAATAGCTTGCTGCAATACAAACACTTGAGCTGGACCTTATCCCCGCTTTTGTACATTTGGCAATGCTTCCATGCCGGGTCGGTCTTTTGGCGCGTCAGCGCCAGCGGCACAGGGTCCAAACCGGAAGACATCTCCGGCTGTTCAAACGCTCGCGATGTCCATATTCTCTACTCCGTAGCTGTTCACGCGCAATGTCAAAAGCCTCTCTACAACGACCAGCAACAATGCAATCAAACGAGCGATTCAAGAATCCAATCTTTCATTAACCAAGAAATGTTGGAGAAGCAGAATTCCCTCGAAACAACAAGAACCCACGAACAAACATAGCATTGCATAAAAGATAACAAAATTTCCGGAGTAACTAAGCTTAGAGAGAGAGAGAGAGAGAGAGAGAGAGAGGGCGTACTCGTCGTCGGGCCCTCCGGCGGGCGGTGGCGAGAGAGAGTGGGAGCGAGCGGGCGAGGGGCGAAACCGAGTTAATTGCGGTCGATGGGGAATATGTAAACCGTGAGCGAGTGACCTGACGGACCGGTTAGGGCACCTGTCAGCCGGTTATCTTCATCGGCCTCTCCATTTTTAGTCAGGTCAATTCCAAAAAACACCTCAAACTTTAGGTTCGGTCATAAATATACCCTGAATTTTTTTTTGCCTAAAAAGAAAACCCCAAGCTTTAGGTTCAATCCCAAATCTCTCCTGAACTTTTATTTGTCTCAGAAAAAACTCCAAAACTTTAGGTTTAGTCCCAAATCTGCCCCAAACTTTTCTTTCGTCTCAGAAAAAACCCCAAACTCTTAGTCTATTCTCAAATCTATCCCAATTTTTTTTGTTAAAAAGAAAATCATCAAATTTTACTCTAATTCTAAATTTGCTCTCATTAGCCTCTGTCCAAAAGCCGTATTAGTAATCCCTAATTTTTTATGTCCTAAAATGGTTTTATTTTAAAAATAATTTTCTATGACATCTTGTTTATGTGTATTTATTATCTATGTGGAAATGCCATGTTAATTTGGGACTAGACCATGGGGTCTATTTGAGAACAAATTAAAAATTGGTAATTTTTTTAGTACAAATGGAGGGTAAAATCCCAAATTAGTATGCCCGTTAATTGCGGCGTGTTATTTAATTTATAAATTTGACAGTAAAATTTAATGGAAAATAATATATAGTAATTTGTTTTGGTGGTCAAAAAAAAATTTGGGTAAATTTGTCATATGTGTACCAATTTGAGATTTTTTTTAGACAAAACAAAATTCATGGTAGATTTGGGACTAAAATTCAAGTTTAGGGTTTTTTTTGAGACAAAAGAAAAGTTGTTTCTTTATTTCTCAATGGCAGGGGTGAGGGGCGGGCGGTCAAAGGTCGCTGGTTGCTGACCATCGCTGGTTGCTGACCGTCACTGGTTGCTAGTCGCCAATCACCAATTGTCGATCACCGCCCACCGCTCTTATCAGTAGTCACCGCCAACCATTGTTGGATGCTGATCATCCCTGGCGGACGCTAGATGACACCACCGTTAGACACTGATCACCCGGTCGCCGAACGAAGGGCCGCAGGATGCCGATTGCTTGCCACAAGTTGCCGAGCGCTAGGCGCCAAACATCGAATGCCGAGTTATCGTCACCGGCCACAGGTCGCCAGACGTTGACCGCAGATCGTTAGACATTGAATGCCAAGCCGGCAGTCATCGAGCAAAGGGCGGCGATCAGTTGCCACTCTACAGCCTCCAATGGTCGAAGGTTGATGGCGGCCGGCAATTGGTGGTGATCCACGATCAAAGATCGGCGGCAGCCAACGATCGATGGCAATCCACAGTTGGTGATTGATGGTCGGTGGTGGTTGGCGGCCAACAGTCGATCATGAGTAATAACCTAAGAAATAATTTCTAGAAATTGTTCTAAAAAACAAAAAACTAGTTTTTTTACCTTTTCATTTTTACTCCAAATCTATTTCCGGGAACAACTTTATATTCCGGGAAACAGAAAAATCAATTGACATTACCAAAAAGATTTCTATTATTTTTCTATTTAGGAGAACAAAAGAATAAAAAAATAGAGAAATAGAAGTGTTGCCAGATGGAAGCCTAAATGTGCTTAATCTTTATTAAGCCAAAAAAATTAAACATCCAGGAACTTTTAAAGACAAGTTCTGAATTGTAATTTTTTCCATGACAAGTTCCGAAGTTAAAATGGTTACTTTCGAAAATCATGTAACCTTTCAAATATTCAAAAAGTAGAAATCTTACATGTTCTACTCCTACTAATAGGTTTTCGTGCCAGCTTCAGGTTCCGCAAGTTTCTACAGTCATCTGAATTTCCAATTTGTCTTGTTTCCAAAAGACGAACTCCCTCGTTGATTTTACAGAGCTGGAGCAATGGTATGTACAAGAGCATAGAGCACGGAGCCATCACCAGTGTGAAGAAATCAAGAATTTCAATCGCAACATTTGCCCTACCAGAGGATGCAACCATAATTGGTCCTGTACCAAGAGGAGTCGCTTCTTTCCAGCCCAAGATGTACAAGAATATTAAGTTCGTCGATTACATCAGATAATGCTCTTTCGAGAAAAATGGATGGGAAGGCAAACGTGGAGTCTCTGAAGGCCTAAACTACTGGATCATGGCTGAACACCATGATTCATAACTGGCAAATGATTCACATGCATGGCACGAATTGCCAAAACCATGCGTTACACACTTGCCGTAATTTATGGAACTAATGTGAGAATATTTGATTTTCCTATATTATTTGTCTAATGGAGGTTTTAGATCTACTTTTTATCAAAAGGACTACATGTCCACTTGATGACATTGCCAAGCTTTGTGCCCCACCCCAATGAAGCAACAAGCAACATACCTTGCTACAGATCCACGTGCACCGACCACATGGAAAGTGCAGATCACATTACTTGCTCCCCTAGGTCATATGATAGTGTAGAGTTTATTCTGAACTGATTTGCAGAAGCCGGTTCGGTTTTGATGAACTAAGGTTAAAATCGAAGCAAGCAAAGAACCAGACATCATAGTACTCCACTTAATACTCTCACAGAAAGCTGCCGGGTATGCCAAATATGATAAGGAACTTCCAGAATGCTCAGAAAAGGACTTAAGAAGATAATTGCAATCATCGAAACAAAATTATTCCACAAGCAATACCTCAGAGGTAAAATAAGCATATAGTTAATTCTAGAGACAAAAACCCCATGATGTATAAAAGTAGTTCCATTGAAAGGAAATATTGAAATCCCATACACAAGAAAATTTTTGTCGACTCTGCTAGACAGAGGCTCTCTGCGCTTGGAAACATTTGTACATCCATCAGATATACACTACTCTTCCCTTTATACACTCTAGAAAGAAACTTGTACAGTAACTTTACCTCCTCGTCAGATGCGATGCACTCGCTACCTCAGCCATAGCTCATCATTACTTCTAGTATATCCTCCAAACTAAAATGTTTTACATCTATAAGTACAAAACCAACAAATTTTTATTTTAGCAAGCTACTGTCTATTTGAATACATAGACAGAGCTACCATTAAGAGTAAAGTTCGAAAAGAGAGAGGTTACTCTATCCTCAGTTAGCTGTACAGCTTTCCTACACTATGCTAAGCCGGGTGTGGATTCTGAATGCTAATCCTCCTTTCTGCAAAAGATCAAGAAACAAGGTTACTGCTGCAATTTTAAGAGTTCCCAACGAAATATATATATTAAAAGGTTTATGAATCAATCATGGAAACGCTTGGACCTCAAATGCGCTAAAGCAACTTTCCCTATACTCCCAAGTATCATATCAAAAGATTAATGCTCACACTGAAATAACAGAACTTGCATTAAGTAGGACCCACAGTTTATGGGGTCAACAACAATGACGCCTCGTTGATTACATGTGGCAAGAATAATCGAAAATCTTAACTGAGGTAGTGGAGCTAGAAAATAAGATAGAATTCACATCGGAGATTGTACCAAATGAGACAAGTACATCTCAAGCAAAACAAAGAAACAATTACCTCCAGCCGCGACCAGTTTCTCTACACGCGCAACTATGTGCTTCCCGTAAGTATACTTTTTCAGAGCATTCAAATGTACTTTTATTCGATTAAGGATTAGTTCCAGTTGCTGGTCATCACAAGTTTCCAGCACTTTTTGTACAACGTAGTTTGCAAACTGATCTTTCATCATCACCTAAATTCAACAAAAAGAAACCATAAAAGAGAATGTTTACAGCACTGTCAAAAACCATTAAGAAATGCATTTCAAATAACATAGTTTATTGTAGACATAGATGGCTACGACATACTTAAAACGTAATTATCATTCATCAAGTCTATCAAATGTCGCTAACATAACTAGGCTGATGTTAGCATTAGCCAGAGAAAAAAGCCAATAGCCAAGACAAAGGCGATTGCCAATAAACCCCAACTACCCCAAAGGAAAAACCTTCTATACTCTATTTCTCTCTTTATGAACAGAATAATTCCAGATGAACTCAACACTGGGCTGATTTTCGATATGTCAATGCAGCAAAGTAAAAACATTTTCAAGTCATTCTGATTTGACAACAGCAAACAAAGACCAACATCAATTACCAGCCTTTTTGGGCCAAAATATTGGTATCATCAAGAAAGGAATCACAGTCTATTAAGTGCATTGTCAGATGAGCATCATTCCCTATCCCGACTTGACCTATAGATTATGCAGATGGTGCAGTGCACATCAGCATGAACAAACCTGAAGAGGCTCATTCTCATCAGTTGAGCCAAGCATCTCATTCACCAGGAGCTGGCGCTCTGTGGGAGTTCCAAAAGCCAGACATTTTTCTATGACATTGGAGGCAAACTTTTGTTGACTCATTTGAACTATCTGCCCAGTCAGCTTCTTTATTATGGCAGAACGCTCATGTGACTTTCCATGCTCTAGAACATGCTGCAATATACAAGGCATCGAGCACAATTAAAAAAAAATTTAAGGAACAAAATAATAGTTTAGACATGCATGCAAAGAACAAAATTAAAGTCTACAATCCACATGAGGAAGCAAGTGCAAGGCTCTCTATGTGGGGACTCCAGTCACCTCAGATTATTTAAGTCCGAGATATGTAAGAGAGAAGCATATTGGGTATTCAACTGGATCTATAATATGCTAAATAATTAATAGGGAAATAAATCATGTAAAGAAGAGTTCCGCAAGGCTACGTAGATCACGAACTAGAATAAATGTAAACAGAACTCCCTAAACTAACATAGATTTTACATCAAAATAACCAGTATTAAGTCACTAACAAATTTTGTCCTTTCATCTCGCATGCCTATAAAGTGAAGGGGGGAAAATACTTTTGATGATTAAATCAATTTGCTGAAATGGACAGCTTCAAGAGATGATCTTCAAAGACATATCACATATTACTCATTTCAAAGACACGTTTATCTTTCCAACAGCTCATGCCAGAGTGGAAAATGTTATGCGAAAGACAAAGATGAATAAATAACTCCCTCGTATATATTATAGTTTGTGTAGTTACTCCTCTAAGAAACATAATTTCATCCATGAAGCAAAAGGCACTAGCTTTAACACTGAAAGAAGTACGCTTTGCTTTTGGAATAGGTCACAGTTAAAGTTTAGAGACTAAAGATGACTGGGTTTCCCAGCCAAAAACAAATAATCTATGCTAAAGAGGTAATCAAAAACACACGAAGCAAACCTGCACAACATAATTCCCATACTGATCTTGTGCCAGCATGCAAACTGATTGCAAAATCTCATCCATCATCATGCATTGAGTTGTTGAATCGTGGCAATGCTCTAGAACTCTCTGTCACATTTACATAAATTGTGAGAACAAAAGCTCTTATTTACTTTTGATTGGTCAAGGATTTGTAAACATAGACATTCGCATGCCATATAAGTGAATTTATTCAGACCTGAATGACACGACAACCATAAGGATGAGTGGACAGTGTTACAACTTGATCATAGAAGGTGGAGACAATGAAATGAATAGCATCCTCAGGAATACATTCAATACACTTCTGGATGACATGATTCCCATTCTGATCACGGACGCAGCGCATAACCTGACCGTCAAGCTCCATTACCATCTTAGTCTGCTGGTCCAGTTCAACTACCTCGATAGCCTGAACACTCAAAACAGTTTTAGACCAACCATTTGCATTTGAAATCACTTGAGGTGCATGACATCAATATTCTAAGATGCCAAAAGATTAAACAAGTCCATTCTTTGTGTTTTATCAGTGAGAGAAGCTGTGAAAGAGGTGCCAAGTGGCACGAATAATCAATTCTTTAGAAAGCCACCATTTGAGTCTTTGCGATGTTAGATCGTAACAGATCAATCAAAGATAACAAAGAAGTGGCAATAAAATATACGCTGATGGGATCAGATATAGAGATGCAGTGACCCAAAGAAGAAGTTACTTTGAGAGAAATAATAGGTATAAAGTAATCGTTTCACCTTCTGGATGACTCGACAGCCATACATTTGTAAGCTTAGAGTCAGCACATGTCCATCAAGCTGATCAGCCAGTTCTCTTATTTGTGATGCACTTCCATGCTCAAAGAACTGAACATGTTATTGACAGCATATTGATTAGAATCCACATATCATCCAATCTGAGTAACAACTATCTTCCAATACTACCTTTTGAATGACATAATTCCCAAAGACATCAGTCATCAATGACAGAGCTCGTGGCATAATCTCATGGAACACCATGTCTTTCTCTGCTGTCGATGCAGTCTCAAGCTTCTGTTGAATGAATCGGCTCCCATACTGATCAGCACTGTCACAAAGGCACCAAGACAAGGTGTAAAAACATATTCTGAAACCATTAGAGTTAAGAGAAAAGGAAGTGCTAGCATCAACTTATACCTGAACTCAACAACATGACCAGAAATTTCAGAAAGTTCAAAACATCTGGCTTTGTTACCCTTGAACTCATCAAGCAAAGATGATGAGAAGCTCTCATCCAAATTACTACCAGCTTCTGAGTGCCACGCTCCCATGACTCCACCTAAGTTCCTAAGCCCAGAAGGAAAACGAACATTGCGCTCACCATGCCGGACTGGACTAACACATCCAAGAGGAGAACTTGGAAGGAGGGGACTCCCCAATTGGTTTCCAGGATAAGACATGCCCATACCACATGCAAGATTTCCATAGTAGCCGTGATTAAAACTCCCAGATTTCCCAATGTAAGGAATACCGTATTGAGATTTTTGTGACGATAGCAACAAATCAAGGTAAGCTTTCTGGAGTCCCATAAAATCCATATAGGAGTCGCCCATGCCTTCCCTATCCAACAAGGTGGGGTCACCAAGAGCAGCAAGCTGTGCTGCAGCATACTCGTTCGATCTTGAATACTGAAGATATGAGGGGCCCATCAGGGGGAACTGCAAACCATTACCGGTAGGGTGAGCTCCTGCCCTACTAAGATTTTGTAGTTCAGCTGCTGCAGCCATAGAATTTGGCCCCAAAGGCGATCCTCCCCCAAGTGCTCTTGGGTCCAAACCATTCATGCCCAAGGCTGATGCGGCGGCAACATTTTTGAACAAAGGCGGCATGTTACCACTCCCAAGCTGGCTTGCCATCATGGTTGGTGAAGAGGGATTCATGGCAAGCCCACTTAGGCCATAATTTGGATTAGTAGGACTAGACCTTTCCAAATCGTGATGATTAGACAGTGAGCTCCCTCGGCCATTAAGATTTTGAGCAGAATGTCCTTTCAAGAATGAGCTCGAAGCAGAAACAGCAGGCTTCAGAAACTCATTACTGATGAATGATTGTGGCTTATTTTGGTTTTCATCATGGAAGTTGTAAAAATTATTGTGATCACTAAGGTCATGTTGCATTTGCAACTGAGAGTGATTCTTATCATCTGTCATTACATTTGTCGAGAGATTCAAGCCAGACAGAGCAGCAACAAGATCTCCTGTTTCTCCCATATTAGGCGAGACTGAAGAACTCAACGAATTTTGGCCACTAACACTTCTTTTATCCATCGAATTAACCCTCCCAGCTCCAACAGGCGGAATTCGAGGAGTCGGAGCCCGATCAATAAGTTGAGGGTCAGGAGTGGCACTTCTAGACAAGGAGCCACCAACAGCAGAAGCATAACTATGAGAAGCACGCCCGCCAATACCATGGACAGTAGACATGGTGTTTTTATTTGCAGCGGACTGCAGCGAATCCATATGTTCCAATTCATGATGCATTTGAGGAAACTGGACTTCAGGAGCTTCAGTGCTTTCATCAAATGCATTTCGGCTGGCTGGACGAGAAGGATGGCGAGAGGCTGATGTTGCATAACTCATGTCATCCTGTGTATGAAATGTAAGGCTTAATATCCAAATATTGAATCAAAGATGAAGCAAGACACTAGACATAACTATTTTTCATCTTATGTCCAGTAAAAGGAGGTGGTATGAAAAGTAACAGGGACATTACATTAAATCAAAGATTTCATATCCATGCTGTGCAAAGTACAACCGTCCAATTATATAAACCTCATCGTGATAGGCACTAGTAGTTCATAGTGAGCTTTGCTACAACTTGCAATTTGTACACCATGCGGAAGAATCTAGAAGAATTGCTTTAGCGTAAAAGCATCAGCTTTTCTTAATCTGGACCCATAGCCTGCTGAAGCTACAGAGATATGTTCAATTTTGCTAAAGAGCAATTATGGTAGTCTCTCGTCTGTAACATACAACAAGTGCATCCTTTCAAGTAATAAGCATTGAGAAAATAAGATCAAACAGGCCAAAGCTTTTACACGGACCTCCAATCAGTGAGAATGATTTAGCTTTTAGAGGCAACAAATTAAGCGTGTGAGCTTCACTATTTCTAGAATCGCCAAGTAAAGCTTTCGTCACATCCGGCCAAACAAGATGCAGTAAATAACAAACTGCCTGGAAACAATGATATCTTCAATCTGAAGAAATATGCTACACACAGTGCTATAAGATCAACAGATCAGGCCATAATCTATCGCCTTTGCCAATGAAAAAGTGCGACGCACCAAATAACAAAGCAAATAGCAATAAAAATCTCAAAAATCAAAACTAAAAACCTGAGGAACAAAGAGAAGAACTAAGAATGAAACCTCCAGTCATTCATTTCACCTGAATGATCTCTGCAATGCTTTTTTGTCTACTGCCAAAACCCAACCCTGGCAAGCCAATCAACCCATCAACACCCCACTCACTCCTTTTAGCCTCCATCCCACCATTCTCTTCTCTCTCTCCAGCTCTAACACCGCCTCTACTCACTTTCCTCCTATCACCAATCCCTCCAACTGCTCCTCCTCCTCCCCCCACTCCTCCTCCTCCTCCTCCTCCTCCTCCTCCAACACCGCCACTCAATCTCTGTGCAGACCTCCAATCTTCCTTAGACAACAAAGGCGGCGGTAACCTCGGATTCAGATTAACATTAGAATAGTAGTAATTCACATAGGCAGGATCAGCTCTTAGTTCCTCTTCAGACGCAAACCCTTTCCCATCGCTCCTTTTGACATCAAACAATCCCCCGACCGCGGTCAGAGAGCCCTCCACAGTAGGCGGCGCAGACCCACTCCGATGGATATCGAGCTCTTCAGAGTAATCTGCTCTCTTGTTGAGCATCGATCGCATTGAAATATCAGGCATCATGTTGGGATAAGTATCGGTGATCATGGCATACAGCGGAGGGAAAAGAAAAAACGAGAAATTTACCAAAAAGAAGTAAACAAAATTTTGCAAAGATTGAAGCTTTGAGCTGAAAATCAGCTCAAGATTGTCAAGAATCAAATGGGCTTTGCCTTAAAGCTGAAAAGCAGCTGATTTCTTGATCAGAGAGACAGCACCCATAATCGTGAACTGAAGAAACAAACGTAAAAATCCGATTTTTCCGGCGATGGTATGTCCCCGAGTGAATTCTTTCGTGAACGAAAGATCAGGCCAACCCAACGAAAGCTTTGGACAGATGATGAGTTAAGCCATACCGAGAGAGAGAGAGAGCGCAGTGACGAAGTGGGCAGTGATAAGCATGAGTGGTGGAGAGACTAGAGCCGTCGGATGCGTGTGCGGACGGCCGAGATGGGTTGCAGTTGGATTTGTTGTTAGAAAGGGGAAAGAGAGGGCGGGGGCTCTAGGGTTTTTATTTCCTTACATTGAAATCCAGATTGCAGTTAGATTTATATGAATCTTTATTTCTATTTATGATGGGTAAAACAGCTTTTATTGGCTCCCTTCCATTTATAAGGATTAGGGCTGCGATTCTTGATTTGCCAGGGCAAAGAAAGGGACCGTGCAATTGCGTTTCTTTCAGGTAAATTTCACCTTCTTTTTTCTGAATCCTTTTAATTCGGCACTCGTTCTTCACGTGGGTTTCTTACCTTCGCATGTGCATCTTTCTTTTCTTTTTTTACCCTATTAAAAAATTAGGAGTTCTGAAATTTTTATTTCCTATGTTAGCTAATTTTCAATTGTCGCGCTTGATTTATCTATATGCATTTCTTAAGAAAATACCGTATGTATATTTGTGTATTTAGGTGCTAAAGGAATGCTCATGACAACCATGACTTTCATATACAAGTCCGGGATAGATTCAAATATTAGTATTGCACTTGATTTAAAAAATCTAAGACTATTGGCATCTTTGTGAATTCGGAGGTTATTTTCTATATCAAAATACAAGTTATAATACTAATCAATTCTCTTTCCTATTTCGGTTAATTTTATGAGATTCTCAAAAAGAACATATTCAGATTTGGGCAAGTTTTTAAACGTTTCGTTTAAATTTTGAGATGTAAAAGGCAGGAGTGTTACCACCGTATTAGGAAATAAAAATATATAACTTTAAATAATGAGTATGGGACATGTAGACACTAGCATATAAAAATAAAGAATGTAGTTAGGTAAACACACTTGTTGGAGGGACTACCGATTTTCTTTCATTTTTCCATTGATTTTATGAAAGAATTTTAATCACTTCAAGTTTTTTATGTCTTCATACTGTAATGGTGTTGAAAATGCTAACTCTAAGCATGCATCACTCACTAGGCAAGCCGTATTTATTGAAAAAGAATATTATAACGTGTATTCATCACTTATGATGATGCAAAATTCGATTAGTGACTACTGTTCGTTCTGCTTCGCAAACGTGTTTATCCATGCTTTATTATTTTACTTAGTTGTTTGAGAGTTATTTTATTTTGACCATCTCATATACTATTTTGAGATATGAATGGAATATTTACTTTCAACAAAAAAATATATATATTGAGATTTGACTAATTGACAAAATTATTGATTTCAAGAAACACAATTACTTTATCTATCGCCGTACCTTATTAGAGTGCATTGTCGAAACTCATTTGAATTATCTTTTCTCGACATCTTATTATTGAAGAATTAGAGACGGACCATAGTATTCAAATTGATTATCAATCAAAATCTATTTTTAAATTCTTTGCTTTACTTTATTTGTTTTTTTTTGTTTTTTTATTCGAATTATGTAATTACTATGCGCCAAATACTTTTATTTTCGTATTTTAGACAGTGCTTGTAATATTTTCCGGAAAAATTGGGAAAACTCAATTTTATGTGTCAAGAAATGAGAGAGAGAGAGAGAGAGAGAATATGCCGGTTCGTTGCATCGAGAACCGGGAAATCGCGAGATCGGACGCCCGGCAAGAGTTCAGGGGCTCACGCGCCCGAGGCGGCTCTGGCCAACGGCGATCGCACACGTGTCGGTAGACATGACGCGCCCTCGGTCTTTGGGGGCGGGTCCCACCCACGCTTTTTGACCGCGCGTCGGACAAGGATCTTTCTCTTTTTTCAACGGTATCGACGTCAAATGATAACACATATCCCCTCCCCCCTTGTATTTCCCCTAAAATGATGATGCCGCATATGTTGTCTTTTTTTTTTTCTCTTCTCTTCTTTTCCTTTTTATGATGTTTTCTTCTTCTTTTTAATGATTTTTTCGTACGCAGCAGCAGATGACGTGTTGATTTTTATTGCGGACAAAAACAAATTATTTAGCGAGCTTTAGCATTGCATTAAAGTGCACATGAGCCGACCAAGGATAGCGATTGCTTAGATAATGAACGCGACAATCCCAATAATGAAAAAATATTTCATTTTCATTCGACCTCGTATAATTTAATTAGTGCAAACAACGTGTGAATGAATATATACGACACTTTATGGACTTATAATGTGAAAAAATCAATTACGTATTAATTAAATCTCGAGTAGACGTGTCATCGACCTAATTTTGGGTTTGTGAAATTGCTAATGTTGGTGATGAAAGTGAAACTAGCATTTTTGCAATTAACTTGCTAAGGGGAAAAAGAAGAAGAATATGTCCATTATTTATACAAGAACGATGATATCCAATTGAACACGCGAAAAAAAAAATCATAGTCATACGATATTGAAATATTAAATTAATCATGCTATTATATCCAATGCACGGTAGTAATTCGAAAAATGTGTTCATAAACTTTAGACAAGCAACGAGCTGTTTAATTGGTTCCTCAGTTTTCTCTTTCTCTTGTAAATCCTTAGTCTATATTCATAATCAATCAATTCATTTAAAACTTCTCCGCAACTGATTGGATCACGAAATGATAAGATTTCTAACATTGACTAGATCAGCATGTCAGCAATTTCTAATTAAAATTGGTTGGAATGACTAAATTGGCAAATTATCAAAAAGTTTAGGACTAAATTAACACAATTAAAAAGTCAAATACTAAAAATGACACAATGAAAATGTTTATTATTAAATTGACACGAATGCAATAAATATATCAAAAAGATTTAAGATTGAATTGATATAAGTGCGATAATTTTATGAATATTTTTGGTAGTTTTACCTTATATGGCTCGTGCACGACTGCATGATGTGGCAGTAGAAACTATATGTAGATTCTGTGCCGACATTCCATGACACCGCATGTTAATAATCGGCAAAGACAGTAGTAATTTACCTTAAACGCAAACTACTTTTCGGAACATCTGGAGGACACATTAGAACCCCAGCTAGGGCAGATGGTACAAAGAGAGACCTATGCCAACCAATTTCTACCGCCCAAGATTGTCTTCGCTCGTGAGAGATTAGTCAAAAAGAAAAAAAACGTCTCCATTTAAAGACATTTATCTCCTACGGAAGTTGACTTGGCCTCATCGGAAAGAGTAAAACGTTTCTTAATCATTCTTTTTCTCTCGGTTAGGTCACCGAGACGCGGACCCCCTCCCAATCAACGAACGATCCAAAAAGACTCATTCTTTCTTAACATCGCCAAGGACATGGAAAATTGGAACTCGACGGGTTTACGATCCTTCGATCAAAATGCTCGATCATCTCGACCAATGCCCGGATGAACGGGTATCGGGTCGGCCCGTTTCAAAGACGCATCCGAAACGCGAAAAGGGTCGCGGCGTTTCCGCCCTAGTCCCGTCAAAGCGACTGGAAATTATTAATTAAGCGAAACCCGAAAGCTGTCTGGCCGAGCAGCAGCGAAAGCAGCAAAGCTAGGGGAGCAGCGTAATGAGACCCGATAAAGGAGCGGACCGCCCCTGTTTGTCTTTCGATACCACAGCCGAGGAAACCGGGAGGATCATATTTTATGTGCTGCTGCTGCTGCTCATTTCCCTTTTCATCAAAGCTTATTATAAGAAAACATTTAAAAAAAGATGCTTGCTTGTCTAATTAAAAAAAAGAATTAGTGGGGGAGGGGGGATTAGCTTTCATTATTGCGATTATGTCAGCTCGTTTCTCTCTCCATTGTAAGTGGTTTTTGATTAGGGTTTGGGGGAACCGTGGATAAGGATGATTTCAGGCAGCAGAGGCACGTGAAGGCCTCCTCGCTTGCTCCTGCGGGTCACGTGACATGTTCCACATCTAAATATAAAGAAATGGTCAAAGTTCATTCCTCTATGTATATATTTATATATATACACATTCGCAAAACAAGGTATCATGAGTTTTGAGATTTGTGATCCTATGTTGTTACCTGCGCAATAAATGTCGTTAGCATAAAAACAAATGAATCGGCCTACTATGCGACAATCCTATGTTCATGTGGTCCGTGTGCAAGAATTAATCTATACCTAACTTAGGGCCATAGAAACACAAAGATAAGTTAAATTTAATAATTAGAGTATGGAATCATACCAAGATTGTATCAAATAGAGACTTTGAGAATCACATGGGTGTGATGTGCTATTGAAGAAGGGGAGCCAATCTTAATTTTCACAAAGAAGGGGAGTTAATTTTAAGTTTTTTTTTTTTTTTTTTTTTTTTTTAAAATCTGTCACTCAAAATTCCCTTGAGAAGAAAGGATTCAAACCCTTGACCTGGGAAGGGTGGCCACTGAGGTTAGTTAGTTTTTAAGTTTTATGAATTGAGCTTTGCACATAGATAGAAGGTAAGTTGACTTTTTGTGGAGAGGCAAAAGAACGAACGGGAGGAAGCGAATTCCTCACCTTAACCCTGTTTTGGCAAATCCAGGCAGGCCACTCTCCGGAATCCACCGGTTTCCCTCGGCCGCCCTAGGAATGCCGGCTTATCGATGCATCCGATAATCTGTCGGGGGGTTCACATGGCTCGTGCAAGCAGCCTGCACCTTTATGGAAGCGTCTATTTTGCCGAACATCTCTCCGAGACAGCATCGGATTGTCGCGCCTTGATTTCACTTCCAAATTCGATTGGACCAGCTCACATCTTCCGATCGCTTCGGGCCGACGCAAAACCGAACCAGCGGCTGCGGAACCAAAAAGGGGAAAACCAGCAGCCGAAACACGGGTCCTTCGTTTTTTTTTTTCTGGACCGGGCTCTATAGTTCGTCGTATCTTGGGTCGGGGAATCCCATGTTTGGACCAGAAGCCCACCTCTCCAATCGATTCCAATCTCCCGCAGGAGCCGATTTTACAGCGAGACGAGGCTGTGTTGAAACTCTCCATCCCATGAAAGTAGCAGTTGGGTCTTTGCCCTGCTACTGCTTGCACGTCATCGAGCCTACGACTCGACGACCGTCGACCGTCATTGTCAGTCCAAGACCACGTCAAGATCTCGAGGAGCCAATGTTGAACTCGGTTTTCCCTTCGCTGGAATGTATGTAGACATGTTTTTCGCTCGATCAAGGAAGTCCGAATTGAGTTAGCACCCGCAACACTCGGTCGCGAGCAGAAACTGTGCCACGATGAAGTCTCCCGCTGGAGCGAAAGCTTACGTCGCGATCATTAGCTTTCTCTTGTTAGCGACGTAGACGCCCCTCTCCATACAGGAGCAGGATGATGTCCAGTGCCTCCAAGGCACCAATGAGGGCACTCGCAGGCCCTGGAGGGAGGCTAAGCTCCTGGAACTTCACCGCTGTTGCCGCCACCTACGCCACCGCCATCTGTGACTTTGACAGCGTGACATGCTGGGGGAGGCCAGGCAACTCCACGGGAGTGCCGAGTCTCCAACTCAGGAACCTTGAACTGAGCGGCCGGATCCTTGAGTCGCTTCAGCACTGCGAAAGGCTAGTCTCGCTGAGCCTTGACGGCAACAACATCTCCGGGACAATCCCACCCCCGTTCTGTGGCTGGTTGCCGTATTTGATCAGCCTCAGTCTCTCTGGCAACAACATCACTGGCTGCCTGCCGAGTGAGTTCGCCCACTGCACTTACTTGAACTTTCTTGATTTGTCGGACAGCAAGCTCTCGGGGATCATACTGCCAGAGCTCCCCGAGATGAAGTGACTAAGAGAGTTCTCTGTTGCCGGAAACGATCTTAATGGGAAGATTCCACTGTCGTTCGCTGGGTTCAACGCACGGGCTTTTCGGGGAACAGAGGGTTGTGCGGCGGACCTCTTGGCCGGTGTGGACGAGGGAAGAGAAAGATAGTGATTGTGGGGGCCGGCGTGTCCAGTGCCGTCGCGTTGTTGGTGGCTAGCTTCGGGCTCTTGTGTTGGTGCAAACGAAGAAAGACGCGTCTAGCCAGAAGCGGCACTGGTGACGGCAGAGGGATAAATGGGGTTGCTCAAAGATGATGAACCAGCTTTGCACATGCCGGCATCATATATGCGGTCATCCGGTCTTCCATGATACGTTAAGACCATCGACTTTAAAGATATCGTCAACGAGCGGACCAGATTATTGCCGCACGTCATTCTTAAATAACATAAATTCACTTGAGATATCTTACGTTCGAGGATGTGATTCCGGAGCATAGGATGGTCCTAGAGTTGGGCGTGCGAACGACGCAGTTTAGAATGCTTAAACTGGTTGAGTGTTATAAACTGGTTGAGAGTAACACGTGCATCTGCATGTAACTATAGGTGGTATACTTTAGGTGCTGTAATTTGCTGTAATTTATATAGCTGTTTCGCCGGTTTTGGTTCTCACAATGAAATATCTTTCACCGGACGGTACGTTTCAGTTTCATTAGAGGAAACTCAAGTTCTGTGCTAAATCCAAATAAAGGATATCAAATGCAAGTGTAAATGTTATTTCCAATCTGTATATTATAACCCCGACGACTACTATTAAAGATAACTCAATGACCCACAACCTCTGAAACAAACTATGCCGGAATCTAATTAACAACACGGTTTATTCAAAGCCCGTTGTGAATACTAAATATAACATGATAACTAATAATTTTTGAGAATAAGCTATGTCGGAATCTAATCAACAACATAGCCTACACTCAACTTATTGTAACTTAGAACTTCGGATTTAAATTATGCCGAAATTTAATCAACGACATAGTTTCTTTAGGGGTAATGCTAGAATTTAATCAATAGCAGTACTCTTGAATAGGAAAACACAACGACGACGTTGCGTTTGTGATACAACATTGAAATCTAATCAACACTATTGAATTGGAGGCAAATACATGTTGGAATTTAATCAATGACAGAGATCTGGAAACTATAGCCAATAACTACAGTTAAAGTGTGATAAAGTAAACATAAAGTGAAGGCAATTATTATGTTAGTCGGAGAGGCCTCTCTGTTGGATGGCCTGTGGAATTTATAGGGTCACCTGGTAACCGCCGTCTTTGAAAATTGCTCTTGATTTCTCTCACGCCCCTTGCTTCTTCCTTAACTGCCTTACACGTGTCTGATTGTTTTTTGACTTTTCAACGATGTTCGCACGACTTGTCTAGCAGGCAATAACTGCTCTTATAATTCTACCTACGCTCCTGTGCATCAACATTCCCGCTTAAATTTTAACATCAATTCTTGCTTTAATTCTTCACCTCCAATGGCATCCCCAAGTCTAGACACATGGCGGTCAACTAGACAACCATCGAACCTCACGTCTGCATTTGAAGGCCCATCGACACCCAGCCCGAAGGTCTTTCAAATCTTGGTCAATTCTCCACCAATATGACCTGGATTGTTGCTATTAATACCCTCATGACTAGCAAGTGACGGTATGGGTAATTTTGGATGTCAATAATATCGCATGATAGATATTGGTTTGGTAAAATCATCTGGACGAGAGTTTCAACTGGGCTATGTATCAACCAATGGCAACGTTGTATTATTCGGATCAGGTCAGGCCGCGATAAATCCAGGCTTGACCAGAAAAGAGTTTGCTCACGAGTCCAATTTGTCCAATTTGTCCCCTTGGATTGGTTGGCTAGAAGTTCAAAGATGAATATCATTAGTTGCGACCGGAACATATGAGCCACTGCATATGATCCGACAGATCATATGCATCACCCAACTGCTGTGGCCGCAAAGCAAGAATTGTGTCATTCGAACGATGTTAAGTTGTTGGGCCGCTATTGGTTATTCTTTGTTTGCTCGGGACTCGATCTTCCGTGATTCTCAATACTGGCAACAGTAAGTATGTCCGTCTTTTTATCTCGACCTTGTTCGAATCATCGTCGCCTGCTTCCTCGAGACTATCTTAAAAGCATAGGAGAGGATTATTGACTTAGTATAAATGACGATTAGATGTGCGCTAAAGGAATCCTTCTCGCTCCATTAACCATCAAGATGGCTTAGAGTAATGTTGAGCTTAAACATTCATGACATGGACGTAAAATAAGTACATCGAGACTTTTCCCGTCAGTGTACGTATTCATGTGCTCAGCAAGGTTGATGCCGCAGCTGAAGAGTTAGTCTTGCTCGGAGCAAGAAGGACCTCGCGCTATCACTATTTTACATTCCTAGCTCATTTCAAACCAAACATCACCTAAAGTTGGAGAGTAAAGCGGCCATTGTCTTAGTCCGAAGTGAATAAGACCGAAGCCGAGATTGATCTGCCCCAAGGGATGCCTCAGCACTTAAGAGGGGTTCACCAATAAATCTAATTGGCGAACAATTTTCTGACCTACCATGAAATTTATGTCCACCGAGCTTCCTATGACAGCCCAATCAAGTTATGGGTTTGATTACAATTGATATTCTTTTTCTAACCAACCAAACACGTGTCGCCGGTAAGTCATGTAAGAGATTTGCTTAATTAAGCCTTTTTGTGGTTTATGAATCTTCTTAATGTGCACGATGCATGATTAGCCATTGGAATGTCTATAGGGAAAATGACCAAAAAAGTCATAAATCTATTACAATTGTGCCAATTCAATCCTAAATATTTTACAATTGTGTTAATTTAATCCATCCAGTCAAATTTGGTCGCCCAACACCGACGTCAATATTTTAATTATTTTTTTATTATTAACTTTTATGTTTTTTCCTTTTTCTTTTTTGTCTCCTTCCTCCCTCGCCCTCCCCCTCGCCTTGTGGTGACAGTGGCCGGCTAGCTCCAACAAGGCTTACCAGCCATTGCGCAAGGGCCGTGAAGCCCTTGCTAGCAGTCGATGAGGGTCGCAGCCCTCGTTAGATTGCCCACCCTCGTTGGTGGCCTCGCCTAGAGTAGAGTGAGGTTTAAGGGCCACGGCGAGGCGGCTTTGCAAATCTAGGCAAGGCTAGCCTCACCATGGCTTGGTTGCGAGTGAAGGCGGCCTCGCCTGCAACGGGTGAGGTAATGGCAACCTTTGCCTAGGCCCGCCATGGCCTCACCAGCCACGGACGAGGCTGGCCTCGTCTAGATCTGGCGCAAAGCCGCCTTACCACTAGGGGTGTCAAGAACTGAACCAAAAATCGAACTGAAATAGAAAACCGAATCAAACTGACCGAAATTTTGTGCATTTTTTGTTTGATTCGATTTCAGTTTGGTTAACAGAAAAAATAACCATTAACTTTTCGGTTCGGTTCGGTTAATCGAACCAAATTGGAATTCTTAATTAAAAGTGAACAAATCTCTCTTTATCATAATCTCTTTTTTATTTAGTATCAATAAGTAAAGCAAAAATAGAAAAATCAAAAAACCGTCTTGAACCGAACCGCATTTTCGATTCGGTTCGTATTCAATTCGAAACGATTTTGGTTCGGTTTTTCAAAAAAACCGAATTGAATCGAACCATTTACACCCTTACTTACCACAGCCCCTAAGCCTTCCTCAGGTTCAGGCGAGGCCACTAATGAGGGTGGGCAGTCTGACGAGAGTTGCGACTCTCATTGGCCACGAGTGAGATTGCCTTTGCTTGCAGTAAGGCCATGGCGAGGTTAGCTTCGCCCAACCTCATCCAGGTTTGGGCGAAACTGCCTCACTGCGACCCCTAGGTTTAGGCAAGGCTGCCAGTGAGGGCTTTGCGGCCCTCACCCCATGGCCGATGAGCCTCGTTGAAGTTGGGCAGCCACTGTCGCGAGGGAGAAATCAAGGGAGGAAGGAGACAAAAAAAACGAAGGAAAAATAAAAATAAAAATATAGAAAAATAAAAATATATTATTAAAATATTGTTGCTAGCCGGTCAAATTTGGCCAAATGGACTAAATTGGTACAATTGCAAAAGGTTTAGGACTGAATTAGCACAATTACAATAGATTTATGACTTTTTTGGTAATTTTCTCATGTCTGTAGAGATCTGTCTTCTCTGTTATTTCTATTTTTTTTTAGCAAAATAAGGGATGTCTAAAAAATCCTACTAGTTTGCGCATCAAAGAAATTTGTAAACTTTTATGCAAGAGGAAGATGCAATATCTCAATCTTAATGTGTAATCTCCACCTCATTTGGATGCATTTGTTTCGCTTTCTCACAATTGATCGGAAGAAATGCGTATAGATCATGAATAGACACATGTATCGAAAGTTCGACCCGGCTCATATATTATGGAAGAATGAAGCAGAAGGAACCCTGCCCCTCGTGCTAAGCTCAAAAGGAGGAAGATGGTTCAGCCTAGTTTCATCCCAAAAGCCATCAGCTCATCTCAATGCATGTCGCAGGCACCCCTAAGCCCACTAAGAAAAATAATCACAACGTCCAAAGTACGGCACTTGCACTTAAGGAGGGATTTTTCCAAGAAATTGAATTAATCATCACGAAAAGAATGGAACTAATTGAACTCCTGTCAGATAAAGCAGCATGCGACGGCGGTGCATCGTATCAAGAACAGTTGCAATACATGGCCATAACAATGCCTTGCAATTCCCTCGTCGAGTCTTTGCCCTCTCCTTGGAGTTGAAAGTAACGTTCACTGTCACAACAAATATAAAAACACGAACGTACTTCAACCCTTCAAAACCCTCTTTCACCTCTTGCTCAACTCAAACACAACCACCTCCCGCCATATTTCAACATTTAAGTACGATGACCGACATGAACCCCCCCAAAAAAAAGAAAAAAGAAAAAGAAGTACGACGAACAAATGCTTTCGATAGCTTCCATGGCTAAAAAGTTTCGCGATTACCAGAAGCCACCTATACCATAAATAAACGAACGAACAAAGTGGACATGAACTCTTCAACCAACCTTAACGATACCAGACCGTCCCTTAAAGCAACAGAAGCTGGACCACTATCCATCGAACTCAACCCCCACCAGAGCAGGTGAAGTACTATGATAATAAACAAATACATCCGACGTGAATGAAGACAGAACTGCATTCGACATGGGAAAATTACTGAAAGATGAGGGAGTAGAAAGCTACCTGGATCTAGAATTTGGACCTTAGAAAACCGATTGACATTAAACTTCGGCAAGTTGCTCGATGATCGACTTGGGACTATGAACGATGACTGAAAGCAGGAACGATGATGGGGCTCCCTCTCTGCTCTGCTATCTAGAAGAGAAACGCGAGGCAGCAGCGGAGGAGTATATTTGGAGACATGGGATGAGATGGAAAAAGCCCTAGGTTGCATTAGATAGATGGGGAAAACGATTTCCATTTGTCCTTGACCACTCGATTTTCCATATCCCAAACACAAGAAATTTTGAAAAACATTTTAATAAAACACAAACACAGCCTTTTTTATAGTCTATAGTCGAGCAACTATGATACTATTGACCTATTGGCACTAATAAAACAAGCTAAAGACTTGTTTCAATGAATTTTCAAGCAAATCATGGCAAATGGAGCTCGATCGAACTCGGCTACGAGAGGATGCGATCCAAACCAGATTTGAATTGTTCACACATTGCTCAAGTTACCCTAACAGTTCAGTAAGCTAAAGCGCTTCGTTAGACACAATTGAGGTCGTGCGTGCGGACATGGACGAGAAGCGAGGAGAATCGGTCAGCACAAGTAGACGAAGTTGTTGGGGTTAAGTAATCGATCGTTTTAGCCCAAACGTGGCGTGCAATCCTCCTGTTAGGGTGGATTTTTACACAGGAGAGCCTATTAGTGAAGTATATAAATTGGTGGTTGTGATTTGATAAACCGCCTTTCCTTGGGACATTAGACGCAAGTCAATAATATGTTCACCCTCATCACGACCTTATAACCCCCTAAAAACTGTTCGTTTCCCATCATCATCGAATGCTAAGAAAACCAAACCAGCATCTTATCGATGGAAAGATCCGATATGTTTGAGAGAAGGGATGAGAGGGGGTGTGATCGCGCCATGACGGAGTTGACGTCGTCGGTGGTCTCGGAGTTCGAAGGGACTCTGTTGAAGGACCCAGACCTATTCTCCTACTTCATGTTGATGGCGTTCGAAGCGTCCAACTTGTTACGTTTCGCTCTGTTGCTGTTGCTATGGCCCATGATCTGCTGCCTTGATGCGTTCGGGATGGAGGATTACGGGTTGAAGCTCATGATCTTCGTCGCACTAGCTGGGGTTCCGGAATCCGAGATCAAGGCGGTGTCCAGAGCCGTCTTGCCGAAGTTTTACATGGACGATTTGAACGGGGATGCATGGCGAGAGTTCAGCGCCTGCGACAAGAGGGTGGTGGTGACCAGGATGCCAGGAGTGATGGTGGAGAGGTTTGCGAAGGAGCATCTGAGGGCCGACGAAGTCATCGGGAGTCAGCTTGTCGTGAACCGATTCGGGTACGCCACAGGCTTCGTCGAGGGCGGATTTCATACAACCTTCAGCCGCATCGACAATCTCTTTGGTGATGGAGAAAGGCCTTTTAAAGGGCTAGGAAGGCCTGGTCTTTCATATCTCTCACTTTGCAAGGTCTGTATACGACTCGCTAGCTGCTGCACCCCTCAATTTCTTGCAAGTTCTTGTGCAGATATTGATGATATCCACATGTCCCATCCATGTCTAAATTCATATTCATGCTAGCTTGGACATGTTTGCTCGGGATTCATGGACAAATCAGGTTTGCTCTTCGCTTGCAGGAACAGAAGCATCCTCCCTTCACCGGAAAGCAACGTAACCTAGCACCTCCTGAGCCGCTCAAGGTGATCTTCCACGACGGCAGGCTCGCCAAACGCCCTACCCCGTTGATGGCCTTCTTGACCCTCGTTTGGATGCCCTTTGGGATAGTACTAGCCTTCATCCGCATCGTTATCGGCTTGATCTTGCCTATCGGTGTCATCCCGATCATCGCACCGGTAATGGGAGGCAGAGTCATCGTCAAGGGAAAGCCACCTCCCCCGGTTTCCGGAGACAATGCCACCGGCGTCTTGTTTGTTTGCACTCACCGCACCCTAATGGACCCCGTGGTCCTCTCCACTGCTCTTGGCCGCAAGATCCCCGCCGTCATCTATTCCCTCTCGAAGCTATCTGAGATCTTGTCGCCGATACCTACGATCCGCTTAACCCGAACCCGTGAAGCCGACCGAGAGAAGATCAAGGACCAGCTATTGAAAGGCGATTTAGCGGTGTGCCCTGAGGGGACGACATGCCGCGAACCATTCCTCCTGAGATTCAGTGCGCTATTTGCCGAATTAACCGATCAAATAGTGCCCGTCGCGATGAACTATAGAGTCGGGCTGTTTCACGCAACAACAGCTAGAGGATGGAAGGCCATGGACCCCATCTTCTTCTTCATGAACCCTAGACCCATCTACGAGGTGACCTTCTTGAACCAGCTGCCGGCTGAGGCGACCTGCTCTTCTGGGAAGAGCCCAATCGACGTCGCCAACTACGTGCAGAGGCTCTTGGGGACCACGCTGGGATTCGAGTGCACCAACTTGACACGAAAGGATAAGTATAGGGTCCTCGCTGGGAACGACGGGAACGTGTCGGCATCATCGTGCGCTTCCTTGTTCGATCGCATCAAGAGAGTCGTGAGCACCTTCAAGCCCTTCATTCACTGAGATGGACATAGATCGCAATAAAGACCGATCGATGTTTACTGTCTGTACGCAATACTCTCCATGACACTATCGTTATCTTTTTTTGGTTTTAGGAAGAAGATAGGGTCTGCGTTCTTTCTTCTCTCTTCCTTCTCCTTCGTTTGTTTCATCGGGATTTTATTATTTAGGGATGTATGGAGATCGATTACCATCAACTGTGAGTTAATCCTGCTTCATGCGTTGCATCAAGAGAATAAGATCTTCAATCTCGGTCCCGATTTGAAAGCTGTTCAGTTAAGCAGATGTAACTCATGCATGCATGGCTGAAGTTACTGTGAGCTACCTAACACAAATTGCCTTTCCTTTCAAACTATACATAACGCAACTCTTAAAATACTCGTTACCATCGACCGAGTGTCGATGTCGAGGACCTAGGTTTTCTTATAAGAATGTTAAAAGTTCGATTGAGATGCAGAGTATTCCGTGTTATCCGGACCACGCAAACATCTCTCGTTCGTCGAAAAGTTTCTTCTAAAATTGATTTTTGTCCTATATTAATACCTAGTCTCACAAGCATAACCCTGACCTAGTAATGACAGTAAGAACGCTCGCTCAATCATATGATGAAGAAATCGATCTCGCGATAGGGGAAAAGATAACTCTCGGAAAAGTCGCTGTCGCTGGTAGGTGCGCGTGTGATTTGCCGTCCAGCCGAGGCGTAAATAATGCACGGCGGATAATTACGGGCTCCTCTAATATTAATCACGTTAGGCGACGTGAAAAGAACATGCAGAATTGAAAAACACGAGATGAGTTGACCAAAAGTCTGTAAGTTCTGTCCTTGTCCATGAGTTCCCGTGGACTAGCAGGCCGACATTAATCTCGGTTAGTTTACATTTGTTAACTTTCTACAATATGATATATTATAAACGAGATTGAGATCCTCTAAAGTTAACATTCTGTTAAATTATACCAATTTACCATTCTAAGATCTGAATATATCAGCAATAAAAAAAAAAGCAATCACTTGTATTCTAGAGACTTGTATTGGAATTTACCATTACTTTTATCCTAAAGACTTCCCATTGATCTCCACCGTTAGATCGGATTCTACTGTTGTAAAAGAAACAGGTTTATGTATATAGGTGCCATTTACCTTAGTTGTATAGAACCAAGTATTTTAGCCACACAAGCATCCTCTCGAGCTTCTATCTTTCTACAATTCGCTTCCTTGAAAGCCGAAGAGAGAGCGAGCGAGAGCAGGCTTACCGAGGCCAAACGAGACGAATGGAAATTCAAGTACCTTGTGCGATTCGCAATCCAAATCATCAGCCCGTGACATCATATCGATCCATCGTACACATACTTGATTACAATCAATAAAAAATTCACGGACCGATCCACTAAAATGAGCTGGTTGTTTCGTTATGCTAGTTTCTAAAACGAAAGTCGGCCATCCGCAGTTTAGACCTAAAATTATTATTATTATTAATATAAGCAGCGATGAATGATGGTGCAATCCGTGATTACATACGGGGTCAAAAGACGGGACGAGCCTTCCTTAGAATCCGACACATTTGCACGAATCATGTGTATGTATCGGGACGTCCGCATCGGGTCATGGCGTGAGGGGAAAAATGGAAAGTCGCGTCGGCACTCGGATATAATAATCCTATTTTAAATCATTAATTAATGCATTAATCATGCATATTGCTAAGCTCATTTGTGATTTTTTTTCTTGGGTGGTTACCACGGCTTTCAACCGCACAAACCACGTAGGGAAGAGGGATTTTTCTAAAGTTTTTAAGTGGGTGTTTGATATGGCTTCTTGTCGTTGGTTATAAGCATATTCTTCCTTTTTTTATTAAGATATTGGAGAAGCACACGTCGATCCAACAAAGACAGACATGGAGGGGGAGGAAATTGTCCAAACAAGTCGTTCGTGGACTTATTGTATGGCAGCCAATTCAAACCTAACTTCTTCAATTCGATCAGTTTAGTCCCGATTCTTTTGATGATTTGTTAAGATAGTTTTCCTACCCAATTTTAGCCGAAAATCATTGATGTGAGTTATTTGTGCAATTTTTTTAAGAAAATTTTTCTAGAATTTTTCCTTTTCCTTTTTCTTATTCTTTCTTTCCCTATTTCTCTCTAATCATCGTCGAGTTGCCGGCCATAGATGAGCGCGTGAGGGTTGACTTTGTTAGATCTAAGCGAAATGAGATTAAATCAAAGGGGACATCTACATGTATGCTAAATTTAGAGGGTCGGCTTTACTAGATCTAGTCCTAACCCTTTTGACGATTTGTTGAAAAAAATCCTCCAACTAAATTCTGATCAGAAATCACTGGTGATGACCAAATTTGCAATTTCTTTAAAAATTTATAATTTTTTTCATATATTTTTCTTAATTCTTCCTTTCTCTGTTCCATTTCACTAGTTGTCGGCCACAGGCCAAGGAGCGAGGGCTGCAACACCCTCACCATATCTAAGCAAGGGGAGGGTATTATCGCCTTGCCCATCAAGCGAGGCAAGGATCGCGACGTGAGATGAGGCTAAATCAGAGGTGACACGTGCATGTGCGCTAAATTTGAAGAGCACTCTTGGGGATCTTTTCCTTTTTATATATATATATATATATATATATATATTATTCTTCATTTTTAAGGCTTTATTGTAGGGCTCGCGAAGTTCAATAATTGGATGAATCCGGAAGGAGAGTTGCGATTCTCCTTATCGGGATAAGCCTTTTTAATAATTCTGGGAAAAAGATAAAATTCTGTCTTACCTATTGCCACGTGTGTTCCAGTCAGTCAAAGTCTTCATCTCCAAAAGGACGGACCCGCCATCAACAAAATTCCCCGGAAAGTTCAGATGTTTCGCTTTGGAGAGATTTATCATCTTTTTCTATCCCCAACAGAAGGAAAAAGCTCCCGTTTATCTTTGCTGTCGATAGAAAATTCCCTGTCTAAAGATGGATTCGATGCGCGCTGATATGTAAAGGAAAATTGGGACTCGTCATTTAACGTGATCAATAGGCTTTCAATGCTTTAGTATCGAACCGGAGCGAAACTGGATTACATCCCAAGGAATTAGCCGTTGAATTTGTCAAGGAAACAGAAAGCTCGGAAAAGAAGGAATTTTCCCGGAAAGAAAAGAAAAAAGAAGAGAAAATTCCCTATTTTTTCTCGGCACCTTTTCCATCCTGGGGGGTAAAAATTGGTGAGTGGGGTTCGCATTGTTCTCCGCGTTATGGCCACGTTGCGGAGAAGTTCCCTTCACCCCCTCTGCGGTCCAGCTTTTCCAGCTTTTTTTCGATTCTCTCCTCTTTCCGGAAGTGAAAGCTGAAAAAGGGGAAAGAGCCAAAAGCAATATATCAAAAGAAAGACCTGCAATAAATAAATAAATAAATAAATAAATAAATAAATAAATAATGGACGCTAATTGTGATTTTGGAAACAAAATGATGAATTAGCCGACCGAGTGCGGGGTCCACAGAACAGTCCCCCTGCCATACCATATGGGAGCAAAATCGCATATTCCTGGAATATCAAGATAGACTTTGCTTTCGAGAGTCGTCCGTGTAATTTCTCGGGGCATGATTCGCACGACTACGCAAATGAATCGTGTTTAGGATACAAATCAATGTAGTACGATTGCGATTGAATAGTTTATATAAGATAGCAACTAGATTAAAGTTCATATTCAACCGCTCATGACAACCCGGTTAGACAATGACAGGGGCTAGGTTAGGGCTAGAAAGTCTAGATAAGGAGCAGCTCTTCATAAATTTGTAAGATTACGAAAGAGATAACAATGAACCAAACTGTGCAGCAAATAAAAAAAAACAATTCTAAGATATATGTGTGCGTGTGAAAATTGGAATTAAGTCACAAATACACCATTTAACGTAATGACAATACTTAGCTTTGAAATTCTAGAGTTAAGCGTGAACCTCCTAAGAAACTAAATGACAAAACCATAATGAGTTAATTTAAGAATGTTGTTATGCGAGTCATATGTGTGAGCCATTTGAAAGGATAAATTACGAAACAAAAAAGTCAAATGGTTTCCGAACTATCGAGTTTAAGCTTGAGGGTACATTGTATGATTTCCAGTCACGAGGGCTCGTTTGTGAAATGGATGATTATTGTAAAAGTTGTAAATCGATTGTATGGCAGTCAATTCAATTGTGAACTTCTCGATTTAAAAAAGCTTAAATCTAGATTATCATTTGGACTTCCCGATCACTTTGATGTAAAACAACAAGAGAGTATTGCTCAATACAAGGTAAGAAAAACATACTCCGCCAATTCAGGAGTGCAAGCACCGACACATGAAAATAAAAAATGCACCCATGAAACTGCTGTCCTAGCCCCTATGATAGCTTCAACTCACCTTCTGCAGCGAGGTCATACCTTTGCTAATGTGCATCATGTTGCTAAAATGAGTTTAGAGTTTTCTTCTTTTCTTCTTCCTTTTTCTTTTTTGACTTTGAGACTCGAGTGCTCGCCATGGAAGACAAAGACGCATGCGTTGTGGCGGACCATCTTGTGCTTCAGATTCAATGAATATGGTTAACAACTCTCGAAGGGTCTTTTTAACCACTATCTTAGAATAGCGTACATAGCCACTGACATGATGACAATTATAATAATTAACTCCGATTCGATCGGTTTCTTAATCAAAGTTTTTCTTGTCTTAAACTTGATAATTAGATGAGAACGACTGCCACAATCATCTTATCAAATGAGCTTGAGTAGAATTCTCCATTTGATAATTGTCACAAATGACTAATTACAATTCTCGTCCACAACTTTCCCTTCTCCGTTGGTAGATATTTCCCCATCACTTTCTTTTAACCTTTTTCTCCATCATCAACGATAGTGATCCCTCATAGTGACTAAAAAAAGAGGTTCATTCCGTTCGACGTATAAGGTTACAGCTTTACTCCGTTTCTCACTGAGTAATCCCATGTTTGTTAATAGGGAAGAGAAAGAGTTCTAAAAACCATGGTCATGTTCAAATGAGGAGAAAAATTGGGGAAGGGAGATGATTAAGAAGGATTTAAAGATTATGGCAAATTGATTCAGTCAATCTATTCTCATTTCGACCCATGTTGAGTCCCTTCAAATATGGAGGGGATCATGTGTCGCCTAACAAATTCATTCTTCATTCTCACCCATCCTTTTATCTTGTATCCGTGATAAAATACACAAAGGGGTATTCATGTCGTGATGCATTGCCTTAATTTCTTATTTCTCCCTCGACTTTCATAATATACATTATAAATTCATCCTTCAAAAATCAAATCTATTATTATCATTTTTTATCATAATTATGTAAATCTCATATTTTCCTTCCTAATCGGCCCATCCAAACCAAGTCCAAGACAGTTGTTTATGTTCAAGAATAATTTGATATTTTGGAAAATTAGAAATAATAGATAGAAGAATAAGTTGGGAATAGACCAATCGGGTGGAGGCTTTCCTAAAAATCGGGGAGCACTGCACTGACTGACAATTAAACTACCCTAAAATCCAGCTCCTCTGCCGGAGAAAAGGCGCGGGGGGGAGGCAGGCAGGGCCAATCGGAATCGAGATCCGCGTCCACGTGGCAAAATATTTTGTCTTGTGATCGACCTAAAATATGAAAAAAAAGAAAAAGAAAAAGAAAAAGAAAAAGAAAAAGAAAAAGGAAGGAAAAAGGAGAAAAAGAGACAAAAGAAAGAAAACGTACGTAAACGGCGTTTATAGGAGCCCATGATGATTGATGATGTCCCCGCGCCGACCGAAACGGGGGCCCCACTAAAGAGGGAGAGAGAGAGAAGGACGAGGACGAGGTGGGTGGGTGCGGTGACGTGTCGGACGACCCCCCCCCCGTGGCCCCCACCGTCCACGTCGAATCGCCATGATTCGGACCCCCACGCGCTGTCGTCTTCCCCAATTCGAGGGGCGGGCGCGTGCCCCACCGCTGCCCCCCTCCACCCTGAAATTTCCACATTTGCCTCGAATGCCGATACGTCATTTTCCCCGGCAAAGGAGGTCTCTCTTTTTTCTTTCCTTTTCTTTTTATTCGATATTCCACGCCGTTATATGTGACGAAAGAAAAAAGTTAACCCTCTTTATTTCCATTTCGACCTTGTTTAATCGAGATTCGACCGAAAATTTCCCAAGAGAAAAATTTAAATGAAAACCGTTTTAAAGACATAACGAGATTACGCCACATTTACTTCTTGAACGTTTTTCTAATCTTAATGTCAAATCTCATCGTGATTAATTTTATTATGAGCATATCTCGATGAATGCTCAATTCTCTCGATCTTTTTTCTTCCAAATTTCTTAGGAAGATCTATCCTAGGAAATTTGTCTTTATTGCTTGATGTAATTTATCAAAAGAAGTTAATTTTATTGATTGTTACAACATAT
Organism: Corymbia maculata; assembly: GCA_014182735.1. Taxonomy (NCBI): domain Eukaryota; kingdom Viridiplantae; phylum Streptophyta; class Magnoliopsida; order Myrtales; family Myrtaceae; genus Corymbia; species Corymbia maculata. The sequence goes on along the minus strand of CM024688.1, from coordinate 39,039,297 downwards.
GACATATCACGGGAATTGTGAATAGAATATTGATACAACCACCAGGTAAATGATTTAACTGTTTTGAAGTCGGTCGATAAATTTTGACATAATCTCATGATTTCAAATATGCAGTGCGCTTTTCCCAATTGATTTCACACCTTGCCTTTATATATAGTGACATCTCCAAAAATTCACTCAAGATAATTTTAAAAAAATGTTAACAATGATGACATATATGAAATATATATTAAATTTAATGGTACAAAATATATTTATAAATGCTACATCATATATCAAGTGGCTAGAGATAGCCTCCATCAATTCCCTCGTGTCTAATAAAATTAGATCTACATAAAAAAGGAATTTACAGCATATATAATAAATAAAGTAGCATCCAGAGTTGAGATTTGCCTTTTTTTATTTATCCTTTTTATTGGATTACCAAAAAAGAGAGGGTCCCGAGTGTAAAATCCAACTCAAGCCTCCACCGCACGCCGACGCGCAAATGCGAACACTCCGCCGGCGCGTGCGCTTCCGCTCCCCGCCGACCGCCTCGTCGCTTTCGAATAAAAAAAATCGAAAATGCCTTCAACCGACCAACCGATCTAATCGCTGGGGTCAAGTCGACGACGTCGTTTCCCCCCTGCACCCAACCGCGTCGAGCCACGTGTCCTCTCGCTAAAAGGACTTGGATTACACGCTAACAGATGATAAACGCGGTTTCGTCGTTTCTCTCTCGTCTTCTCACCCACGATCTCTTCTTCTTTCTCTCTCCTCTCGTTTTGCCTCCCCCTCAAGGGAGAAAAAAAAATACAGAGGAAGAAAAAAAAATTCAATCTTTACTCTCCTCGAATGTTCTCCCGATCGAGATGCAACCTCTCGTCGTGGAATTGATCCTTTTCTCCGTTCTGGGTTCCGCGAATTAGGGTTTCTTTCCGCTGTTTGCAGAAGAAAATTGGGCTCGGATTGGCTCCAAAGTCTTGATTTTTAGGGTTGTTGGGTTGGGGTTCTTGGCTTCCCCGGATCTGCAGGAGGAAGGGGGGAATTCAGGGCTCGATCGTCAGGTTCCCGGGGTCATTAGATGTCTTCGGCGACGTCGTCCTATTGGTGCTATCGGTGCAGCCGCTTCATTAGGGTTTGGAGCCAAGATTCCATCACTTGCCCCAATTGCGACAGCGGGTTCGTCGAGGAGATCGTGAACGCGCCGCTGCCGGTCCCCAGTGATGCTCGCCGGAGGAGATTCCCCACCGCCGCGATGTACATGATCGGGTCGAGGTCGAATCAGGATCAGAATCCCGGCCTGGGCGGCCTGCGCAGGAGCCGCAGGAACGGGGGTGACCGGTCTCCGTTCAATCCGGTCATCGTGCTGCGCCGGCCGTCCGATGGCAGCAACGATGGCGGTGAGAGGAGCAGCTATGAATTGTATTACGATGATGGTGGTGGGTCCGGGTTGAGGCCCTTGCCCGCGAGCATATCTGAGTTCTTGCTCGGATCCGGGTTTGATAGGCTGCTTGACCAGCTCTCGCAGATCGAAATTAATGGTATTGGAAGGTTTGAGCATCCGCCAGCATCGAAAGCGGCAATTGAGTCAATGCCCACAATTGAAATCGGTGAGGACCACGTGTCGACTGAATTGCACTGTGCCGTTTGTAAGGAATTGTTTGAATTTGGGTCTGAGGCTAGAGAAATGCCCTGCAAGCACTTATATCATACTGATTGCATATTGCCTTGGCTGTCCATGCGCAATTCGTGCCCTGTGTGCCGCTATGAGCTGCCGGCAGATACCCCAGAATCCCAGGAAACGAATAGAGGGGAAAATGGTAGGTCGGAGGATGAGGACACAGTAGGTTTGACCATATGGAGGTTGCCTGGTGGGGGATTTGCGGTGGGACGGTTCTCCGGTGGAAGAAGAGGTGGCGAGAGGGAATTGCCGGTTGTTTACACTGAAATGGATGGTGGGTTTAATAATGGAGGAGTGCCCAGGAGAATTTCTTGGGCTGCAAGAGGGAGTAGAGGTAGAGAGAGTGGTGGGATCAGGAGGCTTTGGAGGAATCTGTTCGCTTGTTTTGGTGGACGGTCTGGATCATCCATTGCATCAAGTTCTGGGTCCAGTTTGGATTCAACTACAAGATCTAGGTTGATTTCGACCTCTAATATGTCTTCTTTGAGGAGGCAGAGAGCTTTAGCTAACGCTGCAAGCAGGAGATAGGGCATATTCTTTGGGCTAAAGCACCGATGCAGAAGGGACTGAATATTAGTGGGGGAAGGATCAATGTAAATAGAAAGGTGTGATGTTCTCTCAATACTTGTTCTGCTGGGATGACGAGTTGATTGCTGGATCGATGAAGAGTGAAAAGCAATGTGATGTCTGTTGATACTTGTTCTTGCGGGACTTTGAGTTATCTTCTGCGAGGAAGGATTTAGTGGGGGAGCTGCTTGGTTCTTAACATTGAATGAGACTAGGACCTTTTCAATGGACGAAGCAGTAACAATGAACAGACTATGCAAGAAAGAGACTGTGTTTTGTGGAGAAGAAGCAGGTCCACACAATCTCATGCACCCCACTGTCTGTTCTGAGTCGAGTTGTTTTAGCAGGATTTATGGCAATCTCTTTTGTGTATTTCCCTTTTCTCTATCTGTTTAGATAGGACGCATTTTGTTGTATTTGTCAGTGTCATTTTTTTCCCCAAAGCAATATGATAACTCTTATGCAGCTGAAGAATGAGTAAGTGAATGCTTCTCTCTGCTAAATTATCTTTTTCCCCTGGACGAGATGAATTTCTTCGTGGAATTATCAACTTCCACCAATGTATTTCCAACCAACATGAAACTTCTCTCTTAACTTTTATTGATAGGTGAGAATTAAGATCCATTTAGCACTTGGATTTGCGATGATGGTAGAGAAACTTACGTTTCTGGTATAGCAGATCACCTAACTAGTCATCATGAGGTTTTCCTAAGTTCTGTTACACCGCACTTGTTCTGAGCGGAGGGGATGCCTAAAGGGGCAGTGACCAATGTGATGTCTTTCTGGGGTTTGGTGGGTGCTAATGGAGTTTGTTACCGGAATGTGGTGATCTTTTTTGTAAATGTTTGATAGTCATCTGTTGCACCGTAATTCATGAAGATTTGTTGATTATTTCTTTTTGTTTGTGGTCATGGGAAATCTGATCAGGGAAACTTTTTGTGAACAAGATTTACATAAATTTTACTTATTTTCTTCTGTGGAATTTTATCTTTCGGCGGACGATTGGGAAGTAGAGACGAGAATTGAATCTGGAACACCGACTAGGGATGATGGAAATCATGCTTTGTTTACGACTACTGTCCAAATCCTTACCACCAATCCACCCGACTAGTGAGTGGCAGCTACTTAGCTGCTCCTCCTGCAGTGCTTAGTCGAAACTTATGCTATCATGACCTTTTGCGTACTAGGGGTGATTGGGTCCAAGTAGGTAGAGTCTAGACCTAGAATCTATACCTGACTCTATTATAATCGGTTTCACTTTTTTGGATTCTGTACTTAACCCCGTTTGCACCAGATCATGTTTTGGATCTGATCCTATTTTTCAAGTCCGAGAACAAGGTCTAACCCGTTTCCATTAGACTTATTTTGGGTAATGATCTTGTAGCAGTGAGCGATAGCAAGTCTAGCGGTGGTTTGAGCTTGGTTATGACGACTAAATAGCGGGTTGAGGCAACAAGCAGCAAGCAATGATCAATGGCAACAAGTAGCAATCATCAAGGCTGAGAAGTTGCTTACTTGCAAATATATCCCGCTCGCCTTGGCTCAATCCGCCTCCTCCTCTTGCCTCCGCTTGCCCACCTCCGCTCAGCCCACCTCTTTCGCCACCCCTCCTCCTTTGCCCTCCTCCTGTCTCCAGTCTACCTCTTCCGCATACTCCAAATTTGGACCGATTTAAACAGATTTGATTTAGCCGCCCAACCTCCTCCTCCCACATCCGTCTCCGCCTTGCCTCCTTCGTAGCCAACTTCCAGATTTAGTCAGGTCCCAACTCTGTCTCCAATCTAGATTTGGTCTGGTTTAACCAAATCTGATAGTCTAGCCACCCAGCCTCCTCCTCCTACCTCCGCCTCCGCCTTGCTTCCTACTCAGCCCAACTTCTAGATTTGGTCTAGCCTTGACCTCGTTTTCAATCCAGATCTGGTTTGGTTTAAATAGACCTGGTTTGGCAGCCACACAACCACCTTCCCCAACCTCCACCTCCGCCCTGCCTCCTCCATTGCCCAGCATCTCCACTTCTTCCCCCCGCCTCTACTCTAGATCTAGCCAATCCCTCTGCTGCCTCCTCCTGCCTTGTCTCCTCCCACTTGAATGAGGGAGCTCGGCTTTTGCTCCCCCAACAACAATTTGTTTAGTGATTGAGACTTGAGAGGGTGAGGTGTTTCATTTTTTAAGCTAAGGCAGCTTTTCAATTTATTTTTTTTAAGAAAATCGATTCCAAAACCAGTTTGGGTGGGTTTCCGCTTGGAACCGATTCTTGGACCAATTACAACCGGTTCCCGGATTGGTTTCATTGGGAACTAGTTTCCGACTCTATTTTTCGGGTGGTCCGGTTCCCAAGCAAACTCAGTTCGGTTGCACACCCCTATTGCGTAGGTGGTCTTTGCACTATGACCCTGTTGCGGAAATCAAGGGCTGTTGTTGTCGGTAGCCACCATAACTCGCTGATTTCCACCTCTGAAGGCCTGACTGAGCAGTGTGCAAATTTGAAAGCCTGCAGCTTTGAGACTCGGTTCGCTACAGACCTGCTGATTGAGCAATTTGTTGTCCAGACTCGGTTCGCTATACGTCCGGTGAAACCCATCTAACCACTAGGCAACAGAAGTTGTATTGTATTGTGCAAGAAACAAAAGAAATGAGTGTGGAAAGGGCTGTGTTCGCTTCCTTATCTGATTCCTCCGGTCACTATTCCAGTTGTCTAATTATTTATAGGGACGTTACCTATTATTCTATTTGATTAAGTTTGCATGCGAATGAACGATGTCCGTAATTTTTGACCCGTAAATCAGAAGTCCTTGAATCAGGGAATTGCAAAAGCCATGCGATTGCTAGTGCCAGATCAGCTGGAGAGAGAGAGAGAGAGAGAGAGAGAGTCCCATTTTGGCATTTTCTTCAGGGTGACGGGCCTCTAAGCCAGGTGTTTTTTGACGAAGACTGTTTGCAGGTCAGTGCAATGCTCTGCCCCGACTGTTCTGTTTCTCTCATCTCTTTCTTGGACCTTAATGGGGTTCGCTGTCCTTGGAATTCCTCAAGTAAAGCAGAGAAAAAGCGAACGTTTCTTTTGCCTCTTTTTCTTTAGGTGCCAATAAAGTGGCATGTGCATTCAAATTGGCAATTTTTGGACTCTGAGAACATCCCGGGAGTCTGCCGTGCGGAGTCATTTCATTTCATTTCTGAACAACTCTTTGTAACGTTTGAATAATCATCACTGGACTGTCAAAACAGCTAATCCCCTTCTGTAATTCTCGTCTGTGCCAGACGGTCTTAAAAGCAGCATTCACATGATGACTGACCTGTGCCCATTTTCAATGCTTTCCCTATCATGTCACATTTCCAATCACCAGAGCTAAGGAGGAGAGAACTCTGATTCGCCGGTCTCTTGCGTCTCTTCTCCACTTACTCTGAGCATGGTACGCGACATATAAATGATTTTTCTGGTTTAGATGCTTTTACTGGTGAGAACAGAGCAGGAAGGTAGCTCTGCTTCATTTATTTCTGCTCTGTTTTCCGGTTGACTTTACATTGGCAGATGCTACGACAAACTTGACGATGCTCTCGCTTGAGAATGACACTGATGATCTCGACATTTGTTCAAGGAAACATTTGAAGGACGACTTTCTGTGTTCTCGACCACTGATTGCTCCAATCACCCGACCTAATTTCTCTTCGTTTGGTCACAGCTGTTTCCTTGAAATTTCTGAAGCGGATAAACTTAAATTTGGTCGCATGTTCACAATAGATAAAAAGCACGTCAAATATCATCGAGCGAACCCCACATAATCTGTCCCTTGAGTTGATAAATCGATTATTATAAGGTCCGTGTAACGAGAGATTATAAAGGTAATAAGATGATAGAGAGCACAGGAGAGAGAGGTCGCCCACTAAACCAAAATCTCGAAGACTGATTTAAACGGTGGGGGGTCCGAAAGTGATGCTACTACATTGCAATGGCTTTGTATCAAGTTTCATCACGACCTGCGTTTTCTCCTCTTGAGGGCGAAAGTTCACCAAATTTTTTGTTTGCTACTTATGATCTCTTAATTTCCTATTTTAAATTGGCTTTGTTAGTATCCTTACCATCGTTTTGACAGCCATCTTTCTTTTGCTTTATTGTTATTTATTATTAGAGTTAAAACCGCAAAAAATCACAATCTTGTACAATTATAACAAATTTATTCCAAATTAAATTAATTTTTTGACCACAAAAAACCCCGAGCTTTTATTCTTGTAACAAATTTACCCTCTTTTAATTCCCGTTACATGTGGCACATATGCATTAATTTAGGGTTTTCGGTTATCAGAGAATTAATTTGGAATAGATTTATCGTAATTTTAATAGTTTGAAATTTTTTGTGGTTAAAAAATAAGTTTGGGGCGAATTTATCACGCGTATACAAATTTATGATTTTTTATGATATTAATATTTATTATTATTAAGATTGGGAATTTTTGGCTAATTTCAATAACCATCACTAACTTTGATCCCCAAGCAAGCACTTACCCTCTTCATATTTCAAAATCTACTTGCATCTTCTCAACTTAAAAAAAGACTCATTTGCATAATAGAGTAGTGCAGTTTGAGAAAGAAAACAATAACCTGATAAATTATATATTCACGGGAGTTACAAGGTGAAATACAACCCAAGAAATGAGGACGGTAATCGTGATTTTTAAATGAAATAAGGGTATTTTATATAAGGAGTAAAGTCGAGAATGATATTAATAATTACCTTTAGAAGATGATATTCTAACTATGGCTTATCCTAATTTATAGTAGAATGAAAAGAAAAATCAGAAAAGTAATAACATATTTCGAAAATGATTGAAGCGATTGAGTTCACGTCGAATATTTTCAACCCTCGTGGATTTCGTTCCCATTGACCTCGGAGACAACGAGACCAGCTGTTCTTTTTCACTGTCGAAACCCTCGCGTCGTACATGCACTGAAATCAAACAATTTTCTAGAAAAATAACACTTGGCAATTATTTATTTCTATACATCAGAATATATATATTTCGAGAAAAACATGTACTGGACTCCATATCGCACGTCAATCAAGGTCAATAAAGAAATCGAGAGGTCCCTTTGATTTTTCGAAGTTTGGCTGCTTCCCACGGCTCCGTTTCTCCATTGGCTAGAACTTGATGATATCGATTAGGTCGATGTACTACTCCCTCGGTTAGGTTAACATATATATATATATAATACGAGGCGATGTCTATCAAATGTCCAAATCCATATGTAAATAAATAAATAAATATATATATATGTGTATTTTTGTTTTTTTCATTTGATTTCGAAGATGGGGATTTTCAATCTTTGGTGGTTGAGAGATGTGTCCGGGTTCTTGCGATGATTGTACTTTGGACAGGACACCTTTTGTTTGGATGTAGCATGTCACTCTGCTATGTTTTCACAAGGTTTTTTTTTTTTTAGGGGGATAAATGCTCGCACTCAAATTTACTTTTATCTGTCCAACCAAAAATTAATTAATTTTTATTTGATTTAAATAAAAAGAAGTATCCAAAAGAGTTATAAATTTATCATATTTTTACTAAAGTTAATCATAAATTTTTTTGTTGTACTAATTGAATCTTAAATATTTTCACGTTTTGCCGTTAAATCTATTCGATTAATTTTAACTGAAATCACTAAAATGGACAGTAGACTACTAGACGCTAACATGGATAAATTTTTTTTATAATTTAAAAAAAATTGATTTTTTTATTTCTTTTATTTTCTTTCTTTTCTTCTATTTGGCTAATTTTTTTATTTGATTTAAATAAAAAGAAGTATCCAAAAGAGTTATGAAAATTATCCACATCAACATTAACTATGTCACATAGGACCATCGACATCCACATTAGTAAATTCTAGCCAAAATTAGTTAGATAGATTAAATTGGCAAAATCGAAGAGTTTAAAACAAAATCGATAAATATGTCATATATTTAGGACTTTTTGGGCAATTTTTCCAGTATACATGTATTATATCAATTTCTTGTCAAGAAATTAGCAAAGTAAGTTTCACAATAATTGTGTCTGTACCTAAATTATATTCGCTTATATATTGGGCCATTTATGTACTTCCAAACTTATCATGCAAAAAAAGGCGGTCATTTATTATTTATTCATAAAAACTAGTGTAGCATCATCCATGATGTTGATAAGAGTCACAAGGCAGTACGATCATGCATATCCGTCATACCACTAATAAAGACAATAACGATATTTTGATAACAGATGATTCCTAAACACCAAAGATTTTCAGACAAAAAGCATGGTGTGTGGCTTCTCTACATATCGATTATTTTCCACTCTTTAGATGCTAATTAGAAGATTATCCATGATAAAACTTTATTAACCTAGGAAAAAAAATTCCAGCTGAAATAATTATATATGTACGGCTAGTATGATATAAAACGGTCATCGATGAATCACGAAGAACTCAGCTTCCCTCGAGAGTAATTCGCACGTTGAAAAGTCGGTAATTGTCCAGACGACACGAACACGAACACGAACACGTACGCCCCCTTCCTTTCCTTCACCGGCATTCCTGTCTCCTTCGTTCCCTCCCCCATCTTCCAACCAACCAGAACCAGAACCAGAACTTGTGCCTCCCTCCCTCCCTCCATTAAAGAGCCTCCTTCAAATCCCGTCCATGGCCGTTCTCCTCCGCCGCTCCCGTCTTCGCCTCGCTTTCCTCTTCTTCGCCGCCATCTTCGGCTCCAACCACGCGCTCTCTCTCTCACCTCCGACGCCAGACCGACGACCAGAACGCCTCCTACTCCCCCTCAAAACCCAGCACGTCCCACGCCTCTCCTCGTCCCTCCCGAGGACCGGAGCCTCCGCCGGCGGCAAGCTCCCCTTCCGCCACAACGTCACCCTCACCGTCTCCCTTTCCATTGGGTCCCCGCCGCAGCCCGCCACCATGGTCCTCGACACCGGCAGCGAGCTCTCCTGGCTCCGATGCACCTCCCCGACCGAGCCGTCGCAGCCCGTCTTCCGCCCCCTCTCCTCCAAGTCCTACGCTCCCGTCCCCTGCTCCTCCCCGACCTGCGCGGCCCGGACCCGAGACCTGCCCGTGCCCGCCTCCTGCGACCCCCCGACCAAGCGGTGCCACGTCGTCGTCTCCTATGCGGACGCCTCCTCCGCGGAGGGCACCCTCGCTTCCGAGACCCTCCTGATCGGCTCGTCGGCCCGGCCCGGTTTCCTGTTCGGGTGCATGGATTCGGGCCAGAGCAGCAGCCCGGACGAGGACGCCAAGACCACCGGGCTGATGGGCATGAACCGGGGGTCCCTGTCCCTGGTGACCCAGATGGGCCTCGGCAAGTTCTCCTACTGCATCTCCGGCCTCGACTCCTCGGGCGTCCTGCTGTTCGGGGATGCGGGCTTCGACTGGGTCGGGCCCCTGAACTACACCCCGCTGGTCCAGATCTCCACCCCGCTACCCTACTTCGACCGGGTCGCCTACACGGTCCAGATGGAGGGCATCAAGGTCTCCGGCAAGGTCCTGCCCCTCCCGAAGTCCGTTTTCGAGCCCGACCACACCGGGGCGGGCCAGACCATGGTCGACTCCGGCACCCAGTTCACATTCCTACTCGGCCCGGTGTACACCGAACTAAGGAACGAGTTCGCGAGGCAGACTGGGGGAGCGCTGCGGGCTCTGAACGACCCGAACTTCGTGTTCCAAGGGGCGATGGACCTGTGCTACCTTGTCCCCTCGGCCCGGCCCGAGCTGCCCGAGCTGCCAGAGGTGAGGCTGGTTTTCCGGGGGGCCGAGATGAGCGTGCCGGGCCCGCGGCTGCTGTACCGGGTGCCCGGGGAGATGAGGGGGAGCGATTGGGTGTATTGCTTCACGTTCGGGAACTCCGATCTGCTGGGGATAGAGGCGTTTGTGATTGGTCATCACCATCAGCAGGACATGTGGATGGAGTTCGATTTGGAGAAGTCGAGGGTCGGGTTCGCCGGGGTTAGGTGCGATCTTGCTAGTCAACGGCTTGGCTTAGGTTAGGGGTGGTCAACCTAGTGTGGGACCAAATAGTCCACATTATTGTCTTTTGGTTGGAAGCGCCGACAATTTACTATGTGGTCGATCAACCGATCATTTGAATCGATCTCGTCCGAGTCATTAATCATGGGAGCCTCAACGTGGAGCTCGGCTGATTTAGATGGACTTAACATTTATGTTTTTTGGATTACCCATTATTCTTTTCAAATCATATGTGGCATGACAAGAAGGAAACGATATTTAGGGGAAACAACTTTTGCCGTCATATAGCTCGTGTGAAGTTCTGATTTAGACCATCATCAGTGTATGTCAAGTGCATTTCAAATGATTGTTTTTCCGAGTCGAGAGTCGTCATTCGGATAGTCGTCATAATATGCATTGAGAAAAGTACATTATGGAAGGTTTATGCGAGTTTAGTTTCTAAGGAGATCAGATATGAAAGTGCACAAATATGATGATTTGAAATTGAATCTTGAGATTGGCATACTTATTCTAGTCGATTCTAGGTTCAGGGCGATTAGAGTGTTGGAAACATTATTTCGCAAATCTATTTCATGTGCCAATGGTTCCTATATGAGATTCATTGATTTAAACCATTCAAATTCGGTTTAATATATATACACATGTACATATATATATTGGGCTTTTATGTCATTGTAAGATGACAAGAGCCTATTCATCAATTTAATATCACAAAAAATCTAAAATTGAAACACTAACCGGTAAAACTAAAACCTTAGTCCCTAGTACCATTTACTACCCCAATTCTCTTTCATGCTGCCATTGTCTACACAAATAATTGAGTATCATTTGGATCACTCGAAACGGGACTAAATCAACCCTGAATTGACAATTTTCACGGAGATCAGTCCAGCTTTCAATTCTAATATTGGAACCAATGAGTATAGATTCGGTTTTCAATCCCACTTGAACAATTTAGATTCAACCAGGACATATATATATATATATATATTATTTTCAAATGAAAATCATAAAATTTCTAATTTCCTACCATTCTCTCACATATACATACATACATACATACATACATACACACACACACACATAATCTGTATGTTTTCAAATGAAAACCCTTAATCATAATTTCCTATTACTCTCTTACCGAGAGGGGTGAGCATATCGGACAGCTAGAACCAGAAATAGCCCTGATCGAATTGGACTAGCTGGTTTGGTCCAATTTTCGAGGGTGTCAGTCCAACTCCTAATTTCATAAAAATTGAACCTGTGATTTTCAGTCCGGTTCCCTATTTTAGGGAGAATCGGACTAGACTAAACTGATTTTTTTTAAAATATTTTTAAATTATTAAAAAATGTAATAAATCCTAAAATATTAATAATAATAATTCTTCTAGTATTATTTTGCATATATGGGCTCAGGATGATTGGAGCGTTGGAAACATTAATTCGCAAATCTATTTCATGTGCCGATGGTACCTATATGAGATTTATTGATCTAAACCATTTAGATTTAGTTTAATATATATACACATGTACGTATATATATTGGGCTTTTATGTCATAGAAAGATGACAAGAGCCTATTCATCAATTGAGTAGGCCAAAACGGACATGTTAATATCACAAAAAATCTAAAATTAATACACCCATGACAAATTCATCTTCTATTAATTTTTGCTAAATTTTGCCGTCAAATTGTTAATTGGATGACACATGGTAATTGATCGATATATCTATTTAGAGTTTTATCCTCTATTTATCACAAGTATATCAACTTATTATTTTTTATAGGATTAATTTAATTTAACGAAAATTAATATAGAGTAAATTTGTCATAAACTTGTCAATTTAGGGTTTTTTGTGTTTAAAAAATTAAGTTTAGATAAATTTATCACATATTATATCATTTGGGATTAATCTGTTTAGGATTTTTTGTGACATTGAACCTATTTCAGTCATTGGCTTGTGAATCCGTATGTAATTATTCCATTAGAGCTGGTAATTGATGAATAGGCTCTTATCGTCATATTATTGCATAAAAGCTCTCTCTCTCTCTCTCTCTCTCTCTCTCTCTCTATATATATATATACTCGTATATATACAGACAGACACTTATATAAAAGGGGGGGAATTGAGGGGGTCCCTCCCTTTCTGACGGCCTACGAAAATTCAGGACGAAGGAGAGCCACACGTACGTGCGCTGTCTTTCTGGGTACCCGATTCCCCACTCGACCTGTCCCCCCTTTTGGCAGTATCACCGCCAGTCGTGCCCGTGATTCCGATGCCACCAAGACAAAGCCGGACCAGGCCAGACGCCCACTTTCAGATTCCTTCTGCTCCCTTCTTTACTCTCACACCCCCCTCGACACCCGCACAGGTGCGCACGCGCCAGACCCGTTTTGTGGCGATCCACTTCCGGTGTCCCGACACCCTCCTCGAACCTAAAGATAATCGATTCCCAATTCGATCAAATTCAAAAAGTGAAATTAGAAACCAGATCAAGATGGCTAGTTCTCAATTTTGAAAACTAAGGATTGGACCGGACCATCAGTTCAAGTCCGATCCGATAAAATCAGTCATTTTTTTTTTTACTGAAGAGTGATTGTGCTTTGAATCAATTGATCCAGTTCGGTTTTTGGGCAGTTTCAATAAAATTGATCGCACATATTCTCATGTATTAATCAATTGCACTCATGTTTATTTCAATATAAATAATATTGAATTAAATATAAATAATATTGAAATTCTAATAAAAAAAAAAAGAAAATTCAAAATAACAACAATTTTCGTTTTTATTTTTTCCTATTTTTTATTTCTATATTTTAATTTCTTTCTATTCTAAAATAGATATTTTCTATATATAGAATATATATTTAATTAAGAAATAAAATAGTATATTTGAGGATTTATTGTTGTTTTTAAGAAATTAAAAAATACATTTAAAAAAGAAGAAGAGTTGGTCTGATTTGTCGTTCCGGTTCCCCCTTAGAACTCTGAAACCAGAGCAAATCGGTCGGTCCAATTCAATCATAATTTGGGCGGTTCAATACACTCACCTCTACTCGAACCTTCCAAATTGGGTTCAATGCATTGCTTGGAATGATTGGTTCGAGCTAAGCAGTGCCCGGCTTAGTGTATTACCCGCACGATGCAGAGCTTACACTAAAGGGTACGCGGGATAAATTTCAGGTCCACATATTTACGCATTGATTTGCGTTTCTCTAGTCTCTTTATATGAATCGTATCCCCACCTCTCTTTCTTGCGAGAGTCGTGCGAAGAACACTTGTTCAGTGCAATGGCGCCACGTAATGTAAAACTCCGCAATCGCTCTCGTCGAATCGAACGTCGCGTCCAAAAGTCGTTTTTCTCACCAACATTTGTTGATGCATCAGGCTTCCTTCATCGGCTAGCCGCCCCACTCCGAGAAAAGGACTCGCGAATCCTAATTTCTAAAGTGACGAGGCCGGCCACTCTTACTTTTCCATGCTCTCTTCTTCTAACTTTGTGTCTTGTCAATCATCTAAGCACCTCTATCCGATTTTCCTCTACAAATTAACTCTCAAACGCGTGAAATCACCAGGATTCTAAGTATATTAGGTCCATGTCGCCGTCGACTTGAGAAAGTAAATAAAGAATTACATAAGCATGGCGAATTAATTACGTCTGTGCTTGTTTCATTATAAATTTGAGAATTAATTGAGTAATTACTACCTTAATTTGATATGGGATTGGTGATTGTCTATAAATGTACACTAGCTTTTATCTTTGTTGCCATGTACCCAACTTATGCTTAGAAAACGCTTTACATCGTTGTGAATTTGCATAGATGCTGCAAACAACCACGGTCGAGTGAAACCAAAATTTCATGTTGTCACTTCGCCATGAATGGAGAAGTAGGCAATGCCGCAACGACGTCGTTGAAGGCCAACATGGGATGCAGCACTAACGCCTAACGGTTTAACTGTTGCTCCTACCAGACGTACGAGGAACGCTTCGGCTGTCTGTCTTTTGAGAGGGAGACGCCCCGAGAGCCAGCGAACGAGCGAGCGCAGAAACGCGACTCGTCCGAGCTCGACTCAGATCTCTCTCCCGCTCTCTCCCAACTCGGGCCCTCTCCCGATTCCTTGAAAAAGTCGAAGCCTTTTTGCAGAAAGAGAATCAAGTTGGCGTTTTTTTTTTTCCTTCTTGTCGTCCGGTCGTATGAGCATGATCCCGTAAGTTTTTTTCGTTTCGATTAGTAATACCCTTTTCTTTTTTCTGTTGTTTCCGTTGATCATCTCGACGGTAGTGTTGTGCTGGAAGGATGAATATGCAAATTTGGGGATAGGGCTCAGAATTGTGGTGAATGCGAGTTAGGGATTGATTCAGAAATTGGGGAGATGTCTTCTGGTGAATTTTGGGCTTTGGGGTTCTTCTGAATTAATCTCTCTGTAACCTTAACATGTCTGGTTTCATCAATTTTTACGGTGTTAGCCTTCGTGCAGTAAAGGTGCTTGCTTTGGCTAATGTGGATAATCTTGGAGTTTCATGGTTGCTTTGAATTTCTTATGCAGCAATGTTGTTGCCCGCATTTTGATTGTGCCCAATGTACATGTGATTAGGGTTCCTTCTCTCATCTAAGAAGTCTGATGATTATTGATTCCACCTGAAAATGCTTTTCCTTGCTTAGTTGTCCGTCAAATATGACTGCCAAGTTTATGATATCCCTTTCTATTTGCAGATAATTGAAGGGACGGTTGGTCATACTAGATTTTTACGCATTTGATCATCACTGTAGCTCCGACTGTTGTTCTTTGGAAACACATACGGAGATGAGTTTTGTGTTTCGAGGTAGTAGGCCAGATATAGAGACTGGATTTCCAGAATTTATTCCTGAGCGTCGTGCTGTGGTATGTTTCTCGTGCTTCAACAATAGATTTTGGTGCTGCATTTGATTTCATCGTGTCCTAGTTGTTTGTATCACTTAAAATTTTCTGTTTGCACCAGCGTCTTCATGCAGCACGGCCGGTTAAGTCAAACTCACTAGCGTTTCTAGTCACAGGTATATTTGTTGCTTCAAGAAATAATGTTCTTATATAGGTTTATTAGATACATCAATTGTCAATATTATGTATTTAATTCGTTTGTGGTTTTGATTGTAACAGTTCTTCTGCTATTCATGATTCTCAACTCCAACCAGATGTCACCGAATTTTTTGGTGCTGTCCTAGGCTTTAAAACTGAAAAATTGGTTTTTGTTCGGATGCCTTTCTTATGCATTAGCAGTTTGCGACTGATTAATGAGGTCCTCTCTCCTCTCCCCTTTCCATCCTTTGGAAAATTTATGCAGCTCTGGCTCGTGCTTGGTGTCTTCTTGATGGCAACAACTCTTAGGATGTATGCGACTTGCCAACAACTTCAAGCTCAGGCCCAGGTCCATGCTGCGGCTGCCAATAGCCTTCTTGGTCATACTGAATTGCGGTTGCATATGCCCCCATCCATAGCACTTGCAACAAGAGGACGTTTGCAAGGCCTTAGGCTTCAGCTTGCTCTTCTGGACCGTGAATTTGATGAATTAGGTTTAGTGGCATGCTTTAACTTTGATTTTTTGGAGATCATCTTCTGTGATGAATCATGTATTTCAAGATTTTTTGTCTTTTTAATGCTATATGTTTTATTGACATTTGTAAGAAGAGGCTGTTAACAGATAAAGTTATATTTGTTTGCAGACTATGAAACCTTGAGAGCACTGGATTCTGATAATGTTCCAACGGTTCCAGCAATGAGTGAAGAAGCGATCAATGCACTCCCCATCCACAAATACAAGGTTACCAGTCTTCCGTGGTAAGACTGCACGAGCATGAGAGATTAATCAAATCGTTTAGTTCTTTTGGCGTTTGTGTTTGTGGGGCTACTCCTCTCTTTTTTTCTTAGCTTTGGCAGTGATTGATTGTAGTTTAAGATGGCCTAATTAATGGTAGTTCCACAATGTCTTTATAGCATAATTTTATGGGTGGTACAATCTATAGGTTTTATCCGTGCACTAAATAGTTAACTTGTTTCTTACAGTAGTGCCTCCTCTGCAGAACATGGCTCGTCTTCATTATCATCCGAGGTATTGCCTGTACTATCTTGTATTGTGCAGCATAACATCTAGAATATCACATTGATGTCCGCTCTCCCCCTCCCCAAACATGTGTCAGTCGTCATTTTTCTTGTGATTTGTTATTTTGCTTTGCAAAACATTAGGATGGTTTACTTATTATCTGACGGTGTACAATCGTAATCTTAAGGCTCATGCATCTTTATCTTCATGCATCGTTTGAGGTTTGAGCTGTCCGGGATGCTGTGAATTGATGACTTTGTTCTTGCTGAATGTTCATGGCAGGATTAGCTTTCTGCATCCCAGTTATTGTAATGGGTTGTGTTCTTTGATGAATGGGTGTCAGTTGAGCATGAATGTCTGTTTGCACTTTTTCAGGAGAAAAAGCAAGATGTAGGTGCTGCCGCTGGGAGCATGAAGAGTTCAGATGATGAGCTGATGTGCACTGTATGCTTGGAGCAAGTTTCAGAAGGAGAGCTCATCCGAAGCTTGCCGTGCATGCATCAGGTAAATCCCATGGTGATTAATTTTTCTTTTTGCTTGGTTTACCAGGATTTAAAGTTTCTTCCATCAGGTAACAAGTCTGTTAAATATCCTTGGTTTGTTGGAATAAGTTAGATCCACAAACTATAATTTTCCACTAACCATATGTGGCTATTTTGTTGCAAAGTCTAATGATAATTTCTTTTGTGGATTGCATATGAGGCATTCTTGTTGCGTAGCAACAAATTATATTTGTTGGGATTAGATCATCATGAAAATTTTGACAGAAATAGTGTATTTAATGATAAATAGGATTCCATACGGAAGGTATCAAGGGGGCACCAGTACCACCCGACTAATATCCACTTTATGGAGCTATTAGTTATGTACTCTTTAAGAAAACTGATGAATTTGATGGATGATGTTATTTCGCAGTTCCACACAACTTGTATTGATCCATGGTTGAGACAGCAGGGGACGTGTCCTGTTTGTAAATTCAGAGTTGCATCCGGATGGCGTGAAAATGGGCGAGGAATTGACGCTACATTCATGGTCTGATTAGCAGCAGAGCCATCGTCCTACTATCATCTGCTGAAGTACCAATTCTATCGTAGATTTGCCAATGTGTCGATTGAGGCTTGTGCCTCAAATGATTTCTCAGTCATAGGCATTATGAAGAAGCACAATTGAGTGTTGTCATTTATGCTTCAAATGGCATCAGAGAGTCGTACAATTACTTATAACAAAAGAAGGGAAATTTTAACAGTTATCGTTATACGCTGTGTTGATGCCTCGGAGTTGAGTTATCATTTACCACCAATTCATACAATCTGGAACACCCACAGCTGTAAGCGCTCTGCAATGTTGTTTGCAATTTCTCTGAATAAAAATGTGGGACATTCTCGTAATACAAAAGCTACTGCAATCAAAATGCTATTCATCAGTGTCGATGTCCTGCATACTTTCTACTTTCTGGTCAGTTTTGCTCCCTCAAAACGAAGCAGACAAATATTATGGAATGCTTATACAGTAAAATCCAAGCACACAGTCAAGCATTGAAAGTCTGATATAAACTTATATTACATAATACTCAAGGTTAAGATCCTAGCCAAGTTTAAGGGAAGCATGAAGTAACACTGAGTTATGATCTACTTGAGTATTCCTTATAAGGCTGCTCATTTTGCTTTTCCCTTTCCCTTCCCATGACCTTTCTTGGCATCCAGCTTGGCTTGAACACGAGCAGCAGCCGCAGCTTTAGCTTCTTCCCTCCTCTTCTTCTCTTCCTCCTTAGTTGCGGCAGCCATCTCCCTTTGCTTCTTCAGCTCCCTATGGAGGATTTCAACAACGAAGAACCCTCAAAATGTTATTTTTTAGAGTACTAGTGACAAATTAAAAGCAATGATGATAGAAATTTCAGAACTCGACATTTCCTCAAATATGTTGCACAACATTTCCTAGACAACTTACTCAAGCCTAGCCTTGTCTTCTGTGACACTGTCCACTGTAAAGCCCTTGCAGGGCTTGCATGCAACTAACTCCACCTCAAATATAAGGGTTGCACTGCATAAGCAAGTGATAAGCACATCATACTATTTCTTCCATAAAAATAAAGAGATTTTCCAGCAACTTAACAAATAAGCTTTCGTGATGATGCATGAAGATGCCGTGTTCATAAATAGTTAGGACAGCTTATTAAAAGCATCTAGATATATCAAGATTTCAACAGCCCAGAACCCCAACTGACATTCTGCTTCTCTTTTGTTGACAAACAAAACGTAGGTTCGTCATATAGTGGTTGTATACAAAGGTAAAGAATTAGAAGAGCAGAGACATTACTTTGGTGGGATATCAGGTGGAGAACCCGTGCTGCCATAGGCATGTTCTGGCTTACATGTGATTTTCGCAACCTCCCCAACCTTACAAAACCAAGAAGTAAGGACATTCAATGGAGACACGCTACACTGTTTCAGAATTCAGCTAGTTTTAAATCCTTTACCTTCATAGTTTTCAATGCAATGTCCCAAGCACTGATCACTGCGCCCTTGCCGATCTCAAAGGAGAATAGAGTATTGTCTTCATGTGTTGAGTCAAAGACTTCACCAGTTTCAGCGAGAACTCCTTCATACCGAACTGCTCAACAAAAAGACAAACAATCAGACATTTGAGAGCAGCTTTGCACCTAAATGTAGCTATTAGGATTGTCATTCTCACTTTTTAAACTTTTACAAACAATGTATCGATGCACTCTCTAAAACCAGCATTATCCTTCTTGCTTAAAGAGGCTTACTATAAGGCAATGAGTTTAAGTAAGCTATTATGTTACTGAATCGTACATAGCATCAAGAAAAATATAAATGTTCCAGCAATCAACTTTAGGAGCACTATCACAAGATGGGTGGATAAAATTTCCTTACAGTTAAGTATCAAGGCCTAGCATTGCATTAGTAAATTGTGAACACAATCATTAGTAAATTGTCAAAAGTTCTGTGATGATTGCCACTGTCTTATTTGGCCAAAAAGAAAAAAAATGCCACCATCTAATAATAACAAAAAATCGGCTGCATCGCAACTAACTTAAGTATGGTCTGCCAGGTCTGGCTGTAAGAATAAAATTTTGCAACTTGTTCATCAGCTAACTGCAATAAGGTATTGTTCCTACAAGAAAAGAAGATACCAATATACAACACCGAGCCCAAGGTTCATATGGAAGGTATTTTCTTGTATGGTCAACTTTAAGGATGTTCACTAATAGAAACTGAAGATCAAAGGCACCTATTTTTCCTATTCCTTTTACAAATTGAACTGTTGCACTTTGCTATATATACTTTTTTGTATACATTGATGTGGTGGGCTTCATTTTCGAGAGAGTGCCATTTCCAGCAACATAGAAAGAACTAAATGGCGGATTTTGACTGAAGAGTACTGCTTCATACCAATACCAAATGATATGCGGAGTATTAGTCGTGTAGGAAGACAAAAAAGGCCTTAAATAAGGTATTAAATTCATGAACTCATGTCCTCATATGCACACACAAGGTTATCAGACACGTGACTGTCGTTTTAATCAAATAAATTAGTTGCATACCATCAACAAGAGGAAGGGTCTCTGAAGGAGAGACTGCATCAGGTTTTGCTCGTCTCACAATTGTCTTCATGACCCCTCCATCACCAGTCAAATCGATTGCCTCAGCCATGACTTTTATGAAAAGCCTGGTTGTATGGAAAGAGGAATTGAGTTACAGATGCATGCCAAGAGGCTTCTATTTGGTCATAATGTCCTGAACATGCTTTGATCCCAGAAGAAGAATAAGAAGAAGAAGGAGATGATGTGCTCGACATGCTTTACAACCTAGAAAACTTTTACAACCTAGAAAACTACAAGTAAAACTGAGATAAGGTTATATTTCTAGGTACAAGATAAATAACGGAAAAGTTGAACTACACAACCCCTTGTCCGGAACTTCCAAGGAGCATTGCCAGGTAAGTCATCAAGAACGTCCATTAGTTCACTTCACCTTCAACTAATTAATATTTCACAAATCTAAGCAATCAATGCATATATAGTGAAATGAACATTTGAAGATCGAAGAAAAACAGAGATCCTGCCCAACAGGAAAAAGAAAAGAAGGAAAGGCTTACTTTGAATCATAAGCCTTGTGCAGGAGTGATACCCGAGTGCTAAACTCTTCAATTCGTGCATCAAAGTATTGAACTTTTTACCAAAAGGGGGCAATCAAGTTCCACGACGTCATTTATGAAGCAGTTCGAGATTGCCTATGCTCAACATAGTAGAAACGAACGCCGTGGCAATTGGGACAGCTTAATTGCGCTCTTTCCAATAAGTCTAGGGTTTAGATCGCCCTAATCGAAAGATTCATCACTCTCATTCCACAAAATTCATACTCTTCCCAAACAAAAAGAACAATAATTCAACTAATTCTATGCGCGAACAGCGACTACACAAAGCTGATAAAAAAATCCATCTGATAATCAAAGCCAAGGACGAGCAACAATCCCATCCTCACACGCCACGTTACCAACCCATCACCGGCATCCCCAGAGGCTTAAAGCACAATTAACATCAAGCACCGAAATTCTTATACCAGCACAGATTCATTTCAGCATCCGAACATCACCCTACATCTACACATCCACCAAAAGAACGCAAAAAAAGAAGAAGAAGAAAAAAAAAAAAAACAATTGACGCGAGTATTCAACACAGAAGAGGACAGAGAGAGAGTCAACGGAGACAGAAAGAGCATAGGAACTGACCGGAGCGACGAGATCAGCCACAGCAATCGGTGAAGACGAAGAAGAAGAAGGAGCGAAGGAGTTGATCGAGCGGCGTCTCGGATCGGCGACCGGCGGCCATAAAAGCTGCTGCTGCTCCGCGAATCTCCCCTCTTTCCCCTGCTTTTACTTTCGCAACTGCTGATTGCAGAATGATGAAACGGGCTCCTTTCGGGCAACGCCCCGTGGGCCCGGGTCGGCCCGCCGGGTCCCAGGATGTCCGGCATATCTTCCTCCAGCCCAAAATCAAGACATCAATAAGCAATCCAAATCAAACCTCAACATAATTACATATAAATTCCGCCCAAAAAAAAAAGCACATTATTGTTAGGTGTAAATTATTGCTAGGTTCATTATCATTGCAACAAGAGCCTTACAAATTGGCCATCGTATGAATGATATGTTTGTTAGGGTCCGAGGTTGTTCGGCATATCTTCAGCCCAAAATCAAGACATGAATAAGCAATCCAAATCAAACCTTAACATAATTACATATAAATTCTACCAAAAAAATACATAAAAATTATAGTTAGGTATAAATTATTGTTAGGTGTAAATTAAAGTTAGGTTCATTATCATTGCAACAAGAGCCTTACTCCTTGCGTCAATAATACAATGACAAATATAGTCATGCCTAAATTTTCAATTTATAACCTACTCTTGTAAATTGAGAAACTTTTAACTTCGTTTCGGGACAAGACAATTTTCTATATTAAAATCTACTGCTTTGAATAACTAATCAGTGCTATGGTGAATGAGGATTTATTATTTTGACCTATGGAACTCATAAAAAAGAATTTGTTGTATATATTTTTTTCACAATTACATGATTAAATCCATCCATTTTATAGAATTTAGATGAAATCACCGTTGATGGATTTCACATTTGTAGTTTTTCCCCTCAGATTTAGTTCTTTCTTTATCATGAGCTTCCTTCAAATTTAAATCCATTGCTATTAGGAAAATATAACAAAAAAATTATTTCGATATAAAATGCTAATAAAATTACAAAATGTCTTTCAAAATTTTCTCTTACTTGAGGCACAGTTTTGATTTTGTTAAGTTTCATCTTAAGTTTTTGTTATTTTGTGAATTGTAATTGTGATTTTGTAGCAAATTTTTTTTTATTAAAGATGGAACCTTTTTTCTGAGTCCATTTTGTGTATGCAAAATAAAAAATTTTAAAAAAATCTCTCAATATTTGCCAATATTAAAAATATTGTTTGTGCTTAGATCTTTTTCCTGATTTCTACTTGAAAATCCGTAAATTCACTCGAAATGTGAAATATTTTTGAGGTTTCTCTACTAGACAAAGCAATTAATTTGTATAGAGGTAAAGATGAACAAAGAAATAGAAAATTTAGGCTTTCAACATGCATGACGATATTCACTTAAATCCATTCTTAGTTACGGGAAGAAAGTCCTATACAAAACTATAAAACCTAAAAAGAGAGCAAATTGGGGTCCGCTACCTTTATGTTTCAACAATAATAAAGGCCGTTGTAAAGATACCTTTACCTTCATTATTCAATAATATATGCTCGTTTTCTCTAAATTTGAAAAAGAAACACACTGTTTACCAAAAAAAAAAATGATAGATAGCAATAGCAATATACATTTTCTCCAAATGAGACAACAAGCCGGAAAAAAAAATCAACAAACCTCTTTGGCAGAGTAGAAAATTAATCCCTACTAATGGACTTTGCTAATTAATCATTGGCAAAAGTAGTGCTTTTACAAAAGCAGGCGCCAAGTGCAATCATTCGCAATCTAGGAATTAATGGACGCAAATCTTCGACTAATCCATGTAGCATCCACCGATCGATCGTTTGACTAGTCAATCATTAGATGAATCATTCTCGCGATTTCGTGGGTGGCCTACGCCTTAGAAACTCTCCTTCTTTGTCCTTAATCTCGGAGGTGAAATTGGGGAAAGCAATGATTAACGTATAAACCTTGATTTGGCTGTTCTTAGTGTTTTTAGGTTCGGTTGCCGAGAATGTGCATGAAAAGAAGATAAAAAAAAACCCGACGAGGAAAGCCCAGTTTTTCTTCTTTTTCTTTTTGGCTTTGACCATGACTAGAGCTCGAGGACATGGAAATTACACTGTTGATTTTGATCTGATGCTATTTGGAATCGATTTTGGGGCCTTGAAGTAAGTTCACTGACATAATCTATGGGAATTAATGCTATCATGACCATAAATTGATCCACCCCACTTGATGAATTATAACATGATCTACCAAAAGAGGGAAGACAAAAGATTGTATGTATTACAGTAATTGAAAATCCCATTCATTTTATTTTAGATGATACTAAAAAATGATTACACATCATTTGAACAAGAAACATGTAAATCACTCTTTTCTTTGTCTTATCATCTTTTTAACACAAAAAATCAACAACAAATGCCATTTTTTAAGCATACTTTTAAGATTGCTGGGTCATCTCTCGATGTGGACCACTGTCATTTCGCGCATGATTTTTCACAATTAGATCAAAAAGTCAAAAATGATAACCATTCAAATTGAGATCAGTGAAAGCATCATAATGATTCGATGATGCTTCCTAAAAATACATGGAAAGATTCCACTAACGCAGCACTCGACCGGTTGCCACCGAACTACTCGACCGGTTGCCACCGAACAAACGCGAGAGGAACTAATGCCTTCCGAACACGAGGTTGAATCGGAGGGTGGTCCAGGAACATGGTCAAACTGGAAAGAAAGGAGGCAGCAGGCATTCGAAATGGCTTGAAATCGAAGGAAAGGCTTCGCAGGACAAAAGGGTCTTTCCAATTTCGGCTCCGTACCTTCTTTATTTTATCCCGAGCGCATTAAATTGGAAAGGCCCCCCGGTCGATGGAAGTGGCGTCATCCACGATGCGCTCCGATTCATCGTTTCCATCAATCGAGTCGAGGTCCATGACCTACCCTTACAACCCTACTCTAAGGCGCGCGTTCATCATTAGTTTAATCGAATTCCTAGCAGTGTAGCATTGTCCACTCATGCGCACCAGATCCAAGCAGCATCAAAGGTTCGACCGCGGGGTCGGTCATCACCGTCAGTCAATTCGAGACACTGGGATTCAGCAGCTGTAATGGGTCGATGCGGACATGACGTGGGATTCGGTCCGGAGCGAAATTCGGCTCGAGTTCAGCTCAAGAACGAGATGGCTTCTTCGCCCGTCGTGTTGTGAAGTCCGAACCGATGCGATTACGTTCGAGACGATGACGATGATGGGATTTTAGTGCGGAAACTACTGATGCCAACGATGCATCTTCTTCCCCTGTTTCTGCTTCCACTTCAGAAGTTGCAGCTGGGAGGAGATAAGAGCAGCAGAGCTCAGGCTCAGAGCCAGACCTCCCAGCGAGAGAGAGCGAAAGAGCCAATTGCGAAGAAGAACTGAACTCAGAAACATTAATGGAAGGAACAAGAAAGAAGCCGAGAATCATTTACACAGGCGTTGAAATTCGTTTATTTACCCAGTCACGTACCACTTACATCCACCTCTTCACTGAAAGTGACCAAAGCCCTAAACATCAATCCGAGATTTGAACAGGATTAGCGAAAAGCTAAAACCAAGAAAAGAGGGGGAGAAAATCTTTACATACATTTCGCAAAATCCTCCCTCTTATCCACTACGGAGAAAAACTCAAAACCAAAGCCTAAGCAGGGGCTTCTTCTTGTTCTCAGATCAAAGCCCAAATCAAGAACCGTCGCGCAAAAAGACACAGGCGCGAGATCTTGCCAAAAAAGAAGAAGAAAAAGATCCTCTTGGTTAGACCGATGATCGGGGCCGGCTGATTTCACGAACCCAGATACGAATCATCATCGGAGTCGCCGCCCGCGAACGTATTTGATGACAGCGATGGATACAGAGAGAGCACCGGATCGATCCATCAGTCGCCGTAGTCGCGCCAGCACAGGAGCATGGTGACGCAACGCCTCACGATGTAGAACCGCGCTCTCTGCTCGCTCACCAGCCTCGCGCACCTCCTGGCGAAGGCGCACCTCCTCTGCGACGGCGACCGCGACCGCAACGGCGGCGGCGGCTTCCTCCCGCCTCGCGACGGCGCCTCCTTCCGGGACAGCTTCCACTTGTCATCGAAGTAAACCGCCGCCGGCGGGCGATCGCTAGTAGCCATCATGCGGAGGCCTCGTTCCTCCAAGAAAGGGAAATTAAAGCCGGCTTTTCGATGGGGTTGGTTGGTTGGTTGAATGAAGTTGTCTCTTTCCCCCCTTTCCGCTGCCGTGTTGGTTGGATACCACAGTCGCACACAGAGAGAAAGAGAGAGGGAGAGAGATTACAGACGAGGGAAGAAGACGATGTGACCGAGAGAGATTGAAGAGAGAGAGAGAGTATTTATGAAGTGAAGCGATGGAGGAGAAGGAGGAGGGAAGACGACGAAATAGGCTGCGCCGGGAGTGGGAAATATTTCCCTGAGATCAATCCTATGCCTCGTCGGGTCCCACCTATATAAAATTTTTATTTTTTCAAAAACATAATAATGATTTATGAGGAAAAAAAATCGAATCGAGACTCTCTCTCTCTCTCTCTCTCTCTCTCTAGGCCGCTCGAATGCGTGAATTTCCGAAGCTCGCCACTACATAAGACGTCGGGGGGGGGGGAAAAAGGGTCGAGGTTTTATTTTTATTTTGGTCGACAAATGTCCCGAAGGACGACGTCTGATCGACATGAAAATTATTACCAGGTACAGAATACAATGATTTATAAATGATTCAATCGAGCGATCAAATATTTTCTAAAAATGAAAATATTTTTTCATGAATTACCCGAAGTATGCTTGAGTTTTGCGATTTAACTAAAGAATATATATTCAAATGTCCAATTCTTAATTTATCAAATGTGAAAATCAGCTGTAATGTGGATAGGATTATTATTATTATTATTATTATTATTTCGCAATGGGTTGGGACTTGGAGCATTACACGTCAGATTGGTTGCTTCAAGGAAGAAAAAATTGGGGAAACTTTGCCAATCCAAGAAGAGAGAGTGAGAAGAGGGGAAAAGGAATGCGCTTCCCAATCGGACGATTAGCAATACGTGTAGGCTTCTGACACGCGGTCGCTCTCGTTGCCCGGGGTCCCGTCTACCCTCGTCGATAGTAGAATTTTTGTCTTACATCGGAATTTCATTTCCCCATCTTAAAATCCAACGTAGTCTTGAGATTAGTCAATACTCGTGCCGGGTGTTTTTGCCCCCTAATATTCGCTAGACATTAACTGGTAAGAAAAAATAACATTACATAGTATAATCACTTGAATTTTCCTCCATTTTTCATGTCGAAGTCGAAGAACGAGGTTCCTCTTTGGATATTTTTTTAAAAACATTTTATTACTTGGCATGTTGGAATATCTAAATTTTCGTAGGTTGCACAACATGTGAAAAATGTTTCTTAGATCTCTCTTTAAAGAGAGCACAAGTCAATCACACTATTGAGATTTGATGGGCACGGGTGTTCTATGTATGAACTGTCGACATCCATATGTATTAAACTTTTTGGCGCAATTATATATTGTGATTATTATTATTTTGTTTAATTAGAAAGTATTTTAAAAAAAATGCAAAGATGTAGAGACCCGCACTAGAAGTATGAAACCATAAATAAATCTAGGAATTAGGTAAAGAAATAAAAATAAATAAATGGAGCCCAATATTGCTGGATCAATCATATGAGCCTGAGCTCAAGCAAAGGAGAGGCTGAAGTCAACTTGACGTATATAGTAATCGCCCACCAAGTTGGTCAATCGCATTATCCCGTCATTATTCCTTCATAAACATGATTATCTTTTCGTTTAAGTTTAGGCGTCGGGTAATGTCGTTGTCAACCCTACGTGTATGAAGGCACTCGGGCGCATAGTTAAATACGTGGGAGCACAAAATGTCGTCTGTGGGATTAGCATTTTCCTAATCGGCCGATAACGACGTGTCCCATTTGTTAATTGCAGCTCCGGGTCCGATTGTTTAATCAAGCTTAGTCACGGAATTAGTAGGGCGGATTTAATTAACACACGATACGCGAGGGCGTGAGGGAACCGGACCCGTTTTGATTGACCTTTTCAAGGCTAATATGAACTTGACATGATGTCTTGATTATCTAGCTCAATCCTGATTAGCCCACCAATTGTCTGAATAGACGTGCAGATCTTCGCATCAAGCTTTGTCCTATGGTGGGATCGATTTATTTATTTATTTATTAACTTTCTTGTTTTTATTAGAATAGACGATTTTATTCAAGACGAGTTTCTAAATTGCAAAACCTCTAAATGATCGAGTCCTTCAATTGCCCTGCAATTGCACTCGACCAAGTGCATGATCTACCCTTGCTTTATGAAACTAGTAGCCCAACGAAATTTCAAAGGAGATAGCTAACTGCACACCAAAGTACATAGAACAACAGTTATCATATGATTGTCCATAAATGAAGTTATGAACAAAATATGCTGCAACCGGTCGCAATAAATTGTCGGATAAGGGCACTATTTTCGAGTTGCTTTAATTATAACACGACATGTTGGAGTGGGGTTCCAAATTCACATACCATCTCACAACAATCATTTTCCCAATTATGTGAGGCTTGGCATGTTGTGAGTTTCCCTATTCATACTAACGAGTAAGAGTGTCCTCAGTGAAGAGAGCCCAAAATCATATTGATCAAGTAGAATACATCTTGCGCTCTTGGCCAGTACACGACGTTGATGCCGTTTAGAAGGATACAATTAGGCCCTTGTAATTCTATAGTTATTTCCGAAAGAAATGCTCTTATAGCATAACGTTTCCTCACCTAACCGGGGTCGTATGTCGCATCTAATTCATAACCGTTCGTGGCTATTCCCAAAAATTATATTCGGCTTTCTCTCTCTCTCTCCTTTGAACTGCGAGTGTGAGGGTAATAGGGGAAACAAAGCCTTGCATCCGAGAAGCAAAAACGGTACGGTACTAAAATGCAAGTGAAAACAGCCCTAGGCCTTGGATTGTAGAAAGGCTAGATCTCAGCATTTCGAAAGGATTCGAGCACATTTCAATTCCTACCCTCCCTTAATATATCTAGTCGGCTCATATTTTTGGGTAATGTAAGCTTTTACGAAAAATTTGTTAGTAGGCTCGGAATTGGACTCTCCCGTGATAATTGGCGTGCCCTCGGAATTGGCTCATACTTGTGGGTAATGTGAGCTTTTACGAGAGAGATGTATGCAAACGCTGATGAACAGTAGCGTATTCTCGATTCTCGATTTCAAGTAATGTCGGATGTAACCAGCTCAGTTTCTTTCCGGCACGCGGACGGAAGGCGATCGATGGCGCTTACGCACATGATGATGATGATCATCGATCATCGATCCTCTCGATCGAGGGAAGCTGCAAACTACGCACTGACCCGGCTTCGGCAGTGCGGGAATAGGGGTCCTGGCGCAGAGAGATTAGGGCATGCATGCGTCGGAAGAGTGTTTTCCAAGGATGTTTTTCGGAGATATCGAGAAAGCTTCCACGTGGTTCGGTATCCCCACTAGCGAACGCAATTAAGACACTTGTCTTCCATGCACCAAAAGCTTCCTGGCCCCCAGTTTTGCACCGACCATCCTTGTTTTAATGATTTGCTCGGTATCGCGCGCGGGAGCGGGCCAGAGCTATTCCCAAATCAGATCTCGATTCTTATTTGAATTTTCAGAATTTCTTGACAAATCATTTTAAAATAAAAATTAACATCACGAGAAATTTTAAATTAATATATATCAAATAAATTTATCATAAACTAATTTTTTGATTCAAAAAACCCTCAACTGATATATCAATGACAAATTTATCATTCATAAATTTTCATTAAATTTTACTGTTAAATTATTAAGTTGGATAACATGAGAAAGTTGACGGGTATATTAGTTTAGGATTTAACCTTCCATTTATCATATGCGTATCGATTTATGGTTTTTTGTGATATTAATTTAATTACAAAAAATTAACAAAAGGTAAATTTGTCATAAATATATTAATTTAGGTTTTTGATGGTCAAAAAATTAATTTAGAATAAATTGTTACAAGTGTACTCATTTGAGATTTAATGGTTAAAAAATTAATTTGAGATAAATTTGTGTAAAATGCATCAATTTCGAATTTTTATGATATTAATCCTTAAAATTAAAAGTATTAGGTAAATGCACGACTTAATTTAGAGTTTCGAAAAGAAAAAAAGTAATTCCTCGTTTTATGGGTTTCTTGCCTTTTTTTTTAGGTCGAAGGTTTCTTGCCTTAGTTCAGCGGAAAATGTTTCATTGGCCACCAAGAAATGTTTGAGGATACCTCGACGCGACACAATGCACGTGGACGCCGCCGTGGAGTGCACGTGTGTCGGTGGTGGCACCGTCGGGAGGCGTTGGGATCAACCGCAATTCCTCAGCCGCTCCTCTCTCTGTGCACGTGCGTCCGTACCCACCAACTATTTTTCTCATCTTAATAATATAATGTTTTCCTTTCCCACTTTTTCATAGGCAAATAAATTAATAATAGATTTTTTTATCTTTATTTTCTTGACACCAATCTCAAGGTAGTTCAAAATAATTTTGATTGAGGTCTTCCTTAACGTAATAAGCCCGTGACCTCGATCACACAATCAAAATAGATAAGAGCGTGTGTAAAAATTCTGACTTGATGGAAAAAGATTGAATGAATATCAAGCTCTTTTCATATCTCTTTCCCAAATTTTTTCCTTTCAATTAATTTGGACTAATTCCTCTAAGTTTTTACACGTGCAACTTAGTCCTCTATTTTCTATTTTATTCAAGTGTCATGAGCCAATTATTTAGAATCGTGATTGTGCGGCGACTTAGGTTATTTTGAATCGTTTGGAATAGTTGGAGCCTAAGCTAAACCTTTTTTGTATCGATCGATCACTCAACTCATCTGGATCGGAGAGAGTCTAGAGAGAGAAGAGCTCTAAAAGAGAGAATGAAACTTAAATTGCTAAAGGTTGGATGATTACAAATGAGGGGAATGGCATATTTTCTTATATTTGAGGCATTGTGTTATAATCATTCAATTCAGCGGACAATATCGTACTGCCTCACCTACCGGCATTTATGCCAGGAAAATTCTAGACCACGGCATAATTACAAGATCACCCTTCCCTGAAAATTTTTTGGAAGCCTCCTAGGAGCGTTTTGGTTGTTCTTCCTTTTAGGGGCGTTTTAATCGTTCTTCCTCGATCTTGAACGCTCCATTGATCACGGAAATCACAAATCCGTAACATAAACATGTCCTCTTAATTTTTTATTTGGTGCTATTTTGTTCCTCTAAATTTCACTTTCGGCAAATCAAATCCTCTTTGCAACTAAATTCCTTTGCAACCGCTCTCACTAAACTGTCAAATCAATTGAAGACACGTGGCCCGTTTAATATGGCACGCGATGCTAACGTCATGGAAGACTGCACAAAACAAAAGTTAGAGTACAAAATCGCACCAAGTTTCAAAACTTAGAAAACTAAAACTGGACTCAACACTTGTTATCTTGCATTCCCTGTATGGATGCACTTGGTCCAGTGGCACTACCAAAAAGCCCACGATCTTTCCAGCTGTTGCAATCCGGTCCAGAGAACTCGTTCATCAAAGAAGCACAATCACATGATAAACCATGTGTAAACTCTTATTCCTTGTCATGATATACATCTAATATAATAGAAAAGCCGATCATTTGGTGACCCAATAGTTCAAAATTTTCACCTGCAGTCTCAACCAGAATCTTGAGGCACAAACTTAACAGAAAGAAGGTAAATCCTGAAAGTTAAATTGATGATGTTCAAGTGAATCGTGCTCTGCCAAAACGAAAAATGCCAAATCGCGCACTGATCTACCTACTTCAAGCTTTAGGTTTACACGTGTCTTTCCTCTTAGAGATTATCTAGATTGGACAAAGCTGACGTGTTTCGTGAAATTAGACTTGGTTCGAGAAGGATTGTCGGATGGAGCTGCCTGAGGATGATGTGGACTTGCCAATTGAGAGAGAGAGCAAGGACGACGTTGATTCATGATGCCAAGTATGTCCATGAGCAAGTGTACAAAAATCCAGTTTATCGTGACGGAGTAAAACCCGTTAAATCAATCGTTGTGCGTGTCGGTCTGCATTCACTAGACCATTCCAGTTAATTACGAGTGTCCTTCCGCCTCACATACGCCTGCTTGTCAGAAAAAAAAGGAACACATTGCCCAATGAATTTTTCCATCATGTGATGCCATGAGTAATTCTTGATTCCCATCTTTTAGCAAAAAGAGGGAGCAGAGCGTGAATCCGTATGTGTCTACTGTTTAGCGTCCCCCACAACCTGCTTTGAGTAAAATTCTGGTTCTCCGTGTACGGTACAAATTATATCTAAGTTATATAAACGTGGACACTTATCATATGTACAGTCTTCCATTTAACATCGATCGACGATAGTTGCTGAAGATTTCATTCATCAAATTGGAACTTTCATCAGAATGATCAGCGTTAGCAGCAAAACGAGCTTACACCTGAAAATGAAGATTCTTTCTTCTTCTTTTAATCTGTAAAGAAGAGAAGGAGCTCTGGTTAGACCCAAGAACAGCAAAAGCAACGGTTGCTCAAGGGAAAGAAAGAAGGATTTGCAATACTTTGCCATTTCATTAATGTTTGGAGTGAAAGATGCAGAAAAGATTGATGTGGAAAACCCGAAGTAAAAAAGCCATTCTCTCTCTATATATCATATCAGTGATGATATCTGAAGGTACACATATATTAACCTAGGTACAGACATACACTGATGATCCAGGTGGGTTTCGCCAGTACGGAACATAAAATCTCTGCCCCCCTCAGATTTAGAGAATCAAATCATCTTCCCTCACTGTTGCCCACTCTACCATACAGTACGCAGACTTCCCATTTGAAAGAATTGCAGATCAATGTACACCATCTACGCAAGAAAAGAGACAGCCGAATGGATTCTCCGTGGAAACCCTCGCCAAATGTTTTCTGGAGAGAGAGAGAGAGAGAGAGAAGGGGGGGGGAGAAGAATCGCATTCCATTTAGGAGGGAATTGCGAAACTTGAAGCTGGTAGAAGGGAGAGTATAATTCTGTGCAGATGGCTAATGGGAATCAGTATTCTTCCAGAAAACCCGTCTCCTTTTCGGGCTTTCTTAATTAGTGTTAATTGGAGTAGTCTCCTGCAATGGAATTGCCGCGTTGGAATCGAGCGAACGCCAGACCACAAGAGCCATCATCACCCCCACCACCTCCTGGGAAAGCCCTAGAAAAAGCTAATGCAATTCGCATAGTTGGTTATGTGCGTATTTGTACGTTTCTTTTATAGATGTAAGGTAGGCGACAACTTTTACATAGCACGAGTGGTCATGTTAATTGGCGCTACAGAATAACTACACCGTTCTCGGTAGGTGGCATGGGACCTTCCTAAAATTGGACGCTCCTCCATTTTTGAACCTTGATGAGGTTCCCAATGGACAAGGTACACTATGCAACTTAGACAATTCTCTGCAAATAATTGAAGGGATAGGTGAAGCGGCAAAATCTTTGTGGATATTTTGAGCATAAACGCAGTAAGTCTTGCATGTCAAATAATTGCGAACTTGCAACAAAAATCTTTCTGGATGGATTCTGATGTAAGTTCTCTTCGTACGAGACAGATTACTCTTTTGTTCCCCCTCATAGTCACAGATTAGTATGTACTCACAAGCCTAGCCTCACTGGAAAAAAGAGGGGCAGAGATCAAAAGAAAATCACCAAAAAAAAAGAGTCACGAAAGGGGTCTTTAAGGATTGATTATGGAGATGTGAATGAAAGAGATCCACTTTATAGAAACTAAAGGCCAGCTATCGAATCCTCCATAGAACTACTACAAAACCCAGAAACTTAGGTTTCCAAAGATGGAGAAACTTGGGAAAGAACTGCTCTTATGGAGTCATGTAGTCCTTTGTTGGATTTGACTTGTGCATCTTGCAAACCCCATCATACCGAGTAAGACAGAGCATCAAATGGATTCTTAGCTTAGGATAATGATCATCTTAATAAATTTAGAGGAACCATCTTTCCACTATATAAGTATGGAAAGGAAGATAGGGGCTTTTTTCAGGTGTTAAGAATCAATATTTCCCTGAAATCTGCTGCCGTACCTCTTCTTGGCCAAATGTTGCCGTTCTACGTTAAGATGTGATCAATGAGCACGAACAGTGAGGTTAGTCAGATGACATAAAGAAAATAACTTGACCCCTTGGCCTCTGCTCTTGAGAAAGACAACATTCAGTTATGCTAATACCTAAGTAAAGCTGATATGAGGTGAGCCAGAGAAAAAAGGCATGCCAAGGGAAACCATATATGAAACCAGAGAACGCGTAATAAGGTACAAATGATATATATCTCAAAAAAGCAAGTCAACAACTCTCAACACCAATTAAAATGTGTATTACACATCCATTGCTATCCAATGACCACTCCAGCAAACTTGCTAACAGTCCAGAAAACTTGCTAATCTTATGGAACCAAACAAACACAGTATATGGGCAAATGAGACTCAAAAAACTCCTACGACACAATATAATAACAATATAAATCAAGCAGAAACAGCTTGCAATCACATCATTCTCATGAGTTACCCAACTTCTACTCTTGTACACAAGTACAGACATAGCTAGTGAAAGGTCAGGTGCGTTGCTGTACGGAAAAATTCAGATGCATCGCTCAATCAAATCTTTCCAAATATTAAGATCACCGAAAAAGCAGAAACATATGATGATCTTTAGCGCAATTTATACCAAGGTAAAGTCACCTCCTTTTCTCGAACTGAAACTCTTTTCCATGTTGGGTTAACAGAATCAAGAACCTCATGACCCACCAATAAAGACAGCAAGCATCAATCTTTTAAACTCCTATTCATTTCGGAGAGTTCTTGAAAAATTAGGGTTTGCTTTTGATCAACTGATAAAGTATAATTACCTTCATCCTCATAAATTTGATCTCAGACTTCTGGCTTTCGAGAGTGAACAGCCATTTATTGCCACTGCAGCATCATCAAGATTCCCATAGTAAAAATCATGTTGAAGAGAGACGCTTTTAAGGTGGAATTAGGGACCACATAAACTAAACCACCACATTTTATTTAAAAAGGACGCTCTCTTCAAAAAAGAAAGTTCTTTTGTGAATCTTCATGATGCTGCAATGGCAACCAACGACTCGGGCTCCTTCATATAGGGGTAATTTGTCTTCACCAATCCAAATGCAGATGAGATAAAAACCCTAACCCTAGATTCCATACTTACCCAACTTTTAGAATCCCATGTAGATAAAGGAAAAGGTAAGCGAAGAAACAAAAGTAAATCAAGGGCATTAAGAAAAAGGTTCGAAACCCTTGTCTTGAGAGAGAGAGAGAGAGAGAGAGAGAGAGAGAACTACTGTGTATTTTCTTTGTACCAAAATCCCATGTCAACCACTAAGGAAAAGGGAGAGATCAGGAACACACAAGTGGAAAAATTGCACGGTGGAAAAGCTCGAAAGGAGCCTAAGAACAACAGAGTAGAAGATCAAGGAACAGGCCAGAGAAAAAGAGAGAGAGAGAGAGAGAGAGAGAGAGAGAGTATGTGTGCGTGTGCGCGCTTTGAGAGTTGAGATATGAGAGTGTTTAGCCTCTTAATATAGAGTCCGGTGGAGCCTTGTCTCCATTAACTGAGCATTGCTAAAATACTAAAATAATATTCACTAAATGAATATTTTGACAAGGAGTTCATGCATGTATGCATATCAAAAAGACACGGTAAAAGGTTAAAAATATAAGGAATTTGCTAGCATAATAGTTTTGGGTTGCTGTAAGAATAAAACAACTTGTTGAAAATTATAAATTCGACCCCATGACAATTAATAATTATTCATTATTCGATTTTTTATAGTCTAGAACATATTGTTATTCTCAGATTGTTATTGTTATTCTCATGATAGACTAAAAACCGAAACTCAATCATATCTCAAAATAATGTTAGACAGAAAACATTCAAAGATATGACCATTTTAGGCAATGAATAAAAGATTTCCAAAAATTGTGAAATAGGGAATATTTAAATTCAAATTTTGAATACACATTTATAAAATTGATAAAATTTTGATCATGCTTTCTTTCTCATTACTGGACATTAGAATCGGACATGAGAACAAATGCAATATTCAAAAATAGTTCTCTCATTTGTAGGTGGAGATATATCTTACAAGTGCATTGTGCTCTAAACCAACTATGGTGAATATAGTAAATTTGCTTCTTATTCCTAGCATAGTCCATCTGTGGAGTTGTCTTTTTCCATTTGAATATGCTATTTGGTTTGATCAGTTCCACAAGATTACTTGAACCTACAAATTAGATAGAGCAGGACAACACAAAACATTTTGCGTAAAATTTCGATATGACGAATCAATGCAAGGGAGTTGGTCGTTCCATTTTCACTCGCACGGATTGACACACACGTAATAAGGAAAAAGCAGGAGCACTAGGGTTTTTAAAAGGTAAATATGTTTCATAGACTTTGCTCCATCGGTTTTATGCATTTCCCCTCAGTACTCATGTAACATGTATTTGATATGTATGATCGATCGCACACACCAGGAAAATTATGATTGCGAAACTCTGTGAAGATTACGTTAGTTGCAGAGTGTGTTTGATACGATTTTGATTAACAAAACTCGGTCCGACTAGACTTGTCTATACATCTAATAGGTTATTCGCGAAGAAAGTGAAAAGCGCACACAACACAGGTTCACATGATGCAACCGCTTCCTCCGGTGAACTCTATAAATCTTGTGTCCGATGCACATGGCAGAGTCATTACAGAACACAACATCCGGATCAAACTTGGTCATCCCGGGGGCGAGTCATCGAGCGGTATACGGTGTATCGAGACCGATCAGGTGAACGACAGCGCGACGGGTACCAGAACCACCCGTGGAATCTGGACGCGGTGCCAAAATTTTCACCCCCAAGAAAGAGCGGACTGTCCCAAACCAGATTCCTCGCGCCCGAAAACGTCAAAAAGACAATGAAACTTGCCCTAAAAATGGCAAAATATATAATGCGCGTAGCTTTCTAGGTCGTGGAACGTATGCGTGCAACGGGAAAGGAGCCCCTTGCTTCCTCCACAAGCATTTTCCAAATAAAGCAATGGAGACACGAGAAAGAATATGGGGCGCAGCGACGTGATCTGACCTGTCTTCCCCCTAACATCACGGGGAGTAGTCCCACTCGATTCGACCGGGATTCAATTGCGTGTACTAGGTTTGAGAATTCCCATTTCCGGTCTCTTTCTCTGGGGCTCCTGGTGCCTGATCGCGGGGCTGGCTCAGCGAGGGCCATTCCCTTTTGTGGCAAGCTTTAAAGTTTGCCAATCTTTCTCTCTCTCTCTCTCTCTGTTCATATCTCGGCGTCTCGTCCCTCGACCTGACGTTTGCCGGGCGGCTAAAAATCATATCTTAGCTCCCCCTCTTCACGCAACTGGCTCCCTCTCTCTCTCTCTCTTTCTTTTTGTAATCTTTTGATTTCTTCCTTTGCTTTCTTCCTCTTCTTTTTTTCCATCTGGATAAAGAACATTGAGAGGGGATCCAAGGGTTGAACGATACGTGTTAGGTTTGATTCCTTGGAAGAATCATTCGTGTTAGCAGTCGAGATTCTCCGACTTGAGCTAGATTTATATTAGAGTCGAGGGTCTCTAGACATAAACATAAACTTTAATATACCGTTATGACGGGCTCTACAAATGCGTTCTCTTTTTTTAATGTGTTGATGCCCGTATGTTAACATCTTTTTCTTACTATGAACTTGACAATACCTAAGGGTGAGCGTTTCTAGGTTTTATACAGATTTCATCTAAAACCTACCCATTTGAATAGATTCCTCATTTTTTTAAACCTTGAACCTACCTACTTTGTCACGGTTCCAGAGTTTCACCTGTATTATAAATTGAACAATTTCATTGAATTATCACCTTTAATAACCACTGCTTAATGTTATAATTTATTAACCATAACTTATATTTAAACAAACAAAAAACAAAAAAACATTAACAATGTAAAAGTCTTAGTTATAAAATATAAACTCAGACTAGTGGTTTCGGAGTATATGTTCATCATTGAATGCCATGGAATATTGTAGAATTACGCAAAAATATAGTCTAAGAAAAAAATAAAAATTTATTCTAAGTTATAGATTCTAAATTCCACCAATCTAAAACTTGAAACTTATCTGTCGAAATATGTTCCTTAATTTTTGGAATCTAAAACCTATCTTACATATTTTGGATCCTCAAACCAGACAAGTTCCCATCGATTTGATTTTTAGGTTCTACCTTGAAACCATGCTCACCCTAGTAATACCTTTTTGCAATTTTACATTCAAGTGATCTCGAGATCCAAATGAGAACCCAGATGAAGCCTTTTAAGGACTTGCTTAGATCCTATGAGTAAATCATTGGTTGTTGATTACAAGGTATAACCTCATTGCAGAAGATGAGCTGAAGCTTCCACAAATCCACGATTGAACATAAAATTTCTCTTTAATTATGTGTGATGATTTTCATATATAAGACCTTACAATGTATTAATTTTCTCCACAATTATCCCACTCAGATACAATGATAAAAAGCTTGCGTGTCTCTTCATTTGCAACTGGATTGTAATTGATAACTAAGGTTTGTTACTTTGAAAATTTTGGGATATATACACATCTTAGAATACTAAAAAAATTAATAATTTATTAGATAAAAAGTCATAAACCGTGAATCCACATAACTTAAAAGTTCCTATAGAATCGGTAGATTCAACGGTGGATCAATAAATCCGTTCATAATCCGAAACTTTATAGATTCATCTAATTGGTCCATTACATATGTTTTGAAATTGGATTGAATTATAATAATCCAATCATGAACCTATTAATTGTGATTATAATCTTTATAGTTGAATATGCATAGATCTATCAAACGGGTGGGTCGAGTCGAAAACGATCCAATCCAAATTAACCTATTTAACTTGTTTTGACCTAATTCCATGCAATATAAGTTTAATGACACATACGTGACTCAACTCATATTACTAAAACAATTCG
This sequence comes from Corymbia maculata, assembly GCA_014182735.1. Taxonomy (NCBI): domain Eukaryota; kingdom Viridiplantae; phylum Streptophyta; class Magnoliopsida; order Myrtales; family Myrtaceae; genus Corymbia; species Corymbia maculata. The sequence goes on along the minus strand of CM024688.1, from coordinate 39,001,109 downwards.
GCGATGTTTGGTCGTCTAAGTTTCTAATAAGGATATGATTAGATAGGATATGATATAAAATTTAGTGATTTTACTATATCCTATTTATTGTTTAGTGAATCTTAGTAATAAAGTCGGATATATTCACATCATATCATGTGCATTATTTGATATAAATAGCATATCAATGTAAATGAACCTAAAGTTCATAGATGGAGATGATAACAATCTCTTGCAACACTCTTACCTATTTTATTTTTATTTGATTATTTTATTTTATTTGTCTTATCTTTTTTAAATTTTTATTACTTTTCCCCCTTCCAGCATTCTTTAATATGATTTTATTAGATAGAAAATTGTATTGATATACCTAAATACTAAAATATATAATAAAATAAATGTTGATTTTATATCAGAAGATAAAATTAAATTCGAATATATATAAAAATAATATAAAAATAAAAAACTAAATTATTTATTTATTTATTTTGAATTCTTACATTAGAATTAATTATTATTCATATTGAAATATAATTTTAATTTTTTTAATTTATGAAATTTGTAAATTGAAAAAGATAATTTTTCTATTATGAATATTAAAAATTCTATCCACCTTTATTTCACCGCTTTCGTGGGATAATTTTATCCAGTTCATATATCTTTTGTATCTGACTTTATCCTGTCTGGAGGATAAATTTTATCCTAGCTGTCAAATGCAGTGTTTTATATTTAATCTAGTTTAGGACAACTCACACCCAAACAAAAGTGAAAACATGAAGTGAGCGACCTTGAGATCAAATTAAAACGAGAGAGAATGAAAAGGATCATAAAGATTGGTGGAATCTAATTAAGTTATGAACCTATTTGAAACCAATTAATGAACAATTCATTGAATATAACTAACTCGTATAACAGTTCAATTCATCAATTATGGGTTAAGGAAATGAATCTACGCCCTATTTTGATTTGTCTAAAAACACGGCCGTAGGTGGAGACGACCTAACTCTTGTCACTTACCTTTTAGCAAAAAAATTCAAAACCGTCATCAATCTCCATGCCGTTGCTCTCATTGGATCATCCCTATATGTATTAGGGTCTCGATTCACGGATGTTTCGGCTGGAGAAATAAAAAAGAAAAAAGGAGGATCAAACATTGCATCTTGCAGGTATTGGTCTCCATCGTTCCGTTCATATCACAGCGCTCCCATTATTTACGCAAAATCGTGCAACGCGCGTCGGAAGAACCATCATTCTGGGACAAGACTAGCTCATCCATCCATCCATGTTCTCAGTCTCAACGTCAGAGGACGATATTTTTGGCACGGTGGTTCGAATAGTCAACTTTCTTTATTCTTTATAGCTGTCGCGGTCAACCTGTATTTTCTATCTAAGCACCAAAATGGAATTCATCCTCTCAATCCAATCGGTCCGATTAGCCGGACCGGGGAATTAGAGGTGCAATTCTAGACACCCACTAAAGGTCGTACTCGGGTACAAAAGTGATGTCGCTTCAACTTCGACTTCCATATTGGAAGGCACGGTCCTACTATGCTCATTCAATGAATATCGGCGAGGCTTCACGTGCTGTGACGTCGAATCGCACTTTAGAAATTTGTATTTCGCCCTTGTATTATATGATTGTTATTGTACACACTTGTATCATGTGTAAATTGATTTTAATTTTAAGTTTGGTCGATTGGATTATAACTTTCTCACGGTATATGAGTGACTTCGCTAGATACTTCGACACTCGCACATTAAAAATATTTGAAGATAAAGTAGATTTGTGCTGCAAACTCTCATATATTTTCTAGACATGCCTTCCTTCGACCAATATTGAAATTGATACATTACAAGAACGGAGGAAATCCACATCCCTACTTAGTTAAACTCGTGTATATGTAGACCTATCAAACGGGTAGATCATATTGAGTCATAAATGGTCCGACTCTAATTGACCAATTTAACTCATTTCTGACTTATTTATCATAATACAAATTTCCCGGCTTATATATGAGCCGACCCGACTCATTTAACTAAATTTGAGAAAACTTGTTTCTTATGATTTTTTTAAAAAACCAGTATTGCTAGAACACTTTTACATAATACAAATCTAGTTGACAATTTATTTATTTATTTAAAATTGAGGCTCTATTTTTTAAAATGTTTTCTAAAAGTTATTTTCTAGAAAAAATAATTTTTTGTTGTTGTTTGCCTTAAATCTAAAAATAAATTAGTAAATATTTTCCATTATTTGGTGTGTTAAATTCGATTTGATTTTCCTTTGTGCATTATTTTAAAAATTTTATTTTTATTTTTAAATAAAATTTTAATAATTTTTTATTCTAAAAAAAAACTGAAATTTTTATTTGTTATTTTCCTTTTTCTCCTCTTCTTCAGCCCGTTGCTGGCCACAAGAGAGCTTGAGCCTCACCATAGGCCAGTGAAGTCAAGCTCACTCGAGGCCAATGAGCTCGAGTCTTGCTTGATTGACGAGGCTTGATCCTCGCAAGAAGTCCGCAAACTCGAGTTTCATCCGCCTCCAACAAGCTCGATCCTCGCAAGAAGTCGGCAAGCTTAAGTTTCGTCAACCTCCAACGAGCTTGTCCCTCACCTGGCGAGTTGCCGGTTGTTGTCATGGCTGACCATCGGCTAAGGAAGATGGAAGAAGAAAGAAAAGAAAGAAAAATTTTGATTTTGATTTTAAAAAAATATTTTTATAAGCTTCTAAACTCAACCTATTTAGATCCATTTATTTTAGCCTTTAAATCTAAAATCCATTTAAGATATGTTCTTTAAAATTGAAGTGATCCATGGATTTAAGATTCAATTTAACATGTCTACTTGTACGAGAAGCTTATAACATAATCTATCAATTAGAGATGAATGGAGGAAAATATGACCCTGCGCTAAAAAATTAAAGCTCTCACGATATTCTATATCAGTAGGAACACTGTGATCTTGTATTTTGATACCACAGGTCCACAAAATCTTGAGGCAAGTCAAGACCCGACCCGGTCATCAAGAGAAGATGAAAGCCTGGATAAAAATAATTGTATTAGGCCCAAAAGGTAAGTCAAATCTACAAGGCTCATAGAAAGACTTGAATTCTTCTTTTTTCTTTCTCTGGGATTGGGACACGGTAGAATAAATTAGAATTTAAAATCCTTCACATATCTCTAAATTTAAAATCCTTCAAATAAATTCTTTTTTCTGACTCTGGATGGCCTCTCACCTTGGTGAGCTTCTCTCTATCCCTCATGGATAGCTTCCCCCAAAACCCTAAATTCCCAGTAAACCTTTACTGAAATTTCTCAAATCCCCTCTATGACGACGCTCCCATTCTACTACCCACCATAAACCCATCTTCTTCACAGTGAAATTCAACAAACGCCCAATGACCCAGTGGGGGAGTTCACCATTCTCAATCTGCAGCTGGCGACTCCCACCCTCGGCCAATCCCAATAGGTAGAATGATTTTCTGATTACAACGATGGGATTTTCATGCCCACATGATCCACCCTCAGCCGTACCCAAAAGTTTTCTTCTCGAGAACCCACAAATCCCAATCCTTAGCACTTTGTCCGAACTCCCTTCAATCCGGCCGTCCACGCCCCTTAGTTTACGATTCACCGCTTCCTCGATCTCGGCCTCAACGTCCGTAATCATCTTCTGCATTTTACCTTGGAGGTCATCGTAAGTACTGTCAAACAAAATTTCCAGTTAGTACACATCTACCCTACAGGTATATTCTGATCTATTGTTTAGAAAGGTAGTATGGAAGTAGGGGAAGCAAATGAAATGCGTATGGCTGCATTATGTAAGAGATTGGGAGATTTGTGGTCGGAGGCAGATGAGGTTGCTCTAATGGATGATATTCCGTTATATAAAACAAGAGAGTGTGAATTAATACTCATCGGCAAACTATATTCTAAACCAAACGTCAATGTTCGAGCTCTTCTTGACACCATGAGGAAAGCATGGAAAACAGAATCTGTGACGTGTGAACCCATTGAACCGGGAATGTTCGCATTCATATTTAGCTCAATAGTTGAAAAGGAAAGAGTGCCGACATCGGGGCCATGGTGTTTTTCTAGTCATTTACTTATTCTACGGCGGTGCGACCCGATACTCCCGATCATTGTTATGAATTCACTCATTGTGAATTCGGGTGCATATTCGAGGCCTCCCTAGGGGCGAGCTGCGAGGAATCGGTGTGCAATATTGCTATGAAGATAGGGGAAGTGAAGGAAGTGAAGTTGGAAGGCAAAGGAGCTAATCGCCCTTCATGTGCAAAGCCAAAATCCGCATAAATCTTTCCAATCCACTAAAATCGGCACTTTGGTCAATTTGGGGTATAAGAAACTTTGGGTGGATTTTAAATATGAAAGACTACCACACTATTGCTATTCTTGTGGTCAGATTGGGCACTATGCTTCATTTTGCAAAGTAAGCCCTTATGAAGAGTTGGGACTTGAACTTAAGGGTGTTGGAAAATTTGGTCCCTGGCTCAAGGCAGAAGTAAAAGAGAATAGTCCATTTTGGAAGGCATTTTATGGAGATTTAGCTTCAGCCCCTGAGGTGGAGGAATTGGTCCCTGAAACACCCTTTCAAAACAACCAACAAACTATGACACAACCAGGGGAGCAGGAGGAGGAAAATAGACTGGCAATAGTGGTTTCTTCTGAGAAAGGTAAATTCCAACAGAATAGGGGTTGCAGTTCGGCTAATAACCTCCTTGGGGTTGACTTCAAATGTCAAAAGACCCAAATAATGCTCGTTGATGACCACAGTCCAGGCATTCTAATTGGGTCACCAAGAAAAAGAAAAGGGAGGTTATAAAAATCCAGCTTTGAAGAAACAAACGATTTAGTCCCTATATTCAGCAAGGTAACCCCTCTCAGATTCTTGATGATAACTCATTACTTGATGCCCCAATTAGGGTACTGGAAAGTGTCAAAGATTGGGCTTGGGTGGCTAGCCCTAATAAGCCACCAGGGTTTAAATGAACATTTTGAGCTGGAATTGCCAGGGACTGGGCTCTCCCCTGACATTCCAGCACCTTAGAGCCTTAGTGGCTCAAGAGAGACCCGACTTAGTGTTCTTGATGGAGACAAAAAATAAAGAGTCTGCAGTTGAAAAGGTGAGGAAACGCCTTCATTATCAGAATCTTGTCGTGGTAAATCCGAATGGTATTGCGGGGGGATTGGCACTAATGTGGAACAATGATGTGACAAAGGGGAGTGGAATTTAGTTCTCGTGAGTTAATAGATGTTATTTGTAAGGACTTGAACAAAGTGGTACCATGATGAGAATATCCTTCCTACACGCACCCACAAACTTTCAAGACAAGCTTGTGTTATGGAAACTCATTCGATCAATTCATTCTCTTAATAGCCTTCCATGGATTTGTATAGGGGATTTTAATGAGACTTTGTATCATTGGGAGAAGTCTCGGCAAAAGAGAAACCGATTACTATCGTCTAGCCGCCTTTCGTGACTTGTTGAATGATTGTTTGCTTATGGATGTAGAAAGTAAGGGGTGTACATTCACATGGGCTAACAACGGGGAAGGAGATGCCTTGGTGAAAAAGAGGCCGGATAGAGTACTATGTAACATTGAATGGCGACGAGGTATCTAAACGCGGAGGCCTTTGCTTTACCTCGCCATTGGATCGACCATAGCCCCATAGTACTCTCTTTATCACCGAGGATAACTAAAAGAAAAAAGGAATTCCGGTTTGAAGCATATTGGCTAGAGGATGCTGAGTGCATAGAAGTTGTCAAGGAGGTGTGGGAGGATCATCGCAATAATCAACTGAATCTGGCAAAAAAACTGAGTAAGGTATCTAATGCGTTGGCAAAATGGAGTAAACGCAAATTTTCTAATGCCTTCCATCAGATCCAAATGCTGAAGAAAGAACTTATTGAGGTAACAAATAGGGTGGATGGGGACTTCAAAAAAGAAGAAACTCAGCAACTAAAGGAGAAAATTGAGAAACTTTGGAGACAAGAAGAGATGTATTGGGGCATGAGATCAAGGATACACTGGCTGACATGGGGCGACAGAAATACGAAGTACTTTCATGCAACAACTGTGCAAAGAAGGCAGCGAAATAAAATTTCGATTCTGAAAATTGATGAGCAGAATTGGTGTCGGGAGCCTATCTTGCTGAAGGAACATATTGTGAATTATTATCAATCCCTCTATGATACTTTTGGCCCTAGAAACTTTCAGCCTATACTCGACCGAGTGTACTAATGTAGTTGGAGATGAATTGAATACTGCTTTAATGAGACCGATCACGATGGAGGAGGTGAAAGAAGCAGTGTTCCAGATGGGTGCGACGAAGGCACCGGGACCGGATGGACTTAATGGGCAATTCTATCGCCATCACTAGGAGATATTAAAACAGGAGATCTTCAAAATGGTCCATAGATTCTTCACTTCAGGTATCCTTGATCCTTCCCTTAATAACACTCAAATAGTTCTCATTCCTAAAGTTGCAAATCCAGAAACTATTACTCAATATAGACCCATTAGTCTATGCAATTTCAGCTATAAAATTATCTCTAAGGTGATGGCAAATCGCTTAAAACCTTGGCTTCCTGATCTAATTGCAATTGAGCAAAGCGCATTTGTCAGTGGGAGGCAAATCCAGGATAATATTTTCATAGTACAAGAAGTCTTGCATCAGCTTAGAATTAGAAAGAGGAAAAGAAAATTCCAGGCAGTACTTAAACTCGATATGCAGAAAGCATATGACAGGGTGGAATGGGACTTCTTGTGTGCTTGTATGATTAAGATGGGATTTAGCGAGCGCTGGGTTTCTTTGGTGAAGCAAAGTGTATCTCTACTGTCACCTTTAGCATTAAGGTCAATGGGGAATCTTCTCAAGCATTTAGGCCTTCTCGGGGTATCAGGCAAGGGGATCCTCTATCCCCTTATCTTTTCATCATCCTAGCCAATGTACTCTCATCACTCATAAGCAAAGCATTAGCAGATGGAAGTGTCAAAGGGATTCAATTAAACGAGGTTACTCGTCCGACACTCTCACATTTATTATTTGCTGATGATGCGCTTTTCTTTCTAGATGGGACAGTTAAAGAAAGTCAGAACTTGGCAAACCTACTGAACCAGTATTGCTTCGCCTCAGGCCAAGCAATTAATCTTAATAAGTCGGGCATTTTCTTTAGTAGTAATTGCCCTGCACAATTGCAAGAGAACATGGCTGCCGAATTAAGAGTACCGATCATTGAGAAAACTGGGAAATACCTTGGCATTCCGTCGGATTGGGGAAAGTCTAAGAAAGAAATGTTTGCCTGGATCCTAGCAAGGGTGAACATGAAGCTCGAGGGCTGGAAGGAAAAGCTTATGACAAAAGCAGGTAAGGAGATTTTGATTAAAACAGTTGTCCAAGCGCTGCCACAATATGCGATGTCTATCTTCAAAATTCCCACATCCATTTGTAAATCGATTGAGCAAAGAATTGCAGCGTTTTGGTGGAATCAAAACAACGTCAGAGAAGGAATTCATTGGAAGAAGTGGGAGGTGCTTAAAGCTCGAAAAGACTGTGGAGGTCTAGGCTTCAAAGACCTTGTTGCTTTCAACAAGGCCATGTTAGGGAAACAGGCTTGGCAACTTGTACAATCCCCTTTAGCCTTATGGAGTCAATTATTAAAAGGGATTTATTTTCCTAAATGTGACTTTTTGAATGCTAACAAAGGATCCGGACCGTCTTGGGGATGGCAAAGCTTATTGGTGGGAAGAGAAATGTTCAAGCAAGAAGTTAAATGGTCGGGGGGGATGGTTCTAACATCGAAATAAGAGAAGACCGATGGCTGCGAGAGAGGTTGCATCGGGGGACCAGCTAATCGAGGAGAACCGAAAGTTGTGGCTGAGTTGATAGATCATGAGTCCAAACAATGGGATGCACGAAGTTATCCGACATATTTGATGAAAATATAGTTAATGAAATACTTGCTATTCCCCGAGCCCTATTGTGGGGAAAGATAAACCGATTTGGACTAGAAATGGCTCGGATCCTACTCGGTCAAAAGTGGATACAATACGTCTACTCAAAGAACTACTCACAAAGAATACAAAACAGGCATCCTCATCATACCAACATCCCAAAATTCTGTGGAAACTGATATGGCAACTTCATACATACCCAAAAATTAAGTTCTTTCTTTGGAGTCTATGCAATAATGCACTTCCCACAAAGGAAAATCTCTACAAGAGGAAACTCTTACCCGACCCGCTATGCCCTGTTTGCAATCGAGCACCGGAAACCTTGGAACACTTGTTCATTCTCTGCAAATGGACTGCTCAGTTATGGTCAGATCCTCAGCTCAATATTGAAGCGTCTCCCCAAAAATTACTAGAATAGACAAGTGGGTACTTGATATACTCACCTCGACTCGAAGCTGCCCTCAAATGAGCTTTTCGCCGGAATACTATGGCGAATCTGAAGGCCCGCAACAATTTGGTCTTCCAAGGTCGGGAACCATGTTCGAGCTCCTTTCTTGAAGAGATCAACGCAGAAATTATTCTATTTAGCAGGTGGAACCCAGCTTTGAATAGGAGAAGGAAAGGCAACGTTAAATTACCTACCCGATGGAGTCCGCCGGAAAAGGGGTTCTTCAAGTACAACGTCGATGGCTCATGGACTGGCGACTCCTTGGCGGGATCCATTGCTGGGTTGTGCCGAAACTCGATGGCGTCATCATGGACGGATTTGCTTTGAAGGTACATGCCGATTCTGCACCGATGGTGGAAGTCTTAGCTGTTCGTGAGGGTTTGTCAAGGCTAAAAAGAACGAACAGCTTCTCTCTTCTCGTCTACAACTCTCTTCGATCTCGAACGTGGTTGTGTGTACCGACAACTTATCAATTGAAGAGTTCTTATCGGGCCAGTTATCAGCCCATGGACTGTGAAGCCCATCATCGAGGACTCGCAAACAGCTCCTACACCAGCTTGTTGGCGTTTCGGTGGTCTATGAGCCACGTGAAGCAAATCACACGGTGGATTGGCTAGTTAAAACTCACCGGAAAAATTTACTTCCTAAAAATTGGCTGTCTATGACGCCCGTCCACTTTGGGACTTGTTATGTTTTGACTCGATCTTAGTTGTGTTTCTTCGCTTACTTAGTAATGAAAGCTACTTTCTTCGATCAAAAAAAAAAAAAAAAAAAAAAAAAAGAACATAAGATAGAATTTGGAATCTTCTTTGAGATTATAATTTTTTAATACATTGAAACAATTCAATAGCGCGTTGGCTTGATAGAATGAATTAACTCTAAGTCTGGAGATCAGTAACGTCGTAAATAATATTAGGGATACAATGCTTCGCACTTATTTTTGTGAATAAACTTCTTAAGAATCTAGACAAATCACACGTTAGGAGATTATTAATACTCATAAACGCATCACGAGGAAATCAATAATGTCAATCGAAATACTGTTATTAAAAAGAAGAAGAAGAAGAAAAAGGTCACGGATAGTAAGGATTGAATCACACTAGGCGGGAACAACTCATATGCCGATCATCATTTGTCATTACACACTTTCAATGTCCCTTGATTATCGTTGATTTTCACATTGCCTTAAGTGCGATTCTACTTCATTAGACGACTCAATTACTATAACTCGATTGGTCAAGCAGTGATTAGTATGCAAGCCAAGTAATTAAGGAACAAAGAAGGCTGGAGACAGTGGCACTTCAGTAAATAATGGATGCAGCCGGCACCAAAAGAGCAACGGCTAGTCGCTAGTTTGGCAAGCAAAAAGGAGCAGATTTCATGACAGCTAGATCGAGCTCGATCACTGTACATGTGTATTCGACCGTTACGATGTTCATGCCCACTCTGCATATAAAACCCCCGACACTACGAATCTCTCTTTCTTTTCACCGAGAATTCAATCATCCCCGCTCCTGTAGACCCTCACCGCGTGACCAATCGACCGTTGCGGATCTTCTCTTCACGCCGAGACGCAAGGAAAGCTCTCTCTTTGCGAGCCAAGAAGAGGGCTTTTCTGTTCTGTCTCGCACGAGGTCGAAGATCAAAGATAACCCAGATACGGAGCGGTCGAGATAAGCAAGACCCAGAAGATGGATTCGTCTCAGAGGAGGAAAAGCGGCATCAATCTCCCGTCCGGGATGTCCGAAACCTCGCTTCGGCTCGATGGGTTTCCGGGCTCATCTTTCCGGGCTATCTCCAACCTGACGTCCCCGTCCAAGTCCTCTTCCATCAGCGACAGATTCATCCCTTGCAGATCTTCCTCGAGGCTCCACACTTTCGGGCTCGTCGAAAAAGGGTCGCCGGTTAAGGAAGGAGGGAACGAGGCGTACTCGAGGTTGTTAAAGGCCGAGCTTTTTGGGTCTGATTTTGGCTCTCTCTCTCCTGCAGGTCAAGGGTCGCCCATGAGCCCCAGCAAGAACATGTTGCGGTTCAAGACCGAGAGTTCGGGCCCGAACTCGCCGTATTCGCCGTCGATCCTTAGGCAGGACAGCGGTTTCTCCAGTGAAGCTTCGACGCCTCCTAAGCCGCCGAGGAAGGTTCCCAAGACGCCGCATAAGGTGAAGAAATTCTGCTGCTTTAATGTGGTGTTCTCGAGAGTAATCTCAAACTCTTTTTGTTAATATATTCTATGGCTTGCCGATGAGCTTATATACTCTCTAAATCTCCCTCACCTATAAGCTTGAGCTTTTGGATTAGACTATTTAACATAATACCTGAGTTCTGTCTAGTCTCTGTCCATCCAATTCCATGTATCTTTATAATTCGGCTTGCACATTAGAGGGAGCTTGTTTATGGATTTTAGATGCCCCCTATAAATTTAAGCTTTTGCATCGAACATTTTATCACTTTTGATCAATTCTTTTTCAATGGAAGATTATGTCAAAGTTGAGGAGGAGGATACAGTTGTGTCCATTGCCTAAGAATGAGTTGATGAACTATTCGTTATTGCTGAAATTGATGAAGAAAATTGGCGGATCATAGCAGGCTTTTCTCATAAGCAATTGTTATTTAGTCAGACATTAAAATAGGATAGCTATAATATAGCAAGATTGGCAATCTTGTACAACTCCCATTTCTAAATCTTAATTGGAATGCTGATAAAATGGCCCAAAGGAGTGGGAACCATTTTGTAAACCTTCTAACTAATGAGTGCAAAATAGCTAGAAATGAGCTGAAAATAAATCCCGCAGCTGGTAGGAAGAAATTAGATCAAATTTAATGAGCTTAATTTTGATGGCTGCAGTAGGTATTAAGCACTAAAGAATGGGAGCAGACAAATAATTGTTTACTATGCAGGTTTTGGATGCCCCGTCGCTGCAAGATGACTTCTATTTGAATCTGGTTGATTGGTCGTCTCAGAATGTGCTAGCGGTCGGGTTGGGCACTTGTGTTTACCTATGGAGTGCATCAAACAGCAAAGTAAGTTGGTCTCAACCGATCTCTGTCAGATTTTGATTCTCAATGTCTTACTGAGAGTTTCCTGTAAAATCGACAAAGAGCAATGTCAAATTGGTGGTGCTCTTACAAGGCTATCTTCTTGTTTTCAGGTGACAAAGCTGTGTGATCTGGGACCTAATGATGGTGTCTGTGCAGTACAGTGGACTCGAGAGGGTTCATACATTTCAATTGGTACCAGCCTCGGTCAAGTTCAGGTAATAGAATGTAAATCCACACACATTGGCACATCATAGGGCTCGTGAGATTTGAAAGATCACTGAGTGATTTTGTACGACAGATATGGGATGCAACTCAGTGTAAGAGAGTTCGGACAATGGGTGGTCATCAGACTAGAACAGGGGTCTTGGCATGGAATTCGCGCATATTATCTTCTGGTAGCAGGGACCGAGTCATACTTCAGCATGATCTCCGTGTTCAAAATGACTCCATAGGCAAGCTTGTTGGCCACAAATCCGAGGTAGAATTTGAGCAAGAAATTTTTTTGCAGTCTATAAGTTTTGCTGTGGAGGGCTAATTTGAATCCTGAGCAATCTCAATCATTGCTTTTTCTTCAATTACTCAGGTATGTGGATTAAAATGGTCCCATGATGACAGAGAACTCGCATCAGGTGGGAACGACAATCAGGTAATTCTCATTTTCTGCTAAGTCATTTTTTCTTCCATATTAAACTGAGCATGAAATATTGACAAGCTCATTATTGGTTGATCAGCTACTGGTGTGGAATCAGCACTCTCAGCAACCGGTTCTGAAGCTTACTGAGCATACGGCAGCAGTGAAAGCCATAGCATGGTCTCCCCATCAGAATGGGCTGCTTGCATCAGGAGGAGGAACTGCTGATCGATGCATACGCTTCTGGAACACTACCAATGGCCATCAGTCAAGCAGTGTTGACACTGGGAGTCAGGTACTGAATTAATTTCCTACTAATACTTGAGTGCATAACTACTGGTGGCCTAGGAGTGTGTGATATCCAATTACTCCATACGTGCACATATGGCATTGCAAATTCCTTCACACATATAGGGACAGAACTCAGAAGTGGTGATATGAATAAAAGAAGAGCAATCATTAAGAAAACCTAAATCCTCACATATTTGCTTGCAGGTATGTAATCTGGCTTGGAGTAAGAATGTCAATGAGCTGGTGAGCACTCATGGGTATTCACAGAATCAAATAATGGTGTGGAAGTATCCATCCATGGCGAAGGTAAGAAAGCCTTTCAGGGGGTTTAAAGAATCCATTCTTTCATTATCACAGCTTCCAAAGGCCAAGACTAATTGAGGAACGACATAAGCTGAAGTTGGTCATTTCTTGTATTAACAGGTTGCAACTCTAACTGGCCATAGTCTTCGAGTACTTTATCTTGCCATGTCTCCGGATGGCCAGGTAATATAATTTTTCTTCCGCTGGAAGGGGTAATATTGTTGTCACGCATTTGCCAAAATCATCAGTCATAATTCAATCGTTGCTTGCAGACCATAGTGACAGGAGCTGGTGACGAGACCTTGCGGTTTTGGAACGTATTTCCATCAGCTAAGACACCGGTGAGTACCCTGTGACCATCTGCTCTGATTTAATCTTACTCTTCTTGGTTGGTTCCTCATTAATTTTCCTGTCTTGCGTGTTGCAGGCACCGGTCAAGGATACGGGTCTATGGTCTTTGGGGCGAACCCATATCAGATAAAGCTGCGCGTGCTTGTTCAAGCTAGCTTGGTCTCTCTTAAAAAGAAACGTATATGATTACAATGCGATGTAAAAAGATCTTGCACGTTCAATTGATATTACACTTTTTGTAAATTTGAGAAGCATAGAAGAAACTTTTGTACAATATTAATATGTGTGGTATAATAAGATTTGTAAATGATCTTGATTAGTTTATGGTCTCATGGTTTGTAAATTATGTGATGCCCTAGAGGGTTCCTTTAATTCCCTGTCACCGGCTAAAACAAGCTGAAACATTACATTTCTTCCATCGAAAAGACAGACATGCTTAATCAAGGAGCTTCCAGCCGCTGTGAAAATCTCATGCAAACTTTCTGGAAAGGAAAAAGTAACAGTGAATTGGATTCTGTAACCACAAAAGCAATTAATCCAGCTAAAACAAGCTGAAAAATTACATTTCTTCATCTAAGTCAAGGAGCTTCCAGCTGATGTGAAAACCTCATGCAAACTTTCTGGAAAGGAAAAAAGTAACAGTGAATTGGATTCTGTAACCACAAAAGCAATTAATCCGCATAGTGGTCGTGCCATCAAAGGCTTGGATTATTCAATATCCATACTCCATACTGCAAACTACCATCATTACAATAAAGGACAGCCCTTGTGTAAGTTAGAGAGAAGGAAGTCCAGTGCCAATTAGTTTTTCGTGTAGTGGATGGGGGACAGATAAATACAGCACGCCAACTATGGATGCTCAAGAAAGCTAAACTTCCAGGAAAATTCTCACACAAGGGAAAGGTATTTTCAGGAGAGCAAACTTTGACAGATAAAATAGATCTCTCTTGATGATGACCTTGTAGCTTTGGGCCTCAACCATGACGTCTTTCTAAAAAGTGGGCTGCAAATCCGGCGGAATTCTGTAAATTTGATGAGAAAAAAGGTTAGCACATGACTCGAAATCTCTCCTAGCAACACACATTTGAGAAGCCACAAAATGACTCATGACTGAAAATCTCTCCTATTGGTACAGAATCAAATGCAAGTCTACCTTGTGTATCCTCACTTTCCAGAAGCTTAATGACTAGGTGTCCTCCTGGTCGCAACACACCCTCGTCATCAGGAGCACAAGCAGAGGGCTTTGACTGTCCATCCATTTGGATATTGCTATTTGTATGACCTAAGGCAGACCTGCCAACAGCTACCTCAAGTGCTCGCATCCCTAATTCAGTGGATAAGGCCGCATCTGTTGTTGTAATCCCAGAAACTGAGGGACACATATCAGAGAGCACGATGGAAAACCCTCTTTGCTGAGAAGAGGCAGGCAAATGTCATATGCTTATAAATTCAGAAGCAACACTGCATTAAATCCATTGCTATGGAGTGCAAAATACTGAAAAAAAAAAACTGTCCACTTTATGAATGATATGGTAAGATTAACTAGCATCAGACCCTATGCAAAAGAGCCCCCTAGTCGGGGAAGGTTAGCTACCTGATGCAAATGCAGCATGTTGACATGGAATAAGAAACTGTTGTTAGGAGGATCAAACTTCCCAAGAAATGTTGTATAGTAAGCAAGATGAGTAATTAGCATTAATTGCATATTCACATGCTGCAGAGTGTAGAGTGGATGTCCTACCTAGACTAGTTCTAATTCCTAATTAGTAATTTGTGAGGCTTGGAGGCAAGCATAATAAATAAGCAAGGCCTGAATAGTTTCCCATTGGTGCCATTTGATATTAACATACATAGCCATATCTCAAATTGCCGAAGAAATATAAAGAATCTGGCTTTAACCCAAAGAATGGGCTTAGTGCTTTGAGAAAGGGACTCGTGGCTTAGGTGCATTTCAATACAAGTCCCGCCAGTCTCATGTCGAGAGTACTCACTCACACTTCAGGTAGTCTCTTATTTTGTTCGTGAGGTTAGTAAACTATTCCGTCACCCGGGATTTAGACACCCAAGGTGGAATTCATTGGCATTAAGACAAAACAAATGAGAATCTTGCTTCCAATTTTTCGGAGGATATGTTCTGACGAATTTAATAAATTGTGCCTGTACATGCTTAACCTTGGTATAAATGACATTGTATGATTTTCCAGTGACAAAAGACTAACCTTGGTGCAGGAGGAAGCAGAAAGTAAGGATCTATACAGTGATTTACAAAACATCTAGAACTCACGTACATCCCCATTCACAAAAGCAAGCATGCATATTTTCGTTTCAAGTCCGCGAGAGTACTTTGCAGTGAGCTACCTGAGGAGAAAGGGCCTTAATTTGGTGCTTCGGGAAGTTCCTCACATCGGCACAAACTGTCTGAACTCTAGCATCGCAGTGCATTGTAGGAACCTTGACCTTCTGTTCTGCACATCCCCAATTCTCACATCATACACCCAGAAAAACACTCTTGCAAACAACACCAAACTTAATTCAGAGATGACCACTCTCCACTGAGTGCACTCCATTCGATCAGAATCTAACAGGGCCACACACAACACGCAAACGACAGAGCAACAAACCTTGAGGTCAATGCCCACGACGGACCCACCATTTTTCAAAGGACCCAAGTTCTGGCAAGCAACCTGGACGCGAACGCGTCAGTTAGATTGAGTAATAAACGAAAGAAAGATGCATGGAGAGATTTCAAGAAACACGTCGGATGGTCGCTGAGCAGAGAGAACCTGAAGCCAGGCGCCAGGGGCACAGCCGAGGTCAAGAACAGAGGACCCAGCAGTTATCAGCTTGTACTTATTCTGCATCTGAAGCAGCTGTTCGGAGCACGAAACGGAAGGGGAAAAGTTAAAGAAATTTTCACACGGTTTCAAAGCAGAAATCGATATAAGAATTCAGAGCAAAACGAGGAGAAAGGAAAGAACAGAGGAGGAGGACCTTGAAGGCAGAGCGAGCGACATAGCCGAGTCGCTGAGCTTCTCTGTAGAAGAAATCCGGGGCGCCGGCTCCGCTCATCGCCCGCTCTCCTCAGTCCCACTCTCCGGCCAGCCAAGGCGGTCGACGAAGCCTCCAAGCCGATGCAGGGTCGGCGTTGCCTCAAGCAGTCGCGCCGCGCCGATGAGCCACACCACGACCCCTCCTCCTCTGCTGCCCAGAGCAGCTCTTGCAATTTCGGGTCGGGCTCATTTGCAATGAATGGGCCGGCCCAGGTGAGAGCGGTTCCTTACGTTGGGCTCAATTCGTTAACAAATCCTCAGTAATTGATATTAACAAACTGAGCCTTTGTCGTTGGTGATTGCCGCTCAACGCATGAGGAGCTTAGTCTTCATTCAGCTTCCGTCATTCATTTAAATGTAATCTCCATCGCATTAGGTGGGTGCTCCCACATCAAGAGATCTTCAGGACATCAGCACTGCATAGCAATCGCTAAGAAACCGATATCATATGTAGAGAGCTTTCTTGGTCATAAGATTCCTTGTCGAGATACAAAGTCAAACTCAGGAATTATATTTTCGGTGTCGCTTTTCAAGCTTTTGTCATCTGATCAAGAAAAATGTGGACGGAGCTTGTACCCATTGAGTCGATACAGAGCTTTCTTGATGCACACCCAGCGAAATTTCAGGAACTTTCTTTATTCGCGGAGTGCTCCCCGGGTTGCATCAATTTGCTTCCCTCGCAATCAATCTCCGAAGGAAAAGTCAAAAGGGTTGCTCCAGCTCTGACCGTAAGATCACATCTATGCACATGATGCGCACATTATGATTAAAGCTATTGGATTTCCATTCTCCGATTAGCAGAAAATGAACTCTCAGAGATGAAATCTCCACCGTTAAAAATGGCGAGCGGCCCCCAGTTTGGAAATTTGTATTGAGGAAGTTGAAGACAACGTTGTCTAAATGACAATGCGATAGAACATGTTGTCGCAGCTCGAGATTGATCATTCGCACGCTTCATGAGCACCGTTTCATGACCATGTCCGTGCTTAGATAAGGCAAACCGATCTGCTTTGCCTCTCTGGTAGGAAAGTGACTGCCAACTAGTGTCCAATGCAACCCAATGTTTAACTTGTACCACATAATTATGCGCATAATGCACGTAAGTATACATTTAATAACCTCGAACATTAACTAAATTCACATAATTATGCACATAATGCTCATATAAACTTAAGTGAGTGTGAAAAAAAAAAAAAAAAAAAAAACAATTACTTAATAGCTTCTTTATTGGGGGGAGAAAATAAGGGATGAGGGATGAGTCGGAGAAGTCGGCATTTTAATCAATGTACTCTTTCTAACCATACATAGATCAAGGTAAAGGTTGCATTTCCAGCATTCAGATATAGAAATCGCCAACATGAACAAAAATGAAATCTCGAATTGTATATAGAAAGAAAAACGAACCACTTCTATTAAGCCTAATTCAGACTGCGGACGATCATTGCCACCCATTTTGGCAAATATGGATCTCACAAACATCGTCTACCTTAGCAAGTCAACCTCAAGAATGAGCAAGGAACAGAGAAAGGCCAACAGCCGACAGCTGACGCTGAAAAGAAAGAACAGATATTTAATCAAAGAATGCATATCTAATCATTCTATGGATGGTCTACATTTCTAAAAAACAAAACTTATTGGAATCAAAATATAGCATAAAGAGAACTATCTAAAGATCAGAGTCATAAATCCAGCGTATGTACAGAAACCTATGAGGGTCCCTCCTAATGAAGAACATACAAGCAGTACCGTCCATGATTCACCTATTTCTGTTCTTTATGAGACAGAGGATTGGCAAGTCGCCATGTCATCTCGAGCTGTCTGAACACGTCTCTCCACACCTGATTCAGAAGAATAGAATTAAGCACATAGATCTTTCTGTTATCAATTCCAAAGTCAGTACCATCAATCATATATACTTATGCAGCAGCATGCAAATGGCAAATGCACAAATTCGGCACGACGAAGAGATTTCGGATGATGACAAGAGAGAGCAACTTATATAATTAGAAATCCCAAATTATGTAGAATCAAAACCAGACTCACCATAAGAAAATTTTGTTGTCCTATCATCTTCATGCCCTCAGTGAATATGTTTTGGTGGAAGGTCCCCAAGTTGAGAGTGCCTGAACAATTCGACCCTTCCATCCTAGCTGAAGCCACTGACCATCTTCATCAACGGCAAAGTCCTTATGGTAGTAAGATTTCACTCTGTCCTTTGCGGCCTCCTTGATCTCCTCATTCAATGGAAGCGGCATAAACCCTCCCCTCATGATCCGCACCTGCCACTGTTTGTAGGTCTCTGGCCTTTCAATCCTCTCTGAGCCTTCACATGCAATGACATTCATGGCTTCCCATCCAAATATCTCTTTCTCAATCAGCATCCTCTCTGGAATTTCACGGGGAATATTCGTATCAAGCATATCAAAGATGGTAGAATAGTGAAAAAGAGCCTCTCGAAACCGGGAGATAAAGAAGGGGGCACTATAGGCCCCATTTATAACTCCGAGAATAAAGACTGCTGGGTTCATCTTCCTTATTAGATTCACAACAATATCTCTTGGACTCTCAGTCACCACTGTCTCATCAAGTAGGTTTCTTAATCTGTGCATACAGTTCACCACGAGAACCTCATCCTTATCAATCCTAAGATCCTCCAGTTTGATAGTGTCCCATCTCTGTGCTATAGCATTGAACTCAAATGGCACACCAAATCTCTTCGCATAGTTCTTCAGGCGGCGCCCTGTCTCCTCCACCCTTTCAGCTGGCTTGAATCCTGGCTGCGGAAGATCGATCCCGGTTATCCGAATTTTAGGAGGTCCACCAGGTTGTGATGAGAGGCGTTTTATGAGGCAAGGCCATTGGAAACCGTAAAGTATGCCGAAATCAATAATGTGCAGCCTGTTTGCATTTTCAGCTGCATTCATTATTGTCTTGTTTGAGAAGAAGTTTGAGATCTTCTTAAATGGACACGCAGCAAGGTAT
This sequence comes from Corymbia maculata, assembly GCA_014182735.1. Taxonomy (NCBI): domain Eukaryota; kingdom Viridiplantae; phylum Streptophyta; class Magnoliopsida; order Myrtales; family Myrtaceae; genus Corymbia; species Corymbia maculata. The sequence continues at coordinate 38,982,060 of CM024688.1, read as the reverse complement.
AGGCGATAAGCTTTCAAGACAGAGGCAGCCGATGTTGGTTTAGACATGATGCCAGTGTAAACCTGAGTTCCAGAACCAGCTAATCGTGCCTCAAGACCATTAGCAAAGTAGTGCGCCATCCTCTGCATTCCATCACCAGTAGGAGATGAGTGCTGTCTTATCTGTTTGAGCATCTCATTTGCACTTCTCCTGTCATCTACTGCGACAGACTGTGCACAGAGAGTCAGCAGCGTTCTCAGATCAACCATGTCTTTTTTCCGTCCCTGTTTCTTAGCTCGGCCCTTTTTCCCATTCGACCCTTTTGTTTGTCCATTCTGCTGCACACTTTGCAACTCTACACGAAGTGGATCATCTTTTCCACAGCTAAGCAATACCACATCAAACATATCTGAACTCACAGTTGACTCAGTAGAAAGTGATGAATGCTTGTGACTTCTTGATTCCTCCGAGCATACATCCTCAGAGTGAGGATTCTTCTTTCCCCTAGATTTATTTGAGCGTCCGCTCCCCATAGTCTTCTCCACCTTTGGGATGGTACTGATGGCATCCCTCTCTGGTATCTTAAAAGACAAGTTATTTTTATCCAAATTGGCAAACAGAAAACTGTTATCTGGAAGAAACTTACTAGCCTCCTCAACGCCTTTATTGAAATGAAAGGCTGATTCTTTTTCACTTAAAACCTCGGGCAACCTAAGGATACTCACAGGAGAATCAGCAAACCCGTCCGTGATAGGACTATTGCTACTATATGGGGAGCTAACTGAAGTATAGGAACTCGAAACGGAAGGAGTAACAGAGACTCTGGGCTCACCCATGTCACAGCTCCATCCTGGCTTTACCAAGTTGTAACCCTGCAGATTGCGTTGGTTGCCAGAACCGAAGGCAGAGAGATCGGCAGGATTATTATGATTCATAAGAGCACGGGATATCAGGCGGCCATTCAGTGATGGCGGATACTTTTCACCGATGACCTCATAGAAGGACTTCTCGGCAGCCTGAAGAGCTGCAGATTCTTGGAACATGCAAGTCTTCTCTTCCACATCTTCTTCCATAAGAATCTCGTTGATGTACTTAAGAACTACATCGCTGAAATCACAGTCCTCAGCTGACTCCTTTGCCGAGCCGACAGCGCTCAAAGACGGAGCCACTCTAGCTAGGTTCAGATCAGATGACAACGGCACAGCACCCATGGAATTCCGCCCATCGTCCCCATCATCAATTTTGAGCCTATTCACGAGATTACACTCCGGCGACACCACGACCGCCTCATCACTGCGCGTGTTCCCATTGGCCTGACCATAAACATCTCCGACTCTTCCGTCCATTAGGCCGTACCACCACCTACTCTATATTGCTGTTCAGAACAAGCTACATACCTCTCTCTACAAAGCTTCCTTCTTTTACCCAGATTTAAGAAACCCAGATACGCACGAACCCAAAACTCGGCTAAACGCAAGTCACCTCCTACCAATTGTCCCCTGAACAACCAAAAGAAACAGAGCAGGAGATCTTTAGGCAGGCAATAAATGCCCCCGCGCGCTTACTTTCAATACCCAGAAACGGAAATCGACACGACAACAAAATGATGACAAGCAGAACACGCCGCGAGCCCGGAAGAGCATCGCCAGGCCGAGAGATGTAATCGGGAGCTCTCAAGACCAAGAAAGCTCGAAACTTTAACAGAATTCCTTACTTCAAATCCAAAGAAATTCGAATGAAAACGAAGAAGAAAGTGAAGCCGACGAGTACCTGGGTGACGAACCAGCAGACTGCGAGAGAGAGGGAGAGAGAGGTAGCGGTTGAGCTTTCGATTATGAAAAAAAGGTTGGAAAATGCATAAAGGCCCTGTTTAAGCAAAGCGATGAGGATGGACATGGAACTCGTCGGACCTCTACCGTCCGTATTTGGTGAAATTCATGTAATTTGGAATTTCAACCCTAGGAAAGAAAGGGAAAAATTGAAATTTACCATTTCCTTCTTGGCTATTTCAATTATGGTAATATCGATCACAATATCTCCTCATTTGTGGTAAATTACGTGCAGTAATTTAATGATCTTCCTGTAAATTTATCAACGTAACATTTACACATCGGATTTCAGAAAATACGGAGAAAGCCAAACTCGACTTCTTTTAAAATTTCCACATATTTGTCAATTCAATTCAGACTTTTGTTAATGTTACGCTCACTTCACATAAAGACGCGACATGATAAGGTCTTGATATCACACGGTTCAATTTCTCCCGTTCCTGACTGATCCGTCCGGTAATTCATCTGCGGATCTCACTCTCTTAAATGGATTCCATGGACGATGTAAGAAAGACACGATCCTGTCGTGTCATCGTGTCGTGCATGCTTCCATGTACGAAACGAACACCATCAGGACATCGACATTGCCGAAATTGCACCTTGAGGTCTCTCTCTCTTCCATTCCATTTACGGGATTGGGAAAAGATAATTACAAGCTTTTCGCAACAACAGAAAAAAAAGAGTCAGTAAATCACGGTACTTCGTGTACAGAAATTACAAGGACAAAAAGCCAAAATACCACAGGCATCTTGTCAGAACATTTAATTACTTTTATAGTTAATTACTGTAGTTACTCATTTGGGAGAGAATATTCCAAGAGCACCCCCGCCCCCTGGGACCCCCCCGGTTAAATTGGCATGGTTGACAAGATGGCCTAATCGTGGTACATATATTATAATATCCATATTCCGATTAGCGAGAGCATATGTTGTCTTTAGGCAAAGCAGCGTAGATTCTTGAAAAAGGTTCATGCATCTGCTAGCTATAGGGAGATGTTGGATGCAGCAATCAAGCATAATCTTAGTAATAATAATTAGCAAGTACTTGTAAGGTTTATCTTTATCACATCGCTATTGCGTATTATGCATTTTTATTATGACCCGCGTAGCTTTCTTAATTACAGACCGTGTTCCTTATCTGACTTATCATGTATCATCACCAGCGTTAATGATGCATATAATACCATTGCACTGATCTAATTTATGTTTAATCCAAATTGAAAAGTTCTATGATGCGCATGCCTAGCTATGATTATATAGGGAGAATTGTCTAAAAAATTCTAAATTCTATCGTACAAGAGTTAATTTACCTCTAAACTTTTCAATTTGATTTTTTTTTTAGTCGGAAAAACCTCATATCATTTCAATTTAAGTAGGTAATGTATAATTGCTAAAGTTCGCCTTAGTAACCTCTCTTTTCACATGGGAATGAAGAGGTGAGGGGTTCGAATCCTCATCTTCTTAAATGAGTTGGAGTGAAGACGATTTAGTTTAAAGTATAGGTTTTGACTCTCACGCTCTATAAAGAGATATGGCAAAAATTTAAGAGTGAGAGTTAGAGTAGGAGTAGAATATGATCGACAAAAGTAAAGTAGGTAATGTAGAAAAAAAAACTCAAACAGACTTTAGAGCAAAGAATGTCTAACAACCTTTTTTCTTGGGATCGGGGATTAGGACACTAAGAGTGCCATAACTTTTGTACGGCGTTCACTTTGGTGCCAAAACTCTTTTTTCGCTCACTTGAGTGCCACATCGGAGTGAAATCGTTCAGTTAAGTGCCACTTCCGGCCAAAAATCGTTCAATTAAGTGCTAAAATGCATACGTGGAATTTTTTAATGATTTTTCTTTTCTTTTTTAATAAATTTCGACGCCGACGTGGACTTTTCAGGCAAAACGACGTCGTTTCCACTTTTTTTTAAAAAAATCGATTTTTTTTTTTGCTTTTTTTGTTTTTTTGTTTTTAGGGCCGACGAGGGCCACCGGTGACCCTCACCGGCCTTAAAGAAAAAAATTCAAAAAAATTAATAAATATATTAAAATATTGTTTACCGGCGCCACGTCAGCTTTTCCGGCGGCCACATCAGCTTTTCCGGCGGCCACGTCAGAATTAGCACTCAAGTGAACGTTTTTTTAAAATTTATGGCACTCAAGTGAGCGAAAAAAAAGTTTTGGCACCAAAGTGAACGCTATACGAAAGTTATGGCACTCCTAGTGTACTTACCCCTTGGGGTCGAGGGGCTAAGATCCAATTCAAAGGGATGGAGAGGGATTGACCAAATTGGGCTCTCATGACCTAGTCTTCGGATTTATTTTGGTGTTTTTAATAATGGGTCAAACGTAAATGAGTCAAAGAAGTAAGTTGTGGTTCGGTCTTTCTTGATAAGCAAAATAACTCCCCAAGGTACTCGATCCGCTCCTAGAAGTGATTGAACTAAAGTGTGGCACTTGAGACTCGCGAGTACAACTCTTTTGCCCTTTTCCTTCTCCTACATGATCGCAAGCTCTAATCATTCGATTAGTGCTAGGCTTTTAGCATGCAGTGCAGATTGCAGTTTTACCTCATGGGGGAAACCACTGCTTAACACTCCAATAGCATCTTTATACAATCCAATGGTCGCTCCAGTGGATGTTCTAGCCATGAAAGTTCCATCAACATTAATTTTAAGCGACTCCGAGGTAGGCGGAACCCATTTTAAAGTTGAGGTTTGATTTCTTGCTGAGTTACCCTTATGATTGGAGCACTAGGTTTTGAAGTTTTCAAACTAGTGTTTCAATCGCAATTCCTTGTGGATCTAGCATCTTAGCTCGAAAAATGGCCCCATTCCTCTCTTTCCAAATGAATGAGAGCACTTTGGCAACTAATTCAAGAGCGGGTGTTGTAGGTATTACACACTCCCCTCAAAGGAAAGTGTACTTAATTTGGCTGATTTAATTCTAAACTTTTTGATGATTCTCTAATATAATTCATTTGATCAATTTTGATAAGAAATTATTGATGTGGATGATTTTTGTAATTTTTTGAATTTCTTTTCTTTTCTTTTTTCCCTATTCTACTGTTAATCTTCTTCCTCCACCGATCATGTCAATGTTGGCGTTCGTCATGCTACATAGGACGGACATATTAACAATTTCCGACCCAAATTGATGAGATGAACTTTATTGAAAAATCATCAAAAAATTTAAGAATAAATTGACACAACTAAAAAGTTTATAATTGAATTGACCGTCGGACAATAAATTTAAGACTTTTTGAATAAATTTTTCCAATCGCACATGCTTTTGAACCTTCTAAGGTTATCATGTACTTATCGCCGGTGGAAGCGAAAGCGACCGTCTAGATGGAACCAGCCATTCCAATTACGCACTAACAACACTTGGAGTGGGGTTGGGGGCTGTCATTAAATCAAAACCAACATCAGTCAACCGTTCCTTCCTTTTTGTCGACCCAATTATCATGCCCGCGAATTTACTTGTCTACAATCGTGTCAAATTTCGATCCGACGTTCTTGCTCGCGACATGACAAGGTTGCCACCTCCTGGTCGGAAACCCTAACCCCGTCAAACTCGCAACCCCATGCCCCTGGTCCAAGAAATTTTTATTTTTTTTCCCATCGTCCAGTGCCACGAACGCACGCACGTCGCTTTCTAATTCACGTCTTCTCTCGGCTGGACTCCAATACAATTCACTCGCGGACGATGATCTCTCGTGCATTTACCCCTTGTTTAATCGCGTCTCTTGTCATTGAGCGGGGTTGTTTCCGTGCTTTGAATCGTCGCTTTGATCTCGTGGTTAATTGGTTGTTCGAAAAGGCATAAGTAGGGGGTTATGATTTCACACCGTACGCATCGCTGTCTCCGGTGCTCGTTTCGTCACATGCGTGATCGATCGGGCAAGGTCCAGAATCGAGACACGGGAATCAAAATAAAAACCTCGTCCTTTACCTTTTCAATCGCCGCCGAGGACGACGTGTTTCCATTGCCAATTGAATGGGACGTAGAGCCACCGGTCAAAGCCGGCGTATTATAATAAAAGTTCTCTGGTGATTTCATTTTCCGTCGACCTCACTTTTTATCCATTTTATGCTGCTTTTCCTTTTCTTTTTTCCCAATTTCTCTCTGCTGAGCAAGACGACGAAGAATTCTCACAACGCACGAAACCGTTTTGGTTTTACTTTGACGGACGGAATTCCCATCGAAAGTCGTTCTTCAATTTCTTTTTTACGAGAGAAGAGGCTCTGCTTCTACGCCGAATAGGAATTATTAGAAAATCAGCAGCAGCTTTATTTCGAGAGCTGACATTTTATTGACAACAAGGGCTTGGAAAATACAGTTATCGTCGGCAAACCAAACATAAATAAATTTTGCTGGAAGACGAAGCTTGAGTTTGACTTTGGAAGTGGGCTTTGGAGAGATGTAAGTTGTGTTTGGTAAAAAATTCTTTGTAAAGCCGCTTCGGCATAAAGACTGTTTGACAATTTTTTTTGATAAAGGGCTTTTCGTTTAATTTTTCTTTTCTTTTTTTATTTAAATATATCAAACTCTTTGCCAACTTTGGCAAAAGTGGTCGTAGTTTTGGAACGACAAGGGTTAAAATTGAAAAACTAAAGAATTAGTGATAATAGTTTTGAAAGAAAAAAATTAATTTCACCATTTAGCCAAATGTTGAAAGCCCAAAGTTGGTCTCAACTAGTATTGGGCTTTTAACTTTCTCAAGGCCATCATTTAGCCAAAAGCCTCTTAGAAATATTTGTCAAACACCTTAGCATTTTCTCAAGGAGTTTGGAATTGAAAACTCATTGGAAAAGTTAAACCAAACACACCATGAGTATGCCAAGATAAAGATACACGTCGGAATTTAATTGATGACGCGGACTATAGTTGAGAAATATGTTAGGATTTTATTTGATGGGTCTAGAAAATAAAAGTATAATTCAGGAAAGTAAAGATAGTAAATTTTGTTTGATTTATGTGGGAAGTCTTGATGTATAGGGGATGCCATTTATAGTGGTTGAGCCATAATTGATCTCGAGTAGTTCCCAAAGGTTATGCCCATGTTCTTCCACTTCAAGAATTCTTGTATTGACGATGCCATGGTTTCTAATTTCCTAGCGATTGCTCTTATAAAAATGCATGTTAACCGTTCCATGATTGCAGTCACTTCGTTCTCCAATGGCTTCAAACCCATGATCATATCTTGAGCATTTTCTCTTCCGATACTTTGATAGTTCATCCATCTTTGTCAATCGGCAGATTTGTTGATTATCATCACCCATTACCATCATATATTGACAATAGATTAGATTGGTCCCGTATCTAGCAACACCTGTCACTTTAATCGCATATGGATGATCTTATCACTTCCTGGAGCAAACAGGTGTACTTAAAATACAATAGGTAATGTGCTAGATAACACCAATCATAATGCTGGAAAATATTTTCATGCCTATTTGATGGCAATAGGATCCGGCGTAGAATGATCGGTCGGGACTTAGTTGTTCATGCTAAACTCTTAAGCGAAAAGTTGCTTATTGGCGTTTTACCTGAACCGGAAGAAAATTACCTTAACTTTACGCAATTATGGAAAGTGTTTTGTGTGACGGTCATAAATGCTCGCACGAGACGTGCTTGAAAAAGCGATTGACCAGACAATTAACATGATCCAGGTACGACGATTCTAGCTTGAAGACGATTTGACTTGTGAATAGTAACATGGACGAGGCCCGAAGTCCAAAGGGCAACTCGCGGCGGTGAACTCATCTAGCCGCAAAACATCACGGGATGCTTCCTTTTTTTCGTCACGTGTCCACCATCATATGCTCGGTCGGCAAAAGACCATTCATACGTGAACTTAGCAGCCCACAACATCTTCTGGATTCAAATTCTATCGAGAATCGCCTAGATGGACTTATTGAGATACATGAAAATCGACACGAATATTATCTGATCGCGATATCTAAAAATAAAAGTCATTATTTATGTACATGAAAATATTAGTGTCTCTTTGACTATACTAACTCATTAAGCTGAGCATGTTAATCACTTGAAATATCATGAACGTTTGATCAACTTCATGAAAAAGGAAATGTCGAGAGACCATTGCATATCGTGTCATAATCGTATGACAAAGTGACATGCCATCAGTTGTAGTTTTCCTCCACCTTCAAATTGGCGGGTCCACAAAATTAGCCGTCGCCCACGTTTCCACATTTGATGAAGTTTGCACATCGGCGATGTGCATAATTTATAACCCGACAATAAAAAGATAATGGTTGGAAAAATTCTATTTGAGACGGGGGAAAATATAGCCAAATGGCTTATCGGTTGGATGGGTCAAAATTTCGTGTCGTGCAATAAGTCAAAAGGAAGCGACGGGACAAGCAGATTGGCTCCAAGCCACGTGAAAATCACTAGTCACATCAAGCGAAGACGTTTCACGAGTGGTCCTGGTGGAAAATCAATCGATTAGTTTGGTGATTATTGAAAATGTCAGTGCCATGTGGAGGAGGAGAATCCACGTCCCAAGGACCACACACTTGCCGGGGCTCCAATCGTTCCCCAGTTTCCTCCAAATTGACTTGAAAAAACAGAAGAGATTCGCTTTGAACCCAAATTGCAATCAAATCGACCCGTTTGACCCCTCTCCCTACCCCCTACCCCCTAGTTAATTGCGTGATGGACACTTGTAATTTATTCTTGATCCGATTCAAAGAAACCGGTTACTTTTTTCTCACTAAAAAGTCTCCGTTCACAACGAAAGAAAATGACGAATCTTAAGATATCGATGGAAGCGATGATGAATGAAAATCCATTCATTGTGCCGCAGTTTGTGGTGTTAATTGACGATATATTATTTAGTTTAACATCTTACTAATTTTTTTAAGAAATAAAAAAGAGAGTATATGTAGTAGGTCTAGTTTCTAGTATTTTCATTTGGAATCAGGAACTGAATTACCTAAACACCAATTCCACTTTTAGAATTGGGAATCGGATCAACACTCTTAAGAATTGGTCCCACTCGATCAATTTGTTCTAGTCCAGTTCAGTCCAGTCCGAGCTGTTCTCAATTCAGGTGGTTCGTTTTATACACCTCTACTAGCTTGGCAAGGTTGCCGCCACTCATGCGAAGGAATTTTGTACTTTCATGCGACGAACTTGAAACGGTGGGCCTTGACCCCGTTCTTAGAGCTCCAAGGGCTCCTCAAGCAGTGAAAAAAGAACCTCTGTATTTGGGCCCAACTTAAATGAAATGAAAGAAACAGAAAATAGCGTCATGGGAGGTGATGATTATGAATGGTGCATTTCAACTGGTCGTTTGCACAAGATGAATTATTGATGGTCGGTTGCATTTGATCCGGAGCATCTTGTTCATTGATTCGCTCATCTGCTCTGCGGGGTCTGAGGAAGCGATCTTCTCGTTCGATGCCATCTTCGTTCGTAACTTCTCCTGGTTCTTTCGACCTATTAGCGATGCTTGCACTTCTCGTCCCGTTGGCGTGCACCGCAGGTAGGAAATTGAACGACATGGAATTTCGAAGCTCGGGACGGTTCGAGCCATGCGAGAAGTGTTCCATGGAGTTGTCTTGTGATAGTATTGTACTGGACATGCTGAGACAGGTCGAGGCGATCGCATTGGCGGTCGGTCTTTGCTGCGTTCTACATGCATTCCTCATCTTGCCAAGATCATCCAGATTCGGTCTCTGTGCAATTGTGGCACCATAGTCTAAACGTTGCTGATCTTTGGTCGTAGTTTGTCCATTATTTTGAGTATTTTCCTATTTGATTACATCCTCCACGAATGAAGTTGGATCGAGTATTTATCCCTTGTCTTTCTAATGCTTTACTTAGTCAGATTTGAATCAGATCATAAATGATCTAACCCAAATTGACTCATTAATCTATTTATCATCCATTTATTGGCAATGTAAATTTTTTTGACTCATATTCAATTTGACTTGGCCCATATTACTAAAATATTTTTATATTTAACCAAATTTTTTAAAAAACTTGTTTCTTATGATTTTTTTAAAAAAATTATATCAATTACAAAATTAAATGGATAAATTTTATAATTTTAATTTTAAAAAATGAATGTTAATTGTTTTTCTTTTTCTTTTTCCCCCTCTTTCACCCGATCACCAGTCATGGCAATTGTGGCCAGGCGAACTCCAGCCTCGCTATAATCCAACGAGTTTCAAGCTCACCCTATTCCGACGAGGCTTGAGCCTTTGTCTTGCCCGATTGGGCAAGCTCAAGCTCACCTTAATGCCGGTGAGCTTGGCTCTCTAGATCTAGCAAGCTCGAACTCACCTCAAGAGAAGCCTTGCCTAATCGGCTGTGAGCTCGACTTCCCAAATTTGGCAAGTTCGAGCTCACCTCAAGTGATTGGGTGAGGGTTGTGATCCTTGCCCTGTCGGTGAGGGCTCCATGGTCGTCGTCTGTAACGGCGAGGGTCAGCCGCCGGACTTCATGGGGATGCTGAAAAAAAGAGTAAAATAAATAAATAAAATTAACTATTATTTAAAAATTGAAAACTTAAAATAAAATTATAAAAACTATTTAAATGGATGTTATCTCATTAATGGTTTGACTCAACTAATAACCTTTATAAGTTAAATGGGTTGTAAATGGGTTTAAAGACAAACCCATTTACAATCCATTTAACATTAGACTAACATACCCCCAAACTCATTAACAATCCATTTATTAAAATTTAAGCAATCCATATATGACCCATTTTATTGTAAATGGATTCCCCATTTTGACACCTCTAGCTTTACTCAATCATCTCATTGACAAGTTGATGACTTTGGATTTTTTCAAAGGATTGAACCAAAGTCCTCCTCTCATGAGAATGGGGCACTTTGTAGATTGATGAAGGAGAAAGGGTTCTTGAATAAAGATAATTGAAATGGTAGAAATTCAATTGAAGGCATATGAGGAAAAAAGTCAAAACTCACACTGAAGCTAAATTGTCCCTAACCCAATCCCTTGAGAGGGTGGAAATTCAAACCTTTCACCTCTATCTTCCTATATGGGAAGGATAGCTATTGGGGCATACCACAATGATTTTTCAATATATACTTCAATAACACTGAATCTGACCAAGATGTTGTTTTATGAGAACCAAGCAAGAAACGTGAAACAACGCCAGGAACATAAAAGGACATGACCAAGATGGTTTTTCCTTTGGCATATATGGTATTTTGCCCTCAAGTTCCATGACCTTACTGATCGGACCAAGCAGAAAAGGTTCAGCAAACAAACCCGAGAAAAAGAAAATAAAAATGAGAAGGTTACTAGAGAAATGCGAGAAGATTGATGTGGGATTTTCTAATTGTTTCTAGAACTTGCCCTAACTATCCACATTAGCAACTTAAATGGAAAAATTTACGAAAGTTAACGAATGTCAAATTGGGCGCATATATAATAATTTGAGATTTTTATGACATATTCACTAGTTCGGGATTTTATATTGTATTAATCCTTGTATAAAAGATGGCTCAGCATGTTAAATCATTTTGGTGCAAATTGTGCCTTATGCATGGGCCAAATCCCTTAAAAACACCCACTTTAAGCAAGTTCAATTTTGACTCAATTCTTTTTCTCATAAAAAAATATCAATTCTCACTTTATACCCAAATTTGACACTGTTAACATTCTGTTCAATGTTGTCGTTAACAGGATGACATGTCATATATATGTATATCCTTTCACCTATCTCTATTTTTATCTTGTGTTTTCTTTTCCTTTTTTTGAAGGAGTTTATCAAGAGAACTAGGCAACTTGTCCTTCAGGCCATCACCACGGGCTGTGCCTCCTCCAAGCGAACCAAGGCCATGGTCGACGTCTAAGACCCTCAATATTCACCGTCTTGGATATCAACTCCATTGACAAGCCATGGCTCCTTGTCGACAAGAACGACAAGGACAAAGCTCCTCCTCTGGACAACCACACCCTTTATGGTAATCCTCAGCATTTGCCCAACCCAATTCTTCAAAAGCTCCGCAAGCTCGAGTCCACCGACCTCCTAGGTCGAGTTTCACAAGGCCCTTGAGGACCTCAAGACCGCCGCAAGAGGAGGTAAGATTGAGTTGATGTAGTGAGAGCAGAGGAAGAAAACTGAGTCTCAAGTTGCAGCCAAGTTGAGGGTGTTTGAGCGCACAGCAGAAGTTCAATACCCTTTCGCATGGGAAGATCATTCACATGTGGAGATCACAAAGAGGGAGTTCAAACCTAAGCCCATCAATATATCTAGGTTGACCCACCTTAACTCAAAAACTCAACTACTTCATACTAAAACAATTATTTAATATGAGACTACTTCTTTAACATAACTCACTCGTGTATCCTAACAATCCTCCCATCACGTGTGAGCTCTAGTGTTAGGTTTACTTTCCCTTAAATTAGATATTATTCTGGCCCAGTATCATCCTCACTATAATGTCAGGTCTGCTTCCTCTTAAATTAGATATCATTCTGGCCTAGTATCATCCTTAAGGGCATGCATTTTTACACCACAACGCCCACCTACTCAAAAACCGTAACCATTGGCTCTTATACTAGTTGTTAGAGCATAGGATCATCCTCAAGGGCTTGTGTTGTTGCACCACAATGCTCACTTGCCTAGAAACCATAACCATTGGCTCTTATACTAGTTGTGAAGCATCATCTTCAAGGGCTTGCATTGTTACACCACAACGCCCACCTGCCCAAAAATTGTAACAATTAGCTCTTATACCAGTTGTTAGAGCATCATCCTCAAGGGCCTGCATTGTTACAACATATCGCCTACTTGCCTGGAAGGTTTGGATGGGACTGTGATTGAATCTACTAAGAAAAATGGTAGATGAAATGGTATGTATATGGAAGCGAATGTGGGGAACCTTGTTAGAATCGTGCAGTAGAAGTTCAATACCTTTTTGCATGGGGAGATCACAAAGAGGGAGCCCAAACTCGAGCTCATCGATATATCCAGTTGGATCCATATTAACTCAAAAGCTTAAGTCAATAAGTTATGTGCCAACTATGATATATTAATTGCTCCACATCATATTAATTCTCCGATGTGTGACTATTTCTCTAACACAACTCACACGTGTATCCTAATAGGGGGGTGCCCATGACAATTTGACAATGTTAGAGAGCAAGTGTAGTTGTGATGTTAGGCAATAGAGGCCGACCTGTGGTGTTGACCACTAAAGTGAATGTGAGAAAGGAGAGGGAAAGTGAGGTTTCCATTTGACCCTCGTGACCTCAAAAATGAGAGTTGGTAATTTAATCCCAGGTAGTAATTTAATGTGAGAAAACTTGATGAGTCATAGTAATTCAAGTTGGTGATTTTCAAAATGAGTTAATAAATGCACGAGGTTGCTTTGAGACAAATAAAAATTAATACCTTAGTAGAAAATTTTATAAATTAAAAAAGAAAACTAAATGCTGATAAGTTGCTAAAATGAAAATTGGTAACTCAAAACTAGCGGGAATTTAATTTGACAAATGTTTGTAAATCACTCTAATTTAGGTTGGTAAATTTCATATAAAAGTTGGTATATATGAAGCATTGGTAAATTAGCCAAATAAAAGTTGATAGTTAGTACAAAAATCCTTAATTTGTAAACTATAAAAAAAATTGGTGATTTCACAAAATTGTTGTTAAATTACCAAGAAGTTACCTAAAAAAAAGTCATTTTTTATCAACAATTTATATAGTTACAAATACTTATTGGAATATATAAATCAAAGAGAAGCCTTATTCACATGCACGAAATAGTAGAATCCTCTTTGAGTAAAGTATTATGGAGACTTAGGGCATGCATGGCAACGTTTCTGTTCCCGGGAATAAATTCTACTCAGAAATGATTCTTTTTTATTTTGTTTCCAAGAATAATTTCTGAACATTTGAAGACGTTTGGTAACTGTTCAAAATTTTTATTTCTGGAATAGGAATGTGTTTAGTAAAACCTTAAAATTTTTAGTCAAAAATATTTTCTTTTAATTTTTTAATGATTTAAATAATTTTTTCTTTTGTTTTTTGTCTCTTTTTTTTTCCTTCCCCATTGTGGCCAATCGCTACCGCTGGCGACTAGCTGGGTGAGGTCCGGCGAGTTCAGCCTTGTAGATCTGGGCGAGGCCACCCTCGCGCCACCTAGGGAAGGCTCGCCGGTGGCCAAGCGAGCTCGCCGGACCTCGCCTAGCCACTCGTCGACGATGGCCGGCGCCAACGATGGTCAAGGGAGGAAGAAGAAAAGGAAAGAGAAAGAGAAAAGAAAAAAAAGAAAGGAAAAAAAAATTGATTCTTAAAGTGGTTTTCGGAACAAGAAGTATTTTTTATTTCTCGAATTCTACTCCAAATCTGTTCCGGAGAACAAATTTGTTCCCAAAAAAAAAAAATTTACCAAACGCATTTATGTTCCCAGAAACAAAAAATCTGCTCCCGAGAACAAAAGAACAGAAACAACTGTTCCCAAGAGTGTTACTATGTAGGTCCTTATTATATGATGAGAATTGATTTTTTATTTATTTCATTTGTCTCGATTCTTTTGGGGATTTAAGGAACTTATAATAATTACGAGCATTGGTTATGCATGGTGCATCGATTTAGGGCCCTCTCCATATTTCCAACACCCAAGAATTAATTGCCCCAAATCCAAATTTGAATTCCGACATGAAACATGTATAGTCCACTCGATTCAATGATTGGGGTTGGTCCGCCTCTCAACCTTAATGAATCTTCAGACAGGACCCTCCCTCCAATTATGGAAAAGAGAGGAAGCTTGAATATTACAATCTCCAAAATGGGTCCAAAAGGATCATATCATACGAGGCAAAAAAATAAAAAAAAATAAAAAAAAATGAATAACAATAATTATGGGAAGAGTGCAAAAATATTGTATTATTGTACATGATTCTGCGTTTGCTTGCTCGATAAAATTGGTACTTCTTTTTTCTCTTGTCCCTCTCTGAGGGTTTGCGTAAAGTTGAATAGAGCCTATGGAGACAAAAAAACACAGCCATTATTTTTTATTTTCCATAGAAAGTGGGGGCATCACATGATAATGGACCCTAGGTCCGAATCGGGTGGTCTGGTAAAGATCAGGCAAGTTTTCAATTCAAGCATGCATGAGGATTTTCTTCGGCATGGTAAAGCTTTTTGAATATTTGGTTTCTGAACAGGAAGTTGTGATGATTACATACTCCAATCGAAGCATCCAATCACGTCTAATTATGGTGCGGTTTGCTGATGGACCGTCTCATCGCGTGGGGTTTACCATGTCGTCGGAAAAAATAGAGAATACTTAATTCGGCAAATGATTGCTTATCGGGCAAAAAAGAAGTAGATGTGGAAATATACGTCGTTACCGATGCTTGTTGATTCCTAGTTTAAGGATTAAAACGACATGCATGTATTACTTGAATGAAGAAAAATAGTAAATCACAAGAGGATCTATCAATCTGAGTCTACATGGACCTATAAATTCATATGTACTGTATATTGCCCATCCTTTGAAGTTGACGTTGTAGCGTTTTGCAATGTATGGTACATTAAGAGAGTTTCTCGACTACATAAACTAAAACTAATGACTTAGACAGAGTGCTATGACTACTAGGGGAAATTATAAATTGTACTCAAAATTGGCATCCTATGGCTCTTACTAAAAATTCCTATTTTTGCAATTCAGTTTACTTAAGTTATATATACCCCTACTAGGGGGAAAAACCGCACTAATTTTAGGTACTTAACCAAACTTTACTATTGGATTTGGACCACGATTATAAACTACAACTCCAATTCCGATCCGTATATCAATTTGGTAATACTTGTACAAAAAGACACCACCTTTCTTCCCCAAGAAAATTGTGGGAGATAAGCCAAGCAGATATCCTTTAAATCTCTCCATATCATAAATGAGAAGCTTCATCATCACTTAAAGTGGGGAAAGATTTGCTCTGGCTTCTAAATCACAAAAAGAGTCATTGAGGGAATCCAATTTGATATTTCTTTCTTTATGGAGCATCAGCAACTTTGCTGCCAACTAAATTACCTTCCACCGTTAGGATCCCTTTCCATCCAATCGAACGAATGTTGCTTCTTCGTGGGTTATAAGCGATCTCAGTACTTGTATGGAGATCTACAAACCATTGGTTCCCGCCCCCACCCCCCAAAAAAAAAACACCCCAAATATCCTTCTTGCAGAAGCTTATGTGAGCCAGTCAATATGATTCCATGACTCTTCTCCTGGCAATTCCTAGCCTGAAAATAGATAATTGGGTTTTCGGTTTATACTCGGCTTGGGGAAAAAAATCGGCTAATCTAAGGCATCTATGTTGCATTTAGAGAAAGTAGGAAGGACTATGTGCTGCTTCGGATGTATTCATATTAGGGAGTGCATAATTTCTTCTTTTCATCAATACGGGTATCCAAATTAGTAACACTTCATTATTCCTTATGAAACACATAACCCCTTTCATTTATATGCATTGAGTAAGGATCATCTGCATCACGGTAAGCATGGCTTTGAGATTATGCCGAGAGGGAAATGTTTTGAGTCGAACATGGGATTTGCACAATTGGATTAATAGTTACCATTTAGGTAACCCTTGGAGATTAAAAATGAGGGCATTGACTTGATATTTGGAATATGTGATTTTCTACTTGACTTCAAAATAGTTGTGCTTGCACAAATTAATTTTGATAATATTTGGACCAATTTTGTAATGTCTTATCCAGTTCGTTGGCTCTAAGTCATAGACATAGCTGTCTATGAGTAAGCTTGGACTAGGTCATTTAGTTAGAAAGTTCGGCCTAGCTCGGTCGGGCCTATCGAGTTTGGTCCGATTCGAAGAATTATGCATGAAATTTCTAGATAAGCAGATTAGGATAACAATTTAAGTCTAACCTTTAGGCCCCACCTGATTCGGACTTAGAACTACTACTATCCATTGTTACTTGTAGTATGGCCGTTCGCTTTAATTCCCAAAACCATCACCACCCATGAGCCATCATTAAAGTCATCCACTATGGCGAAGACATGGGTGTCATATTTATAATGGGTTTCCATATTATCCTCTAAATAAAGAAAAAAGGCAATTGCATGGCTCGAAAAGCATACAAAAAACGGAAAGAGAAAATCTCGGGGAAATCCCAGAAAAGGAAATAAAAGTCAAAAGGCGGGAATCAGTTTCAAACGCATAAATGAGGGAGATGGGGATTTTAAGTTAAAAAGTTGGGAAAAGACGTCGAAGCTTGGTGGGAGGAAAATCTTCTTGGTGGCATGTTCACATGAATGATGCAAAAGAAAAAGGAGGGGTGGAGGAGGAGGCGTAGCAGCTCAGGTCGGGCTACAGTCTCGATGTGTGTGTATGAGTGAATTAGGGTTAGTGCGGTGTTGTTGAACTGCACACTCCTTCAATTATTTCCGGAGGGGTGACGTGGTGGATTTCTTCGATATGGTTGATGGGGTTGGACCCCCTTTTTTGGCTGCACAATTTATATTCTTCATGAAAAGGCAGCGACCATCGCATCACCTCCTCCTCCCCCCCGCCCCAAAAGCTCTCCTAGCCCCTTCTCTTCGGTCAAATCCTTATCTTCCTAGGTTGGATTTGGTAGCTCGGTTTGCAATTATTCACCGGCTTGGTTCGATATGTGCAGGCAAGATTAGGTTTAGAATGGAGAAAAAACTGATGTGCTTGCTCGCTCATTTCGTGGGTTGACTCCCTTCCCCTATCTCTCTCTCTCACGACTAGCTTTGCACTTGAAGCGACGTGTTAGGTTGCTTTGGCCATAAGTTCATCTCCAAAGATTGCAATTGCCGAGAGATCATTGTTGTTATGTGTTAGTTTATTGGGGTTGACATTTTGCTAATCCCAATAGTCTAATGAACGGCAATCAAGAGAGATGAGAGCTTTTTTGTTATTTTACTCTTATCCTGGTGAAAAAGATGTGCAGGAGCCACAAGTTTGAAGATGGTTTCTCTTTATTCTTGTCAAGGGTTTTTGGGTATAAATTAAACTGGACACATCCTCATAATAACGAGCTAATAGTTCGAATACGAAACCATTAATCAATACACGCAACTCTAAAAAGGAATGGTTCATAAGCCCTATTAATAATGACTACGTTGCTCCATAACCCAATCCACCAAATGGGCCGTTTTGATTCGACTATCGTGCTCGAGCATGCAAAATCGTACCCTCCTCTTTTAAATCTTTTTATTTTTTTGTCAAAAAGGAAGCATCGAGGAAAAGAAGAGATGCTAAAAAAGAAGACTTTGACTTAAAGGAGGTCAAAGAACGTGACTGGGAAGACCAAGAACAGAACGTGGGACACAGGCATTCCACACCAAATCTCGGCATCGCGGGAGGGAGAGAGAGTATACGAAATCGTACGGCTAATGCACGGCGCAATACGTGGACCGATGAATGCGGATGGGCGGGGCCCGAACTCTTCATCGCCTTTTCGGTGTAGTCCATCAATTTGGCGGCAATTGGAGACTATCTTCCACTTTTCAATTAATTGAAAAGTGGGAACGACCCGAAATTTAGCTCGGAACCCAACTGCTACTCCCTCTGCTGCCCCTCTGACCAGATGTTAACTAGGATTGCTTGCCCTGAAATGTTCCCAAAATACCATTTTTGCATTTCATTCCGGGCATTTTGCAGTTAATCGAAACTGTCGATGATACTGGCTCTTCTGTGACCATTGATCGTACTCAGCCTTTAAGAATCGTTTAGGGTAATCCCATATCCACTTGCGAGCGAATTCAGGTCCAAAAGTTCAAAGCTAAAAAGAAATAGGCAAAGTAGGAACGGAAAAAGAGCTTGCAGAGAGAATAGAATTTTAGGAAAGAAGGGCTTGGTTAGTTGATGGCACAACTTGTAACTGAAGCAAAGTAGAATTTATGTCAATAGTTGCGGCCATCGTCTCCCACTCTTTATGCACCCCACGGCACTCATTCCACAGCAAACATCCCCTAATTTCTCCACGATGTGGGTAAAACCCTCAGGGGCATTTCTGAGAAACCGGTTCCAATAAGACGTTGAACAGCAAACCTTTTAGCGGGGCTAGTTGAAGTGGGGTTGCCGCCAAGGAGAGAATTGGGACGTCGTTTATAAAGTTGATTCTGATTGATCATGAGAGACAAAACTACCATTAATCAAGGGAGATAATGTCATCCCACAAACAACGACTTCATTGACAATGTCGCTTGCTCTGCTTGCCTCCCGCCTCCATAAATAGAAGGCTTCTCCACTTCCTTGTCCTCACAAGTCCCACCCCCGCACAGCTTCTCTAACAGCCCCTTCACTTCCTTTCCGTTTCTAATACTGACTAGAGGAGAGGTTGAGGCCATGGCTAGTGTCTCCAGTGTGGTTGGCCTTGTCTCCCTAATACTGTTTTCAACGCTGGCTGACGCCAGAATCCCTGGTGTCTACTCTGGCAGTCCGTGGCAGAGTGCCCATGCCACATTTTACGGTGGCAGCGATGCATCCGGGACTATGGGTACTATACTTGGCTCAGTACTGATTCTTCCAAACACTGTAGTCTTTCAATCACGGTTATCATGAGTTCCTTCCCTTTCCATTCTATTTGCAAACTATCTGATTGACCTGAGAGAATATTTCAAAATGCTGTCTCTCATCTGCATTTTTATCGCTTAGCCATAGGGAACGCATGATCTCTCAAGCTGCATTTCCTAGGAAAGTCCAGATCACAACCCTGCAATTTCAAGCTACATTCCACGAAACTGCTTTGACAGAGTAGTGCATTTTACCAAGAAGCCCACTTTACCACTTGGACTTCCATCCAATTTTTGCAAACACCTAGCAAGCATTGTTGTGCTCTTGGTGATCCACTATTCAGATGTCAGAACCGAATTTGAAATCAAGCACATTATTCCGTCGCGGACCAAATCTGGTTTTATTGCTACTCCAGGAAGCATCAAAGATCATCTGCATCAACAACCTGACATTTCCATTTTAACACTGGCTCTCACACGCATTTCATCAAACATTTCGCAGACATCAAACACACGTCTCGAAACACAACCTCTCACCCGCCTTTTTCCCGACTTCCTCGCAGGTGGCGCGTGCGGGTACGGCAACCTGTACAGCCAGGGCTACGGCGTCAACACCGCCGCGCTGAGCACGGCGCTGTTCAACAACGGGTTCAGCTGCGGGGCGTGCTTCGAGATCAAGTGCGCGAACGAACCCCAGTGGTGCCACTCGGGGAGCCCGTCCATCTTCGTGACGGCGACCAACTTTTGCCCGCCGAACTACGCCCTGCCCAACGACAACGGGGGCTGGTGCAACCCCCCGCGGTCACACTTCGATCTCGCCATGCCCATGTTCCTTAAGATCGCCGAGTACCGCGCAGGGATCGTCCCCGTGTCTTACCGCCGGTGAGTCAGTGTGACCAAGCGATTCGGTTTCCCGCATTTCCCGGGTTAAAAACTATTAACGGGCCTTGAATTCTTCATGGGCTTTTCTTGGTCTTCGGATTCACCGAGATTTTCGTTCCGTGTGGGACCGCATAAGATCAAATTGATAATTTTTAAGTTCGTCCTTTTTCATTGAATTTCCCATGAACATATTATCTAAAGTGTCCGATTTGATCTGTCGGGCAGCGTGCCGTGCCGCAAGCAAGGAGGGATCAGGTTCACGATCAACGGGTTCAGGTACTTCAACCTGGTGCTGGTCACCAACGTGGCCGGCGCGGGGGACATCGCCAAGGTGTGGGTGAAAGGGTCGAAGACCGGGTGGATGAGCATGAGCCGCAACTGGGGCCAGAACTGGCAGTCCAACTCCGTCCTCATCGGCCAGTCCCTCTCCTTCCGGGTCACCGCCAGCGACCGCCGCACCTCCACCTCCTGGAATATGGTCCCTTCCAACTGGCAGTTCGGCCAGACCTTCACCGGCAAGAACTTCAGGGTCTAGCCCAATCCCGAAAAAGGAAAAAGCTTCCCGCTTCACGGGGCCATCATGTTAAATTTACCAACTTGATTATACTTTTATATTTTCTTTATGACTTTCTTTTGATGTTCTCGGAAAGCGGATCGTCGTGAGAGAGAATGTAAGTGTGGGAATCCGAGAGAAAGTGGGGGGTATAATTTGTGTGACTGTTGTGTTTTGCGTATGGGGTGGGAGAGAAGAGACTTTTTTGACTCTTGGCGATAGGGGAGGAAGAAGGGGAATCCTAGAAACCAGTAAAAATACAGAAAAGAAAAAGAAAAGAAAAGCGTTTGATGTCGGGAGCTGAAGTGGCTTCAAAGCTGGTTTAATAGCCCGCAGCTTTTGCCTATTTAATTGAACTTCACATTTCATTAATATTATATGTGTGTGATGATCATCGTCATACTTTTGTGTCCCTCAAATCTCGCTCTGCTCTTCTCTTACAACCTCTGCTTTTGTTTTGATTCTGTTCTTGTTCTTTTGCCCCGCTTTCGATAAAGGGAGATCAGTGATGGGGACATTGAGAAATTATTGTGTCTCCTCCGTTTTCCAATTTTCTGGATTTCTCTGTTCCTTCCCTAGTTAGGAAGTAGACAGAGCAAGGTACTAGCTTGTTCTGCACTGCCATTCTGTGATTACCGTAAATGTAAACGGCGCAACGAAACATTTTCTTGGCCCCATGTTACAATTACAGTACGGTGAATTGTTAAACTCTCTGTCAAATTTAAAAAAATCAAGAAATCCCAAGAAATAAAATAGCCTGAGATTACCCCATTCTTGTTCAGAACAAAGAAAGAAAACGAAGAAAGATGAAATCTTTGAAACGAAAAGGATGTGGGATGGACTCAGTAGACGAGAACGAGACGTAAGAAACCCGTCGCCTGTGGATGTCTCATCCCTACGGTTGTCTGACCGATGCCCAAACCTTTTTCCTGCAGAAATGCAGGAAAAGGATCGAGCTTTCTCTGTCCGCAATGTTGTTCAATCGAGAAAAGAACGAAGAAGAAATCTTTTCTCCACGAAATACAAACAAATGCGATTTGTTTATTTACCAAAAAAAAAAAAAAAAAAAACAAATGCGATTTGAAATGACCGAAACAGAAGAAAAACAACAGAGATTCGCGACTCGTGGGGCTCATATCAAGTGTAAAAGGATTGAAGAAGTCCGTCATCGTAGGGGCAAAGAGAAACACCCCTAATCGATTCCGAAGGCGACGAGGACGGCACGGCGGAAATGACAGATACCAGAGCCCCACGAGACGAGGGGGCGGCACCTGACCCACCGGCCGACCTCGCGCCATCGTTTTCCATCGATCAGAGGAGGAGCGCCCCTACTCTAGCCTCTCTCTTTCTAATCACTGCCCTAAATCGCGAGGTCCTGCATCCTACGCTCATTGCAATAATTTCTCCATCGAGAGAGAGAGACGAAGAGAGAGAGAGGGAGGGAACATGAGCAGATCGATCCCAGCTCCTCGCCCTGTTCAATTTCTAGGGTTTGGGTTTGGGGGTTTTTCGTGGGGAGAAGACAGGACATACGTAGGAAAGAGGAATATAAATAATCATACTGTGGGCCTGGCCGAGAACGGGCCGGGCCTCGACGAGGAACGGATTAGGGTTTTGCAACTGACAATGTGGGAAAGACCCCCTACTAATTATTGATAATTTTAAAATTAATTACTTTTGCGTCAGGAAGAAATGTTAAAATTGCCTGTAAAAGCGAATCGCCGGTACTTGTTAAGCTTCCCTTTTAATGTTCTTTACAAGCTTGAGATTGTCTAATTACTGTAATTGGTCTTCTTAAATCTCATTCCTCTTGGATTCCTAAAATGCCTCGAAAGTGTGTGTATATTTTTTTTTCCTTCTCTTTTTCGTAGGCTTAATTGGTGCGTACACCAGTGAGACTACGGTTATGGATTTGTAAACCTAGGGTAGACCAAGCTATTACTTGAAATGAATATGACCCGATATATATGTGAGAGCTTTAAGGTGACGCTTAGAAGGATAGCAGCGCTAATCGCCCATCTCCACCTTATCACTTGTCAAAGGAAACAAAATATAAGTGGTGCGTCATGAGCACTTGTTAATGTCATCCATATGCGAAAAGGCAAACATGTTTGAATATTTATCAAATTTTGGCAAATTTAAAATTCATTTCACCTTCAAAAATTACTAAACACATGGCAAAATTACAAATCGCTGAAGAGAAAACTTTACATTTTTTTTTTTGGATCAATAGGAATTTTACTGTCCAACGAAGAAAACTATAAAGTGTGAAAATAATTATCTTATTATATATTGAGACTTACATGATATATTTATCTTGGGAAAATTTCATGATAAAGAAAAATGCTTTCCAAGACATCAATTCAAAAAAGAGAATGTTTTCCTATTTTCAATGTTAGGAAACCATCTTCAAAACTTTAAATATACATATTTTTTTTTTATAAAAATGATTTTTCTTTGACAAAATATTTTCAACAAATTAATCGAGTGAAAGGTCAGAAAATTAATTCTCCAAACAAGTACACACTTAATCTTGAAAACTTACTAAACAAAAGGCAAAGCTCCTAATTATTGACTGGAGAAAGGTTTGGTGGGGAAAGTGATTTACAAGCATAAAATGAGGCTCCAATCCTTTCCCCAGTCATGCATTTGGAGTTCTGCCAAGGTATCAAAGAAGGGAAGAAAATGACATTTTTGGGTCACCCACACCGGCCCAAATAGTTTCACATCTGGGCCATTCAATTGGGTTTCTAATTCCATGTTTTACTTGATCCATGAGATTAACGAAATATTTCACGGGCCGAAATCTTCTTTTTATGGGTTGAGGGGTTCATATGCCTTGTGTTACTTGTGAATCGGGTGTCAACGGGTCGGGTCTTGATGTTACCCGACCCGACCCGAACAATAAGGGTCATGTCATTTGACCCGACCCGACCCGACCCGAAATGCATAAAACATGAAACAAAAAAACAGGTCGGTTCGGTTCGGGTAGGGTCGGGTTTCGGGTTTTTTTATTAAAAAATATTACAATTTTTTAATAAAAATTTTTATAAAGGGAATTCGAAATACTTTTACGTGACGTTGTGAGACCTCGTCCAATTTGTCCGTGAACCGTGACGTCGCGAGGTCTCGTCCAACCCGTCCGTGAACCGTGACGTCGCGATGTCTCGTCCAACCCATCCGTGAACCGTGACGTCACGATGTCTCGTCCAACCCATCCTTGAACCGTGACGTCGCGAGGCCTCGTCCAACCCGTCCGTGAACATCTCCGCAGACAGATAATTTTTTAATAAAAAATTATGACAAAGGGAATTCGAAATATTCTTACGTGACATTGCAAGGCCTCGTCCAACCCGTCCGTGAACATCTCCGCAGACAGATAATTTTTTAATAAAAAATATGACAAAGGGAATTTGAAAGTCCAACCCGTCCGTGAACATCTCCGCAGATAGATAATTTTTTAATAAAAAATATGATAAAGGGAATTCGAAATGCTTTTACATGACACCGCGAGATCTTGTCTGATTTGTTTGTAAACATCTCCGCAAACATATAATACTCCCTCCTTTAAAGTTCTGCATCGGCCCCAAAAAAGAAGCAAATCATATGGAAGATGGAGAGAGAGAAGGGGAGAGGGAGAGATTGATGGGGGCTAACCTGAGGGGCGACGACGACGAACCCGTGAGATGAGATGTGTTAGATGAGTTGCGAATATAAGGAGTTGTAGAGGAGATAGCTTGGATGGGTGTGTTTGGGTTGAAGTCTTTAATGTGTTTGAGTCGGAACATTATTCCAACCCTAACTTGACCAAAAACATGTATTTCATTTGTGTTTATAATTGTTACCCAAACAATATTAATACCCGAAACATGTACCATACTTATTTCGTGTTCGGGTCGTGTTCAGGTCGGGTTGGATGGGTTTTTTGACACCCCTACTTGTGATGTAACCAGAGTGCGTCAGTGTACCAGAGCTCATGACAACAAAATGGAGTGATCATCTGAGCTATGTTGGAGCAAATTCAAGGCAATCTTAAAAAAGGGAGACCAGCAGGCAATTAAGTTCAAGATTGGATCCTCATACACAGTTAGTTCAGCCTCCCGGGACAAATTATTCACAAAGCTTCAGTGCTTGATGACCGGAAGTTTCGGTGCTATTGGGCACAGAATATCCTACAGCATAAACGATGCCGCAACTTATGGAAAAACTTAATTGGAACATGCATTGCCAGTCACTGGTTATGGAAAATCAATCTTCTGGTGAGACATTGCTAGAGCTTCACAGGAATATCCCCGCTTCGCCGCCCACTTATTTTGCAGTCCTGTAGATAAATTTGTGTGAGAAACTGCAGGTTAATTAGTTTCTGGAGTGTCATGAAGGCACAGTTTAAGAGAGGCCGTCAAGACGGCGACATCAAGAGAAGTACCACAAAAGAAAATATAGTTTCTAGTACTCCAGATGATTTTTTGTCTTGGCATCAGCATTTACTAGTACAGAGTGACTAGTTATTCTGGCCCAACAAAGAACGCTATTGACAGAGAGTTGTATAACCGAAGGCCCTGACTGAATATCCAAAATTATCTCAGCACCCTGCTCTTGCTCGTCTATTACTTCTTATTAGTACAAAACAGGCAAAGACACAATTCACATATGAAAAAACTAACCTTCAAGACATTCCCCTCCTGGGTTTAGATGCGTTCCACTGCGTCAGAAGCAACTCAATTCCTTCTTTGAGCGAAGCTTTTCTCCACTCTTTATAGTTCCATAGCTCTGAAATTATGTATCTTCCGCTAGGATTGTACTCATTCACCTCCTTGAGTGCCGCCGTGACTGCCTGGTACACTTTATCACCCATTTCTCTCTTCAGATTATTCAACTTCTCATCCCGTTCATCGATTATTTCCTGCAAAAACGTGGATTCCAAAAAGGAACTGTCTCTCACATGCAAAGAAAAAGCAAAACAGGATGAATAGTGAAATATCAGAGCGTGAAAACACAAGAACATATGGCAGTGTGATGTTGCAAGCTACCAGAAGTTACGTGAGAGTTATTGACCTGATGAAAATAAACACTGCTTGCAGATCTGGTTGATGGCAAATAGGAGAAATCTACAAAAGTCATACCTGATGCTTCCCCTCAACCTCGATAATTCTGAAGGGATGCCAGTCTGGATCTTTCAAATATTCCTCCCACAGCGAGCAGAGCTCTACCGTTTTTTCCTCCGCTTCTTCTTCGTTATACTTCAACTTCATTGCTTCAAGGAATGGTTCGTGGTCAAGTTCTCCCATTCTCTTCAAACCAACGTTTGCCTTGCTAGAACCATTACATATATCTCTTAATACCTGCAAATTAAAGTCCACCGGCACCTTATGTAAGTCAAATCCGTGGTATACAGCTGCAAGAGCAACTTGCGTTGAGTTAAGTAACATAAGAAAAAGGACCAAAAAAGAAAAAGAAGACAAATTATGCAGGAGAACACAATTACTTGCCAAAAATTTAAATTTCATGCTATAAAAGGGGAAGAGATAAGCAAACTTGCACTGATCAATTCTTTGCGAGCTTCTTGAAGCTCATCATTGCTGTTACGCTCCTTCACTATGAGAGCTTGGTTCAATGCTTCTACATCCTCAAGATTCCCCTCCTTTTCCCTCAGATCCGACAGCAAAACATCTACTTTTTTCAAAATTTCAGCATCATCCTCGACTTCCATGTGCTTCATAACATTGACTGACCCTCTTAATTGTTCAATTTCCAATTCCAAGGCTTGTTTTGCATCAAGTTGCTTTTCCAGTTGAATTATTCGATTATGAAGTTCCTCTTTTTGCCTCTGGAAAATTTATTAGTTATCATCATAAGTCTCAAAAAGGAAGTATGAAAAGACATGTATTCTCTTGACATGATAAATAATTTGATGAGAATACCTTCTGATCTTGAGCCAGTTTTATGACTTTTTCATCAACTTTCTGTTGTTCCAAGGCAGCCAATTCGAGTGAACTGTTTTTCTGGGCATTCTGATGTAAAGGAAAGAAGTTAGCCTCACCAAATAAGTGCACACTAAATTTAATTAATACCGGCAAATAGAGTCTATGATTAGGTGTCAATTTGCAAGCAGTTCAATGAATTCAGAGATATCAATGTCGCATTGTTATTTTATGTCACAGATACATGTAAATATGAACATATTATGACATCTGCAAAACAAACCCATTCGTAGAAAAATGGATAAGCAAAGGTGGATGCTCCAAAAATGAAAACCAGACTAAAATGCAAAGTGCAACAAAAAAGGAGGATTACGCATATATGTGAAAATCTTGGAGCACACACTTGCATAAAAGTAAAACAAGGGCCAGGAATTCTAAGAACAATTTTCCTATTTATGAAAACATCAAGCCTGCTTGGCATAATTTCCGAAAACTTCCCACAGTATAACTTTCAAAAGGCTGGCCCTACATGATCTAGCCAAAAGAAAAGGCAGCTGTGGCGTAATTGACAAAAGTAGAGCCTGGCAGCACAAAGCTAGACAATTAAGTCTCGTCCACTATATAAATCCTTCGTCGTATATTATATCTAGAGAAACCATTCTGAAAACTAGCTACTCTTGAAAAGTTGATAAGTCTAATTATGCAGTGAACACCGAGGCTGTCATATAGTTCTTCCAGGAGTCTAGTTAGACATCCAACACCGCCCATCTAGAGCTACATTTCCTCAAGGCTAACTTTGTTTCTTTGGACTCTTCTCTCTTCGGAAAAGAAGAGTTCATTTATTGTTGATACTGTCTTTAATTCTCATAAGATGCATATAAATATAATATTGAGTTTCACTGATGAAGCTAAATGCATGTATCACACTAGTAGAACAATGTTTTCCTAAAACGATATATCTTTAATTCTAAATGTATTTTTTCATGCATACATATGCATCTCATAGTTTTTTCATCAGTCCCAGCAAATTCAGACAGCAAGCCAATGGATTCAAGAAAGCCATGTATTACATGCCATAAAGAATCCTACTCTAAATACTTAATAGAACATCATTTTGGACATCTCCAATTAAATAATCCCAGCAACAACTGTTCAATTCCCCTAATCATGAATGCGGCATTCCATTCACTCACATAAACAAATTTGATTAAAGAAATTGGTCCATTGTTGCTGGGCTTATTGATAGTCAAAAAAAAAAATGGCAAATACTCCCAGCAACAACTGTTCAATTCCACTAATCATGAATGCAGCATTCCATTCACTCACATAAACAAATTTGATTAAAGAAATCGGTCCATTGTTGCCAGGCTTATTGATAGTCAATATAAACATGGCAGATACGTAATACTAGCACATCGACGAGGATATCCTATATTAAATATGCAGTAATAAAGCACAAAATACCTCTGCAATTTCTTCCACTAGCTTCTTTCTCTCACTCTCATTGTGCGCTTCACGCTTCTCCAACTCCTGTCCACGCACTTCTAGGTCCTTTTTGAGGGATTCTAATTGAAACTTAAGCTTCTCATGATCACTAAAGATTCTCCGGTAGTGATCATGTGCACTTGTCTGTATTTTTCTCAATTCTGCAAATGCTCCATAAAAAGAAAATGTGATGTTTGAGGTCTATCAAACATATTAGCTCCATAAAATAATGCTGAATAGAGACATAAATTAAAAGTTCAAGGATGTTCCTCATCTGACAAGTAGATTAAGGAAAGATCAAAGTTTCATGTTCTTAATTGTTTGAAAATCTAGAAAAGATCAATATTTCCCTAATAAAAAAAATTAGGGCTGGTAGAAAAATAATTTTCCAGCTTTAGAGTATAATACTGTTTTGAAAGAGGGGGTTAAATCTTGAATGTTGAGACTCTAAAGAAAATAATCCTAAGCTTGATAGCAAAAACATGTAAGTGACCTTCGTCATAAGATTGATGGAGCTTATCCTTCTCTGTCATTATGGTGTTCAGAGACTTTGATGTCTCATCGCACCTTTCTTCAATCTCCTGCATGTACTTGTTCTTCACCTCTATTATGTTTGTCAAATCAGATACAAGCCTATCCTGCTTTCGAGCCTCTTCCTCCATAATCTCTGGAATGGTTTTTAGGTCACCAATCTTGCGCAAGTGCTCCCCAACAATACTATTTGAATTATAATCATCAGCACGGGCAACCCATGCATAAAGCCCAATCTTTTGGGTACCCTCAACATACCAATCCCTGCGGCCATGACGATCTAATTCGTAAGCCTTCTCAAATGACATGGCATTGTGCAAGCCAGGCCAACCTTTGTTGAATTCCACCACTGCACTTCCAGAGTGACCACGGTAATTCCAAAGTGGGTGAACCCTCATAGGATTGAAGCCTCTTCTTGTCAGCTCATCTCTCAATTTGGAGCCACTCTCACCAACATACCGCCCATCTTCAGCCCGTCTAGTAGGAATGTTCATGACAACTCCTTTCCATGGCCAGACAAATTTATCATCATGGCTACAGCCAATTGGAGCTTTACCCTCATCAACAAGTTTTGAAGGACCGGCCACATCCGATAGATCTTTTTCCAGATACTTTGCCAAAGCTAGGTGATTGGCCTTCTCTTTTGCACTTCTCTTATCCGAGGAACTCTTGCCCACCCCAGAAGCATGCTGCAGCAGTTCATTATATTGGTAATCTCGCTTTCTCTTTTTGGGACAGTAGGGGCATGCATATGCCTCATCTGAAACTTTAACCTGGTGGTTACCACTCTTCAGCTCTTCATATGATTTCTCTTTGTAATCGTCCACGTCAGAATCACTCATGTCTGTATCGCTATCGGAATGGTGATCCGATAAGCTTCCCATTTTTTAGTTACCCAAAAAACCAGAACCTGGATAGATGAAGAATAGTAGTTAAGATGCGTAGAGCTAAATGGTAATAAACAATGTTCGGTATAATTACATGGTACAAATATATTATGTCAAGCTAATTTAATTAGAAGATTTCACCACATATTCGCCACATTAAATTTATCATTTTGATTATTGCAAATATTCATGAGATTCATAGAATGAAAAAAGAGAGGAAACTATGGATCTAACAATCTCCACTTCAACGGATTGCGCGATATATGCAGGTAGTAAATGTGACAGTAAATTCATGTTTTGCTCATTCTTTTTTTGGTATAAGATATTTGGGAACTGCCGCGAAATTTCTCCTCCAAAAGCCTGACACTGGAAAGGCCATTTCTTCAGGCTTAGTCCATGTCAAGCTTCCTTCAATCTGCTTCCTTCTTTGGGTCTCCATTGAGAACAGTCATAAACAGGGACCCCCTGGCGGGGTGGGGTGCTTAACACTAGGTAAGAGTGAGGTCTAATCTCTGCTGGGATAGCACATCTACCAACGCCCGTGTTTTCAATCGAACTAAAAGCAACTAAACGACTGTTTTCCCCATGTAGCTTGAATTTGAAAACTATTTTTCCGTGCTTCCAAAACAGAAAAAACAAGTTTCCTGTAGTTTCAAAAGAAAATGAAGCTGGAAAACCGAAATGTTGTACCCACAAATTCCTGAGAAATGCAAAAGAATTCAACAGAAAGTCCGGCATAATGAAACTGGCAATGCGAATTCAATTGGAACCAGTTCCACTCCATTCCCAACAAAACAACGATCATGCAGCTCAATCGCCACTCTACACGACTAGGAGAGAAAGTGAGAACACGACAGAGCTTCAGTTTCATCAGATCAACTGTATACTAAGCACGAAGCCCACCAAAAACTCAAATTCGACATATCCATACCCGTTCTGAACCTCAATACACAAAGATAAGAAAGCCCCAAAATCCCAAAATTCAAAACAAAACTCAAAACCAGACATGCATGCACTAACGAGAGGCCGACAGGCCGGGAACACAGAATTCAACTGGGGAAATTGAATTCGGTCAAGAATGCGCATCACCTGGAAGAGATTGGAGTCTCTGGAGATTCCGGGTGCGATCGTTTCAACCCCCGAATTGGAGGGTTTTTTGTTGGTGGTTGGGGGGTTTCGCCAAGAACCACTGCAACGACTGGGACTGTCAAAAGGTTATTAATAATTCCAATACACGACAAAGGCGAATAGGCGCTCCCCTCACTCCACAGTCCACAGCGTCATCAGTGTCGGGGAGACGCAGAGAGGAGAGAGAGACAAGACAGCAGGCGCGTGGGCTTATTCGTACTCGGGTCTGCGCGGAGATTCTCAAGAGAACGCAGAGAAAACAAGAGGGCACGGACAGGGATGAACGCGAAATTTGAAAAACAGAGGGGGAGGTGAAAACTGAAAAGTGGAGAAGCGAAAGCAGGGAGCTTTTTATCGATGGTGGTGTCGTGGGAAAAAGGCGGAACCTTTTTCTTTCCCGGCGCAGCCGACCAATCAGGTGACAAGGCCGAGGGGAGCGAGGTCGAGGACGGTCTCCCGGTCAACGGAATGACGCGTGGAGGGCATCGAGCGGATGGGGCCCCCCCTCTGCGCAGGCGAATCCGAGATCGCGGCCGTCCACGTGTGCAGCTTGGTTGTGCGCGCCTAAAGCCAAGGAATGATATATAGCCCCCCTCCCCTCCCCGAGGGTTTTTTTTTTTTTTTTTTTTTTTTTTTGCCCTTCACCTAACTATCTAGTACCTCATTAATCCGTTATCTACTTTTCCCTCATCATTTTCCACCTTTTATTTTTTTCCTGCAACGAACTGGGTACAATTAGTTTGGCCAAAAAAATAAAGAAAAATAACACGAAAAAGCACGAATAAAAATGGCAGAAGCCTGGGATAGTATTTTATTTGCTCAAGTAATAAGAGGATCCCTATTAGTAACCGTGGTTGGTCTGTACAGGGGTTCGGTAGCAAGATAACATGTACCGCTCTCAACTATAAGTGCCTATGCCGCTTAGTAGTAATCATAAATATATTACCAATTGGGTTTTTAAACGGAATCACTCTCAATAGTTACGTATGAGTTTATAGAACGTAAAAAGGCAGGATGCCCATGACATGCATGTTCACCTAATCCTCCAAATACGGATAACCTTCATGATGAGCTTTAGCAATGTTGTTGATCAATTCTATAATGAGTAAAACGGGCTATGAATTTTGATCTTATGTGTAATTTATTCAATATGATATCTAAACTTTAGTTTAATAAGCAGTGTCGTTTTTAAACTTTAAATTTATTCGATATAATATGTGAATTTGTAGTACATATTCAATTTAATCTCATACACTTTTATAAAAGTATCCAATGTTATTATTTAGGTATTAGATTGAACAAGAATCAAAATATTAGAAATCATTTGTGTTAGCAATAAAAAAGAAGAAGGAAGAATCCATTATAATCGATTTTTTAATTGGACTTGTTAAATGAGGTTAATTATAAAAAAACTGGGTGGCCTCCCACTTTAGGATCTTCGACATTATAATACACTTGGATTGAAGCATATATTAAATTAAGACAGAAGTTGCTCCATACTTATCTTTTCCCATTCGTATACAAGCGTAGCAAACCACATTCTTCAATAGGAAGATGCGGAATCAACGAATTCAATGTCACAGAAGCAAAGGCGAATCTTGAAACATTTATACAGAAAGAATGCTGATTGCCTAACTCCAAATGCACCCTTAATTAATTGCTCTCCGAGCCGGTTAATGCCCATGCTAGTTGCACAGCTACCCTGTTTAACGCAATCCCGAATGTCGAATCGGACGAGAAAAAACGAGCACAAATCGCGTCATGATGTGTCCTAGTGTGGCCTAGACCATGAACTTAGCGCTGCCCGATGAGCTGAATCTGTCAGATTTGTGGTGCATTTTTCGCATTGATTGGGATATGGCTTGCCTGTTTCGGTTGCAAGGCCAGCAAGTACCGGAACTCGGATTGGTAAGGCTGGATTTCGACCATCTTGGAGGCGTGGAACTTGGCGTCGTAGTTCAAGCACTCCATCATCAATCTCTTTAAAGTCCCGGAACGGGGCAGCTGGCTGTAGATCCACTCCAGGAGTGACTCCATGTCGTCTGCAAAATCCCTCATGTGCCACTGCAAAAGCTTCGGCACGATGATCTTTCTCTTGCTTGTGACCCCCACCGACGCTTCCAAATACTCCACCCTTGCTCTCCCTAATTCATTCACTACATTTTCTGGAGTATAGATCCTTAACTGTGTATCAACAGAATCAGCAAAAAGAGTAAGAGCAGACGGCTAAGAGTTTTAGTTGAATCAATGAGAAGTGACACTTAGGAGAGCAAACTTACTGCAGGGGAAGACCAGCTGCCCCGGCAAAGGGCAAAGGTCACATTTGGCTCGGGATAGCCGAGGCCGTAGGCATGACGAAGCAGCATTTCTTTCTCATCCATCGAACCCTTTTGCAGAGATAAGTTCGTGGTGTTAGACCATTCTTCGGAGACAAATCATAAAAAAACTGGTGCTACTCAACTACAGTACAACGACCATTTATGTGTCCAGAAGATGAGCAGACACGAACAAGCAAGAGAACCACGTGAACCATTTGGTCTTTGCATTCAATAGATGTTTTAAGAGCCTGACTGAAATATCCTGTCCTCTTTGCACTTACATGTGTGCTTTCACATGGATGTCTGAGAATGAAATGCTCGATTGCCAGAGCATTTAGTACTATGCCGCCCACGTTCACTGCAGCCTGCCTCAAAATCTTATCATAGTCAATTGAAATCAAGTTACCATCGCACTAAAGATAAAATCCTAATTCATGTAAATAAAACCACTTTTGCGCCATATTTCCGTATGAGTTCGGGAAATATCAGCGTACCTTGTTCATTAGTGCCAGAAGTTTCTCCTGGGAGGAGGGCAGACCGTGTTCCAGAAAAGCCTGGATCAGAAAATTTGGCAGAAATGAGATTATATGTCAGATAGTGACTGATTTCGGGTATTGTCGTTCATGTATGTTTGAGATGTCTTACAGTACATTCATTATACATGCATTGTAGATGTTGATCCAGAACGCTAACTTCTGCTTATATGTCAGAAAGCTCAGGTCTACACTGCTCAATTTGTGCATTAAGACCCTGAAAAGATCCCGTGGAATTGCATAAGCTTCTCTTGAAGAGATTTTGTGTCCAATCGACTGTTGGTTCGCTCAATGATTGCAGGACTCACCTTAATTTTCCAATTGCAGGCAAACACTCCTGAAGATGCATAATGTCTAATGAGCTTCTCGTGATTGGGATAAAGCTTTTGTACTGACCAATATCTCTGAAAGTCCCATCTACATCTAGCAACACGCCGTAAGGGTCGAGACTCGAGATGTAACCATCGACATAAGTCAGAGAGATTTTGCTGCCAAACGAGTTCTTTGCAGTGTACTTGGAATTCTTGCAAGCTAGGGTGAGCTTCGGTCCCTTTCTATCCTGTGACACACGGTTCGCTTCGAGGAATAAGCCTATGAGGCACTTGATCAGCTGTTCAGAGAGCTCATTCGGCTTCTCTATAACGTATCCATTTTCCCGGTCCATACTGCCATGGTATCTACTTCTCCCGGTATGCTTGATTGATTTGTCGACAGTTTCTTCTGCTCAATCATATTCCCATAAAGCAAACGAAATTCATGAACACGACCAAAAGTTCATATTTAGGTAAGAAATCGAAAATCATTAAGAAATGATTAGAGATTATTTCATTAGATGGCAACAAATATGTGCTAATGATCACATACCACTGGACCTTGTGGGACTGATGCTTAGCATGTCTGAAGCAGAACCAGCCGAAGCTCTTCTTCTTCTGATTATTTTCTGCTTCCTCGCTTCTTCTAAATAGTGCATTTTCGAAAGCTGCTCACGTTCTCTCAGCTCCGCTTGGTATTCGATACAACGATTCGGTTGCCGCCGTCGCCGGGGCTTCTGCAGCATCTGCCATTCCTGGGTGTGCCATTCCTGGGTGTGCTTCTTTTCTCGGTACAGGCTCAATTTCATACCTATGATTTTCCGCTCTAGCCAAACGATCTCTTCCTCCACCATAGCTAATTCCGACAGAAGCGCCTGAACCTGTACAAAGAAACAGCGTTGGGAAATTATAGTTACAAGCCTTGCCAATTAGGTGAATGCTTCCCAGCTCTACAACAGATGCACCACCCGTGTCAATCACTCCGGGGCGTTCATGTGTGCTCGACAAGTCCTAGGGAGCATCATGAAATCTCTCAAGCAAAAAGGGCGCTGCACCTACATCTCTAGACACATCATTGTAATCTATTTGGCTTGCACTAATATGATAAGATTGAGTCGGTATATGTTACTTTTCCAATGATGGATGAACGACACAGACACAAGGACCCTGCATCAAATGCGACATGACTGCAAATGCAATCGCCAATGTTACGTATCAATGGATGCCTGAATTGCGGAGCTCATCACCTGAGGAGGAACCAGAGAGGAAAGGCCCTGGTGGGAAGAAGAAGAAGAAGCAGGGCAGTCGAGCGCAGAGTGCAGGACCCTGTTGAGCACTTGCTGTCCCTCCAATTCCGCTTGCAACTTGGTCACCTGTCACAAACTCTATGTTTAAGTCTTCCCTTTCGATCTCATCAATAAAAGAATCGCCAGAGAGAGGCCAGGGCATACCTCATCCTCGAGGTCCTGTCTCTTCTGCTTCTCCTCGCTTCTCTCCATCAACAGGTCCTCGAATTTCATTATCAGCGACGCGAAGAAAGGCCGAAAGAAGAAAAGGAAAGAGAGAAACTCAGGTCTAGATGAAGGAGAGAACTGAGGGAGGGGAAGAAGAAGAAGAAGAAGAAGAGGACATGAAGAGGGGAATAAGGGAGGCAAAAGTGGGGAGGAGAGAGAGGAGGAGTTAAAAAGTGCGGGGAATGCATGAGAGACCATAAGGCGGTGAGGAAGGAAGAAGAATGTGGGTTTGGAAATGGGGAATGGGGGGCATTAGTGGGGTGCATGGTCATCACATGAATCTTGGTCTTAGAGGTCAACCGAGCATTTTGGGCTAAAATTTTGGGCATCGACGTGAACCCCATGAAGAGTTATTATTTTTGTCACATGTCACCTCCCCCCGGCAGGAAAACCCCACAAAAAAAATTGAAAAAGAGGGAGAAGAGAGAAGGAGAACTGATCGATTTTGGAGGCAAGTCGTAGTTGTTGAGTGCCGCTGGCACATTATAAATTGGGGATAAGATAGACAAGATATTAAAATAATATATTTTACATAAAAGATCGCCGTCTGTGGGAATCGAACCCACGACCACATGGTTAAAAGCCATGCGCTCTACCAGCTGAGCTAAGACGGCTTTGTTTTGAAAATCCTAATTATACCTTTATGTAGCTTTACAATTTTGATTTACCTTCTGACGTTAACCAAGTGATTGCTTGGCCCATTCCAGGTCACGTCTGCAGACCCCATAAACAATGAACAAAACGAGTTTCTCTGAATTTTGAAACCCCTCCGGCTTCTAAATTTCGAAAGAAGTTATTACAAAAGATTTGCTGAAGATTTATATACTGTTTTTTCTATATTTGGTGCATATCTTATCATCGGTTAGGATTTACATTTTTTTTCCTTTAATTAGCATAGTATTCGGTGTATCCCTTATAGTCAGCTAGACATATCGAGTAGATCTTTCCTTTCTCTTATCTATTAAGCGATGCGTAGTTAAGCAATACAAGCGAATTCCAATTCATCTCAGAAGTTTACTTTTTTTTAACTATGAGTTTTCCTCCCCAAGATAATCTTTCTCTGCTCTGCTCTTCTGCGCTACATTCCGGTCCATGGTTGATTTTTATCCACGGCCTTTACTCTCTTTTCCGTGTCACTTTTTAACGAAGAGCATATATTCTCAAGAAAGATTATCGGATCGCTTCTCCACAGCGCACACGAAGCAAAAGGATGCTCCGCTTTGTAACCCCTTTGGACTGGTGATCAAAGCTTCCTTCTTTTTCAGGATAAAAGGGAAAGGAAAGGAAAGATCGGATTCGGACTGAATAAAAGGTATCCAAAGCCTCCATATGTGTACCGATTCAGCTCAAGCTATACCTCGGCAAGGCAAAAGCCAGTATTCATTACTAGTGGCTGAAATACAGGGATAAACAGCATGTATACACAACAAGTGGATGATGATACTATCAGCTATGCAGGAATAACATACAACCAGATACAATACCCTCCCTCTCTCCAGGATTCGTTGTCAAGGCAACGAAATGAACGGGACTGACTATTGTCAGTCATGGAATCATAATTCCCTATGCTTTTCAGCTTCCAAACTGAAGCCTCGTTTAGCTGAGTGTAGCTACAGCAAGTTCGAGTACCACCTCCTAATGTAGCATGGCTCTACAGAACATGCCATTCATTGAAGCGCATTGTGTTCGTTACGATTGTCGTTGGTGCTTCTAGGATGTTTGGAGTCGTCCCTCAAACTGGAAGGGGGCTGCGCCTCTGATAAAGTTTCGTTAGCTTTCGCCTCTTCAGAAGCCTGAAGCTGCTCCAATACTCTGACCACCTCGTTCATGGTCGGCCTGTACTTGGGTTCGATCGAGAGGCAACCGATTGCGAGCTTTGCTAATTTCAGGGCCCCACCCACTGCGTACTGCCCTTGGATACGAGGATCCATCACTTGGAGAATCTTTCTTTTGCTCGTGAGGAAAGGTTTGGCCCATTCAACTAAGTTGTGCTCTCCTGCCGGCCTGTTTTTATCCACTGCTCGCCGCCCACATAGCATTTCAAGGAGGACAACCCCAAAGCTGTAGATGTCGCTCTTTGCAGTGAGATGCCCTGTACAAGAGAACGAGTTAAATGCTAGGATCTAAGACACAAGCAACTTTTCTTTTGGATCATGACCATCATAATTATTGGATATGCCATTTAATGATATCCTACTGAGGATTTCGTTCAAAAATTGACTCCATTAATTGTTGGTTGATCAGATGAATTCTTCGTATGCAGGCAGAAATGAACAAACATGACCACATGACCAGATCAGAATCAGTCCTCACTTATTCACCAGAGTCCAGTATCAACTTAGAAAATGCTGCATCAAGCAGTAGGCTTTTCTGCCTCTAGGAAGATTTTGGGATGGATATGGATGAATTTGCAGGCAGCAACGTCTGTTTAACAATCAAGATATCAGAATGTGAAATGAACTACACAGTTGACAGATACCTGTGGCCATATATTCTGGAGCAGCATATCCAAAGGTACCCATTATTCTTGTAGAGACATGGCTTTTGTCGCCTGTCGGCCCATCCTTGGCCAATCCAAAATCAGAGAGTTTTGCATCATAATTCTGTACGCGTAATGCAAAATTCAAGAGTGAGGAGTGCGAGACAAGGCAAGACAAAAGATTAAAAGTCCAATCTGCTATATATCATCACTACCACAGAACTTTTCCATTTACATACCGTATCCAACAAGATGTTGGATGGCTTAAAGTCTCGATATATCACTTTGGCCTCGTCACTATGAAGAAATGCGACACCTCTTGCAGCACCGAGCGCAATCTTTATGCGGAGTTTCCAAGAAAGTGGTTGATAGTAGGAATTCCCTGTTCATGAAGATTGGACTATTAAGTTACATGTTTACAAGGTAAAGTTCGGATAAGAACAGAGAAGAGAAAAGCCCGCTTAGTACAGGAAACTACTCACTCCTGAACAGATGATTTTCCAAGCTGCCTCGAGGCATGAATTCATAAACCAGAAGCCGGTGCTCATCTTCCAAGCAAAA
The DNA here is from genome assembly GCA_014182735.1 of Corymbia maculata. NCBI lineage: Eukaryota > Viridiplantae > Streptophyta > Magnoliopsida > Myrtales > Myrtaceae > Corymbia > Corymbia maculata. Next base: position 38,943,636 of record CM024688.1, on the reverse strand, counting down.
ACCAATCAGTTTCACCAGATTAGGATGGTACAGCTGCCCCAAGTAATTTATTTCGGTCTGCATTTTGAAATTCGTGTCAAGAAAAGAAGATAACTGACATCTGTAGCTGAAATCGAATTCTTTCAGAACATGGCCAGCAATAAATTGCACGCCGCATGTCTAATAGACACTGTCCACCTTTTACATTCAAAAGCGAACATATGCGAGAGAAGCTGTGAATGTTTAAACTATATGAGATGCATAGTACCAAACATGACACTCACCAACCACTCCTTGTGACCTTGGAAACCTTCTTGGTTAAGCCGCTTGACCGCAATGACAATGCCAGTTCCAGGCTTGGTTGCAACGAAGGTTTGTTCATCGACCCATCCCTTGTAAACGCTCCCAAAGCCTCCTTCACCCAACACACTGTCGGGCCGGAAGTTCCTGGTCGCCACCCTGAGTTCATTATAGCTGAAGCTCTTCAAATTGGATGACTGCAATATCTCATCCTCTGTCCGAGGAGTTTGGGGCCCCGAATAGGATGAGACCCTGCGGCTGGAACCACCTGAGACATTCCCTTGTTTCCCTCCTGCACGAAAGTGAAAAGCCAATTATATCAGCACATATGAAAGAACCGTAATTCTTGATTGGTTACTTCCGATCATCAATTTCAGCTACTCCAACCTCTCTCAACATTCTACATTAACATGATGCAGTTATCTGTAGCCAAAACATACAACAGCGACCGTGAGTATGAGGAAATGGATAAATTTCAATGAAGAACCTTTTGTAGATCATTCAGACCCTACAAAAAACAGGGCTAAAACTACCCATAACCAAGCATTCAAGATCCGGACAGCCTGAGCATCTCTAGAAATGACTATAGATTCTGGTACTCAAGAGGAGCTTAACAAACTCTTTACTCGAAATATCCCAACAACAACTGCGTCAGCCAAAAAGACAACTCAACACTATTAAGGAAAAATCCCCTGATCTCAGAAAATGAAACTAGCTAAAACAAATGGAGGGTCGATAGCCAACACAGCTAGCCTATGTTTCCATCCGCATGTCCTTAATTCCGGCAATAACGGGCAAGAAGTATAGCTCAAACCTTCATCTGAAAACGAGACAGGGCCGGTTCATACCTGTGTGAAATAGATTTTCAGCCTTGACTCTTGCACTCAAGCAACACCCCATATAGGAGAAGCTAAGAAGAAGATCAAAAAACGTTTCGCCTCTCCTCTCCTCCTAAAGAACCAACGCAGCTTCCAGGAGGGAGGGAGAGAGAGAGAGAGAGAGAGAGGGGGGGGGAGGAGGACGCAGCCGTTGAAAGCTTCAAAGAAGGGGGATAATGAGGGAGAGTGTGAAAGCTTGACCGGAGCAAAGTGGAAAGAAAGAGGAGGAGGTGGAGGTGGTGGTGGTGGTCAAAGTGTGAAAGCAAGCTATCCTAGCTAGAAGAAATGAGCCGTCACCCAAAGAATACGCGAAGGTCCTTTTGCTGAATTATTAGATGGATCGATAAAGAAATCGTACGACAGGCATCAGTTAGATAAGAGCTGGTCTTGCTGTCTTTTGGGTTCTTGGAAAGTTCTAATGGAAAAGACCACCAATGACAGAAAGGTGTTGACTTGCCCTTCCGTCACTTTTGAGTATCGAAATTTTTTTGTCTTTGATTTTGGGAGCAATTGCACTCGTATGCAGTGATGTACCCATCAACCGATTCGAATCCAGGTTTTTCTCAAGTAAAAAATATATCAATTTCAACACCTGATCCAAAGCAAATTCACCTTATAGTCGATGTTATATTTCGCATGCAATTTATTTGACATAATAAATTTTACTCATGCAACATTCTTTCGAAATTGTCATCAAAGAATGTTAATATTATATGCTGCATTAAAAAAGTATGAACATTCGAGTGTGTTAATGTCAAGAAAAAATTATATATTTTTTTAAAGATGGTGGTTGTGCCGAGATTTTCATTGATCGTCGACTTTAATAGTTTATCATCACATGCAAATAACTCCGGAATTGGAATATAAAGAAGCAAAACGCTCGAACCACTTCAAGTAAAAATAAAGATGATCACGTCACGACGTCGTCACGTAGGTGTAAGGAGCAAAATTAAAATAATCACATGATGACGTCATCGCATAGGTGTAAACAGACCCTCCCCGAAAAAGGGAAATAAAGAAACATATAAATATGGTGAGAACAGGCAAGAAGGTCTAGTGAAATTCTGACTTTTGGTGCCATGCAATTAGGTTTGACTTTTCGAAGATATAATTATCATATCAAGGGTCGTTATTTCTCCATCGATTGTTATTATTATTATATTTGCTTCTGATATTTTGATACTATAGCATTCAATTTTGTCTCTTTTTGTTCGGTGCAATTGGTTGAAAACGTTGCGTTCATCTAGAACGAGGCTGACTTTTCCGTCACCAGTTCCGCACGGCCTTCAAGGTTTTTCTTGTGTAGGAGACTTCATGTTCTGCTAACGTTGTTTGTGTTTTTCCTCGTTTCCATGTGGGTCTTTCCTCTCGATGCCTAGGCTTGAAAAGGGTTATGTCGTAACCTTGCTTACCTAGTAAAGAAAAAAATTAAAATCGGTTTCGCTCGAATAGAAAAGGAAGCAAGATCAAACTCGCTTTTGGGTTAGACCCAACGAAATGGGTTATAAATAAATTTCTTAACCCATATGGTGTTGAATGAGTTAGTCATATTAAGTAAATAATGCCATAAATATTTTTCAATATAATAATTAAATGTGTTATAAATGAGCCATAAATGAATCATTAACAAATTTATAACTTAGTTAAATCCAATTCATTTCTCTGACTCTCTCAAGTCTTTCTCGCATTTGTTTGATTTCACATTTATCCATTGTGCATTCTCAACTTAGTTTTAGCAATATGTATTGGGTTAGATATTGTTTGGTAGAATTTTTTTTGTAGAAATGGATCAAACATGTCAAATAAATTTATTTGGGTTGGATCAAAGTTGACCCGACCCAACCCACACGTTTAATTGGTCTAGACGGGTTGTTGGAATTCCAATTGGGCAAACATTGGTCATGATCATCTTGTGGCGGTCAATGGATTGTACGAATGGCCAGATCGTAATGGCTTAGTCTATATTGCACGTATTAGGTTACTGCATGCACCCTTGTTGCCATGTATCGTGCTTACAAAGATAGACATACTTTCTTTCTTTTTAGCAAAAAGTTGACGTTTTGATAGAAAGAAGCCTTAAAAGTTTCCAAAGATAGATGGTATTTTTCTGGCAGAACGAGTCTTGCCAACGGTTTCTTGCCAATGGTTTGCACGCACTTATAAGTCTCGAGGTTGGTCTATTTCCACTCTAATTAAAATAGTAATGTGTGCTTCATCTTCAAGATTTAGTGAACAAGAAAAAGAAGTTCTATCTCCACATTGTATGCTTTATAAAGGTTTCACACGCTTGTCACGAAAGAAACCATCTTTCAAGCACTCCGATATTAAAACTCCGACATTCAAGTGCAAGCCAATCCCAAGAGTTGCTCGAATCACCACACTTGCGCGCATTGTCCAATAATTATCCGATTGTGTGCGGGATGAGAAGACCGCCACACCAAAGTCGTACTTCAGACATCCCATTGATATAACACAGAAAAACATGAGGTTCCAAGTCATGTGACTAAGAATGGAAAAATTATCGAAAAAGTTCTAAATTTATTATAACTATATCAATTCAGTCTTAAACTTATTTTTTTACCAATTGAGTTTTAAAATTTTTTGTAATTGTGTCAATTCAGTTCATTCAGCCAAATTCGATTAGACGGCATTCATGTGGATGATAGTCAATGCCGACGACAATTTTTTAATAATATTTTATTTTATTTGAAATTTTTTAATTTTCTTTTTTTCTCTTTTTTCCCTCTCCCTCCTTCTTCCTCTTGGCCTGATGACCAACTAGAGGGGAGGGCTAGTCATTGTTCTGAGGTGGCTAGCAAGGGGAGCTGCCAGATTTGGCGAGGGCTTACCTCGTCAATGGTTGGGTGAGGCCGACCTCACCCAAATCTAGCAAGTACTCACCTTGCCGAGGGCTGGGCGAGGTTGGCCTTGCCCAAAAATAGCTAGGTCGAGCTCGTTGATCCATTGGCTAGGCTTGCCCTCGCCAGATCTAGCAAGGGTTTGCCTTGCCAATGGCTGGCGAGCTCACCCTTGCCTAACAACAGCAAGGTGAGCTTGCCAACTGCCTCAGATCGGCCCTCCCCTCTAGCCAATTGTTGGAGCAAGAGGAAGGAGGAGGGAGGAGGGGAAAAAAACAAGAGAGAAAAAAATTAAAAAATTGTCCCCCCAACTTTTATGTCAGCACTAGCTAGCTGTACTTGGTCGAATGAACTGAATTAACACAATTGTAAAAGGCTTAGGATTCAATTAGCCAAAAAAAAGTTTATGACTAAATCGGCACAATTATAATAGGTTTATGACTTTTTTGGTAATTTTCCCAACTAAGAATCTTATAAGTTTGTTCGATCCATCCGAAACTCTCTCATTAATGACATTTCCTTGCTTTATTGATTTACTACAGGATTAATTTGTTTGGTCTTACAGAAGGTGTTACAGAACCAAGGCTACAAATTCAAAAGTAATTAAGATTTGAAATTAGAGACCGGAAAATCAAATAAAAAAGAAGAAACCAACGAAAATACTAATTTTAAGATGCAATGCCTCTCGTAAGAATACGACGATGCACTTCAAAGCTTTCTTCATCAATTAATCATTCCAAATCTGCCAAAAGATTTCATCATTCATTTTTAGCATTTTCGAACCTATCTAAAGATCCAGAGACTAGCGAATGGATGTGCCCGATTGGAGAATTGTATCTCTTCAATTTGGTGAAGAGCATAGTGCCACTGGTCAACTTGACCATTGCTTATTTATTGTCGCTTTACCCTTTTTTTTCTTTTTCCTTTTCTTCTTCAAAGTAACTATATATAATCGCATGAAATGACACATAAATAGTTATCAATATTCATAGTACATATATATACAACGAAAGGGACATTGTCTAATTACTCCAAGTTTACTAATCATCATTGAGTTGCAAGTTTAGGGAGATAATACACAAGATAATCTTCTTTCTCCAACAAAAACATGATGGAATCATCATTTATTAACCTTGACATTCACATATATATGCAAAAAAAGAAAAAAAGGTTTAGGCTTTTCCAAAGTAGGAACGAAAAGAAAAGAAAATACAAAAAAAACTTGGAGCCTTGAAAACGATTTATGTTTGTTTCATAGAAAATGAATAATTTATACAATATGTTTTTAAAATAATTGCCCTCGTTGCTCGACATAATTAGCTCATTATTGACAACGATTTATGCTCAAATAATTTTATAAATGATGAAGTTTTTTTTTTTCATTCGTTTATTTTCATAAGCAATACAAATTATTATTTTTTGGAAAATATTTTCCAAATTATTCATCTACCTTGAGACAAAGGCACTCTAAAGCTTGATTTGTTTTATAGAAAATGAATGATTCCAAAAATGTTACTGAAAATAGTTTATTTCTAGACATTTTCTTAAACGATGGGAACATTTGTCGGTCATTCATTTTTGTAATTAGACATAACTGATTGTGTTTAGAAAAATAATTTTCAAATTATTCATTTTTCGCAAAATAAATTTATCCTAACTTGCAAATTGTCCTGTGAAATCCTAAGAATAACAATTGGCTCAGCGCGGCGGGAATTAACAGTTCAATTAACGACAAAAAATGGTAGTAGAAAGAGCAAATAACGTATTTCCGATGGTGCATGATCTCAATTTCCTTGCGACGAATGTCGAGATTGAAGAGGCAGAACATCGATGACATTGTTCTTTGAGGTTATTAATCGATTACTACGTATCCCGCCTCCTTCCGTGCAAGCAGAATCTCTTTCTTACTGTTGTAGACGGATCCGGTCGGATCGTAGTAGAACTGCACCCAAATGATCAAGTAGAAGTGCAGAACATATCAGTGCGGAAGCAAAAGATATCACTTCCAGAAATGGAAAAACCAGAACAACACTTCTGGACTTGCCCTAGGGGACTTACTTCTCGACTTGACGTCATTCAAGATCGCGATCAGGTTTATTTTTCACATATAGTTTCGATATTTTTAAGAATTTTATGGTATTTTGACATCTTATTTAGTAAGGACAGAGATTATTTTTCTCATTCTATCACACAATTCACTTACATGGGAAAAAGGACATTTTTGTTTGCACGCATTCAAACCTAACTAGTCGACAGTTTACTAATCAAATGAATAAAAAGATAAAGCCTAGTCTACCTAGATTCAATCAAATAATATAACCAGACAAAGTACATAAAATCACATAAGATGTCAAAACACAATCTGAGTTTCTAAGAATATTAAAAGTATGAAACATAAATCAAACCGTTATCTTAAATAGTATCAATTTTCACGTGACATGTTTATACATATGATGGATTTTAACCATCCTACTTAGACCCATTTTTGAGCTATCCTTCCAAATCAATCTATCTACCAGCCACCAACTTTGTGCTCATGACCAATCTCAAGCCTTTCTTATCATCTATCTCATTGCAAAGTTCTCCTTCAAATTCGCTAGAAGGAAGCAGCAGATTGGCGAGGAGAAACCGGTAATGACTCGAAATCGCAGCAAACAATCTCACTTACGAAGGCTTAATTGCAAAAAACTAGATGAATAATCACCTCGTAGACCTGTCCGGACGAGTAGGTTGGCTCCTCGGCCAGCCAGCCGGTCATCAGCCAGCTGTAGGAAGCCGTATCTTGTCATACATGACGCTCTTGGTACCGAGTGCGAAGTGCTTGGTCTGGAAGTTGTCCCTCACCCGGTCGTCCGTCTGCATCGAAGACTGTAACAAGTCACAAGCTTCTGGATCGACGCCGTAGACCATTGCAGACTTAGCTGCACCGCGACTGCTGGATGCACCCCGACTGCTGGCCATTGCAGAGTTATTGTTGCAACAGTATCTCCATTAGAGGCCCTCTTGAAAAGTTGTCTCAATAGGGCTCACATGGAGAGGATATCGGCCCATTCTAATTAGGGTTTGTCTTGTCAGTGATGTAATGTTTTTGCTAGGCTGGAATGTCCTTCGACGAAAAGTGAAAGGTTTCGAATTTCCAAATCCTTTGGAAAATTCCAGTCCCTTCCCAATTCAATGGAATCCTATTGATGTCAAAATCTTATTTTTAGAAGATTTGAATATATGGGTTAGATAGTTTATGCTAAGTTAAATAAAATATAAATCGTATCTTTAAACTGAATGATTTATTGTCACCTTTCTGAGTTGGATCTTGCACCCAACTTCGATAAACAAATTCAGGGATATAATATTTTTGGGAAAAATGTTATAAAAGTTCTACACTTATTACGTTGGCGCCAAGTTCTACAATTATTGCATTAGTGCCAATTTAATCATAAATTTTTTGACCTAAGTCACATTTTAATCTAGCACCAATTTAGTAATAAACATTATGATTTGGTATCAATTCAATCATTCTAGCTAATTTTGGTTAGATATTATTGACACGATGTCAATCGGCTTACATGGACAATTTTTAATAATTTTTTTTGAGTTTTTCTTTCTTTCTTTCTTTCTTTTTCTCCTTCAAAACCGACAAAAGGAAGAAGAAAGGAGAAAAAAATAAATAAATATATTATTAAAATTATCCACATTAATGCTAGTAATGCTATATAAGTCAATCGGCATCCACATCATCGATATCCGTCCAAAATTAACTAGAAGAATTGAATTTATATAAAAAATTCAAACTAAATTGGCACCTAGTGACCTACTCATGTGTCACCTCAAGGCATTCTTTTTTTGTGAGCGCAAATGATAGTAGTCATCATTTGTTGAATTCGAGCAATTGAACTCGAAAATTGAAAATATGTGGGATAATGCAAATATTTGAAATTTTTTCGTTTGTCCAAATAAGCGACGCTGATTCTTTGCCTTAGTGAATGAGATTTAAAGGGGAATCCGTAAGCCGGATAAAATTTTGAATAAAGTAAAACTGGAAATCGTGACTCCATCGCTAAATTTCCAACAAAAGGCTGTGAAATATGAAATAAGGGAATCGCAAGGGGTCCCAAAAAAAAAAAAAACTAAAAGGTGGAATGAAATGAGAAATTAATGACAAGTCATGTCAATTAGATGCGGAGAAAGTCCGAAGGATTATGTAATAAAAAGTGCAATAGGAGATTGAATAAACAATGAAAATTTTCTTGGAAACCCCCAGCACACGGAGTCCGAAAGTGGCATGTCGATGGAGCTTACCTTAGCGAGACGGGAGAAGCAGCCATTGCTGGAGTTTGCAGAGACCACGCCGGTATTCTGCTCGCTGGATTTGCTCGAACTGTTCGGGTGGAGACGTCGATTCAAGCTGAAGCGATAGCTCTACTTGAAACCCTAAAGAGGATAGAAAAAGAAGATGGAGCAGAGAGGAAAACGTGTGGTTGGGAAGTAGAATCAGACAACCTTCAGCTAGTTCAACTGATAAGCGCCCCTGCAGATCAAGCAAAAGGCGAAGACTTCTCTGCACACCAGATCAATGGGCCGACGTCTTCTGTAAATCCAACGAGTTGGGCTGCGAGTGGAATCGTCAGTGATGCCCACCAAATTCTGCAACAACTTGGGCCCATCAGCATCGCTCATTGTAAAAGAGAACCCAACCGAGTCGCCGATTGGGTGGCGAAAGCCCAACGACACAACACCCTACCGGAAAATTGGGTCCAAAGCCCCCCTTCGAGTTTATTAGATGTTTTATGTGCGGATGTTCCCACTATTTCCATAAATTAATGAAGGAAGCGTATTTTCGACCAAAAAAAAAAAAAAAAAAAAAAAACAATGAAAATTTTCAATTCATCGATTCTTCTCATAATATTCACGATTAATATTTTAAAAATTAAATACTTCTTCATCAAGTATATTCAATAAACATCTCAAAAGTACTCGTTAACAATATTTTTATTCAAAATCCGAATGTAAGATCAAACTTGATTCTCCGAAGAGGGAAGAAATGATGAATTTGGAACTGTTAAATTTTTCGTTTTGAGAGCCATTAAGTGTCGCCATCTTGAGCTGATTAATTAATCGTACAAGTCTTGATATGTGAATTTTCTTTCGATTCATAAGTTTATATGTGTCAATGCAAATGCATATACACTGCTAAATACGAAAAAGCACAGCACTTTTGCCCCAGATCTTTATGACCAAGACAAGAAGAGACACTGCCTAAGTGTAAAGAACCACTAGATCGTGGCACCGGAGGACATGGAAGCGTATCCTCGACATGGTACGGTGTATCTAGCGGGTGCCCCTCCACTGCATGTGGGGTTTGTGAAATTTGCAATTTGCACCACAGCTTTTCCTGGTTGTTCTCATTATCGTCCCTGGCAATGTCTTGTCCATGATGATTCACCGTGCGATTTTATAAAGATACAGCGAAATGTCCCGCTCGTGAAATTGCGTGGGCTCCCGTGTCTTCCGAGAACGGGCCACGAATATTTGGGTTGTTGTTTCATTTTCGCTATACTGAATTGGGAAAATAATTTGATTCGCTCACGTCTCGTGATTGGTACTTTTTCCTGGTCTAGGAATCTCGACAATTGACCGGACCGTTTGGAGGGAAAGTGGTTTGGGAGTTTTGAAGAACTCTAGAGACCGGCACATATCATCTCAATACAATTTTTTCATATGAGAATGTGGATTACATATTGCATCATTTATTAAACTCGAGCAAACAATGTCGTGAATCGTGAGTCCATGAAAGAGCACAATCGTTGAACAATCTTATTTGTCAATTATGCAGCATCGGCTCTATGCCTTGGATAGCGAGGCTAAATAGTGACTGGGTAAGGCATAGGATAAAAACTAGAATGAAGTAAAAACTGGAAATCGCAAAGCCATGGCTAAATTTACGATAAAAGGCATTGGAATATGTAATAAATTCATTGTTAGGGGTCCTAAATAAAGATAAACACAAAAATATAGATAGCAACTAATGCCATGCCAAGTCTTAATTAGGCAAATTATCGATTATATAGACGTTATAAGCTTTTATTTTGTCACATTTATATTTTATGTTATTTCAAATTTGACGTCCATGATTTTTCTAAGATCTCAACTCATAGTACACTCGAAATATAGAAATGGTATGTTGGTTGTTCGAGGCTTAACCCGCATCCAATCAATAATTAAGTAGGGTAGGTGCAGCAAAAGAAAGGGTCTCGATCAGCCACCCTCCAAAGAAAATAAAATACTAAGATTTTGCTAATTTAATCAAGAGGCTTAGGCTAATTAATGAGACCCAATAGAAAAACCATCAATTTTGAGCAATGCCGGGCTCAACTACAAACCATGGGCCGTGGATTGACCCGCAAATCTTGGCCCAAGATGGCCCATAAAATCAGTGAATAATCATACGTATAATAGGTAATGAAAGTCAAAAGTAAATTGATCGGGCATTGGTTTTATTTGAAATTGAGCTCCACCCACTTTCCACGGGCTTAGGAAACGGCTAGATCACAACAAATTAATCTGTCGGGGTCCCATCCGCCGCTACCTTTAACGGGCAGCATTGTGCGTTGAGGTTGTGCAATCTCATTTCTGATAATGGGCCAACTCTCGGTTGGAGCTAGTTTAATAGATCGAGGAGTAGGTTTTTTTTCTTTCTTTTTTGGTCATTAACGATTTATTACCGAATCTTGTCCAAATGCAATGTGGTATTCAATTCCTTTGCAACTGTTAAATAGCATCTTCTTGCTTTGCTTGTCTTGGAGGATACAACGACCCAAAACGAACAAAAATTTACAAATTAGTTGAAACAGATCATCTAAAGTAACGGGTAGATGTCCAGTTCATTGAAGTTCTCTAATCTATGCTTATATGGTTGGTACATTGGTACAATGAAACTCAACCATAATGTCTCCCGACAACGAGATTTAAAAATTAGGATGGACTTCCTCAGTGCATCTCCAAAAAGTATAATCTTCCATTTTAAGACACTGCAATTTCGACAATAATCATTCTGAGAACATAATTACGTATTTCTGGGTTTTCTTTTGTCCCTTTTCTCGCATTTCCTCCATTTGATAGCTTCCAAGTCCATTGGACAGAGTCCAAACATCGGGATGTGCATCTTGAAGAGACTCCCAACATGTTTCCAAAAATGTACCCATTCCGTCATTTACTACGTCCGAATCTTTTCGGCTCGTATATCTCCAGAGCCTGCAATCGGTCGAAGGGCTGGTAAGTTCCAAAATGACAAAGGCACATGTTGCAACACGGCATCAATCCAAGAACACAGTCGAAAAGACGAAGTCGACGTGAAAGTAAAAACAATTCCGAAGGTTTCACGGTTCATTGTGATGGTCAATTCTTAAGAGGAAGTTACTGCAGGGGATTTAGCCATGACACAGGACCTTGTGGAGCTCTCTCTGTCTCTCTCTGTTTCTGTCTTTATGGTCTCATGAGTTGGAAGAAGACAGCTTGTAGAGAGTACTTCTTGGGTTGTCAAGTGAGGTGAGGCCTACCCTATCTCCCAAACTCCTGCAATCAAATTCTTCAATAAAGAAACAAAAATAAATAAATAAATATATATATTTATCACTTGTGCAATTATTTAAAGCTTCTCTCTCTTTTTCCTGTCTCTGACCTGCAAATTGCAACTACCTGTGAGCGGTGGGGTCTGTGATGACCGATGAACCATTTGCTCGGGTCGCCCCCATCAATCTCTCCTGCCCTCCATCCGTATTTGATCATTTCCAAGTGTCGGTGAGCGATGAATTTTTTCACATTTTTTTTGTCACTTTCTTTTCTTGCACATCACAGAAATTTTGCCTTGAATGGAGAGCCGCAAAAACCCAAGTTCGCTAGTGACAAACGATAACTTCAGGACATGTCCATTCGATAAGACTACATCAATCTAATGATGTAATGGTTTGGTCAAGACTTGGGTTTGAATAAGTAATGTTGGATCAGTCTTTTATATCAGAAGAGACTGGTAAACGGGTCTAGTTTCAACGCACGGGCACAGGATACAAATTCAGTGCCTTGATCAGCACAATTTCCTGCACGAATTCAACGCCAATTGTGGTCCCGGCCCTCTATCGATGTGAATGTATGCTAAATCTGGAGCTGTAATTATCAATTCCATGCCCAAAATCATGCCTTGGCACATGTTACGCTTCTGATCTGATTTGGAATCAAGGGCGATGAAAAAGATCTTTTCGACTTTGGTATTTTGCTCACCCGATCAGTTTCTCCGAATCCTTTTGTGGATTGGGATGGATGACCTCGATTAAGGGCTGAAGTTTCTGGTCATGGCAGATCAGATAGGAGTGGCATTGTCGTAATTTGTCATCAAGAATGAGGGTATCCAAGAACCAGTACTTGCTTCTGACCCCCATACTTTATAGTGCAGAATGATGTAGATCACTTAATGATCTGGCATTTAATTTCATGCCATACCCGGACGGTGAATGGGGATATCGAAGAACTTGCCTTCTATATATCTTTTTCCCTTTCTTGACCGTTCATTTCTGATGCAGAAGAAGCTTGTGAAAGCTTGAACATGCACAGACATCACCAGAACCTCTAAAGATCCTCCATTTATCCCCTCACAACTAATCCAAGGCCATCATAACCGATTCACTCAAGCACACCAGAGGGTCCAAGAACAACTGCAAGAAGCCATGGGAGAGAGAGAGAAGGAGAAGAACAAGAAGCACAAGAAGCAGAAGCACCAGCACCCCAATGATCAAACTCAGTCCACGCCAACAAAACCAGCATCGGATTTCTCGTTCAAGCCCAGTTCCGAAGTAAAGGGTCTCCGGTTCGGCGGCCAATTCATCGTGAAGTCGTTCACAATCCGAAGAGCGAGGCCTCTCGAGCTCCTGAAAGTCCTGTCCTTTCCGCCAACCAATAAGGCCAACGACAGCAAATTGCCTTTCCCTTCGACGACAGCCTATTTGCCTACGAATTTCACCATACTCGCGCACCACGCGTGGCACACGCTGACGCTCGGCCTCGGCACGAAAAAGTCGAAGGTGCTGGTATTCGTTTTCGAATCCGAGAGCTTAAAGTCTGCCGTGGACCGGATGTGGCCGCCGGAGATTCCTCTAGGGGAAGTGAACAAGAAGCTCATCCGAGGCCTAAATGGGTGCGAGATGGCCCGGTTCAAGTTCAGAAAAGGGTGCATCACGTTCTATGTTTATGCAGTTCGTCGAGTGGGAAGCGTAGGGTTCGGTTGTGCCGATGATCTTAGGATAATTTTGCAATCTGTGGTCGACCTCAAGGATTTCCTGGATCACACTGCTATGTTGGCCATGCCTAATCAGAGGAGCATCAGCTTTTGCCCTCCCGTCGCCATGGCTCACTAGTGGCTCTTGCTCATCCGCAAGCCGTTGTCGATATTTTCCATCGTTCCGGGTGATCAATCTGTTCTTGTTCCCTAGAATGTTTGAGCTGACTAGTTTTCTGAGGATAGTGGCGTCGTAATTTTGGGGGAATTGGTTTATTCGTTTGGACATCATGCATGCTTTTCTTTCTGTCCTTCTAGATTTCAAATAGTTGTGAATGTAATATGAAGATTTTTGTTTGTTGCTTGAGCATACTCATTTCTGACCCTTCTCTAGATTTGCAATGTTCTGTTCGGAACACATCATATGTTTCTGGCAAATTCTTGAGGGGAGTCGAAAGATTCTTCTCAGCTGAAGAAATGGTCAAGCCGTCTGGTACATAATTTCCTATAATTTCGGATAAAAGAGGGGGGTGATTAGACAAATTTCTGAGCTTTTTCAATGGATCTATGCTTAGGTTACCTTAGTCTTTGATAAAACAGTAACGTTAGAATGCTTTTTAGACTTTAAGCTTCCTCACATCTTTATAAATGAACTGTAATGAAAAAAAAAAAGCAACAATCAACCTTGGACTTGGGTTGCTTCCTCAATCATTATCAGCATAAGCATGAAGAGATCTACTGCTACTCTCATTACCATCACTGTTGTTGTAATTATCGTCATAATTGCGGTTCCTAATCCTCCTGCCGCAAGCAACATTATCGTTGGTGTCTGTCGTTGAATCACCAGCTGGTGAAACAGTCCCCCATATGGTTTTTTTCCTCATTCAAGTGAAAAGCAACGGGTTAACAAATCCTGATGCTTGACATGAGATTTCCAACGTTTCCCCTTCTCTTCTTCCAGAAATAGAAAAGTGAATTTGGTGCTCGAACACTGTTTTCTTGTGATTTGTGCGCTCAGATCTATCTAACCCGTGAACCCAAAGCTTTCACAAGCTGTAAATAAGCAACCTGCCAACTGTTTCCGGCAACTAATTAAATTTAACACTTATCTTACTGCGAGATTCGGAAATCTGGGGTTTACCATTGTCACCTGGAACTTCTTGAAAGGTATAGAGACCTGTCCTTGCCTCTTCTTATTTATTCATCCTCCCCTTATTTTATTAGAGCTTACGTGAGAAAGGGTGCGTTGAGAGAAGCAAGAACTGCAATTTTTCTGCAGATTCCATTTCGCCGGGATTTGTATTCTCTGGGCAACAGTTGAGACCCAGTACCCCGAATTGAATATGGAATGGAATCAATCTCTTGGGCAGAGCCAAAATTGATTCTTTCTTTCTTTCTTGAGGCTTTTTATTGGGCCCTATCGTCACCAGTTCAACAGGAAGATTCTCTCTCTCGGTTAAGGGAACATATGATCATAAGAGTTGGAGCCGCTGTGCGCGGGTTGCTCAACCACCGCGAATTTCGTACTATGGATCAGTCGCTAGTGAATAGAGATCGAGAGGGGTCGTTAGGGAAAGATGTTTATGTATGTTTCAGTCTACGTGAACTGAGTTTAGGTGATAACTTCTGCATAATCCGACATCGTGATGGGATCTCATGAGGCTGCATCGATGAACTGATGGCGCCATGATCTATGGGGATGCATGCATGATGGCGATGGGATCATGGGATGTGAGCGGTGAGAGAGAGAGAGAGAGAGAGAGAGAGGGCTGATGATGATGGAGGATTGATAAAGCGGAAGCGTTTTGGGGGGTCTGTGTTGGGTTGGAGACGGGCCAACCTCTTTACCTTCTGAGCTTAGCTTTAAGGGTCTACCAGAAGAAAAGGAAAAGTGGGGTGAAGAAATTGAAAGAACAACCTTTTCCTGATTCCAGCCTTTGGTGGCTTTAATCATGGCAAGGCCCGGTCCCATTCCCGACCAACCTGTTTCCCGCAAATCATCACTCTCTCTCTCTCACTCACATATATATTAATATATATGCGTATATATTGAACTAATTATACGCGCTTGACCCAATTAAACAAGAGTTTTTGCCAGATTATCAGCGTGGGGGTAATGAGTGACAAGGACTATGGGAGGGGCATGTGAATACATGAAAGTTCTAGGATAGATCAGGCACTTATAACTACCAATCCTTAGTTAGGATGCTGATATCCTAGTTTTGGGTTAGCATGTAGAGGAGCGCACAGCTCAAAAGTGTGCTTGTCATGCCCGACACCTAACGCGGCGATGCATTCCATAACCGTATTAGCAGGTCGTGTCGTGTGATCCACTACTTATCGGGCATGTCGTGTTTGTGATGGGGCAGTCCGCCCCGTTATCGAAAGTGCCTTGTTTAGATTAGTCACGTTTTTGTTATACCTCTATTTGGCGATGACGCGTTTAACACGAGATGGCATGTAATAGGGCTGTTAAAGGTTCAGGGAAGGCCTTTGGATTTGCCGTTGAATGAGAAAAGGCCTTTGCGTTGAAGCCGATCGTGGGCTGGGCGCGATAAGCCCCCTTGGATTCAACAGGCTACGTGCTTAATCCATTTATATTTGGGACATGAACATGCACTGTTCTTTCATAGCAGTTGGACCATCATAGCAGATTTCTGACAGCATGCTGCTATGGATGAAGATTCACGTCTTACGGTGCGAAAAAGAGTTTTCACATGCTGCGGGAGGACCATAGTCAACAATTCTCCCAATTAAGACACAGAACGGGTGTGCCTAATTCATCATCTTTTACTCAAAATTTACAATTTACTCATATTGAATTCATTGATTATTTAGATATATGGACTGCATTACGATTCAGAAGTAAAATCTTCCTCTCAAGGACATGGGTGAATTCTTTAATTACCTAGCAAGACATCTTGCACAATCAATCATATATCTTTGGAAACACACTAAAATCATGACTCCATCAAAATTCCAATGAATAGTCTAAATTTTGAACTTCAGTAATGGACACATAAGAGCCATGATCAATTGACGAAACATACTCATTGGAAAACAATGGGGAAAAGGGGGAAATGGGTATATGATAAATGAGATGTGGTCATAAAACTCACTCTTAATGAATTAATTGATAAAAATCTACGACCCAAATTGTCCAAATGTAAAAGTTGCCTGGACCCATTGAGATCAAATTTCCACCAGAAATCTAAATGTAACGAAATAATATATATATATATATATATATATATATATATATATATATATTGTTCCTCTGAAAATAAAATAAGTAAAAAAACAGTAAAATAATATCGAAGCAATGACATAAAAAATAACGACCCCCACTAGAATTCTAAAAAGAAGCCCAAATTCCGAGCAATAGTAATCGACATATAAGAAATGTAATCTATTTACAAAACATATGCATTTAAAAACAGTGGAGGAAAAAAGGGAAAATGAGTAAAAAATGAGCAAAATAAACGCCCACCGTGGGGCTCGAACCCACGACCACAAGGTTAAGAGCCTTGCGCTCTACCAACTGAGCTAGACGGGCTTGCTGTTTAGTGACTCTTAGTTTATATATAGATACATAAAATTTTAAAAACAAGACTAAGCAGATAGAGAGACCTACATCTAAGAAGCTACATTGGGACAAGAGGGAGAGGAAGTGATGTTAAACTCGTCAAACTCTTGACCGAGCTGCATTTAATCGTCGTCGCCAACCTTCGTAGCGGAGGCTCGAAGTATACCGGTGAAAGATGGGATTTTTATTCACGGTAGCCGAAATCTTGATCTCGTTGCTATGCATTGTGCTTCTCGGGGTGCTGTCGGTGGTCGTCCTTGAAGCTTACCGGAGGAGACACAATCACGCGTACGTTCGATCTCAGAAAAGCCCCTCGCTTTGATTGATTCCTCAATGTTTTAGGACATGGGTCTTGATTTTGATCGGGAGCCACCCTCGTTTTTCTGATGAATCTCGTTCTTGCTTTTGTTTTAGACATCTGGAAGCTCCCCCGTTGTTCGAGGATCCGAATTCGTTGAAAAAGGTATGGTTTTAGATTTTTAGGTGGGTTCATCATACATGTGGATTGATCTCTCCTTGCATAAAAAAGGTTGATGCTTGGGCAGTAATTTTTTTCTGGGTAATGCGCGCCGAGGTTTGGGAGAAATCGAAGAGATTTCGATAGGTCAACTGATTGGTGTGACGCGGGCCAAATCTTGAATGGAATGTCCTCATATGTGAGCTGTGCCGTTTGCTTTAGTAGCGCGTGGTCACCTATCAGTTTCATTGAAATTGGCCTTTTGAACTGCATAGTTTCAAAGTTTTAAAATCCTTTCTGAGATTTTTGCTGTTGTGATCATCTTTTCACTAGAATCGATAATGCCTGCTTACTATGGGATTTTCGCTGATTTTGGGGGGTTTCCATTGAGGTTTTTACTACCTCCAGGAGGCAATTCAGAAAGCTTTGCTTAGAATTAGATTGCAAATGCTGACATGTGATTCAGACCGCAATAGACCTGAGGTAGAAACCTTTGTTCAGGCTCCCTCATTTTACCACTGATCAGTACTTGTTGCCTTGATTATTGTAATCGATGTTCTGCAAGGGAAGCTTCACCATGTGGTTAATTTGCTGCCATACTGGAAAATTTTTATAACAATGTGAGTATTTGTGTCAGAACATGACAACTACCAGTATTAAGCCATGATGAAAAGGAAAAGTCTGAAACATGAATACCATCCTTTATGAAATTAAATTTTGGGAAAGTAGTCGGCAAATCATTGGCCAAGATAATGTGAACTGATTGACCTGTGAATTTTAGGCAGATGCTGACTTCACTTACGATGCTTTTCCAGGTTCAGTGTCCCTCTATATTCGATCCTGCAGAAAAATATATCTCTCTAATAGTTCCTGCGTACAATGAAGAGCATCGACTCCCTGGAGCTATTGATGAGACCATGAAGTAAGTTAAATCAACAACTCTATGCTAACTTCCTTACTTATGATAGTAGATGTAAGTTGGGAACCCTTTCCTACATTCGCTATTAATGAAGTTCTTTTAAATAGTAGTTTCTCAACTGGAGGAACATTTGTGGTTCTGATCTTTTAAAATTAGATATCACATCATGAATTAGCCTCATAATGGGAAAGGCTCCTTTGACTGTGTAGGATACTAAGATCCTTTTCAGTGTAGCAAAGGGATCTGAATGCGTCTAATTGGGTTCATGGTGTATGATTGCAAGACACTACAGTAAAATAGAACTGTAAGAAGGGAATTATGCTAATTGTTGATGGAAGACCAAAATTAATCACTGATTTGCTCTCGACACATCGATCTTTTTCTACTGAACCTCTCAATTTGGAAGCTGATGGCACATTATTGTACATGGACATTTCTTCAAAGTGATTAGTGATTAGTGATTGTTTTCTAATATTCAAGTAGGAGTTGTAGTCTTTGTTCAGGCAATTGCTATTGCCCTGTATCTAGATCAGTGGAATGGTACAAGAATTTGCAACTCCTTTCAAATATTCTCCTACGTTTTTTCTTTTCCTCTTTGTAATCATAATTGTTTAGGGGTGCAACATCTCAATGTTTGCTTTACGCTTTATGAATTTTCTAGTAGGACTTCTCATATTGTCTATGGGCTCAGTCAAGCAATGTAATTCTTACCTTCTTCTGTATTCAGTTATCTTCAGCAACGTGTGGCAAAGGACAAGTCATTTTCTTATGAGGTATTTCTCCTGCGTAGGTTAACCTCTATAATCTAACATTAATCAGATATTCTTGGCCCAATACCAAGCAGAAAATTGCCTACTTTAGTTGCACACTGTTGTTTTCAGTATGATGCTTTTGGTATATTTGAGCAGCCTTGATGATCAAGCATTATGTAGGTTAGTTGGATGAGTATTCATACATGTCATGGACTATCTAGATTATATTGTATCTCACTCTGGATAGACTTTTAGACCATTTTGTGTTGCATATTTAATATCCACTTATTTGGAGAAAAGGGGGACCTTGTGTTACATTAGTTTTACTCCATCTCTGAATAGGTCATAATTGTTGATGATGGGAGTAAAGACGAAACCACAAGAGTAGCATTCAACTTTGTGAAAAAGCATACAGTGGACAACGTCAGAGTTATCCTCCTTGGTAGAAATCATGGAAAGGGAGAGGCCATTAGAAAAGTGAGTTATATCTATCACATGCGCTTACGTGCCTAATATAGCTTGTGGCATCATCAGGTTACTAATCTGTTTGTAACCGCAATTGATTGAAGTTCTTTACATCTGTGAAAGCATTGTAAAACAGGGAATGCTTCATGCCCGTGGTGAACTGCTTTTAATGCTAGATGCTGATGGGGCAACCAAAGTTAACGACCTTGAGAAGCTAGAAAATGAGGTTTGTATAAGCTACGAATAACCAGACTGAGATCTTTCTAAGTATTTTGTGAAAGATAACCAGACTCAGATTGTGCTTTCCTTGCCTGTCAGATTCATGTAGTTGCCAAACAGGACTTCCATTATGGAGATTCAGCAAGCAATGATTCAAGTTTCAAAATATCTGATATTCCTGTTGCTGCATTTGGTTCTCGTGCACATCTGGAGGAGAAGGCTCTGGCTACAGTTGAGTCAGTCTCTAGTTTTGTTCCTCCTCTTTCAGACTTTTTTGTTTTCAGAGTTTGTAGTTAATTTGAAAGACTGCAATAATGTTTCAGAGGAAGTGGTACCGCAACTTTTTAATGAAGGGTTTTCATCTTGTGGTATTATTAACTGCCGGTACTGGAATTCGCGACACTCAGGTACTAGTTCATGATAACAGTTCTCTCCTCTTCCTCCAGTTTTGTCTCACTGTCATTGCCTTCATTGTTGAACTCTTTATGGGGTTTTGCTGAATGGCCAATACCTCATCTCTACGTGAAATTTTACTTGTTACAGTGTGGTTTCAAGATGTTCACAAGGGCTGCAGCACGGAAGCTTTTTGCTAATGTCCGTTTGAAACGGTACTTTTCCTTGTAATTTCTCATCTCTTAATGTGTTGAGCCATTTCCTTGGCCACACTTGTACGGGGTGGTGACATCTTTAACATTTTCCTCGACACTATTTAGTGATTTAGCCAATTCGAAAGTACATTAATCTATTTCCTCTACCTATTAGAGGTCAAAACTCCTTTTGCGAGTCTTAGGTTATCACTTATAACTGAATCTAGTCAGACTTCCCTACAAAGATCTTAAGTGCAATTTGGAAGTTTAATACCATGTTACAATAGTCAAATTGCATCACAACATAGTGTTTTGACCTGTTTGATTGAAATGGCATTTTTATATGTAGATGATGTGTCATGAGGGCTTGCATAATCAAAATTTTCATTCTAGGTCAGAACAAATAATGACAGTAAGGTACAAGACATGGCACCGGCAGGTCTTGATGAGAACTTCAACATTGCATCGCTTTAGTTTTCCTCAATTCCCCTCTGAAATTACATTAAATAGAATATGGTTTTTTATGTTCTACCTTTTTTCTTGTATTGTTTTGAGGCTTCTTTCCTTATCTCTTAGATTATTCTCTAAGCACACATCCACAAACAAAGCATCCGGCCTTTCTGTGTGTAATGCCTGTTGAGCAGCTGTTAATTCTCTAATCAATTATGAGCCCTTAAACGTGTGAGTGACCACTCTCTGAAAGAGAAGCTGAAAATGGGATAACTTTGGGTGCGATTTATGCAGGTGGTGCTTCGATGTGGAGTTGGTTTTCCTGTGCAAATGGTTTGGCATCCCCATGGTGGAGATCTCTGTCAATTGGTCTGAAATTCCTGGGTCGAAGGTGAACCTGTTAAGCATTCCAAACATGCTTTGGGAGCTTGCGCTCATGTCAGTGGGATATAGGACCAGAATGTGGAAGATCCATTGTTGAGCCTCTTCTTTTTTGTCAACCGACCTTCGCTTCAGCACCAAATCACTTGAGCAGGTTGCCGCAAAGGCTGTGGAGAACCTTTTAGAGAGCCATTTTGACGTTACACGCCTTAGTAAGATGCATCTGAACTTGAAAAGACGCTAGTATATTTTGAGCTCTTTCGATACATCCAATTTTATAGGGCTAACACTAATGGTTGAGTTCGTCAAAATGACTGGGGGCATTGGCTATATTTTCAAATTGTTTACCCTTTTGCAGGAAACTAGAATCTTTACCATCTTAGAGAATGAATTACTTACTGTCCTCTGAGATTGCATGGTGTGTCTCCCTTGAGAAATTCCTTATGATCTCTAGAATGGGAACGGCTTTTCTATTTTTTACCTGTTTTTGGTTAATTCAATGTCTCTGAGTGCTGGCAGAAACCGCATGCACAGGATTTGTACGATGGTTCTGGGAAAACGGGATTTGTACGATTGCCATCATGCATGCATGATGTCGATCAGGAGTCACATGCCCACGTCATCTTATTGCAATCTTGTCTCAAAGAAGTTCCTTCGAGAGAAGGGATTGGACTTACTCTTGTTACAAATAGGGTTAATACCATGAATGGCTTACTTGTTACATACAGGGTTAATATCATGAATATAAAGGGTTTATATTATGAAAAATTATCCTGGAACCTTGACTATCAAGGTAGCGGAGTTTCCTTTTTCTAAGGGTTTCATCCGTCTATCTAGTAATTCAATTGGTTTCAGGAATGTGTTATTTTTTTTAAGGTTCAAATGCTGGTATGCTTTGCACTCTTTATTGAAAAAATTTAAATATATTGTAATTGTGTCGATTTAGTTTTAAATTACTATTTAACACCCAGTTCCTTAAAAACTGGCATGCTTGCATAGAGACAGTTGAGATTACTTTCAGTGTTGGCACAATCTTTTTTATCCTTTTTCCAAAACTTCAACATGGCCTTATCTTCGTATCTTTTTCTTGCCCAATTCTAGGCAATATCCTCTGTGTTTTACATTTAAGTGATCTCAAAATTCGTATGAGGATTCAAATGAAGTCTTTTAAGGATATGCTTAGATCTGATTAGGAATCGCATACCCACGTCATTTTATTGTGATATTGTCTCAAAGAAGCTTGTTAAAGAGAAGGGATAAGACTTTGGCTTAATTGTTAAAAATAAGGCTAAAACCATAGAAAACCATCTTGGATCCTTGGATGCCAAGATAGGGGAGTTTCCTCCCTACAAGGGCCTCCATCGTCTGTTTGGTAACCAAGTGAGCTGCAAGGATGTTTCTCATTTTAAGGTGCAGGTGTTTACACACTTTACACTCCTTGTTGCAATTTGTATCTTTTTCTTACCTAGTTTTAATCAATACCCTCTAAGTCTTTATATTCAAGTGATCTTGAAGTCCAGATGATAATTTAGATGAAACCTTTTAAAGACGTGTTTAGGTCCGATTAGGAATCACACGGCCATATCATTTTATTGTAATATTGTTTTAAAGAAACTCCTTAAAGGGAAGGGATTGGACTTTGGTTTACTTGTTACCAATAGTGTTAATACCACGAAAAATCCAAAATTAATACATCTGCATATATTTAATCAAAATTAATTTTTTTGACCATAAAAACCATAAATTGGTACTATTAATTTCTGTTAAATTTTATTGTCAAATTGCTAAATTGGATTATATATAATAGTTAATGGATATATCAATTTAGAATTTTACCCTCCATTTATTATATATGTGACGATTTGTGATTTTTCGTTATATTAATTTAATTTAAAAAAAAAAAAAAAACA
The DNA here is from genome assembly GCA_014182735.1 of Corymbia maculata. Classification (NCBI taxonomy): domain Eukaryota; kingdom Viridiplantae; phylum Streptophyta; class Magnoliopsida; order Myrtales; family Myrtaceae; genus Corymbia; species Corymbia maculata. The sequence goes on along the minus strand of CM024688.1, from coordinate 38,920,633 downwards.
ATCTAGGGGTAAATATACAAGTTTAGAATTTTTGATAGTCAAAAAATTAATTTAAAGTAAATTTGTCATATGTCTAATTTTGAGAGTTTTTCATACTAGTAACCCTCACGAGTACCATCTTGTTGTTGCATCAAAACATATAAATGTCGACTCATCTGGCTAAAAACATGGAATATCTCAAAACTTCCACCTGTGGATGCGAAAGCTTATTAATCGCTTTACTTGTATCTGCAGACCTCCCGGTATAGACTTCGATGCGTCCCCAATCAATTCTTTTTCAAGTGAACGACGAGATATGTGCCCCCCATCGTCTCTGTTTTCGTCAAAATCTTTCATCTCAGAATCGATTCTTTGCAAGTTTTTTCAAACTAGAAAATCAATTTGACGAGCTTAGTGGAAGGGGGCACTCAGTTCCGTCAAATCGGGATAAGGAAAGACACCAAAATGTCCGTCCACTACGAACGAATAAATATAGGTGAATTGAAAAACTCTGTAAACACGAAGATCTAACGTCTAAGCACCTTTCACTCCGACACTAGATGACCCATCTCATCATTCGAAATCCTTCGCTCCTTCGGTTTAGTATACACTACGAAGAAACAAGCATTTACCAAGAGAGGGAAAAGGGTTGTCGGGCTTTAGAGAAGCCGTGCACAGCAATATAGAGAGATCCCAAAATATTAATAATCAAAGAATTCGACCATTCTGGCAATCAAAGTCCTCACCTCCTCAAAAGTCATCACTCCAACATGAGAATAACAAGAAAGAAGCATAAATGAAAGCTAGAAAGAAAGAAATGCAAGACGCAGTTCTTCCTAACGTGATACTTCTTTGATCCACAACCCTATCCTCTCAAAATATTTAGAAGCATTTTCTGTGCACTATTGATGGACCAGATTCGTCGTACTCTGCCTTTGCAATCCACATCTGCACTCAGAAACAAAGCCAAATCCCCATTACTAATTATCTACTCTTGACATATTAAAAAGTATCCATGTAAAAGTTCAAGGCATGAAAAAAACAACAAACCTGCTGGAAAGTGCTAAGAGAGGCCAAGATGGAACCACCAATCCAGACACTGTACTTCCTCTCAGGAGGAGCAACCACCTTGATCTTCATGCTGCTTGGTGCTAGTGCAGAAATTTCCTTGCTCATCCTATCAGCAATTCCAGGGAACATGGTAGAACCACCACTGAGGACAATGTTGCCATAAAGATCCTTCCTGATATCCACATCACACTTCATGATGGAGTTATATGTGGTCTCGTGAATGCCTGCAGCTTCCATTCCAATCATGGATGGTTGGTACAGGACCTCTGGGCACCGGAAACGCTCAGCACCAATTGTAATCACCTGTCCATCTGGCAGCTCATAGGTCTTTTCGACTGAAGAGCTAGACTTGGCCGTCTCCAGCTCCTGCTCATAGTCCAGGGCAATGTAAGCCAGCTTTTCCTTCATGTCCCTCACAATTTCACGCTCCGCTGTGGTGGTAAATGAATAACCACGCTCAGTGAGGATCTTCATCAAATGATCGGTGAGGTCACGCCCGGCCAGGTCAAGACGAAGAATAGCATGAGGGAGAGCATAACCCTCGTATATGGGCACAGTGTGACTCACACCATCACCAGAATCCAACACAATACCTGTGCAACAGAGTCATATTAAAGAATGAGTTCCTTTTATTAAGGAAAAGAAAAGAGAGAAGAAATTCCACACAGCAGAAATTAGGACAGAAGACAACAAACTAGTAAACTATTACTGAAGATCAGCAAGCAATTACTTCACAAAAGATTCAAACAACGTACAACTTACAACTCAGAATCAGAATCCCCTCCAATCCTATTTTCATCAGGGAGAGAAGGGAGGAGGAGGATCGGAAGGAAAGGGGAAGTAGGGGGTGTTTTGTACAATGTTCAAGCAAGAGAGCAACTTATAATTGCAAGGCACCCTTCCAGGAACCTTTGGGCAGTTAATTTTACCGAGAAAGAAAATTCAATAAGATCCAAGTTAAATCAATATCTAGTATCACTCTGTCTTGAGTAGCAAAAACTGCTTACCTGTGGTACGACCACTTGCATACAAGGAAAGGACAGCCTGGATGGCAACATACATTGCAGGTGTATTGAAGGTCTCAAACATAATTTGGGTCATCTTCTCACGATTGGCTTTGGGATTCAAAGGAGCTTCTGTTAAGAGAACAGGGTGCTCTTCTGGGGCTACACGAAGCTCATTGTAGAAAGTATGATGCCATATCTTCTCCATATCATCCCAGTTGCTGACAATACCATGCTCAATTGGGTATTTCAATGTTAAGATACCTCTCTTGGATTGAGCTTCATCACCAACATACGCATCTTTCTGGCCCATGCCAACCATCACACCAGTGTGACGAGGGCGACCCACAATACTGGGAAACACAGCACGTGGAGCATCATCGCCAGCAAATCCAGCCTAGATAGAAGATTATGATCAATCAATACAATTTCATTTTGAAAACAATTGCATGCACACAATTTCTCCTTATTCAATTATGATAGCTCCAAAAAAATATTGATATCTACCTTGACCATCCCGGTCCCATTGTCACAGACGAGTGGCTGAATATCCTCTGCTTCTGCCATATTCTTCTACCTGATGAGTAAATAACAAATATGCTTCTGTTAGTAGAAAGATAAGTGCTTAACCATACTTCAAAAGATACAGACCCATAAAGTACCACCCATATTATCAAGCTACCAAGGGCCAAGGGCAATATGAAACCAAACATCAGTGCATATCACAATGAGAGCATCCACTCAAAGCATTCAGATGGGTCAAATTGCTTCCTTCTATCAACTAGGAAATTAAGAGACCGAAAGATCATCCAGCTATATTCAGTTCTGCTGATTGAAACAGCACGACATTGCTTCCTGCCCATACAAATGTAAACCTTTGTGCTGCCATTGACACCACAAATATATTTCCCACGGTTCAAAGATCTCAAACATGCAATCAACGATATGATGGTTCTAGGAGAATGCACATTAGAACATTTTCAGCACGCACTTCTCCACCGCAGTAGGAAGAGGCAATGACATAACCAAATAAGCTGATCATTAGGAAAATCATCCCAGAGAAAAGCCACAACCGCAAGTTAATTGAAAATCAGAAAAATCAAGTCTTGTTCAAAATTACCAATTCAAAAAAAAAAAAAAAAAAAAAAAAACAGTAATTTACACAATCCAGCGCAAATTTTTCACATCCCAGGACTACAATTAACAAACGTAGAAATAAAAGCAATCTCAAAGGCCCAGCTCCCCCCCTCCACACATTCAATCGAGACAGATCCACCGCATTTCCCCCCTCGAAGTACCAACTCTTCAGTCGCTTCCTCGAAAATGAGGCTCAGAGTCAGAGATCAGCTCAAACACCGCAATGCAACCGAAAGAACACGAAAACAACCGGAAGGCCGCAAACTAATGGAATCCTTATCCAGATCGACCAGCTCAGCCACTACTACTAACCCCGACGGACGATCGAACCAAAGAAAACCTCGGAAAACCGCAACACGTGAGAAAGAAACACTCATCCGGCCAAAAGAAAAAAAAAAAAAAAGGCTCATCGAATCAACAGATCCTTCCATGCATTCGGACACCCGAGCGACCAAGCATCGTAATCAGAAACAGAATCCAGAAGCGACGACCGCGCGCATCGCGCATTACAGACGTCGGAAAGCGCAGATCTAAGCAATCGCCGGCAGATCCGCCGGAGAGAGATGAAAAGAAAGGGAGAGAGAGAGATTGAACCTGCGGAGAGATGCGAAGATTGAAGGCGAGCGAGAGAGATGAGCGGAGCGACGACGGAGATGAGTGTGTTTGAAAGAGCGAGCAGGCAGGTGTTGGGGGGCAATGAGGAGAGGGAGGGGTTTTGGCCGTTATATATATGGAGGGCGAGAGAATGAAGGAGGGCCGTTGGATTGTACAGCCTGGACCTACGCAAAGCGAATTCCGCCTCACGCGGCTCGTGAATGATGAGTGGCTGGCCACCACCCTGTTCTCCCCCCCCCATTCCTCTTTTATTTTTATTATGCCCCACCCCCATTTCATTTAAAATGTAATTTTACTTTCCTTTTCCCCATTTTTTTCTTTTTTTGCCTTTCCCCCCTATTTCTGGGCTGTCCTAAGACCATTTTAGGCATGGCATCTCTACATTTTTATTTTTATTTTTATAATTTATTTGTCTTTGTTCTCAATGAGCGTTTTTTGGGTTTTAGGGGCTCTAGGAGTTAATTAAGAACCCGCATTGCATTTTTGGGCGTGATATGATGACAAAACTCCACATATAAGGAAAATCATTTATTGAATATTGAAAAATTCAACACTTCCGACAAGATTGATTTATGAGTTGCCTAGCATTCCAATTATAATCTCCATCATTCACCAACCGACGGGCTTTAAAATGGAAAATGGAGTGACTACAATGAAGATATGCATAATATCTTCTCTAAGATAAATGAACATGATTCTCTTGTGATATTTTTTGGATTGGGCGATGGAACTTGAGATAGGATCACAATTCTGACGTCATTCTACTTCGTATGCTCGGCTTCCACTTAACACAGCGATGCTCTTTCCTATGCTAAAAAGAACGGGACATGTAACGATTTGGCCCAGGTAAGTATCTGGCATTCTTTTTTCTTCCTTCAATCTTCACGCAGTGGACTGATCACTTTGATGTGAAAATTGCTTCCAAGCAGAAAAAGAAATTTTGTGTCACTCCCATTTCATTTCTTGAAGTTTACTAATGCTTCTGGTTACTAGTAGGCGATCTTCATAATCGCCGGACAAAAGGACTGAACTTCCCTCAACAAGCCATAATAACTGTCAACGGAAGACAGAGCTTGTACGATGATCGGTTGGGCCCAAGATGGTAATTGCACCGAAATGATCGGGAGGCGAGATGTGCAGAGGATTCGGCAGATGGTCACAATGATGTGTCGACCACGTACGTTAGGACAGATGGAAAATTTAAACAAATCGGCTCCGGCACTTTCAAGCCCTTCGGACAGGAGCAGGGCACACCATGTGTGGAGCCTGTTGACGATAGATGGGAGCATCGACATGTTTTTATGATCTGTCCGAATGTGGGTTTTTCTCAGATTACGAATCAAGGTTGCGTCATGCACGTGCGCTGAGCTATCGGGATGCTTTATTTCCCATACCTATTGTCTGAAAAAGGGAGGAAAGAAGGATGGCTTTTTGATCTGGGAATGTGATTCAATGATGATGAATGAATATGGCTGCTTCAAAAGGGGTCTTGGATCTGGCATCGCCACTAGTTAAGTACCGAACTTCCAACGCTTCCTAGTGCTTGCCCATCTTCGGCTTTTGGAATGTGATGGACATGACTCAGCAGATACGTTGAAATGATTACCGTGTAGCGAATAGCTTCCTCGACATGTGCAAATCCAAAAGACTGGAACTTGGAAAGGGGCTAGGAACCAGGGAAAGATGTGGAAGCATGAGTTAGCTTTAGTTGATCGAGTCTTTTTCTATATGCTGCCGACCCTTTTGTTAGTTAAACAAAACTTTACCTCATCTTGAATGCACCTATGAACCGGAGTCGACCCTTTATCTGCTTATCAAGTAATGCTTAGAAAGTAATTGCCAATAATATCTAACAAATCATGGCCGCTATCACAGTTGACGGTACAGATGATTAATAATGGAAGTTCAACCTACGGGGCATCATTCTGCGGGAAAAGATGATAGATGAATAGACATTGGAAAAGGAAATAACATATAAAGATCAATCCAGAACCTTGCCAATAGACAATTGAACTCATAAGGTTCACGCTATTATCCATGTAATCAAATGAAAGGAGAAGTAGAGCAATAGCTAGACAAAACTAATTCAGTTGGATTACAGAGATTGTCTAGGACTGCTGACTAAATGAGGAACTCATCCAAAATCAAACCACAGCTAAATGGAGATGCTGACATAATGTCGAATTTCCTACAGGAAGGGAGGTAGGATCACCCAACGCCTTGGATATCGTGGTCTTCCTTCCTTTCCATCGAACAGCTGTTCAACAGGAAATTGTCAAATGCAATGCCAGAAATACAAAAAAATTCAGAGATCACCAATTAGTGATATTCCTAGATTCAACAAATCAGTCGGCATATACTGATGTCACATAGGATGCTTATGCATAGATATGACAACATTAATGGAAACTTAGAGCGTTCTTAACATCAATAAAATCAGGCCATGTTCAGCACTTGGACAAAGCAACAGATCTCTACATTAAGTTAACTCGGTTTGTCCTAATTAAGCAATTCTTGTTGATCTGCACCCAGCAGCTCCGTATTCCGGCATGATTTTATCAGAACATGTAAACATGTACAGCACACTTTAGTGATACATCAAACTTGGACTCTATAAGTTCAGCTCAAGCAATTCCACACTAAACAAACAGAAATTGGTCAACCCAATGAGATATGAGGAGCATGAGTAGAATCTAACTTTTCTGTTAAGCATTATGTCTCAGGCAAATGTGTAGACATGAAGTGAATCAAGAGCGTCAGAAAAGAATTACCTTCTTCAAGCGGCGATGCTTCGCAAGGGCCCAATTGGTCATGATAAAAGTAGCAACCACAAGGAAGACGTATCCAGCAACGGTTTGCGTCGCAATGTTGAAACCCACCCACTGATAAATCTCTGTAGTGTAATTGGCACAAGTAACAACGTTGAACAAGAAGCCGTGAGGAATTTGATATCCTCCATTCCCATTTGGGTTCCGCAGATTCCTCAGCAAGATATGACAATAAAAGTTTGAAACTTGGCAAAGCAACCCAAATGCGAAGCCAATCTTCATTTGGAGGTCACTAACGGGAGTGTAGAGCGGATGGTTGACATAATAAGCAATGTATGACCCGAAACTCCAATAATAGGCACAGTTCCGGAAAACATTAGAAAGGGGTGAGGTTGCATGGCTGAAACGGTGCACGAAAAATGTTTCCATAATTCGTTTGAAGTAGTGGAAACACCAGTAGTACATAGCATAAGTCTGTACTGGGTGGATGATGCGTTCCCCTTCGTAGCCAAAGTAACGGTACACAGGAAAGAAGTAAAAGACGGGATAGAGGATCAGGGGACCCAGGTACTCGCAGAAGAACAGAGTACGGTAAGAAACCTGTGGTCCAAGGTCCTTGAATACTACAGTTAAATTGGCTGAGTTTCCTTCAGTGTAATCTTTAAGGCTCTTTTTGTAGTGAAGAACGATAGGCTTCTCCTTTGATCCAGGCTGAAGAGGGAGTGTTAGCCGCTGTCTCGAAGGATAGAATTTCTTGGCTGTTGATGCAAGGCACAGGAGCATGTTAATTTACTAAACTCAATTCCAAACAATCATAGGCAAGTGAACATGAGGGTCCAGGCTAACCAATTTGCACCCAAATGTGAAGCCAATGTATATATGAGAGAATAAAAGGTTCATTATCCAAATGTGAAGTCAATATGTATGAGAGAATTAAGGTTCGTTCTATATACTCATACACATTGGAAATTAGAAGGCTCATGATCACATTTGACAGCCAAAATTTGAGTAATCACTGAAGGAGGCCTGCAGTAATCAAGGCACCAGAAATAATGACTTTTCAACTTGGGGTCTTGCAAAAGATCTATATAGGGAATGATAATCCAAAAAGAGGTTTGCTGAAAATTGAAAAGAGTAGAATAAACTTTCATAAGTCTTGTTGTGTCTCACAAACAAGCTATTATTTATCATCTTCAAAGAGACTCAAGTACTATTTGCCGAGTGCCTTAGACAATACAACCAGAGAAGGTGCAACATAGTAAATTGAGTTTCCTTAAGCAGAAGATTTCATCCTCTATTCATCCTACAAATGCAGATCTCCATGTCAAAAGTGGACTTGCTGACGTAAACATCATATGCGCGCAAACTAAAGGTACATGGATAATTGCAGTTTCTGGTAATTCATCTAACTCATTTGTTATTTGGACATAGATGAATTAGCTAATTCAGAATACCGAGATTAACTTTCTACACAAACGAATTCCACAGGATATCAAAAGTTAACATACCAAGAAAAATGAATTGAACCCAGATTTTACAAGTCCACAGTGGGGAAGTTTTCTTATCTAAGGCATTCCTATAACGACCCCGTGAAGTTGCCTAGCTTTCCACTAAGAACGGCAGTCCTTCTAACCCAAAGAGCAAGCTAAAATCATGTGCGCGTAGGATTGCACATAATTCATCAACAGGTGGAGCAAATAAATGCAGCCCAAACAGCAAAAGCATTTTGGATGTTCAACGAGAGAAGAGCACGAGAGAGCTTACTCCTGCGATGAATCTCCTCCTGCAGATCAGCCACAGTGGCCTGCGCCGCAAAATCGAACACACAGAAAAATTCAATATTATAACCGCGAACGCTTGAAAATCATTCGAACAGACCAATTGCAACGAATGACGCTAAAACTCGAAAGCGGAATTGAATCTAGCGAACCATCGAGAGAGAGAGACAGAGAGTCAGTGCGTACCGAGTCGCTGAGCTCGACGCCGCCCTTCACCACTTCCCTGCCACTGCGCGAGACGACGGAGACCTTCATGTTGGAGACCGACCCACTTCACCAAATAAAGAAAAACGACGACCCTTTTGATCCCCCGGGCGATTTCGCTCCAGATCCGCCCAAACCAGCTCGAAAATCCGACGCTCAAAGCAGCAAGAAACAGGGGAGGAGGGTTTCCGCTATGGCCAGTAGCAGGAAGAAGGGGGCGAGACGAGGGTTGCGATTTATACAGAAACGGGAATGGGGGGAGAGAAAGAGAGAGAGGTGGAGAGATTGGAGGAGGCTGGCGATAATAATAAAGGCGGATGGTTGGGGAGGTGGGAGAGCTAACTCTCCAACTGGCGACCAGTGCTCCTGCCTCCGCCCCTCCCTCGCCTCCTCCTAGCCGATGAACCACACGCCATTACAACTTCGTTCTTTTATTTTTTCTGATTTGGCCTTTTAAATTTATATTTCTTACGTGTATGATGGGAGAAACGATGTTCACGAAAATTTGGATGTTGATGAGATCGTTCTTAAGTAAACGTCCAATCATTTCATGGACCGGCGTCGAATCAGTTGCGGTTTTGCTATTTAGTACGTCTGTAAAATACATTTCATGGCAAAAAACAAAAGAAAAAAAGATGGCTTGATTTTATGGTTAGAGGGGCCACTGCGATTAGTTGACCTAATTCTTAATTGTTTTCCACTCGGATCTGTGGACATGTCAACGTGCGGGGAAGCATCAGATTTGGACATGTTTGATAATTAAGATAGGGTGATGGATTTCTTCTTTCTTTCTTTTTCCCTATGATGAAATGGAGATTCTAGGATAACTATGGTTTTTCTACTTACTCATGATATCTATATTGTCTTATGATATGAAATATAAAATCAAAATGATCTTTGTAAGTGAGTTTCAAATTTAATACTTGTAATGACTTTTTTGAGAAAATAATGCGAGAATATCAAAATTATCCAACCAAAACTAACAAGAGATTTGCACAAGTTTCCACATGGATTTTATTTTGATTTTCGTGAATAAGATTCTTGTTTTGCTTTATATAATGAATGTTCATTCTGAATGGCCATAGCTAGGCACCATAAATAAACCAAACGGTCAATGGACTTTACTTTACTTTCTTTCTTTTTTTTATTTATCTCCCGAAGATAGCAACGTATCAACCTTGGTACTGAAATCATTTGGCATGGAGATCAGTAATTTAATTGCCACCTCCTATATAGACTTTTTTTTTAAAATTTATTTCTCTTGTATTGTAAAAATTTATTTAAAGGAGTGGGTTTTAGATAAAGACATACATACACTTTTTATGTTTAGCATATAGATTTATTCCATATATATGTTGATAACCATTATGAGATTGCTTGTGTGAAAATAATAAAAGAAAAATTTCTCATTAACGGTGTAAATTATATAAACCCGGAAAACATTCTAGGAGTTATGAATCAACAAAATTTAAGCAGTCAAACTCACATGCAAGCAGAAACCAAAATCCTCAAAATTGTCACAAAAGAGAGATTAGTTGCATGCATGCATTATGTGTGCACGTGCAATTAATTTTCATTTCTCGAGCAATGTCATGGTGAATTGATAATATGATTAATAAATTTAAGTTATCATTTTCTCTTTTACCACTCAATATTTATTTGAAACTTGAAAAAAGAAAATGAGAGAAGGATTTACAATGTGATAACAAATTAAAAAAAATTCTAGTGTAAAGTTGGTAGCTAATTTTTTTTTCATCATGTTGTCCTTTTTGAGCGAACGATTTCACTTTCTTTAAAGCTAATTTGCAATACATTATTAAAACAACGTCCAAACGAGGGCTAAATGGGAATTTTAAATAGAGAAAAAACTCATTTCTAACATATATATGTGTATGTATGGGCACAATTGAAAAACTCTAGTATTAAGCATGCGCTGCGCGTTTGTGAAAAATGGAATAGATATATGAAAAAAATGATTGGGAGCTAAACTCCCCAAAAAAGGAAGAGGATTGTTATTTTTCATTGAAAGAATAGGTCAGAGTAATTATTATTTTCAGCAAAAGAGGTGGGTGTATCATGGTGGAAGGAGTTGATTCATAAATTTCGATTATTACTTTTTGAAAGGCGATTTTAGAATAAATAGAGAGATAAAGAAGTTTTTCAAGTTATACATTGTATAGATAAATTTGGTATACATGTGTTTAGTTTCTTTACATGATGCGAGAGTCGAAATCCACATAGAAAACTGATCGTCTATACTTCAATCCTCTCCTCCTTTTCATATAGAAAGGATGATCATTGGAATTAGATTAGTTATATAGGTTTATTTTATGAGTTTTACGCTGGTAATTTTTAGTTTGGCAAAAAGCCTTAGAAAATCGAAAACCGAAAATCGGCAGTGGTCAAGTCCAGGCTGTTGGTCCAAAAGAGAAGCCCACTGGAATAAACGCAAACTCCCCAAACCGCCACCCACACACGTTGGCCCCACCATTTATGAGGCCTCTTAAATTTCTATCTTTTCATTGGCGGTTTGGTCCTTTATTTCGCTGCCGTATATTTCATATTATTTTACAAGTGAGAAATGATTTCATAATAATTTTTATCTTCTGTGAAAATGATATTTTATTTTAATAAAAAAATAACGAATAATTATAAATTATTATGAGATCCATTATTTGAAAAAAAATTGTGATTTATATAAACTGTCATTCTCACGATAGCATAAAAAGCAGTCATTTTTCGATCCTATATTAATCAATGTTAATCTCGAATTATTGGTGCATGTGATATTCAATTGAGGTTTCCCTCAATAATACACATTCGAATACTATCCTTGTTCAACATTAAGAATTACTGCAAACTAGCCTACACATACTTGCGCCTCCTTTCTTGGAGTTTGAAGCATTCTTTCGTTTGAATTTGACTGGTTCTATTGAACTGTCCTTGAAAACTGGATCGGATTTGATCCGGAATTGATCACCCTTAATTAGAAACGGAAGAAATCTAGTAAACCGGCTATCTCCTCGCCACACAACTAAAATATCCACAGGTCGCTTCATCTCTCTCGCAGCCAGCTCCTCCTCTCCTCTTCTCCATCTTCGTCCGTGCTTTCTTCTCCGTCTTTCTTCTCACTCCCCTTTTTCTCTCTCGAGAGCTCTGATACGGTCAGGCCAGCAACGATGGAGCTGGAGTTGGCTCCTTGTGCGGCCGATCATCTTTGACGGAACGCCACATCGCGCACATAGAGAGAGAGAGAGAGAGAGAGAGAGAGAGATTGAGAGAGAGGCGACTACGATCAGGGCTTGGCGACTGCCGGCGGATTGAGTTTTCGGCAACTGAAATCTTGTCACGTGAATGTATCGAACCATCTAACATTTGGCTTTTATTATTCATCTTGTATAAATGTCTGCAATAAACAGCTTCTCTTAATGCATGGGTTTCTGATAAGCCCTAACGATAATTTTACTTCGAGAATGTTATACTTACTGCACTTTTATCGTAGACACTTTGCGAAGTATCCTTTTCCTATCCATAACATTTGGCTTTTCTTAAATTTTCTCAGTAATCTTGGATAAATGTCTGCAATAAGCTGTTTCCCTTAGAACCTTAGGTTTCTAACAAGCCTTAATGATGATTTTTCCCTCGAGGTGTCATTAATTATTGTAATCTTCCCAGAAACACTTTCGAAATATCCTTTTCTATCGATAGTATGAGTATCCAATTATTTCTGTTCTCATATCGAGTTTCCAAAGTACTGTTCTCGAAATGTCTGACTTGTTTGAAAAACGGAAGTTTCGTAACGGGGTGCTGAAATCGCTGAGAAGATAAAGTCCGACACTTGCAGTAGTGGGTGAAGGATGGGCTTTGATTGGAAGCCAGTGAAAATATGTTTTCACTGTTGACTAACCTATAAAGGAGGAGGATGGGCTTTGAGTGATGTCTGCTGGAAGTATGCTGCAAACTAACCTCTTATAACGTTAACAGGCTCTTATAGCATTAACATTCACTCCTTGGGTTCCTGCTTGGCTTTTCTTGGTTTGAATATGGAGAAGAATCGGCTAGTCTAAGCTGGAATCAAGAGTCAGTGCGTCGAATGAAAATCATATACGGGAACGCTACCATTCGCTGGGTATATCATCTTGTGATTTTATCGCAATCGTTGTCCTTTCTTGTCTCCATGTTTGCGAGCTATTTCTATACATATGGATTCGATGACTATGTTGTCTTGCGATTGCCATTGCAGTGATTTTCGTTTTCATGTTTACTGCTGTTGTAAGTGAGGAGTCTATGTTTGTAACCCCTCTGTGTTGCGAATTTGGTTGGCCAAAGTCATTGTTTTCTTGAAATAGGCTGCATTGTCCCCCCAAACTTGAGATGCAATTCACCTTCTATAAATAATTTGTGCTTACTTTTGGGAATCGACAATGACTTGATGTATATGTCTTTTTTTTTTTTCATATTCGCAAGAGTATCTTATTCTTTTAATAGTGATTGCATCCTATTTCAAGTGATTACGGATAAAGTGTGTGGTCCATACACATTATTGGAAAATTCAACTTCAACTTATAGTTGCGTGGATTTTGTCTCCTTGCTTGTCATTGATCAAGCAAAGGAGCATGATTTCATTTCCTCTGAGCAACCGCGTTTAAGTTGCATTTTTCAATGTGAATTCAAACGTTTTTTTTTATAGCTATTAGAATAAAATTTGTTTTTTGGATAATGATGGTTGATACATAAAGAAAATCCATTAACTATTAGGGTTGGCAAATGGGTGGGCTAGTCCGAGACCAGTGCAATGGCCATGCAAGGGAATCAGGTGGCTGACAACCATCAACAAGTGTCAATGATCAATGGCCACACCCCAAACCGTGCAGGCCTGGCCCGGCCCGGCTGTACCAATTGCTCATAAATTTTGAAGTTTTGCTAATAACACGGGGTAGGTCTTGAGTCAGTACGGGCCAAACCCGGAGAGTTCAAAACAGACCTCGTTAATATGCGGGTCGAAATAGGGCAGATTGCTACACTACGAATGGTTGCTCTTTGAACCCATGAAGACCCCTATCTCTAAAATTATCTGTGTAGGGTAATTTTGAGCTTTTGCCTGAATTGATGAGAGTGTGCTTTATTTCGAGCATTCACTTTCCGAGCTTGACTCCCGTTGATTAGGATGTCTATTTGTCCTTCGCTGTATGTCGAGACATGGAAGGTCATGCCTACGGTTGACTTTTCAAGTCAAGTCAATGAGGGGAATCAACGGCTGAGATGGCCGCCGCCCCGTGAAGGACTATGCATTCATCGACCCGGATATTGCGGAAGTTGGCCAAATGGGATCGAGAGTCTCTCCGTTTTCCCTTGTTCATGTTCATTTTCATTTAGGATTCTTTACGAATAGTTCTTAAAATTTAAACTGATGGAAAATTGCACATTCTACTCTACTCTCATCTTTGGGGAAAAATATCTAAAAATTTTTAAATTTATTGTACAGTAGTTAATTCAATCCTAAGCCTTTAAACGAATTGGCAAACTAATTCTAAACCTTGCAAATTTATTCCTTTCGGCTAATTTTGATCCGACAATGCTAACGTGATGGCCCGATCAACATCGACCGTCCTATGTGGTGGATCAACGTTGACATGAACAATTTTTTAAATTTAAAAAAAAATCAAAATTTTGTATTTTCTTTCTTTTCTTTTCACCTCTTTTTACACATGATTGGTGGGGCCGTTAACAACTAAGTAAGGATCGGTGAGACCCTAGATGAGGCTGTGGCCGACGAGACCCCGGGTGAGGTCCATGATGAATCTAGCCCTCGCCTACCGCAAATGAGGGCTTTGTGGTCCTTGCCCAAGGCTCAACGATGGTTGTCGGCCCTCTCCTAGGGGCTGGCGGAGATTGCCAAGTCTTGGCCAGTGGCTAGTGCCCCTGCTAGTCATGTCTAAAAAGAGGGAAAAGAAAATAAATAATACAAAAATTCGAAATTTTTAAAAAAAATTAAAAAATTATTCATGTCAATAGTGCTCGTCCTACATGATGGTTAGCGCTGACTAGACCACCACATCGATGATGTTTGATCAAAATTATTCAAAAGGACTAGATTGTTAACTCATTAAAATGTTTATGATTAGTTTGGCAATTCATTTAAGAATTTAGGACTAAATTAACAGTATCAAAAGATTTAGAACTGAATCAGCAAAATTAAAAAATTTAGGATTGAATTGGCCTCGTACAATAGGTTTAGGACCTTTTGGACAATTTTTCCCTCATCTTCACGCGCATGTAATCGGGCCTTAGATGCTGTGAGATGTGCACATCAAATTCATTGTATACCGTATATTAATGCGCTAATCTGCGTTACCTAAACTCGAGTTAGGATAGGAATTGCAAAATGCACATCACACAAAATTTGGAAAAGTGGGAAGAAAAGAGAAAACATCAAACCTCATTAGGGAGGGCAACTGAAGAGAAATTATTGGAAGCCTAAAAGTCCTAAACCTATTGTTCAGGTTTAGAATATTGGATGTCGCCTCGTTAACTCTCAAATTTATCGGTACGTTCAGACCAAGGACATATCGGAAAAGTTTGGTCCAAATTTAAGAGAAAAGACCAAAATGCTCCTCCAATTTGTGCTGAAGGACAAATTTGGGGAAAGTTACCAGGTAATTTTTTTGGGTGGGGGGAAGTTTGCACGTCCCCCACCTCTCTCTCTTCTCCTGCTGCTGCAATTCTTCTCTTTCGGTTGCCGCCCAGCCGACGGCCACCACTGCCACCGCGGTTGCACACCGGACCGCCTGCTGACCGCTGGCTCCCTGCCGAACCACCAACGAACCAACCGAGCTGCTGCTCTCTTCGTCCTCTTCCTCGGTTTGTCTTTCTCTCGGCTGTTCTGGTTCAGCCATCCCAGCAGCTTTGCTGCTCTTCGGCTGTTCTGGTTCAGCTATCCCAGCAGCTCTGCTGCTTTTTCTACTCGCCGCCGGCAGCCAGAGAGTCTCCGCCTTCCACCGTAAACCACACCCAAGCCACCACCTCCTTCCCCGACTCTGTTTTGGCCGAGTTAGCCACCCCCGGAACCGGATCTGACCTGCACCACCTCTGCCACCAGCCGGTTCCCCTGCTCGCCTCCGGAGCCACCGTGCGCACCTCGGACAGCCGACCGTACGTCCCAGCTGCCACATTGTTCTCTCTCTTTCGGTTCGGGCTAGTTGGGGCTCTCATGGACAGGAACCGGCCACCGCCTCAGCCCCTCCGTCCAACCGCTGGACTGCCCTAGCGCCACTGCCAGACCGTCCCCGAGCCGTCTCAGCTGCGCCGGAGCCACTGCCAACCTCCTCTCTCTCGGCTCCTCTTTAGCTGAACGGCCAGCCACCCCTTGGCTGAGATCTGGCTTTGTGCTGCCCCGTCTTGGCAAACCGGAGACATTCGTGTGTCCACCTCACCGCTGCCATCGTGCCCATGTCATTGGAATTGTCGCTAGGTGAGTTTACGTTCTAATCTCTCGATTAATTTATTAAACTTACTTAGGGTTAGTTTAGATTATAATTAATTTTGATTAGAAGGTTAGTTAGGATTAACTATGGGTGAATTATGGTTAGATAAAATAATTATGATCGATAAATGGTTAGGTTAATTAATTACGTAGTTGTTATGTGGTTAAGTTTAGTTAACCATGATTATGGTTAATCAATTTTATTAATCATGATTAATTATAAATAATTATATTTTAGGTAATTAATTATAATTAAGGTGCTAAGCTATCGGAAGGGTTGATAAGCTATTGTAATAGGCAATCAGAAAAGGTAATAAGCTATTGAAAGTTTGATGATAAGCTATCACTAAGTAGGTGATAAATTATCGGGAAATAATTGATAGGCGATTGCCATGGTGCGAAAAGTATCACTTGTTATGTGATTTTGGCATGAATTTTATAACATTTTCCTATACATGCCATGCTATTTGATGCATGCTTTGTCTTGAAAAATATTTGCCTCATGTGAAAACTGAAGTAGTAATTTTTACAAGGATTTTTATGGATATATAAAGGAAAAACCTCAAAGTGTCATGTTTATAGGTCGATTTTTATATTTTAAATGATGTCAGTATGTTTAAAAAGTAAGGTACGCAAAGTTTGACGAGTTTTCGATAATTATGTGACAACATACAAATATTTTCCTACATTTTCATGTGAAAAATATGCAGTAATTTATTTTGTTGAGCATGTATCACGTTTGTATTGGTTAATGCATGGAAATACATTGAAATTAATGGATATAGTGTGCTTGTGTGGTCACATAAAAGAACTTGTTACCTCAGCGGGAGGTTGGGGGATGATGCCCAATTTATTGGATATTCGGTGAGAGTCCAAATGCTGAGTCGCGGTTGAGATTGGATCGATACTCTTTTGGGAATGCCGTTTGGGCAAGAGTTCTAGGACAATGCCATATCCAATGAGGCGAGACGATGCATAGCTAAGCCTAGGGATGTCAAGAACCGAATCGAAAACTGAACTGAAATGAAAAACCGAACCGAAATTTTGCATGTTTTCGGTTTGGTTAACCGAAAAATAACCGTTAACCTTTTCGGTTCGATTAACCGAACCGAATTGGAATTCTTAATAAAAATTGAATAATCTATCTTTTTTATCATTTCTTCTTTACTTAAATTTCAATAAGCAAAGTAAAATATAGGAAAACCGAAAAACTATCCCGAACCGAACCGCATTTTCGGTTCTGTTCATATTCAGTTCGGGACAGTTTCGATTTGGTTCGGTATCATCTCTTATCGGTTCGGTTTGGTTCAGTTTTTTGAAAAAATCGAACCGAATCGTTTTATACCCCTAGCTAAGCTAGAAGACACCAATAAAAGTTCGGTTGCACACATCGATGGGAGTTTGGTTATAATAATCGGAATACATGTGAATGCAGGTTGCATGAAAAATATATGATTATATATTTTGATTATATATGTGTAGATTATGACAGGTTGAATTTATACCGTGCAGGGTATGATTGTGGCAAGGTAAGGTTGCCTTTAAGTTGATTTTATTGTTGGTTGGTTGTTGTGAATGCTTATTTGTATTGATTATGGCACATGTAAACCATGTAGGGTATGTGTAGTGCTAAGGTAAGAATGCTTGTGAGTCAAATTGGCTGTCGAGTGTTTGTTGTGGGGGTTTACCTGTCAAATTGCATCTATAGTTAAGGCAAAGCGAGAATTGTTTTGCTATCGATTTGTCATCGACATATGGTTGAGGGTTTAGGTACCTTCAAGGCGAGTTGATGTCCTAATTGAAGGCTTAGGAATGTAACTCATTGAGATATACATACATACATACATACATACATACATACATACATACATACATACATACATACATACATACATACATACATACATCACCAGTTGTTAACCATTTTTAAGCCTATAGTTATGGCATCCCTGTTACCATGAATCTAGTAGTGATGGAGCACATTATTGAGGGAGTAGGATCATGTGCCTGGTAGTTGAAGGAAGTAAATTAACCCTACCTAATACTTTTAGATGACTATTGAGAAAGTCATCCGATTGAAGAGTTTGTGTATAAATTTTCTAGGATTAATTAGTACAAAAATGAAAATGATGATGTTGTTGTTGTTTTTAATCTTTCTACTATCTTTGCTATTATTGATTGAAAGTTGTTGAATCGCTTTCGCATGTGTATAATTGAAAGAGAAAAAGAAAGATTGGTGATGTGTCTTGAGATGCCATATTCATTTGACCAAAGTGAGCATGAGTTATCGCGTGCTCGAGATTCAATGCATGACAATAAGCCTCATTGAAGAATTTGTCGATGGTTGATCCTGCCTTGGTACATATGATGCAATATGTGAAATGTCAAAATAAAATTCTAGGTCATGGTTTGAGATTGATTGATTCACCTAATGTGTTGATGGTTCAAATTTGATTTGTGCTAAAGCTAGTATGCGTTAACCGATATATACATGCATACATACTTAGATTAATGAATTTTAAATTTTTAAATACCTAGTCGTTGAGGAAATTGAAGAGAGTGCTGCTGTCGCCAGTTATCAATTGATTCGCCTAGCATGCACCTGCAAAATTCCCATTAGCCCAGCAAAAGAATAGATTTTTTAAAGAGTTGAATTAATCACATTCTATTTCTAATTTTAATAAATAAAACTGTACATGTCTCTAAAATATTAGTTGAAAATTGTGAAATCCAATTATAAGTTAAGCCGTTACATCAAGGAGGTTCATCATTTTATCGTACGTACTAGATTGGCCCACTCCATTTATGAATATGCTATGCGTTTGGAACTTACTCTCAGAGAGAGAGAGAGAGAGAGAGAGAGAGATGTCCATGTTCCTATCATGCTTGACTTTTCTTTGCTTACATCGACTGGACAAAGGCACCGATATAGTGGTTGAGCATGATTTGATCAAATACATGGGGGAACTTATTTATAATTTTCACCTACGTGATCAACTCTCTCCATCTCACATTAGTTAATTTTGTGGATTGTATATATGCACTCCTTTTAATACTGAGTCCTTAGGAATTAAAATGGAGTCGGTAGAATCTAACGTTCATTCCTGACCATGTTTAGGGGAAGCCGTCCCACTAAGAATGTGGTATAAATTATATTAGGCAGTCATTGTAATCCTCTATAAGATATTTGATAGAGAATTATAATATTATTTCAAAGTGCGCTATCATTATGTTATTGGCCGCATTTTAATATAAACTTTTTATTCCGAAAGAGAATGAGTATCTGACGGTGAGCGAATCACTTCCATTCTAGTAAATTAAATGTGTTCTCCCGCCAACCATCATAACCCATGGTCAAAGCAACCATATTGTCGATAGTTGTCTTCAACTATCTGCAAAAAAATGTAAATAATCCCACTGAAGGTGAGATAACTAGTTAAATCAGATTCTATGGGCAAAAATAGTATAGTCTTTATAAGGAGGACAAAGAGTTTTTAGCAGAAAATTTGGATGCTTTAAGCAAACTGAAATGAGGAATTCCAGTGACATAATTAAATGAGTAGGACACATAAGAGCAGTAATCAAAATCGGTCACGTCCAAATGAGCCTTTGTATACCTAACATTATTAACTATGTATATATACATATATGTAAGTGTTAAATGGGTTTACAATTTACTTAGATTTGATTCACTTTTATGACTCCCTCTTCACTTTTTCTCCTCTTCATTACTTATTCTATACTTTTACCTCATTTTGGGTATGAGTTTTCTTAAACATGATTAAATATAGAAGTCTTTTAACAATATGAATTGGGTCAAGTATGAGTCACTTAATTTTATTATATAAAAATGGGTTGAAATGGGTTAAATGACCCAATTTGGGTCCAATCGTTTTTTGACCCAACCCACTTGTTTAACAAGTCTAAACTTGAGCATTCAAATGCATTAGGTCGTTCCCTAGCACAGATTGGAGAGGGAATTAGGAGCATTTCCAAAGTCTAAACCTACCCGCTCTGCATTGAAAAGTTCATAGGTTTAGGTAGATTCCTAATGTGTTGAGAAGTATCCTCCTAAATACCACCTCCTTTGGCTCTTATATATATGTGTGTTGAGTCGTTACATCAAGTCTATGTAAGTAATTAGCAAACTTAACATTATACCCCCGGTTTGCGTTAGCTTGTTCTACTCGGTTTATAAATATAGAACGTGTGGCTTTGAACTTTTCCAACCGTTGACAGAGAGCGTGACTTTGAACTTTTCCAATCATTGACTTGAGAGAGAGAGAGAGAGAGAGAGAGAGAGAGAGAGAGAGAGAGAGAGAGAGAGAGAGTCTGCTACGTACTTCATCTAGGCTCTTGTCGAACAAATATAACATGATAGAAGAATGGTTCTGATAGAATCTATTTGCACAAGAGGGAATATGCACGTTTATTAATTAGCACCAAAGAAAGTTAGTAACTTAACAGACACAACCTCCGGGAAATTTCCAAAAAAAAAATGCACGAATATTGCAGTGATCATGCTATATATAGCATATAGTTCAACCCCCATCTTCACCTTTTTAGTTTGAGTTCAACTTCAGTTAAGTTTTTCGAACAGCAATCAGTCTTGTTGTGCGTGTTAGCTGCATCTGGGTTTCATCTCTATAATGATTATGATTTCTTGTGTATAGGAGGATATTACAGGATTCATAAGGAGGGAACGAAAAGAGAAGCAACTATCTGGCGCGGTCTGAGTCCACCCGCAGCAAACTTCCCTTCTAGGTCAGGCGTTTCTCCTTATCATCTCATCCAATATGCAATTATCTCTACGTTGCACAGTGCGTAATTTGACTGGGTTCGTTAATGAGTTCGAGTAAGCCCTAGCCTGGCACCGGTGCCACACCGTCATTCCCCTCCCTCTCTCCTCTCCCCAATTAACCATCTCCGCCACAAGCACAAAACTGGAGCCAAACGTCATTACCATTTGACAGACCTGACAATGAGAAGCCGCAGCTGTGAATGATGGCTTGCGTTGTGCCTGGGACAGTGTTAAATCAACAGAAGCAGCTGTGACGGCTGCTGAGGCTCGCTCGAGTTGAGATCTGAGAAGGTGGCTAGCATCTACGATGGCTCTGCTGCTTTTAGCTGCGGGGCTCCGCAAGCAGTCGATTCCAAAGGTTGGCGGCAGCCAGAGCTTCAACCAACAGTCTTCGTTTCCTGCTCTACATTTCTTTAGGGCTTTCTTCTTTCTTCAAAATGCAAAGCCCTCCCTACTTAAATCTTGGATGGCCCCAGCTAAGCCTCCCTCGTGATAATCACTGCTGGTGATCCACTGGTACCGGCTGTACGGTGGTCGGCAATGCCAGTGGAGACTGAAGGCTTGGTGACAATGAGAGAGAAAGAGACTCAGGGTTTCCAGAATATTTTAGGGATTTGGCCGATTTCGGCTTCATAGAACCATCGACTATCTAGAATATACACACTGCTGGATGAATGCCAAGTGTACCCATCATTTGCTTTTTTCGAAAATTGCCACAAAAAAACCGTAATTTGATGCTATTTACGTACTCATCTTTGTCTTACATGCTTAAGAGCTGTAGAACCCGTTGCTCGCAGCCACTGTTGATCTCCTTGGCTATCACCCATTCATCGGCCACAACCGTGTCACACTTTGGCTACAACATTGCTCCTTCAGTCACTGACGTCTCTGTCCGATCTTTCTTTGAGGACGGCCCCCGCCTCCCTCCCTCCCTCTCTCTTTTGTTTCCATCAGTGAGACGCCAATACGGAGGAGTTTCAAATGTGAGGCTCCAATGGAAGCTCAATCTGTGGGAGCGAGAGAAATTCAAGTCGGGCATATTCTCAAGCTCGATACTGATGAGGCTAAGTGAGTGATGTTGCCGTGGAAACTAGACAGGGAGGCGACGATGGTGGAAAAGGCAGAGGCGACATGGTGGTTGGAAACTAAAGAAAACTTGATGGAGGCAAACAGAGAGTGGCACCTAAATTTGATGATTAGGTGGAGCCTGGTCCGAGGTTGAAGGTCAGACCTAACTTAATCACCTAGATGTCCATGATCGGGTCGAGAGCAGTCAAGCGGTGGTGAAAAACAAAAGAAAAGGCGGAGGTGACACTGGCAGTTGTGCGTGATGCACAGCGGGGTTCTCGGAGGAATTGTTGATGTTGACGGAAGGTGTGATAAATACGTGGCTACTGCCATGTGCAGAGAATGCTAAAGTGAAGGAGGATATTAAGACAGGGAGAGTGCGAGCTAGGGTTTTCTGGGTGTTAGAGGTCTGACGGTCCCGATTCACTGGGTGGGAACAGTAAATGGGTCTAGGAAGAGGAAAAGAAGACACTTTCTCTTTGGTTTTTATGTGGTTATTATAAGTAGCAACATGTGAATATTTGGTAGCACTAGCAACTGGCTTGGAAAGTACTTCTGGGTGTTTTGGTTCGGTATGCATCGCTCTTTGGTAGGGTAGCACACGATGACAAACTATAAGAAGAGTATCTTAAAAGAGAGCCCAGGAACTCTCAAATCTAGAATCAAATTTATTTACTGTCGTTAAGCAATTCGCTTGCTTCTAATTGAATGCGGAGGTTCTCTTTGTCCCGGTGCAGGAGTTTGGAATTTGACAGAGATCAGGTGTTCCTGCAATTTAGAGCTCGAGAACGAATCAATGCTCGAAATAGCCCGCTACATCTCCACTTTCCAGCAGCACGAAGTTGTCTTCCATCAGGAGTTCTCTTTCCTCTGGCAAGAGTAAGAGCATGAGGAAGCAGATAAACATTCTTGGCCATGAGCACGCACTTAAATATCACGAGCAGAAAAGAGGGGACAGCACCTACGAGTGCAATGGGTGCCGACAACTGGGGTTTGGGCCCTGTTACTCATGCAACGCCAGCTGCAATCTCCATTATCACCCGCGCTGCAGTGAACTTCTAAATCTTGAGTCCCCACCGGCTGCTCCTAGAGACAACCCCCCTCCCTACCCGACTGGAGATCTTGTGTTAAAGGAGAGGGTGCCGCACAAAGTGCGGCGCTGCGTTGCATGCGGGGATGAAGTCCGGATGCTCAGGTACAAATGGCGGCACAGGAAGGCACACGATCCGTGCAATCCCTACTGGCGCCTCTACCACTACCTATACTACCGTGCATTCCACCCGCTCTGTGCGTCCCTCCCCGCATCACTCCCCATGCAGATGGAAGAGACCGGCAAACGTGAGATCGTGCTACAGCTAATGGAAAGGATCCGGGGCGAGTGCCTCATATGCAACGGCAATGCCAAGGGATGGGCTTACAACAGTACCAGCGAGAACTACAGTTGCCACGTTGGGTGTATGAAGAAGAAGATTATAGAACGTCTGCAGCAGAAGGAAGCTTCACAAAAGAGAAAAGTGACTATCTACGTGAAAAGAGCGTTGCGGCAGATTCTGGAAATAGTAAAAGTGGCTTTTCAGATCATCATCGAAGCCCTCTTCGGGTTCCCGTCAGCAGACCTGGCAGCCATCGTCATAGAGCTTTTCGAATTCACCGTCGCCTAAGTTCATTAGGATGCAGATCTTCTTATTTTGCACGGTGCTTTTCTCCATGTTAATAAAATCGTTATTTTCACAAGACGACGAATTAAGTTTATTGAGGTATCTGCAAATAAATGTAGATAAAACAACTAGAAGTGTGAGTTTATGTTATATATATCTGTGTGGTTCTCATAATATATATTTTGCGCACTGCCGTATGATAATTTCTCCATGAGCTCGTTTATCACTGTACTGTGCTGCAAATTTTATTCCTCACACTAAGCCATTTGCAGCGAATTTAGCTTGATGTGCCTGTTGGTTTTGAGGCAATGTTGGAACCGGCCAATACAAAAGGTACAAAGTCTATTTTTAGAGAAAAACAGAGGGATGATTTATGGGTAGTGAATTAACTTATAATGGTTCTAACTTATTCGCACTTATAACTCGCAATTCACATTTATTAATTATCTAATGTGACTATAGGGTTCATAACATGGAAACACCGACGCTTACTAACTAACCAATAGTATAGTAAAACACGTCAAATTGCCGTAAGAAACGAATGGTACATGTACTTAGTACTTTCCCTTAAAATTTTTAATTTTATTCTAATTTCTTGCAAATGATAAATCATTAAACATCATTCACATGTATTGATGTACCTCAAAGTTCCCTAAGATTATACACCGCAGTTGCATCCAACCCCGGTGAGAGAGTTCATCGACATTGTTTTCAATTTCATTGGAGATCATATTTCTAGTTGTATTGTTAAGCGAAGGAACCAATGTTTATTTAGCAATTCTTGATTATTTAAATGATATATAAAGTTTGTTTACTTAGTGATTTGGCAATTTGTGATGTGGGCAAGTTCCACATCAGGTAGCAAGAAGATATTCTGGAATTTATAATAGGTTGGATTTTCTCTTATAAACAGCTAACTTTTCGCGATGAGTTCTTTCATTCATTGTAACCCATCAAATTGATATTAGAGCCACTCATTCATTTCACGATAAACTTTGCTTTTCTTATTGTTGTTTTTGCCATCATTAGAATCAAATCATTGTATGACTATAGATGGATAGTTGCAGCATTTGCTCGGAAGTTCCTATGGACAATGAAGGCACTTCCTTTTTCGCCGGGGGGGGGGGGGGCGCTCGAAAGGAATTTGAAGAGCGCTCGAATTTGAAGATGCCGACTTGCTGTAAATGAAAAGTTGTTCGAAAATTAGCCTCGCCACGTCGCTGATGTTGAAAAAATTAAATCAAGCTATCAGACAATGTTAAAGACAAAAACAATAAACTAAAACATAGTGACATTAGATTTACGAAAAATCTGACCTTTTTCCATTCGAAAAGGTAAAATCGAACTTTCTTATGGTGGGCAAATTAGGAGGAAGTTGATAGAATTGCAACGAGTGTGAAGGCAAAGAGGAGGCTAGAGCCTGCCTAATTGCATTTCATGCATTAACAACTACGTCCCATGAAACATCTTAGTATCGCACGACGTGCAAGGGCATCAAATTTATGGAAACTCACCTGAAGTTGTAAATATCCTAGAATCGGACTTGACTTCAGCGGCAAGATCGACTTCTAAGGTGGATGTTCGTCGTTGGAACCACCGCAGGACACGGCAGCGGAGCCATGACTAGTAGCCCTCAACACGAGGTTCCGAACATCTCCTGCTCAATTTTGGATTCAGCTGCCCTCCTCCTTTACCTATGTCTATTTGTCCTTTGCTAGGATGTTGAGACTTGAAAGGCCATGCCTCGGTTGACTTTTCAAGTCAATGAGGGAATCGACACTTGAGATGGCCGCCTACCCGTGAAGGACTGCAATTATTGACCCAAATATTGGGGAAGTTGGCAATTGGCATTGAGAGTCTCTCTGTTTTCCCTTGATCATTTTCATTTGGGATTCTATTAGAGTAGTCAAACGAGTGGATCGGATAAAAAATAGTTCAATTTATAATGACCAATTTAATTCCTTTCAACCTATTTTCCTGCAATATAAACTTAATGAGTAATACCTGACCAAACTCATATAATCGAAACACATTAACATAATAGAAAAACCCATACTTACCCATCTATTCACATGTATATGTTATTTGAATAAAAAAATTGACACTAAATTAAAAAAATTAAGCAATAAAAAATTAGTAAATAAAATAAAAAACCCGTAAATTGAAATACTTATAAAGAATTTAGAGTTGTCAAAATTTTGTGACTCAAATTTAATGAGTCCAACTCATTTTTTTGTAAATGGGTTATACATGGCTTGAGAAAAAAAGCCCAAAAGATAGATGATAAATGCAGTGATCTATATTTTAACCCATTTTTCAAAACCCTTACCTGCTCAAGTAAGTTACTTGAGTCGAATTCTACAAATGGTTCGGAGGTCTTCAAGGATCGAGTCTAGGATCACAAGATTCTACGGATTTATCAAATTAATGGCTAAAGTTTGAAATTCCAACTTTGTTTTGGTAAAGCACAAATTAGTTATAACATTTTCAAGTCATATAAATTCAAAGAGCTGCAGAAATTATCTGACAAACCATAAATAAGAGGAGGACGAAGAACGATTGCGAAAGCCCAACGTGTGCCTCCAACAAGTAGCCAAAAGTTACTCTTTTCTCACCAATTTTGCTACCCGACAACATGCTTAAATTTAGTAAATCACAATCACCCATGAACTAGGGATCATTCGAAAATTATTCTAATGTCTATTATCTAGATCACTTCGCTAACGATAGCAACAAGAGTAAGGGACATTTCAAGTCATTTAAATTCAAAGAGCTGCAGAAATTATCTGACAAAACATAGATAAGGGGAAGACCAAGGACAATTATGAAAGCCCAACGCGTACCTCCAACGAGTAGCCAAAAGTTACTCTTTTCTCACCAATTTTGCTACCGACAACATGCTTAAACTTAATAAATCACAATCGCCCATGAACTGGGGATCATTCAAAAATTATTCTAATGTCTATTATCTAGATCACTTTGCTAATGATAGCAACAAAAGTAAGGGACATTCAAGCATATCACTTCATTGAGGCAAACTATAATTATTACGATTCACCTCATCTAATAGCTAATGACATGAAATCAAATTGTTTAAAGATTATCAACATATATGTTCAAATTCAACAAACATAGGAGCTATTTTACCAAGAAAACGTCTTAGAAATCTTTTGTTGAACATATTATGTGCACTACAAAAACAAATGTAAACATAAAACTAATGCGGTTTTCTTATCTGAAATCTATACATCAACACCAAAAATGGCCTGAATCACCACCTACGATTCTAAGTTATGTTCTCGTATGCTTATTCCTGGATTGTGGACTCGGAATAGGGTATAACAAAGGGGCCGAGGTTGCCTAGTCAATAGAGAAAGATGAAGTAACAACTAGTAACTGGACCACCAATCGAGGCTTTTGTGCAGTTGCTGATTGAAATCAATGATAAACCTTGTTGAAGAATTTGTTGATGGCTGATCCTGTCCAAGTAGATGTGATGCAATTTGTGATATATCTATCGGTAGTTTGTTTGTAAAACAAATCAAGAGGTGCATTGTCCCACATTAAAAGATGTGAGTGTGCATGTGGATGAGATTTGATAATTACCAATGATTATTATTTTTTATTTATTAAAAAAATTTCGGAATTTTACTTATTATTTTTAAAAAATTATTTTTATTATTCCAAATTTTTTATATGTGTCTTTTCAAGACAATTTTTAGAAATTATACTTGGTTCAGTTTATAACTTTTCCCGAAGAGTTATATTGATTTATTTTGCAACTTCTTTTGAAATGTTACATTTGTTCATTATACAACTTCTTTCTTTGAGATATTTTTGTTAATTTTTGCAACATTTCACAAAAAGTTACCTATGTTCATATATATATATATAGTTTTTATAAAATTAATTTTTGAAAAAAACCATGAAAAAATCATAAATTTTTTGAGTCATATTTCAAAACTATAGCCAAATGTTTCCAATTGTTTCCTAGAGAAATTCTGGAGATATAATAGAATTGTTATATAATATTCTCATTTGAGATATTGTTATATCTTGGAAGAAATTTGTCTGTGACCATTAATAACTTTGTGGGGTAAATAAATCTTTAAAGAAAGTGATATCATGTCTCAAAGTTTGATTTGATTGTTCTATTAATTCGAACACACATTGATTTTGTTATTCTACCCAAGTTCAAAGACGATTTCCTCGACAATATCAAAACAAAATCTAGATCATAGTTGAGTTTCTTCTATAAAATTAATTGATTCGGCTTATGCATCGATGGTCCAAATCTGATTCATACTATAGCCATCATGTCTTAACCACTTTATTTCTTAGGTTAATGAATTTTAAATTTCTAAATACCTTGTTGTCGGAGAAATCAAATATGGAGAAATCAAATAGAGTGCTGCCATTGTCGATTATCAGTTGATTCCCCCAGCATGTCCTTGCAAAACTCTCATTAGCTCAACAAGAATTGTTGTTTTTCTGAAGAGCTGACTCGATCATATTTTATTATATCCCTAATTCTACTAAAGAAACTGTATGTGTCCCTAAAATTATTAGTTGAAAATTGTCAAATCCAATTCTGAGTTAAGCCGTTCCATCAAGCACATTTAACATTATATTCCCAGTAGGCATTAGATTAGTCAGCTCGAATTATAAATATGGTACACATTTTGAACATTCTAAACAGCACTTTCATTGACGTGGAGGGAGGGAGAGGGAGAGGGAGAGGGAGAGGGAGAGAGAGGGAGATGTTCCTATCTTGTTAGTTATTATTAATATTTACTAAAGTATTATAATAACATCATATGGTATCAATATATATTAGGTAATCATTGAATCCTCTATAGAATAATTTACAGAGAATTATGATAACATTTAAAATTGTACCGCGAATAGAACTGAAGAGTTGTGAATAAGTAAACATTATATTCCTTATGGGAAACATTCTTGTTGTCCTTATCTTTGCTAGCCGCATTACATTATAAACATTTCGTTCTACAAGAGAACAATAATCCAATGTGCGCGAATCACTACGTTCTCCCACCATCCATCCTAACCAAATGCTCATAACAACCGGCACAAATAAGCCTTTATAACCCTAACAAGAATCGATGAACTTGACCAAGCCTTCAGAGGTGTACTGGTCGTTCTTGATGTTGAGATAGAATGTACAAGTGTCACGTTGTAAAATTCATTCATGGCGATATGTCGCCGAAGATCTAGATTTGATTCCTGATAACGGAAGAAATTTCACATGGCAGAAGGTGTGGAAAAATTGACTCGGGCTAGAATGTTTAACAGCATCACAAGAATATTTATAGATTTTACTTTAAGGTGAATAGATAAATCACAGAATAAGGGTAATGTATATTATGCCTCGATGTATGTAATTAGTTAAGGTCTTAATCTAAAGTTAGCACACTTAACATTATATTGCCAGATTGCATTAGTTTGTTCTGCTTGATTTATGAATACAATGCATGACTAACATTTTCATTGATTGTTTAATCGTCTCAATAAATAATTAGCACGCTTAACATTATATCCCCTGTTTGCAGTAGCTTGTTTTGGTCGATTTACGAAAATGGTATGCGTGACTTTGAACTTTTCAAATTCTTCATTGACTTAGAGGTGACTTTGAACTTTTCAAGTTCTTCATTGACTTAGAAAGAGAGAGAGAGTTATGGTCCGTGTTCCTATCATTTTCAGTTATTTTCTTATTGGCTTACATCGACGTGTCAAAAGCAATAAATCAATAGTTGAGCATTTTTAATCGTAAAAGAAGGAAATTCTATGGTCGCGCATAGAAAAATATGAGATCGGTCTCATTCAATCATAGTCATTGGATTAAGAGAGAATAAATTTCCATGATTGAAAGATTCTAACATGGTAATTACTTAACAAAAATTTAATTGAAATTACTAACTATAAAATTTTCAATGTTATTATTGATTCTAGAAAATTAAGAATTACTCACAGTAGACCCCCTAAATTTATGAACTGTAAAAGGAATGTCGTGATCATTGAGGTAAGATATTAATATAGAGAAACTAATTGGCAACAAATTCAAGTGGTTTACGATATTTCATGAAAGTTACAAACTCTAGGAAATTTAGCCTTTTGAGGCTTTGAGGCAAGTTATTACATTTGAATAATGATTACTGATTTGTCATTCACAAGGGCTCATAGGAAAATTACAATTATTGAGGAAAACTATTTAATAGTAGAACCGTCTCTTGTAACAAATTATGGTATTTTACTTTGTTATATTAAATTATTAAGTGTTAGCATTTTAAGATTACGAACTTTGTGGTCAAATTACGGTCCATAAGGGTAAATTGTTAGTTATATATTGGAAATGAGTTAAGCCGCAACTATAGATGAATCACGACTCATAAAGTTAAATTATTATATAAAGTATGATCAAACTTGAGATGATTTTAGATGAAGTAAAACAAATTTCAAGATCATTCTATTCTTATAAGGGACTTGTCACTCTTTTTTATTTTATCTACAAGATCTATCCACACTTTAAATAAGCGCTATCCACACTTGAACACGAACAGAAAAATCACAGAATAAGGGTGACATAGATTATGCCTTGGTGAACATAATTTCATTTTTCGGTCGATCTTGATGTACATAGTTGCTTACATCAACTCTAAATAAATA
Source organism: Corymbia maculata (assembly GCA_014182735.1). Lineage (NCBI taxonomy): Eukaryota > Viridiplantae > Streptophyta > Magnoliopsida > Myrtales > Myrtaceae > Corymbia > Corymbia maculata. Next base: position 38,890,383 of record CM024688.1, on the reverse strand, counting down.
GTTAGAAAGCTTTACATTATATCCCCAATTTGAATTAGCTTGTTTTGCTCGATTTATAAATATAATGCATGTTGAAATTCTTAAATAGCTCCCCTAGTGCTCATACACACACACATATATATATATATACGCGCATGTGTGCAAGTGTCGAGTCGTTACATCAAGTCTCTTAACATTATGTCGTCGGTTTGCGTTAGCTTGTTCCACTTGGTTTATACATATAGTATGTGTGACTTTGAACTGTTCAAAATAGCATCTTCATTACTAGGGAGGGAGGGAGAGTTAGAAAATACAAAACTAATCTTGTATAATCCGAGCCATTAGATTAAGTGAGAATAAAATCAACTATCAGAAGATTGCCAATATTACCATTGTTTATAGAGAATTACAAATGATTCATGGTAGAACTCTTGAATTTACAAATCATGAAAAAAAAATTATGATCATTGATGTAAGTACTAGTATAAAGAAAATAATCTATAATGAATTCAGGTTGTTTAAGACATTTCATGAAAGTTACCAAAATCACCTCTTCGAGGTTACCAACATCATAAAAGGTACGCAGAAATGCAAATACTCTCTCGTGACGTAATGATGACTCCTAGTATTCAAGCCCACTGAAAGTTGTTTCCACAAAATGCACGAATGTTGCAATGATCATGCTATAAATAGCTAATGCTTCGACCCCTATCTTCGCCTTCATAGCTTGAGTTCGACTTCAGTTAAGTTTTCCGACCAGCAATTAGTCTTGTTGTGTATGTTATCTGCTTCTGGGTTTCATCGCTATAATAACTTTTATGATTTCTTGTGGATATGAGGATATTGCAGGGGTCATAAGGTGGGAACGAAAGGAGAAGAAACTATCTGGCGCAGTCTTGGGTCTACCCGTGGCAAACTTCCCTTCTAGGTTTGGTATCTCTCCTCATCATCTCACCTAACCTGCAATCATGGCTACGTTGCACAGTGCACGATTTGACTGGGTTCCTTTTTAGTTCGAGTAAGCCCTAGCCCGGCACCAGCGCCACACCATCACTGCCCTCCCTCTCGAGAAAATCCTCTCCCCCATCAACCATCTCCCCCACAAGCACAAAAACTGGAGCCAACCATCATTCCCCTTTCACAGACCCGACAATGGAAGATAATGGTGGATTCCATAGTGCCTGGGGCAGTCTTAAATAAACAAAAGCAGCTAAAGCGGCTACTGAGGCTCGCTCAAGTTGAGATCTGAGAAAATGGCCGGCATCTCCTAGGGGCATGCTGCTTTTAGCCGCTGGGCTCCGCCAGCAGTCGATTCCAAGCGACGGCGGCAGCCAGAGCTTTAATCAGCGGCCTTCATTTCCCGCTCTACATTTTCTCTTCTTGCTTCAAACCTACTTAAATCTTGGATGGCCCTAGCTGAGCCTTCCTTCCTCGCGATGATCACTGGTGCTGGCAGTGCAGTGGTTGGAATTTTTGAGGGATTTGGCTCGATTCTGGCTTCACAGACCCATCAACTATCTCCAACATAAAAGAGCCCTAACTTTATGCCAACTATGTACTCATCTTTGTATTCTATGCTTTAAGAGCTGTAGACCCGTCGCTCACAGTCACAGTTCACCTCCCTGGATCATCCATCCATTGGCTACAACCGTGTCCCAAGTCCGGCTGCCACCATTTCGGTCGCTTTCTCCTGATGCCAATTTGAAAGATTGGCAATTTTCATTTAACATGTTGGCTGGCTCGATTACTTTCGAGCGTGAATTGAGTGGCTTGGCATAATGCAATTGGGACGGAAGGAAATTCTATGGTCACGTGTGGGTAAATACGGGATCGCTCCCGAATTTGAATTGCTAGATTGAGAGAGAATACGTTCCACTCATCCAAAGATTTTAGATAAATAGTAACTTATGCACCATTAAAGAAGATCACTAGCTGTGAAGAAAATTGTCAATATCGCTATTGATTCCTAGAAATTACGAATTACTTATAACAAGGTCATTAAATTTACTAACTTTGCAAGAAATATTATGATCTTTAAGATAAGTTACTGCTATAGAGATAGCAATTTAAAATGAACTCAGGTTATTCATGATATTATATGATAGTTACGAACTTGGTAAATTTGGCCTTATGATGCCTTGAGGTAAGTTACCAGATAATATGTCGTTCACAAGGGCTCGTATGGAGATTACACTTTCGATTCAGTTTACAAAAATTGTGGCATTTTACTATGTTATTGGTTAATTTTTAAGTACTAGTATTTTTCAGATTAAATGTGAATTGCTAATTATAAGTTAGAAAACACAATTATAAATGAATTACCACCCATAGAGTTCAATTACTACATATAAAATATGACCAACCTTGTGATGATTTCAGGAAAATTACAGCAACATTTCGGGAAAACAAAGGTCTTATATAGGTTTTGTCCGGCTTTTTATCTATGGGACTTATCCATGCTCTAAACAAACTGCATGTTATTACGGAATTTTTGGGTGTTTTTGTTCAGTTTTGTTTTTTCATTATATTTACATGAAATATCATCTCAATTTAGAACTTATAGTGTATATAATCTTTATTAGGTTAGAGCTCAATCTAACAACAAATACTTCAAATAAGTTGAATATGATTTTCCTCAACATATAATATTTACATCAAAACCATTAAAACCGTTGGAGGACCAATTTTCATCAAAGGCCCGCTTTTCATTTACAAATGGGCTATCGTCAAGCACCGATTCCTCCTCTTTAAAAGTCCACTTTGTACTTTCCAGGTTCTTGGTCCGGTGGCAACTATAAGCGCGCCAGAAGAACCACTTTGATAGAGTCTATCTGCACATGTAGGGATCATGAATTGGTGTTAGCGACGGACACAAACTCCAGGAAGTTCCCCAGGAAGGCAAGCGAATGCGGTGATTAGGAATATTTACAATGGAAAGCTCCGTCGTGAGGATATTGTAGGATCGAGGAGGAGGGAACGAGAGGAGAAGAAGCTATCCGGCGTAGTCTAGAGTCTACCTGCAAAGGACTTTCCTTCCAGTTCCAGGTTCGGCCTTTTTCCCTAACCATTTCATCTGAGCTGCGAATATCCCTATGTGGCACCGTACGTAATTTGGTTGATGCGCAGGAGCTTGGAATTCGACGGAGATAGGGTGTTCCTAACCCGCCTTCATCGACAAGAACGAATCAACGCGTGAAACAACCCGCTAAATCTCCTCTTTTCATCTGCATGAAGATGTCGTCTTGCTTCGGGAAGTGTCTTTTTTGCTGCAAGACAGAGGATTCCGATGGGAAACAAAAGGATAAGAAGGTGGAGAAGCCGATAGTCATTCTAGGCCACGACCACCCACTTGATCATCATGAGCAGAAAAGAAGGGGCAGCACGTACGAGTGCAGCGGGTGTAGACAACTTGGGTTCGGGCCTTATTACTCGTGCATCAGCTGCAACGTCCATTATCACCAGCACTGCGGCAACCTTTTAAGGCCTGACATCTCCTCGGCTGCTTCTGTTGTCCGCAACCGCTCTCCCTACCCGACTGGGTATCTCGTTCTCAAGAAGAAGGCACCGAGCAGAGTGCGGAGCTGCGTCGCGTGCGGTGACCATGTCCTGGGGCTCAGGTACAAAGTGCGGCACGACTCGTACAATCCTTTCTGGTTCCTCTCCCGGCACCTAAATAGCCGTGCCTTCCACCCGCTCTGCGCGTCGCTCCCTGAACAAATCCAAGGCACTGGCCAACAGGAGATCACACTGGTGCTCGAAAAAACAATCCGAGGTGAGTGCCTTATATGCAGCGGCAATGCCGGGGGATGGGCTTACAATAGTACCTGCGGGGTCTACAGTTACCACGTCGGGTGTGTGAAGCAGAAGATCATACAGATTTGGCAGCAGGAGGAAGCTCCAGAAAATGAAGGGAAGAAGAAAAAAGTGACAATCTACCTGAAAAAAGCGATGCAACCGACTCCAGAAATAGCCAGATGGGTTCTTCATCAAATCATCCAGGCTCTCTTCGAGTTCCTTGCAGCCATGGTGGTAGACATCATTTTGAAGTTTTTCGTTTTCGCCTTTGTGTAAGTTTATCGGGACGCAGACCTTTTATCTTGCATGGTGCTTTAGTTCAGTGTCTCAGTAAATCTCAACCATCAATAAAATCGCAGCTTTCACAAGACAATGGCTAACGTTGGTCGCCCTGCAAGACCATGTAAATAACAAACGTATCACAGAATTTGTGCAGACTCTCGTCTCCTACTGGGGTATTCCTCGTGCGGAAACAGTTCATACGAGATGACGTTTCTTGTTGAGCTGTTTTATCATCCTACCACGTTCCAGCATTGTTTTGCCCCCATGTAGTTAGCTGTTCGTGGTGAGTTCAGCGTATATGTCCCCCACCAGTTTCGAGGCAAATTGAAATCGGCCGACACTCATGTAAACGTAAGGAGTGAAGTCGATCTGCAGACAAAACAGAGTGATGACTCATTTCGTTCACTTACAGTTGGTGCTTCTAGGGTAGGCAAATTAAGGGGTCACAGTGCTGAAGTTAACCGACTTACCTGAATTACCATGTAATACATTCGCGTTCGTAGGTGGCAATTTAACTTTATGGGTCTTTGATTTGGTTGTAATGGTCGTGACGGCTGCACTTATAACTAGTTTTTCTTTATCATCTTTACAAATGATAATTTGACTATTGAATCTTGTAACATGAAAATGCTGACCCTTAGTTTCTGACCAATAGCAAAATACCTCAGATTTTTTAGTAGGTAATGGAACATATACTAATTAATTGTACTCACTAGTTTTAATTTTATTCTATAGCCTTGCAAAAGATAAGTTGGTAATCATCCTTTACATAAATTAATCTATCTCAATGTCTCATAAGCTTGAATATCACTTCTCCGTCCATACCCAGTAATGAAGTTCATCGACAATGTTTTCAATTTTATCGACGATTCTTTTTCAGGTGTTACTATTAAGTGACAAAGAGATGCTTTTTTAGCCACCATTGGTTATTTTATAAAATTGGTACAAAAAATTAGTTTACTGAGTAATTTAATTGTTTGTAAGGGTGGACCGCAATCGAACCCAAAGAAAAATCCATCACATGGCTTAGTAAATAGATTTTGTAAGTCACTCTTAATTAACTTAGGCTACCTTTGGTCGTTTGGATTTTCTAACATGGATAGGACTAGATATAATAGGATATAAAATCTAGGGGATTTTGCTATCTATCAACTATTTAATGACTACAATAATAAATTCAAATATATTTACACCACATCATATATGTTGTTTGGTACAAATTGCATATCAATATAAACAAATCACAAATTTTACATATGAAGATAGTAAAATTCTCTTGTGATATTTCTGTCTTCTTTACTTTTATTTTATTTTATATTTTATTTTACTCTCTTTTTTAATTAATTTGTATTTACATTTCTTTCTTCTCCTTCCATCATTCTCCAGTAAAATTTTATTATATAAAAAATTGTACTAATACACCTAAAATACTAAAACACCTAAATTATGTAATAACTATATATTTATATATTGAATTTCTATTATGAGATATAATTAAATTCGAAAAAATATATATAAAAGATTAAATTCAAAAACCAAACTGTTATTTTTTGTGATTTTGAATTTCTTATATTAGAATTCAAATATTATTTATATTAAAGTATAATTTCAGGTTTGTTAATTTATGTTAACACCTAAATTTTCATTAAATATTTAAACTTAAATTGCTTACAAATTAGGGACGCCCATACAAAAATGATTTTCGTATCACCTAGATATTGATATTATTTTCATCTAATAGGTTTTATTTTCTACTTTATTTTGCCTATTTTAGGATACAAATAAATAAAAATTCGCAAAAAAAGGCCCACGAGGGCTGGGCCTTCGCCCCAGCCCCCTTCCCTTCTCCTTTCTCCCTGGCGCGGGCCCAGAGCCCATTTCCCTTTTGATTTTCCTTTGGCCCGGCCCCGATCCCGATCCCCTTCTTCTTCCTTGTCACCTTCCTCTTTAATCCTTCCTTCTCCGCCTCAGCAACTCGCGCGCAAGACAACCTAGACAGAGAGCGGGGAGTAGGCTGGCCACGGATGGGGTGGCGGAGCAGGTGTCATCAATGCCACCGAACGGGGCAGCGCGAAGACCGGCGGGAGGGCCGGATGAATGGGACGCGTCTTCAATGCCGAGCAGGCCTGGGCTAAACCTACCGGAGGGACTTGACGCCGGTCGGCGCGCCAAGGACCGGCGGTCGAGGCTCCTCCGTCGACCGGCCTCCTCGGCCTGTAAATAGAGGGGGGTGTTTCTAGAGAGAGAGAAATCGGAGCCAGAGAGAGAATAGAGAAAAATCGATGGGAGGGTGAGACCGGGTGAGAGAGAGAGAGATCCGCGTGTGGAGGAGGCCAGATCTGGGAAAATAAAGACCGGGTTGATGTTCTGTTTTTTTTTTTATTCTGTCCGTTCAAGTTCAGGGTCGGCTCCCCGAGCAGCTCGAACTCCGAACTAGTCCGCCGTCTAACGCGGCGAGCCGCGTCGGGAACCCTTTGCCGACTGCCCCTATTCTGCTTTCTTTTTGCACCCTGTTTCGGGCTGCCGGTGTCCAGTTCGTGTGAGTCTCGACCTCATTTGTATGGATAAGTCGCCGAGTTCTGTGGTGTCGTTCGTTTAAAATCCCGGCTCGAGTTCGGGTTAGGACGTCCCCGTCTCTAGCAAGTTGGCGAACATTTCATTGTCAAAATTCGTCAATCATCGACTTGAAGTGATAACCCAAAATGATTACTAATCATTCTATTATAACCAGCAAACCTTAAAATATATTATGGAAATCACTGCTTTGAATATTGTCCTGTTTTATGTTTCTTTTTCATTATAATGAATCCCTCTTAACACGAAACTTCGTCCATGCCAAGCAAAATCATAGGAATTCCATGTCTACTCCTCTTAAGAAGTCAGATGGAAGAAGTTTTATGAGATTCGATCGTAGGGGGAAATAAGGGCGGCACCACCACCATCGATGGATTCAGGAGCTTCGAGCCTGACGTTAAGACTTCTTGCGCTGGTTATATTGAGCCTTTGTAAAGATAGTATGAGCGACTATCAACTTTTCAAATTCTTCCTTCACTTTGGTTGAGACACCGTGATGATCCGTGTTCCTACTGTGTTAGATGGCTAACATCACGACATCAACATGACAAAGCGTGAATTGAGTGGTCAAGCATAATACCTCTGCATTACACGGTACATAATTTGATTGATGCGCAGGAGTTTGGACTTTGACAGATATAAGGTGTTCCTGCAATTTCAAGCTCAAATCCCCTTCCTTTAACAAGAACGAATCAACGCCGGAAACAACCTGCTACATCTCAGCTTTTCATCAGCACAAAGATGTCGTCTTGCTTCAGGAACTGTCTCTCTATATGCAAGAAAAAGGATTCCCACGGAAAACAAGAGGGTGAGAGCACGAAGAAACCAGTAGTCATTGGCGGCCACACCCACCCATTTGATTATCATGAGCGGAAAAGAAAGGGCAGCGCGTACAAGTGCAATGGGTGCCAAGAAACCGGATTCGGGCCCTATTATCACAAGCGCTGCGGCGACATGTTGAGGCTCGAGTCACCTCCCGTCAGCAACCACCACCCCTACCCGATTGGGCATTACATTTTCAAGGAGAGGGCGCCGAGCAAAGTGCGGTGCTGCATCGCATGCAGCGACCAAGTCCGGGGCCTCAGGTACAAAGTGCAGCGCTCCTGGTGGTTCCGAAACAAGGCCTCTTCCACCCGCTCCGCACGCTACTCCCTCCCCAAATTCAAGACGCGGGCGATCGGTAGTTCCAGCTGAAGCTCGAGGAAAGGATGCGAGGCAAGTGCCTCATATGCGAGGGCGAGGCCAAGGGATGGGCTTACAACAGTACCAGCGGGGGCTACTGTTACCATGCCGGGTGCATGAAGAGTAAGATCGTACAGAGTTGGCAGCAGGACAAAGCTTCAGAAAATGGAGGGAACGACAGAGGAATAACTATAAATGTGGAAATACAGATGCCGCAGATTCAGGAACTAGTAGAACATTTTCACCGTGCTTTTTCACTGGATCCCCATATGTTGCCATTCCGGCTAGCACAGGTCACTTCTCTCGATGTCATGCAAAATCTCAAACTTTATATGGTGTTTCACGTGATATAATGGTTGAAGTTCATCGAGATGCTGGAAAAGCACCCTATAAATAAATAATTGTTGAAGTTCATGTGGGATTTCCTAGGAATCATCCTTCTCAAAATTTAGACCATCGGAAAATGGCACTGTGACATACATGTAATTTGGCCTCAGATGTGAAACATGGGTGTGGACATAAACAGATCGAGTTCAATGTACGATATAATTAGACGCTACTCAGCGTCAACTCAATTCGAGTGAGTTAGAAAATTCAATGCACAGAATGTATCAATTGTACATAGCCCTCGCATCAGCGCAGGTAAAACGTACATTACACAAAATTCGGAAAAGTGGGAAGAAAAGAGGAGTGCGGCGCAGACAGGCGAAGAGGAGGAGGCTTGCGGCCACATGAGCCTTGTCGGAGAATTCTGTTGACGGCTAATCCTGCGGCCAATCCTGTCACCAATACATACGAGACAATCTGCGAGATATCAAAACAAAACCCTAGGTCATTCTCGAGGTTCTTCTTTGAGATTAATCGATTCACTTGATGCGTGGGACGGTCCAAATGTGATTCGTGCTAAGGCTACCATATGTTAACCAACATATTTCCTAAGGTTAATGAAATTTAAGTGTCTAAACAACTTGTCGCCGACGGAATCAAAGAGAGTGCTGTCGGTTGCCATTTCTCAGTTGTTTCCTAGCAATTAGTGCGTATTGGGAACTTTCTGAAGAGCATTTTCATTGACTGCGAGAGAGAGAGAGAGAGAGAGAGAGAGAGAGAGAGAGAGGGTCCCGTGTTCCTGTCGGGTTCGATTTTTTTTGGCTTGCATCGATTCGACAATAGCAATAATTGAAAAGTTGAGCATGAAAGTTGTTGTAAGGAAAGAGAAGAAGGGATTGAGTTATGGTAAAAAAAAAAAAAAAAAAAAAAAGACGTTGTACTAATATTTACTAAGGTATTCTAATGACATTATATGGTAAAATTTATATCACATAGTCACTGTAATCTTCTGTGAGATATTTTACTTAGAATCGTGATAACATTTTAAAGAGCACGTGGAATTAAATTGAAGAATCTTGAAGGGGTAAACATTTTTTTCTCGTCCGAAACAAACTTCATGGTGATAGTATAAGCAACTTTGAACTTTTCAAATGGAATCTTCCTTGACCTAGATTGAGACGCTATGATGGCCCATCTTCCCTCTGTGTTGGATGGTAACATTGATATGACGAAGGATTGGATCGCCGAGCATAATTCAATCACGATAAAAGGAAATTCAATGGTCACGTATAGGAAAAATCACAGCATGGGTCCCATTCCATCTGAGTTGCTAGATTAAGAGAGAATACATGCCGATTCTTGGAACTTGCACGCAATTAAGAGAAATTGCCGATTATAAAGAAAATTGTTGATGTTACCAGTAATTTCTAGAAATTACGAATTACTCATAGTGGGGCCCTTAAATTTACAACCGGTACCGGGATATCATGATTATTGTGTTAAGTTACTAATAATAGAGGAAATAATGTACCAGGAACTTGGGTTGTTTACTCCAAATGAATGTTGATTACTAACTATTCAGAAGGGCTAATGGAGAGACCACGATCACTATTCAGTATAGGCAATTACCAACTAGACATGTACGAAGTAGCTAATGCTCCCGCGTCACGTACTGATTACTCCGAATTAAAGTCCACGGTGTACTTTCTACGTTCTTGTCCGAAGAAGAACGATTCCAATTGAATCTTCTTACGCAAGTAGGGTTTATGTAGGCTTACCTCCACGAAATTTCCAAAGGAAGGCAAGCGAAGGCGGTGATCGCGGGGTTATTTATGGTAAACGTCTTCGTCACAGTAATGAGTACGAGCATTATTGCAGGACTGACGAGGAGGAAACGAGAGGAGAAGAAGCTATCTGGCCTGGTCCAAGTCCCCGTGCGGCAAGTCCTTTTTCTTTTTTGAAAAATAACACAAATAATCTCTGAATTTTAATTCAAGATTCAATTTAATCCTTAAACTTCTAATTTATTCAATTTGATCTTAAAACTTTAGCTCAATATGTAAAATAGTCATTAAACTTTTGTTACACGTTCAATATAATCCATGAACAGTATGAAAATATTTAATATAGTCATTTACCCATTAAAATACGTTGTTTTTCTAAATCGGTCTCGACGAACTCAGCATTTCTTCTCGTTATTTTTGCTGTCTTTGGAATCACTGTATGACTAGACTCTAGAGGGATCCTTGTACTACTAGTTGTATGCGAGTTCGCTTGGAAGACACTCCTTTTTTGGAGGTCTGACGAGGAATTTGAGGATGGATGTCAATTTATTGTAAATAAGAATGGGTCTTAATCCTTGTTTATCAACTTAGATTTGCTGATCCTGTTTCTCCTTACTTGATTGCTAGGAAGTTAGCATTGCCTCGAGGCTGATGTTGACAGAAATACATCAACCGATCACCAGTGTTCTAATCCATTTCTCCTTAATTGATTGTTAGCAAGTTAGCCTTGCCTTGCCGCCGGTGTTGAAAAAATTATATCAATCTATCAGAATAAAAGACAGAAAGGAATAGACTTAAAACATAGTTGACCTTAAATTTACTAAGACCGGTTCATAATAAGGCCGACAAATCTACCTTTATAATGAATTTACAGCGATGTGCGAAGGCAAAAAGAACGATGGTAAAGACTGCCCAACTGCACTTCATGCATACTAATCTGATGCTGTAAACGTCCTCGGACCGGGCTTTGACTTCGGTGGTGAGAGATTACCTTCGAGCGGCTAGGCGGGCGTCCGTCGGAATTACCGAGGGACACGGCAGCGGAGCCATGACTAGTAGCCTTCAGGACAAGGTTCCAGACCCTCAAATGGCTAGCCCATCGCCGATCTCGCCATCTCCGGCTCAATTTGGGTTCAGCTCTCCTCCTCCGTACCTATGTCTATTTGTCCTTTGCCCGTATGTTGAGACGTGAGAGGTCATGCCTGTAGTTGACTCTACAAGTCTTTGTGAAGATTGTGAAGATGGTAATGAGCTGCATTGAACTTTTCTAATAGAATCTTCCTCGACTTAATCGAGACGCCCTCATGGTCCGCGTTCCCATCACAGTCGATGGCTAACGGTGACACGATAGAGGCACAAATCGAGCGGTAGAGCATAATTCGATCATAACAGATGGGGAAATTCTATAGTTACATATAGGAAATTTTCGAGATTGGTCTCGCTTCATCCAAGCTGTTAGATCAAGAGAGAATACATTTCGATCCTTGGAAGATTTAAATAGACCGTAACTTATGCACATTTAAGGAGAAATTACTGATTAAAAAGAAAATTATCACAGTCGCTATTAATTTCTAGAAATTACGAATTACTCACAACAGAGCCATTAAATTTACTAACTACACGAGAAATATTGTGATCTCCAAAGTAAGTCACTACTATAGCTAAAATAATTAGATTGAACTCGGGCTATTTACCGCATTTTATGGAAGTTGCGAACTTCTGGAAATTTGGCCTTATGATGCTTTGGGGTAAATTACCACATTTGAATAATGATTACTAATTTGTCATTCACAAGTAAGGTCAGCATATTGAACCACCCAAACTAGGACCAGACCGAATCAGATCAGAACGGTTGGTTTGTTTTGATTCCCAAAGGTATTGGTCCGATTCCAGTTCCACAAAAATGGAACTTGTGATTTTTGGTCTGGTTTTCAGTTCCAAGGGAACTGGACCAACTCTTTTTCTTTAATATATATTTTTAATTTCTTAAAATAGCAATAAATCATCAAATAAACTATTATATTTCTTAAACACACATATATAAACTTAAACACAAGTGAAGTTTGACTTTTTAGCACGTGAGAACATATGCGATCAGCTTTATTAGAATCTCCTAAGTATTGAATCGGGTGGATCAATCTAGAGCATGGCCGCTCTTTAGTGGAAAGAAAAAAGTGGCCGATTCCATCAGATCGGACCAGAACCGATGGTCCGGTTTGGACCAATCCCTAGTTCCCAAAATTAGAAATTGGTCCTCCCGGTCTTATTCTCAGTTCCACTTTGGAATTGGACCGAACTGTGAACCAATCACTCTTAATTCATAAGAGCTTATACGGAAATTAAACTTATTGTTCAGTTTAGAAACGCAACTATAAATGAATCACGACCCATATAGTTAAATTACTACATATAAAATATGGCCAACCTTGCGATGATTTCAGGTAAATTACAACACAATTTTGGGAAAACAAAGGTCTTACACAGGACTTGCTGCTCTTTTATCAACGAGACTTACCCACGCTCTAAACAGATTGCACGTTATTTCAGGATTCGTAGGGTTTTTTGTTCCGTATTATATTTTCATTATATCTACATGAAATATCGTCTCAACTTATTACTTGTGGCGTTTGTAATCTTTATTAGGCTAGACTTTAATCTAAAGACAAATACTTCAAAATAAGTTGATGAATATGATTTTGCTCAAAATATAGTATTTACATCAAAACCATTCGAACCGTTGGAGGACCATTTTTCAGTAAAGGCCCGCTTTTCATTTACAAATGTGCTATCCTTATATGTGAATCCATCAATGATCATGCTTTTATTTTAGACCACCAAGAATCTCAAATCGCTCGGGCCACAATTATGTCAACATTTATCTCAAACTAAATTTTGTGTCACAAAAAATGCCTAACCTATTTTGGGGTAAAAAGAGACATGGCCGTACCAGATTGAGATTTTTTGTGTCGCAAAAATTAATTTAAGATAAATCTGACATGAGTGTACTAATTTAAAAAAAATTGTAATATGAAAATTAGTTAGGGATAAATTTGGTACTAGTATGCTGTTTGAGATTTTTAGTGTTATTAATCTTTCTTTCGTTAAAAATGACCTCGTTTGATTTTTTTTCTTTTTCTTTTTTTGGTGGAGTTACTACTTTTGTTGGTTTGCATGGTAAGTGGCTACGTGATCAAACGACTTTAGTGAATAGCAAATATATAATACTAGAACATTAGAAAAAGAAAAAAAAGAAAAGTGAGACAAACGCATTTTGGGACTTAAAGGAGAGCGAGATCCGGGTGACTTTTTGAGCCCAACCCGAAGAAAATCACCTCTTTAAGGTTTAACGTAGTATGCGGTCTCGGCTCTCTCGTCACGGAGAAAGTACCACGAACTGGGGCCCCTCCTATTTTTCAAGTCCACAGGCGCCAGAAGAACGACTTCGACAGAGTCCATCAGCACAAGTAGGGTTTTCCGAATTGGTGTTAGGGACGGACATAACCTCCAGGAAGTTCCCCCAAGAATGCAAGCCAACGCGGTGATGATCGGGGTATTTATAGCAGAACGTCTGGTCACGAGATCGAGGAGGGAACGAGATGAGAAGAAGCTGTCCGGCTTAATCTGAGTCCACCTGCAGAGAACTTCCCTTCCAGGTTCGGCCTTCCTTCTCTGATCATCTCATCTGACCTGTGAATACTGCCATGTGGAACAGTATGTAATTTGATCGGTGCGCAGGAGCTTGGGATTCGACAGAGATAAGGTGTTCCTAACCCCACCTTCATAGACAAGAACGGATCTCCACTTTCCATCCACATGAAAATGTCGTCTTGCTTCGGGAAGTGTCTTTGCTTCTGCAAGACAGAGGATTCCGACGGGAAACAAAAGGGTAAGAACGTGGAGAAGCCGGTAGTCATTCGAGGCCACGACCACCCACTTCTTCCTCATGACCAGAAAGAAAGGGGCAGCACGTACGAGTGCAAAGGGTGCCAACAACTCGGGTTCGGGCCTTATTACTCGTGCATCAACTGCAACGTCCATTATCACAAGCACTGCGGCGACCTTTTAAGGCCTGACATCTCCTCGGCTGCTTCTGCTGTCCGCAAACGCCCTCCCTACCCGACTGGGTATCTCGTTCTCAAAGAGAAGGCACCAAGCAGAGCGCCGCGGTGCTGCGTTGCATGTGGCGATCGAGTCCTGGGGCTCAGGTACAAAGTGCGGCGCCGCTCGTCCAATCCTTTCCGGCTCCTCTCCCGGCACCTAAATAACCGTGCCTTCCACCCGCTCTGCGCATCGCTCCCCAAACATATCCAAGCGAATGGCCAACAGGAGATCGTGCTGGAGCTCGAGAAAAAGATCCGAGGCGAGTGCCTCATATGCAAGGACAAAGCCCGGGGATGGGCTTACAATAGCACCTGCGGGCTCTGTTGTTACCACGTCGGATGTGTGAAGAGGAAGATCATACAGAGTTGGCAGGAGGAGGAAGCTCCAGGAAAAAGAGGGAAGAAGAAAAACGGGACCATTATCTCCGTGAAAAGAGCGGGGCGACTGACTCTAGAAATAGCCAAGTGGGCTTTTCTGCAAATCATCCAAGCCCTCTTCTGGTTCCCGGCACCCATGGTGGAAGACCTCATTGCAAAGCTTTTCGATTTCATCTTTGAGTAAGTTTATAGGGATGCAGACCTTTTATCTTGCTCGCGTTCTTTAGTTCATGTCTCGGCAAATCTCAATCATCAATAAAGTCGTAGTTTCCATGAAACAATGGTTGAGGTTCATTGCACTGAGAAGAGTACTCTGCAAGAAAATGTAGATAACGATAATATCACAGAATTTGTGCAGACTCTCGTCTCCTACATAGGATAAATTCCACCTGCGGAAACAATTCATACGAGATGACATTTCTTGTTGAGCTGTATTATCATCCTACCACGTTCCAACATTGTTTTCCTCCCATGTAGTTTAGCTGTTTCCGGTGAAGTCGACTTGCAGACAAAACAGAGTGATGATTCATTCCGTTCGCCTCAGAGTTGGTGCTTCTAAGGTATAGGCAAATTAAGGGGACACGGTCTAGGTTTTTGGCCGTAACTTTGCTGAAGTTACAACTGACTTACCTGAAATTACTATGAAGTACATTCGCTTTTGTAGGTAGTAATCTAAACTTTATGGGTCGTGATTTGTATGTAAAGGTCGAGATTTGATTGCCCTTATAACTAGTTTCATTTTTTTTTTAATCTTTACAAACGATATTTTAACTATTGAATCCCGAAACATGAAAATACTAACTCTTAGTAGCTGACCAATAGTATAGTAAAATACCTCGTAACGGAATATATACTATTTAATTGTCCTTACTAATTTTAATTTTATAATAAATTCCCGCAAATGATAAGTCGGTAGTCATCCTTTACATATAGCAATTTATCTCAAAGTCTTATAAGCTTGAATATAACTACTCTGTCCAAACCTAGTGACTATTTTCATCGATAATGTTTTAAATTTTATTGAGGATCATTTTTCTAGTGTTACTAATAAATGAGTGAAGAGACGAGGTACGGACCTCTGGAGTGCCAAAAGTTGGCATGGAGGAACACTTAAGTGTCAAAAGTTACAAAATGTACACTTAAGTGTCAAAATCGGAGCAAAATGGATCAGTTAAGTGCCAACGGCGACAAATTCCAGCCAAATTGCTACGTGTCCATTTTCCGGCGACTTCATTTGTTGACGAAGTATTTTTTTCAAAATAAAAAATCCACATGGCAATTTTTTAAAAAAAAAATTGTCCATGTCAAATTTTAAAAAAAATAAAATCGATTTTATTAAAAAAAGAAAAGAAAGGGATTGGCAAGGGCTGTGCAGCCCTTGCCGCCGTCGTCTTCGCTACCCCACCCTCGCCGGGAAGGGCCGATGACGATGGGCGAGGGTCGGCTGGGGTCACCGAGCCCTGACTGGCCTACAGCAAGGGCCTGCGGGCCCTCACCCAGATCTGGGGCCAGGGTCGTGACCCTCCCCCAGATTCGGCGAGGGTTGATGGCCCTTGGCCCAGCTAGGCGAGGGCCGGCGACCCTCGCCAAATGCCGGGAGGGTCGCGACCACGGCCCTCGCCACGAGCTAGCCGGGGCCCGACGACCCTAGGCCGACCCGCCCGCCCACCGTCGCCGGCCCTTCTCGGCGAGGGGGGTGGCGACGGCGAGGGTGCACAGCCCTCGCCGATCCCTTTTTTTTTTCTTCTTTTTTAATAAAATCGATTTTATAATAATATATATTTTTAATTATTTGATTAATAATTTTTAAAATCCACGTTAGCCAAAACGATGTCATTTTGGCTGATTTTTCGCCGATTCAGTTTCCAACAAGCCACGTAGGCAAGAAAATTAATAAAAAATTACCGCATAGGATTTCCGGTAGGGTTCCAACGACCCGACACTTAAGTGTATCTTTTGTAACTTTTGGCACTTAAGTGTCCCTCTGTACCAACTTTTGACACTCCTGCTGTACTTATTTCGCGAAGATGCCCTTTTTTTTTTTTTTAGGAAACCTTGATTATGTGATAAAGTTGGTATAGAACATTAGTTCCCCGAGTGATTTGACAATCGGCAAGGGTGGACTACAATCTAACACCTAAGAAAATCCATCACGCCGCTTAATATATAGATTTTGTAAGTCACTCTCAATAAACTTAACGTTTCAGGAAAATTGCTAGGAAAGTTTTAAATTCATTATACAATGGTCAATTCAATCATAAATCTTTCAATTATATCAATTTAGTTCAAACCTTATGATTATTTACTAATTTAGTCATAAATCTTTTAATGATTTATCAATTTACTAATCTTTGGCCAACGAAAATTGCTAACATGGCTATATGATCAATGTCAATCGTTTTACGTGATACATTTGTAAATGATATAACAATTTTTGCTATTTTTCCTTTCCTTTTGTTTTTCTTTTTTTCCTTTTTTCCTCCACTGGCCATTACCAGCCTCAAGTGAGCCCTTGTCCAATCCTATGATCACGGCCCTTGCTAGCCCAAGTGTAGACACCCCTTGCTCGAGGCTAGTGAAGGCAACCCTTGCCTAAGGCTAGCGACCTTTGCTGGCCATTGACTAGATGAGGGAAAAGGTGAAAAATAAAAAATAAAAAGGGAAAGAAAAAAAAGAAGAAAAAATTTCAGAAAGTTTAAAAAATTACAAAAATTGCCCACCTCAGCATTAGTCGTATCATGTGAGATGGGTAGCACCATGGCTAATGCTGACTAAATTATCACATCAGCAATTTCTTGCCCAAATTGACTCAAAGAAATAAATCAACAAATTATTTTAAGGTTTAAGACTAAATTAACGCAATTGAAAGGTTTAATATTTAAATTAGTAAATTGTCAAAAGGTTTATGATCCGTGTTCCTATCATGTTCGGTTATTTTCTTATTGGCTTACATCAACACGTCGAAAGCAATAAATCAATAGTTGAGCATATTTAATTGTAAAAGAAGGAAATTCTATTGTCACATGTAGAAAAATATGAGATCGGTCTCATTCAATCGTAGTTATTAGATTAAGAGAAAATAAATCTCCTTCATTAAAAGATTCTAACATGATAATAACTTACGAAAATTTAATGGAAATTACTGACTATAAAATTTGCAAATGTTACTATTGATTCTAGAAAATTAAGAATTACTCACAGTAGAACCCCTAAATTTACGAACTGTAAAAGAAGTGATGTGATCATTGAGGTAAGATATTAATATAGAGAAATTAGTTTGCAACGTGGTTCATGATATTTCATGAAAGTTACAAGCTCTGGAAAATTTCGCCTTTTGAGGTTTTGAGGTAAGTCATTACATTTGAATAACGATTACTAATTTGTCATTCGCAAGGGCTTATAGGAAAATTACAGTTATTGAGGAAAACTATTTAGTAGAAGTACTGTCTCTTGTAACAAATTATGGTATTATGTTATGTTTAATTATTAACTGTTAGCATTTTCAGATTACAAACTATGTGGTCAAATTATGGTCCATAAGGGTAAATTGTTAGTTATATGTTAAAAAGGAGTTAAGACGCAACTATGGATGAATTACAATTCATAAATTTAAATTATTGTATAAAGTAAGATCAAACTTGCGATGATTTCTGATGAATTACAACAAATTTCAAGATCATTCTAGTCTTATGGGGACTTGTCACTCTTTTTTTAATTTTATCTACAAGATCTGCCCACACTTGAACACGAATGGGAAAATCACAGGATAAGGGTGACATAGATTATACCTTGAATAATTTTAATTTTCAGTCGATCTTGATGTACAAAGTTGGTTACATCAAGTCTAAATAAATAATTAGAAAGCTTTACATTATATCCCTGGTTTGAATTACCTTGTTTTACTTGATTTATGAATATAATGCATGTTGAAATTTTTAAATAGCTCCTCCAATGGCTCTCATATATGCGCGCGCGCTGAGTCGTTACATCAAATTTCTTAACATTATATCGCAAATTTGCATTAGCTTGTTCCACTTGGTTTATAAATATAGTATACGTGTCTCTAAACTTTTCAAATAGTGTCTTCAGAGAGAGAGTATGGTCACGTGTAGGAGAATACAAAGCCAATCTCATATTATCCTAGTCATTAGATTAAGTGAGAATAAAATCAAACATAAGAAGATTTTAGAAAAACGGTAACCTATGAACATTTAATGGAAATTCCTAACCGTAAAATTGCCAATGTTACTATTGATTATAGAGAATTACGAATAATTCACAGTGGAGCTCTTGCATTGCCGAACCGTAAAAGGAATAATATGGTCATTGAGGTAAGTGCTAGAATAAAGAAAATAATCTACAATGACAGGTCATTTAAGATATTTCATGGAAGTTACCAAAATCACCTTTTTGAGGTTACCAAGATTATATAGGGTATAAAGAACTGCAAACACCCTCCCGTGATTAGGGGTGTGCAACCGGACCGGGTTGACCCGAAACCCAGGCCGGACCACCCGAAAAACAGGGTCGGGAATTGGTTCCCGATTAAACCAATCCGGGAACCGGTTCCAATTTTTGGGAACCGGTTGAAACCAGTTCGGGAACCGGGTCCAAGCAAAGACCCACCTAAACCGGATAGGTTTTGGACCCAAAATAGTCTCTATATAGTGCTTTTGAGTTTCTTTGTTTTTGAAGAATTGTTATAAAAAGAAAACCTCTCCTTGAATCAAGTTAAGAAAGAATTGTCTTCAAAGAACTGTTAAAAAAAACTGTGTTCATGCATTGTTTTTCTTTTTTAATAATCTCATCTTCAACTATAATTAAAAAATTCTTAATCCAACTCAAGAAAGATGTTCTCTTAATAATAATTTCATCACATACACACAAACAAGCTCATTAGATCATATTAGTAATATTTATGAAAATGACACTAATATGAAATCCATATTTGTTGCTAATGTTTATGCATTATTAAGATTTTTGCTTTGTCTTATAATGTTAGGAGGATTACAGTATTATTTTTTCCTGAATTAATGTAAAATTTAAAACCGTATATGATATCGGACAATTGCAAAATAGGTTCCAATGAAAATAGAATAAACCCTGTTCCCGGACCGGAAAAACAGGGTCGGGTCCAAAATAGGGTCCACTAAAAATAAGGTAGGGTACATGATCCAAAAAGAGGGAACCAATTATAACAAGGTTGGATATAGGGTCCAGGTCTAGACCTTACCCACCCTTGACCCGATCACCCCTACCCGTGATGTAACGATGACTCCTATTCAGACCCATTGAAAGCTGTTTCCAAAAATTGCACGAATGCTGCAATGATTATGTTATAAATAGCATATGCTTCAACCCCCATCTTCGCCTTGGTAGCTTGAGTTCAACTTCAGTTAAGTTTTCCAACCAGCAATTAGTCTTTTCTTGTGTATGTTATCTTCACCTAGGTTTCATCAAAAAATGATTATGATTTCTTGTGTATATGAGGATATTGCAGGATTCATAAGGAGAGTACGAAAGGAGAAGAAACTATTTGGCGCAGTCTTGAGCCTACCCGCAGCAAACTTCCCTTCTAGGTTTGGCCCTTTTCCTTATCATCTCATCTTACCCTGCAATTATCTCTGCGTTGCACAGTAAATAATTTGACTGGGTTCATTTCTGAGTTCGAGTAAGCCCTAGCCTGGCACTGGTGCCACACCGTCGCTGCCCTCCCTCTCTCCTCTACCCCCATCAACTATCTCCACCCCAAGCACAAGACTTGAGCCCAAAACTTGAGCCAACCATCATCCCTTTTTATAGACCCGACAATGGGAAGACAGTGAACAAGCGATTACGTTGTGCTCGAGACGGTCTTAATAAACAAAAGCAGCTAAGGCGGCTACTGAGGCTCGCTCGAGTTGAGATCTGAGAAAGTGGCCAGCATTTACGATGGGCAAGCTACTTTTAGCCGCTGGGCTCCGCCAGCAGTCGATTCCAAGCGACAGCAGGAGTCAGGGTTTCAATCAGCGGCCTTTGTTTCCCACTCTACATTTCTTTAGGGGGTTCTCTTCTTGCTTCAAAAATGCAAAGCCCTCCCCACTTAAATCTTGAATGGCCCTAGCTAAGCCTTCCTCGTGATGATCACTGGTGCTGGCAGTGCGGTGGTTGGCAATGCCAGTAGAGACGGAAGGCTTTGTGACGATGAGAGAGAGAGAGAGAGAGAGATTTATGGTTTCCATTGGATGTGTTGAAAATATGTCTCGAGTTTGAGCCCAAACAAAAAGTTTGATTTGTTTCATAATCCTAGTAGGTGTGGATTTCTTAATTTTATATTTTTATGTATTCTTTCCTACTCCACGTAGGAAGTCCTCAAATCCACTATATATATACGGCCATGCATAGAGAAGAAAGGGGCCGTTGTTGATGCAAGAGGTCTTGAAGTGCCGATTTGTTATCGAGTGCTTAGGAGGAGTTTTCTCCATTGATTTCGTTTGTGCAATTACGTCAAGAAGATTCAAGTGTTTGTAGCCAATTAAATTCTTGTGGTAAGAATTCGTGTATAATTCCTTTATGAGATTGAGAGATTATTTCGCGAGAAATAGTGGGGCTAAACACTGCGTGAGTTATTGGGTGTAATTGGGGCTTAGGAAACACTAAGAGTGTTTGAGTGACTCGAGTGTGTAATCTTTGTTATATCGCTTGTTCTATAATGGAATTCATCGTTGCTCTCCCCGTGGACGTAAATTTCTACGACCGAACCTCGTAAATTTGGTGTTCTATTTATTTTTCTTTATTCTATCTATTTTATTGTTCAATCGCTCGCCCTTTTCGCAACTATCGGTATTAGAGCTAGGCTTGGCTAAGCTGAAGCAAATCGATGGTGACAAAAGAAGTAAAAGTGAGATTCGACAGATTTGATGAGAAGGATTTTGGTTTTGGAATATGCAAATTGAAGATTATCTCTATCAAATGAAACTGCACGTGCCCCTATCGGGCAAGAAGCCAGAGACGATGAAGAAAGTTGACTGGGATTTGTTGGATAGACGAGCTATAGGTGTTACTCGGCTAACGTTGGCTCGTAATGTTGCATTTAACATCGTGAAAGAGACTATCACTGCGGGTTTGATGAAAACCCTATTGAATATGTATGAGAAGCCATCTGCAATCAATAAGGTCTATTTGATGCCACGCTTGTTTAACTTAAAGATGAGCGAAGGAGCGTCGGTTGCAGATCATATCAATGAATTTAATGTGATTGTTAGTAAATTGAGTTCAGTTGATATTAACTTTGAAGATGAGGTATGTGCTTTGATTATGTTATCCTCGTTGCCTGATAGTTAAAATACTATTGTTACTGCTGTTAGTAATTCCTCTGAATTAACAAGCTTAACATTTGATGGGGTTCGAGATTTAATTCTAAGTGAGGATATTCGTAGAAAA
The DNA here is from genome assembly GCA_014182735.1 of Corymbia maculata. Classification (NCBI taxonomy): domain Eukaryota; kingdom Viridiplantae; phylum Streptophyta; class Magnoliopsida; order Myrtales; family Myrtaceae; genus Corymbia; species Corymbia maculata. The sequence continues at coordinate 38,868,560 of CM024688.1, read as the reverse complement.
GAATTTGGTGAACGCGTATCTACTGCTTTAGTAGGTGAAAATAGAGGAAGAACTAGTACACGTGGTAGTAGGAACACGAATAAACGTAGCCAGTCTAGGACTGGTGGTGTTGTCTGTTGGAACTGTGACAAGAGGAGGCATCTTCGAAGAAACTGCCTTAAGCTGAAAAACGAGAAGGGTAAGGAAATTTTAGTTGATACTGCATATAATGTTGCAGCTATAACTGTTGGTAATTCGGATAGTGTCAATTATGTCTTATTTGTCATTAATTATTCATCGTATGATAGATGGATTATGGATTCTAGTTGTTCTTTTCATGCTACACCAAATAGAAACTGATTTACTACTTAGCAGTGCACATATGGTAGAAAAATGCAGTTGGGGAACAACACTGAATGCGATATTGTAGGTGTTGACAATATTAAAATCAAAATGCATGATGGTATTGTGAGGATATTGACTGGAGTGAGGCACGTTCTAAAGTTGAAGAAAAACTTAATTTCCTTGAATGCCCTGGATTCAGTTGGGTGTCAGTATTTTTCAAAATGTGGAGTTCTAAAAGTTGTTCGAGATGCTTTAGTAATAATGAAAGGTATTAAGCACAATGGCATGTATGAGCTTCAAGGTGAGACAATGATAGATTTCGCTGTGAAGACATCAAATGCATCTGTTCAAGAGTCTGAATTGTGGCATATGCGTTTAGGGCACATTAATGAGAGAAGCCTGAAGGTTTTAAGTGAAAGAAATCTGTTATGTGGTTATGTTTCTAACGAACTGATGTATGCAGGTGCTGTGATTTAGATCAACAGCAGAAAGTGCAATTCAATACGATAGTCAAAAAAACCACGGAAATTGCAAAGTTACTTCACTTGAATGTTCACAAGTTGTTGCAGTTTCTTTTTAGGAAGAGTGTCGGATATATGTTAACAGTTGTCGATGACTACTTGATGAAGACATGGGTGTTTGTGCTTAGGTACAAATTTGATGCTATTGTCAAGATCATGCAATTGGAAGCTTTGATCGAAAAGAAGACTAGTAAAATGATCAAGCAGGTGCAGATTGACAATAGTATGGAGTTTTGCTCGAAGTTATTAAATGAATTCTGCATGAAGAAAGGCATAGTGAAACGCTGCACTATTGTCAATGAACCACAACATGTTGCGGAATTGTTGAGCAGAACATTACTAGAGATGACTCACAAAATAATCTCTAGTGCTGGTATGGCTAGGAGATTCCTAGCGGATGCGCTTAATACGGCGAGCTACCTGATTATTAGATCCCCATCGACTACAATTAAACATCAAACTCCCAAAGAAGTGTGGTCAGGTAACGTTACTGATTATTCTATTCTTAGAATATTTGGTTGCCCGTACTATGTTTAAGCGAGTGATGGTAAGCTCGATGGAAGGGCAAGATAGTGCATATTTCTAGGCTATGCACAAGGTAAGCGGGGTTATCGGTTGTGGTGCCCAGAGTTAAATTCACCTATTATCAGCAAAGTAGTTACGTTTGACGAGTCTCTAGTACTTCTGGTTAGGAGTGATAATAGTAGTATTTATATGGATCTGAATGGTGTTAAGCTTGAGGTGGAGTTGCAACTAGAAACTCTTGAGGTAGCGGGTACTAATGTGGCAATCAACATAGATGGTGCTTGTAACGAGGTGGAGTTTGTAAAGCCAACAGTTGTTGTAACTACTGATATTGACAAGATACGTATTCGATCTCCTGATAGATATGGATGCGACAATGGTTTTGCTTTATCTATGGTTAAGGAGATTGTGTCAAGAAATATTTGCATAGCAGTTAAAGATGCATGTGAAGTAGGTGTTTTTATGAGGTCCTCAATTATGGCAAAGTTCAAGCGGGACTTGGACTTGGAAGATATCTGTGGCGGTTGAGCCCATTGGGGGCTATAAGAGAGAAGCAGTAGAGTTCGAATTTTGAAGCGATTGTCACTTGGCTCAAACATCGAGCCAATGTGGAGATTGTTGAAAATATGTCTCGAGTTTGAGCCCAAAACAAAAATTCGATTTGTTTCATAATCCTACTAGGTGTAGGTTTCTTAATTTTATATCTTTATGTATTCTTTCCTACTCCACGTAGGAGTGGCTTTCAAGAATTGGAAAGTCCTCAAGTCCACTATATATATACGGCCATGCGTGGAAAAGAGAGGGGCCGTTGTTGATGCAAGAGGTCTTGAAGTGCCGATTCGTCATCGAGTGCTTAGGAGGAGTTTTCTCTATTGATTTCGTTTGTGCAATTACACCAAGAAGTCTCAAGTGTTTGTAACCGATTAAATTCTTGTGGTAAGAATTCGTGTATAATTCATTTGTGAGATTGAGAGATTATTTTACAAGGAATTGTGGGGCTAAACACTGCGTGAGTTATTGGGTGTAATTGGAGCTTGAGAAATCCTAAGAGTGTTTGAGTGACTCAAGTGTGTAATCTCTATTGTATCGTTTGTTTTACGACTAAACCACGTAAATCTGATGTCTGATTTATGTATTTTTATTCTGTCTATTTTATTATTTTATCGCTTACCCTTTTCACGACAGGATGAGTGCCAAGGGCACCCATCATTTGCTCGCTGCCACAGTTGACCTCCTTGGCTATCATTCATCCATCGGCCACAACTGTGTCCCACGTCAGCTATCGCCATTCCAGTCGTCATCGTTGGTGTCCCATCTTTCTCCTGATGCCAATTTAAAAGATTTTGCAATTTTCGTTCAATATGTTGGCTGGCTTAGGTCATAAATTGACAAACTTGTGTTTGTTCAATAAAAGAGCTCTAGCAAGTTGAATCAACATTTCACCGTCAATCATCGATTTGAAGTGATCACCCAAAATGATTACGAATCATTCTATATCCAACAAACCTTAAAATATATTATGGAAATCACTGCTTGAATATTGTCCTGTTTTATGTTTCTTTTTCATTACAATGAATCCCTCTTAAAACGAAACTTCGTCCTCGCCAAGCAAATTCATAGGGATTCCATATCTCCTTCTATTAAGAAGTCAGATGGAAGAAGTTTTATGAGATTCGATCGGAGGGGAAAATAAGGGTGGCACCACCACCTTCGATGGCTTCAGGAGCTTCGAGCCCGACGTTAAGACTTCTTGTGCTGGTTATATTGAGCCTTTGTGAAGATAGTATGAGCGACTATTAACTTTTCAAATTCTTGCTTCACTTAGGCTGAGACACCATGATGATCCGTGTTCCTACTGCGACAAAGGTGTGAATTGAGTGGTCAAGCATAGTTCAATCATGAAGGAAACTCTACGGTTGCATATAGGAAAATATGGGATTGGTCCTGTTCAATTTGAGCTGTTAGATTAAGAGAGAATATATTTTGATCCTCGGAAGATTTTAGATGGATAGTAACTTGTGCACATTTAAGGGAAATAACTGATTATAAAGAAAATTGTCCATATTACTTATTGATCCCTAGAAATTACTAATTACTTGTAGTGAGGCCTTAAATATTCTAACGATATCAAGATATTGCGATTAATGTGTTAGATTACTGACAATAGAGAAAATAATTTATGACAAACTCAGATTGTTTATGATAGGTTATGAACTCTAGGAAATTCAGCCGTTATGACACTTTTAGGTAAATTATTACATCTAAATAATGATCAATAATGGTTCATTCGGGGAAATTACGATTACTATTGTAGCTAGGCATGTATGAAATCGCAAATTCTCTCTCGTCACGTAATGGTTACTCCTAATTAAAGTCCATTGTGTACTTTCTAGGTTCTTGTCCGACGTATGTAACACGTCAGAAGAATGATTCTTATAGATTCTACTAGAACACGTACGGTTTATGTAGGTTTACCTCCACGAAATTTCCAAAGGAAGGCCAGCAAATGCTGCGATCGGGTATTTACAGCAGATGTTTTCATCACCGTAATGAATACGTTTCTCGTGTATACGAGGATATTGCAGGATTGATGAGGAGGGAACGAGAGGAGGAGGAGAAGCTATCTGGCCTAGTCTGAGTCTCCCAGCAGTAAGCTTTCCTTCTAGGTTTGGCCTTTTCTCTTATCATCGCATCTACCCTGCAAATACCTCTGCATTACACAGTACATAATTTGATTGATTCGCAGGAGTTTGGAATTTGACAGAGATAAGGTGTTCCTGCCATTTCAAGCTCAAACCCCCTTCCTTAACCAGATCGAATCAACACCAGAAACAACATGCTACATCTCCGCTTTTCATCAGCACAAATATGCCGTCTTGCTTCAGGAACCGTCTCTCTATATGTTGGTTTTATAGGCAAGTGAATTGGATAATATAGTCGGAAAGAAGGAAAGGAAATCAGATATCGGATTTACGTGATTCGGTTCAAATATCAGAATTTATGTCCACGGAGAGAGCAGCACAGAATTCCACTATAGAAATCAAACGATACAATAGAGATTACAATTACTCGAGCACTCAAAACACTCTCTTAGCATTTTCCAACCCCCAATTACACCTAATAACTCATACTCCGTTACAATTTCCAGTGAAACCTCATTCAAGGAATTAAATAAATTTTACTCAAAAGAATTTGATTGGCTAAAATACTCAGGCATAATTACAACAAGCAAACCCTTACAAGAAAAAAACTCTTTCTCCTAGCCACGCACTTGGGCACCAAGGACTGGCGTCTTCTCGGTGCTCAAAGGCACTCTCTCGGTGCTTGAAGGCACTCCCTTCTCCTTCGCTCTCCCTGCCTTTTATGAAGAGCAAAACTTGCCAGAGGACAAATCAAGCCACGACTTCGGCGCCTCCCACATTAACTCTCTGAAGCAGCAACGGCGCCCTCCAGCATGCATGTGCATGCATTGCAGGGAAGAAGAAATGGGACGTACATGAACTTTCTTTCCACTCTCTTTGACTTTCTCTCTTCATTAAATTAACAAAAGACAAAAGGAGCACACAAAAGATGACCAAAGGAAAGGAAAATGTATGGGCATGCATGTCTATATCATGTGAATGCATAAAAGAGAGTGAAGTGAAAAGAACATGGGCGCCCCCTTGATCACTTTCTTCTTTTCTCTTCTGACGTTCGCATGCTTCCGTAACCCATCAAATTCTTCAATATTTAATACAAGTGGGCCATCTTCCATTTTCCTTCGTACATTTCCCAGGTCCAAAAGTACAACCTGCAGAGATGATTAGAAGACAACAAAAGAAACCGCTCGTATCTTCTCCACGCTTCGCAGCTCACACAGGAAATTCCACATGCAATCTTTCATCTTCTGGCAATTTCGGCTGATCAATTCACATGCGCCGATTTTTAACTTGTACGTGGTCGAATTCATGTATTCTTGTTAGTTTGGTTTAGATTCAAACTTGAGATATATTTTTAACTACAGAAAACAAGAGAATGAAAGCACGAAGAAGCCAATAGTCATTCGCGGCCACACCCATTCATTTGATTATCATGAGCGGGAAAGAAAGGGCAGCACATACAAGTGCAATGGGTGCCAAGAACCCGGGTTCAGGCCCTATTACTCGTGCACCGGCGACTGCTGCAATGTCCATTATCACAAGTGCTATGGTGACCTGTTAAGGCTCGAGTCACCTCCCATCAGCAACCACCATCCCTACCCGATCGGGCGTCATAGTTTTGAGGAGAGGGCACGGAGCAAAGTGCCGTACTGCATCACATGCGGCAACCAAGTCCGAGGGCCCAAGTACAAAGTGCGGCACCCCTGGTTCCGAAACAAGGTCGTCTTCCATCCTCTCTTCACGCTACTCCCTCCACATATTCAAGATGCTAGCGATCGGAAGTTCCAGCTGAAGCTCGAGGAAAGGATGCGAGGCAAGTGCCCCATATGCAAGGGCGAGGCCAAGGGATGCACTTACAGCAGTACCAGCAGGGGCTACTGTTACCGTGCCGGGTGCGTGAAGAATAGAATCATACAGAGTTGGCAGCAGGACAAAGCTTCTGAAAATGGAAGGAACGAGAGAGGAATAACCATCCATGTGGAAATACAGATGCCACAGATTCAGGAACTAGTAGAAGCGGCTATTCAGCTAGTGATCTTCATCGTACTTTTTCACTGGATCCCCATACACTGCCATTCCCGTTAAAACACGTTACTTCTCTCGAGGAAAAAGTACAGCCTAAATGCCAAAACTTGGCACAAGGGGACACTTAAATGCCAAAAGTTATGAAAAGTACATTTAAGTGCCAAGATCAGAACAAAAAGGATCAATTAAGTACCAACGGTAATAAAATCCGACCAAAATGCTGACGTGGCACTTTTCTAACAAGTTGGGGTTGAAACAGCGTCATTTTGGGTATTGACATGGCCAAATAAGCCCAAAATGACGTCGTTTTAGGCTGATCTAACCATATCGGCACTTAAAACGACGTCATTTTGGCCAAATTTTTATTTTTTAATATAAATGTTAATTAAATAATATTAAAAGCGAAATTAAAAAAAAAAAAAAAAAGAGACAGCGGCGTCCCTCGCTTTGTGTAGCCGCCACCCCATCGCCGGTGGGGTGGCGACGACAAACAGCAAGGGTAGCTAACGCCTAGGTGTAGGTCGCCAATCAAAGGCAAGGGCCGCCGGGAGAGCGTGACAACCATCTCCTAGATTTGGGTGAGGGTCGACCGCCCTTACCCTGAGAGAGGGTCGCCGCCCTCTCCTAGTGTCTGGTGAGGGGCATCTGACCCTTGCCTTCAGTCGGTGAGGGTCGCCGACCTGCGCCCAAGCGTCGACAACCCTTGCCGTTTGTCGCCGCCAAGCGTCGACAACCCTTGCCGTTTGTCGCCGCCTTCCCACTAGCAATGGGGGAGTGACCACAGGTGAGGCTATTGTCTTTTTTTTTTTTCACTTTTAATATTATTTAATTAATATTTATATTAAAAATTAAACGTTGGCCAAAACGACGTCGTTTTAACCTCAATTCGTCGGAAAAGTGTCATATCGGCATTTTGGCCAGATTTTCTCGCTATTGGCACTTAACTAATCATTTTGGCACTTAAGTGTCCCCCTATACCAAGTTTTAACACTCCAGGAGTCTGTACCTCCTTCTCTCAATGTCATGCTGAATCTAAATTTTATACGGTGTGTTTTCCATGAAATAATGGTTGAAGTTCCCAGATACCGAGAAGAGCACCCTGTAAATAAATAAAGATAGATCAAATACATAATGGTTCGTTTGGGATTTAACAGGAATCATCCTTCTCAAAGTTTAAACTGACAAAAAGCATCAATTGTACGTGAGGTTAGAAAATGCAATACACATAAAGCATCAATTGTACATAGCCCTCGCATTAGTGCAAGCAAATCGCCAATTAGGCGAAATTTCGGAAAAGTGGGAAGAAAAGAGAACCATCGAACTTTCTTGGGGAGAGAAGTGCAGCGCAGACGAAGGCAAAGAGGAGGAGGCTTGCGGCCGCATAAGCCTTGTTGAAGCATTCTATTGATGGCTAATCCTACAGCCGATCCTGTATGTATCAATACATACGAGGCAATCTGCGAGATATCAAAACAAAGCCCTAGGCCATTGTTGAGGTTCTTCTTCGGGATTAATCGATTCACTTAATGCGTGGACGGTCCAGATCTAGTTCATGCTAAGGCTACTTTATCTTAACCAACATATTTCCTAAGGTTAATGAAATGTGTGTGTCTTGTTAAATTTTGGAATGCACACAGAAGTATAGTTTTGGCATCAATGATAGTTTGTGCTTTGATATGTGCAAGTATGTATGTGTATGGTCTAGTTTGTATACGATGGACAGGGGACAAACTAGGATAGTTGGAGGATACAGGTCATGGGATAAGGAATAATTATTTCACTAGTATAACAAAGTGGCGTAACATAGTTATAGGAGGAGGTTTTGATGTTGGTGGAGGAGTACAGGGATATGGAGTTTAATCTCAATTTCCCACACCCATTTACACGGATGAGTTTGGCCTTCTATAGGCATTTCCACCGACTAAGTACAGTTGTCTTGGAGGATTCTAGGTTTCTCTTGAATGCTGTCTCTGTAGGCTTCATCTATCAGCCACCACCATATAAACAATCTCTGAACAATTCAGAGATTGTTTGCATCTTCAACTCGGCTTCTTCTAGTCCACTCTCATAGTTTCCAGAATGTTCTCCTCTGCAAGCTGGTCTTCTCAGGTTACTTCGGTTGTCTTCAACTCTTGCAAGATTTATCCAGTAGATTTTATATTGTTTAAAGAAGATGGATCACAAATTTCCAACATGTCTAAATACCTCGTCACCGACGGAACCAAAGAGAGTGCTGTCGGTTGCCATTTCTCAGTTGTTTCCTAGCAATTACTGCATATTGCGAACTTTCTAAAGAGCATTTTGCGAACTTTCTAAAGAGCATTTTCATTGAGAAAGAGAGAGAGAGAGAGAGAGAGAGAGAGGGTTCGATTTTTTCGGCTTGCATCGATTCGACAAAAGCAATAATTGAGTAGCTGAGCATGAATTTTTAAAGTACTTGTAAGGAAAGAGAAGAAGGGATCGAGTTATGGTAAAAAAAAAAAAAAAAAAAAAGACATTGTACTACAATAATTTTTTACTAATATTTAATAAGATATTATAATGACATTCCGTGGTAAAAATTATATCACGTAATCACTGTAATCCTCTGTCAACTATTTTACTTAGAATTGTAATAACATTTTGAAGTGCACATGGAATTAAACTGAGGAATCATAAATGGGTAAACATTTTTTGCTCGTTTGAAACAAACTTCGTGAAGACAGTACAAGTAACTTTGAACTTTTCAAATAGAATCTTCCTTGACCTAGACTAAGACGCCATGATGGCCCGTCTACCTGCCGTGATGAATGGTTGACATTAATACAACGAAGATGTGGATTGGGTCGTCGAGCATAATTCAATCACGATGGAAGGAAATTCGATGATCACAAATAGGAAAAACACGAGATGGGTCCTGTTCAATCGGAGCTGCTAGATTAAGAGAGAATACCTTCCGATCCTTGGAACCTACACACGTTTAAGGGAAATTACCGATTATAAAGAAAATTGTCAATGTTATAGGTGAATTTTAGAAATTAAAATTATCCATAGTGGGGCCCTTAAATTTACAAATAGCACTTAGATATCATGACCATTGTCTTAAGTTACTAATAATACAGAAAAGGATGTACGATTAACTCGGGTTGTTTAGTACATTTGAATGATGATTACTTATTGGTCATTCGGAAGGTCTCATGTGGAGATTACGATTACTATTCAGTATAGGCAATTACCAACTAGACATGTACGAAGTAGCAACTGCTCCCACGTCACATAATTATTACTCCGAATTAAAGTCCACGGTGTGCTTTCTAGATTCTCGCTGGAAGAAGAACAATTCCAATTGAATCTACTTGCGCAAGTAGGATTGATGTAGGTATAGCTCCACGAAATTTCCAAAGGAAGACAAGCAAACGCGTCGATCGGGGGGTTATTTATGGCAAACGCCATCGTCACTGTAATGAATACAAGGATATTGCAGGACTGATAAGGAGGGAACGAGAGGAGAAGGGGCTATCTGGCCTGGTCCGAGTCTCCCTGCAGCAAGCTCTCCTTCTAGGTTTGGCCTTTTTCTTCTTATCATCGCATCTGCCCTGCGAATACCTCTGCATTACACATTACATAATTTGATTGATGCGCAGGAGTTTGGGATTTGACAGATATGAGGTGTTCCTGCAATTTCAAGCCCGAACGCCCTTCCTTCAACAAGAACGAATCAACGCCCGGAAGGTTCATCAGCACGAAGATGTCTTGCTTCGGGAACTGTCTTTCTTCATGCAGGAAGAAGTGCCCCCGCGGAAGACAAGAGGGTGAGGGCATGCAGCAGCCGATAGCCATCGGCGGCCACGCCCACCCATTTCGTTATCATGAGCGGAAGAGAAGGGGCAGCACGTACGAGTGCAACGCGTGCCAACAGCCCGGGTGCGGGCCCTATTACTCGTGCACCGGCGGTAACGGCTGCAATTTCCATTATCACAAGCGCTGCAGTGATATCTTAAGGCGCGAGTCACCCCCCGTCAGCAACCACCCTCCCTACCCGATTGGGCGTTATATTTTCGATGAGAGGGCACCGGGCAATGTGCGGTACTGCGTCGCATGCGGCGACCCAGTCCGGGGGCTCAGGTACAAAGTGCGCCGCTACCCGCTCCAAAACAGCCGTGCCTTCCACCCGCTCTGTGCGGTACTCCCTCCACGGATCCAGGAACCCCGTGAACAGCAGATCGTGCTGGAGCTCAAGGAAAGGATCCGAGGCGAGTGCCCCATATGCCAGGGCTCGGCCAGGGGATGGGCTTACAACAGTACCTGCGGGACCTACTGTTACCACGTCGGGTGCGTGAAGAATAAGATCATACAAAGCCGGCAGCAGGGCGATGCTTCAGACAATGAAGGGAATGAGAGAGGAATAACTATCCACGTAAACATACAGTTGCCGCCGATTGAGAGATTAGCACGAGTGGCTATTCGGCTCATCATCGGAGCCATCTTCGGGGTCCCGAACGTTCCAGACATCTTCACAGTGCTTTTTCACTAAAACCCTGAACCCGCAGTCCCCGTTAGTATACAAGTTGTATGCAAGTTCGCTTGGAGTAGTACGCAAGTTCGCTTGGAAGGCACTCCTTTTTCGGAGGTGTGATGAGGAATTTGAGGATGGATGTCAATTTATTGTGAATATAAAGTGGTCTTGATCCTTGTTTATCAACTTAGATTTGCTGATCCCGTTTCTCCTTACTTGATTACTAGGAAGTTAGCGTTGCCTCGAAGTTATGTTGACACTAACATATCAACCGATAAGTAGTGTTCTACTCCATTTCTCCTTAATCGATTGTTAGCAAGTTAGCCTTGCCTTGCCGCCGGTGCTGAAGAAATTATATCAAGCTATCATAAAGTGTTATAAGACAAAAGGGAATTGATGGGTTTTTCATTATTAATGGGCCACCCATGTTGGGTTAAACCCAGCCCATTATTATTAAAAGGGCCCATGAGAGAGGTAAACTATTAAGGTAGTTATTTTTGTGAGAGAAAAACTATAAAATAAAAGCAAACGTTTGGATGATGAATAGTTTTTACACAAACTCTTACATTTTGAAGACTCTCCTGCACAAAAACAAAAAGGAAAAAACTCTCTCAAGAACAGGAATTCACCCTAATTAAGAACTCTCGTTGCTACAAAAGAAGCACTTAATCCGTGGTAAATAAGATATGTCCATCTAAGTGATATGCCTTCGATCGGTGTTTTATGGACATGCGGACCTCTAGAGTGCCAAAAGTTGGCACAAAAAGACACTTAAGTGCTAAAAGTTACAAAAGGTACACTTAAGTGCCAAAATCGGAGCAAAATGGATCACTTAAGTGCCAACGGCGAAAAATTCCGGCCAAATTGCCACGTGTCCATTTTCCGACGACTTCATTTGCTAACGTGGCATTTTTTTCAAAATAAAAAAATCCACGTGGCAATTTTTAAAAAAAAAATTGTCCACGTCAGATTTTTGAAAAATTAAAATCTATTTTATTAAAAAAAAAAAAAAAAAAAAGGGAGAGGGATCGGCGAGGGCTGTGCAGCCCTCGTCGCCGCCGCCGCCGCCGCCCCCACCTCGCTGGGAAGGGCCGGCGACGGTGGGGGAGGGTCGGCCGGGGTCGTCGGGCCCCGGCCACTGGCCGGCGACCCCGGTTGGCCGGCGGCGGCGGGCTGCGCGCCCTCGCCCCGAGGATCGGGGCGAGGGTCACCGGCCGACCAAGGTCGCCGGCCGGGGCCCGCCCGACGACCCCGGCCGACCCTCCCCCACCGTCGCCGGCCCTTCCCGGCGAGGTGGGACGGCGAGGGCTGCACAGCCCTCGCCGATCCCTCTCCCCTTTTTTTTTTTTTTTTTCTTTTTTAATAAAATCGATTTTATAATAATATTTTTTAATTATTTAATATTATTTAATTAATAATTTTTAAATCCACGTCAGCCAAAACGACGTCGTTTTGGCTGATTTTTGGCCGATTCGGTTTCCGGCGAGCCACGTAGGCAAGAAAAGTAATAAAAAATTGCCACGTCGGATTTCCGGCGGGGTTCCGGCGACTTGGCACTTAAGTGATCCAATTTTTTTAAAAGTGGCACTTAAGTGTACCTTTTGTAACTTTTGGCACTTAAGTGTCCCTTTGTACTAAGTTTTGGCACTTGCGCCGTACTTTCCCGTGTTTTATGTGTCATCGGGCCGTTTCCACATATTTTGTTAATTGATATTTGATTAGTTCGATTTTCATTTTTTCCGGAATCCATTGCCTTCATTGGTATCGAGCCATAGGATTGTTGTTACCGATCATTACTATCGTTTATAATTGATTTTATGGCCGGAATTCAAGTATTGACGCGAACGAGTGATCGAGGGCGAAAATCCCGACACTCGACGCACTGTTTGTTCCCCTTTTTTGATTTTTCATATGTCAAAATTCGTTTTTGAAGACACAGGGTTGTAGTTCTCGTCGAGACGAGAAAAATGAGTGATTGCACGCTGTCGCAAGTGGCTGGATGCACTGCCACACTTAGCCGAAAATGGCTGCTACATTACATGCCCCGAGGAAGTTTCCCCAGGCGTGTGGTTGACGTCATGACGACGTCAACCTGCTGTTTGGCTGGTCGGTTTGTCCGACCCGTGGACCCATTGACTTGACCCGATCATCTGTTGACCTGCATTGACCGTGACCATAGTTGACCAAAAAAATTTAAAATTATGCTCACTATGGATTATGTGTAATCTCTTATGTTTTGCATTTGTTGCAGGAACAATGCCTCCCATTCACATGTGTACACCTATTCGAGTATTCTCAAGAAGACAAAAGAGGAGACTTCAAAGGTTGAAAGCTGAGGTGGCTAATTATCGATAGGAAAGTGGTGATATAAGGGTAAATGCGTGCAAGGTCAATAAGAAGATACGGAAAATAATTTGGAAAGGTTATCCCATGCTAGCTTTTGAGATGGTGCAATCCATGATTAACACTCTTCCATCTGAATGGCAAGTGGTGTTCAATCACCTATGGGAGGTCAACGTGGTTCCGGAGTATAAGAAGCTTGTAGTGGCCTTTGTAAGGGAATACTTCAAGATTGAGGCCTCGAAAACTTCAACCTTAGGAATGAATACGACTAAGCGGAGAATGAATGTGCGTGGGAGAAACCCTAGGAGTTTTCCCTCTGTCTTTCCATGGTTGCCAAATAAGAAACTTAAGCTTAAAATGTCCTTTTATAAGTCATTCCCTATTCATAGGTTACTTTATTGAGTAGTTGAAGTTATGCTTATTTAGGATGTTCTATGAATATCTCATGTAAATAGTTTCTTCCATGTTGATTTTGTTGTGACTTCTAATGTATTAGTTACGTTATATAAAAATGTCTTTTTATTAATGGATGTTCAACGTCAATTGCTTTTTATTACCATTAATTCTTTTGGGTAGTTATGGAAGTTTAAGTAGCTTCAAAGGACTTACTTTTGCATAGAAGGTTATATTAATGACAATTTCAATTAAGGTTCTTGGATGATGATTGGAAACAATAGTGACATTTTGATTCTAAAGTCCTATTTGAAATTATTCATTAATATGATTAGTTTATTTAAAATAGATGCATAAATGATAGGCATTAATGTTTCGTGCATGTGTGTCTCATATGTTCAGATCCAATGGCTTCAACAACTAAGAGCATAGTCGCTAAATTGAACAAAGGAGAGAAGCTCAAAGGTGATAATTATGAAATATGGCATATGAAAATCTAATATGTGCTAGAAGAGCAAGAGGCTCTTGAAGCTCTTAACCTGATTATTAAAGAGCCTAAAGATGGGAACACTACACAACACAAAAGAGATAAGGATGCATTTGTTGCATGGAAAAGAAAGAACTCCCTTGCTCGCATCACGTTGCTAAGTAGTATGGAAAATGAAATTTAAGTGTCTAAACAACTTTCATCATCCAAATGGTAGCTATGCATTGGAAATCAGTTAGGTGCATTTGCTGCATGTATTTCGTTGCCTACCATATATTAACCAACATATTTCCTAAGGTTAATGAAATTTAAGTGTCTAAACAACTTGTCGCAGACGGAATCAAAGAGAGTGCTGTCGGTTGCCATTTCTCAGTTGTTTCCTAGCAATTAGTGCGTATTGGGAACTTTCTAAAGAGCATTTTCATTGAGAGAGAGAGAGAGAGAGAGAGAGAGAGAGGGGGGGGGGGGTCCGGTGTTGCTGTCGGGTTCGATTTTTTTGGCTTGCATCGATTCGACAAAAGCAATAATTGAGTAGCTGAGCATGAATTTTCAAAGTTGTAACGAAAGAGAAGAAGGGATTGAGTTATGGTAAAAAAAAAAAAAAAAACGTTGTACAACAATAACATTTTACCAATATTTACTAAGGTATTCTAATGACATTATATGGTAAAATTTATATCACGTAATCACTATAATCTTCTGTGAAATATTTTACTTAGAATCGTGATAACATTTTAAAGTGCACGTGAAATTAAACTGAAGAATCTTGACTGGGTAAACATTTTTTTCTTGTCTGAAACAAACTTTGTGGAGATAGTATAAGCAACTTTGAACTTTTCAAATGGAATCTTCCTTAACCTAGACTGAGACGCTATGATGGCCCATCTTCCCATCGTGTTGGATGGCTAACATTCATACAACGAAGGCGAGGATTGGGTCGCCGAGTATAATTCAATTATGATAAAAGGAAATTCGATGATGACATATGGGAAAAACACGGCACGGGTTCCGTTCTGTTTGAGCTACTAGATTAAGAGAGAATACACGCCGATCCTTGGAACTTGCACGCAATTAAGAGAAATTACCGATTATAAAGAAAATTGTCGATGTTATCTGTAATTTCTAGAAATTATGAATTACCCTTAGTGGGCCCTTAAATTTACAAATAGTACCAGGATATCACAATTATTTTGTTAAGTTACTAATAATAGAGGAAATAATGTACCACGAACTTGGGTTGTTTACTACAACAGAATGTTGATTACTAATTGGTCATTCGGAAGGGCTCATGGGGAGATCACAATTACTATTCAGTATAGGTAATTACCAACTAGACATGTACGAAGTAGCCAATGCTCCCTCGTCACGTAATGATTACTCCTAATTAAAGTCCACGGTGTACTTTCTAGGTTCTTGTCCGAAGAAGAACGATTCCAATTGAATCTTCTTGCGCAAGTAGGGTTTGTGTAGGCGTACCTCCACGAAATTTCCAAAGGAAGGCAAGCAAACGCGGTGATCGGGGGGATATTTATGGTAAACGTCTTCGTCACCGTAATGAGTACGAGCATAATGCTGGACTGACAAGGAGGAAACGAGAGGAGAAGAAGCTATCAGGCCTGGTCCAAGTCCGCGTGCAGCGAGCTTTTTAGGTTTGGCCTTTTTTTCTTCGGAAAAATGATAAAAACACTTCCTAAACTTTAACTCAAGATTCAATCCGGTCTTTGAATTTCTAATTTATTTAATTTGATCGATGAATTTTAGCCCAACGTGTAAGATAATCATTGAACTTTTGTTACATATTTAATATAATCTCTGGACTGTATGAAATTATTCAATATAGTTCCTTACCCATTAGCACACGTTGCTTTTCTAAATCAGTCTTGACAAACTTAGCATTTCTTCTCGTTATTTTTGCTGTCTTTGGAATCACTATATGACTAGACTCTAGAGGGATCCTTGTACTACTAGTTGTATGCAAGTTCGCTTGGAATCGGAGGTCTGATGAGCAATTTGAGGATGGATGTCAATTTTTTGTAAATAAGAATGGGTCTTAATCCTTGTTTATCAACTTAGATTTGCTGATCTTGTTTCTCCTTACTTGTTTGCTAGGAAGTTAGCGTTGCCTTGAGGTTGATGTTGACAGAAACATATCAACGATCAGACTTGTTCTAATCCATTTCTCCTTAATTGATTGCTAGCAAGTTAGCCTTGGCTTGCCGCCGGTGCTGAAAAAATTATATCAAGCTATAAACATCCTCAAACAGGACTTCGATTTTTCAGTGGCAAGATCGACTGCCAAGTAGCGAGGTGGGCGTTCATGTCGGAACCTCCGTGTGATGCAGCAAGGGAAGCCATGACCGGCAGCCTCAACACGAGGTTCTGAACCCACGAAACCATCGGAGACGACGGCATGCCCATTGATGATGTCGCCTTCGTCTCCGGCTCGGTATTGGATCCAGCTACTCCCCTTACCCAAGTCTAGTCGTTCTTTGCTAATGTGTTGAGGCATGAAAGGTGGATGCCATGGTCGACTTTTCAAGTCAATGGGGGAATCGACAACAGAGGGGGTTACGAACTCGTGAAGGGGACAACACGAAGTACTCGAATTATTGGCATTTGCAGAAGACTCTGAGCTTTCAAAGGCCACTGCGTCAAAGTTCAGGGATTTGGCAACGAGTCTATTAATTTAAAACTGACACTTTCAGGGGTTAATGCTCTCTTTTTCTTCCATCTTTGCCCTTATTAAACTATCTATACTCCAGTTTTCTTCACCCAACTTTTCCAACGTCGCACGATGGTGAGGTCAGATCCGATGTCGGTGGTCCTCCCTAGAGGTCATGCGAACTGAACGTCGATGTGACCTTAGCCGAGGCTCGAGGTGGTGTAGCGGGGATCGTGACGACATGGTAAGTTAGGCACACTATTCAACTCTTGCTCGTGCCGGTGCCATGAAGTTAGGAGCTAAGAGTAAGCACTAGGAGTTCCGACAATTGATCGGGAACTCGATTTAAATTACTATTTCGACTGAGAATCTCTTATCAACTGAGATTTTCTTGTCGCTATTGCTCAAAAAATTATATCAATCTATCAGAAAGTGTTCAAAGAGTGACGTTAGATTTATTAAGACCGGTCATCTATTATTAACAAGGACAACTATTTTTATAGATATCTTGATGCACTACTCATTATACATTCAATAATGCATACACAGAGAATTTAAACTATATACATCCGACGCCTCTGGTGCAAGCAAAACACATTCAATAACAATTCCGAGAAGTGGAAGAAAAGACTATCGTCAGACTTTCTTAGGGAGGGCAAACGAAGATAGAATCGAGAGAAACGCGGCGCAGACGAAGGCGCAGAGAAGGAGGCTTGCGGCCGCATACCCCTTGTTGAAGAACTTGTCAAAGGCTGACCCCACGAATCCAAGCAATGACTCAAGATCCTTTGTTGCCCCAAATCCCGCGGCTGATCCGGTCGCCAGTACATACGATGCGATCTGCAGAATATCGACACAAAACTCTAGGTCATGATGGTCGAGGTTCGTCTTGGAAATCAGTTAATTCAACTCATGTGTTGATAGTCCGAATCCGATTCGCACTATAGCTATTATACAACAACCAGGATACATCGCTAGGTTAATGAACTTTGATGTCTAGAAACCTGGTCCGCGAAGAAATCAAAGAGAGTGATGCCATCGCGGCTTATCAGTTGATCCGCCTTGCATATCCGGTGAAGTGTTCGTGCAATTTGGATGATGGTGTATCCAGCTCCGACCACTATGGTCCCGAACATGTACCTGCGCAGAGTTCACAGACATGAAGAAGAAGCAGATGCAGAAGTTGATCAAGCAAAGATCACACGGCACAACTCACCGGTAGGCGTAGACGTCCCTAAACCGGATTTGGACTTCCGTGTTGACGTATACCTGCAGGGTCGCGGTGTCCGTTGTCAAGACCACCAACGATACGACGAGAAAGACCAGCGTAACGAGTCTCAACGCGAGGATCAAAGCTCTCGAAGCCATCGAAGAAGTCGGTGCAGCCCTCGTTTTCGCCTCCGGTCGATCTTATGAAACTTCCTCCCGTCCGCCTTATGATGCTCTGATCTCTCCTACTTGTTCTATCCTTCAAACCTAACACTCAAGCTGGATATGCTAATCTATCCATGCCCATCGTTGACTTTATGGGTCAATCTGCGTCACAAGAGTAGGTGACGAAAGTGACTCCACAACGCAATCTCCGATGGCGATGGTCACAGAACCTGGAGTGTCCTTCACTTCACTGACTTATGCCTCACGAAACGTAAAAACAATATCGAGGCCCAACTGGACAGACATCTACTGGAGCAAGCATATTCTGGCCAATTAGCCAGGCCTGTTCACTTTCAATAATCGAGCTTTTGTCCGCCTAAACACCATTCATACCAAACCTATATATTTCTGTACTTCATTTCACGAATCGTGCGAAGAAAAAGAGGAAAAAAAAGTAACCGTGTTCCTTACTCCGATTTTCTATCATTGATCTTAGGGATAATTGCATTAGAAGTCCTAAAACTTATCACAAAAATGTAATTAAGTCCTAAAATTTTTAAAAAGTGTAATTAAATCATAAAACTTGTCACGAAAGTACTATCAAGTTCTAAAACTTTAAAAAAGTGCAATAAAATCCTAAAACTTGGTATAAAAGTGCAATTGAATCATAAAACTTTCAAAAAGTAATACCAACAAAATGACTTGATTTGACTAGTTTTATGGCTTGATTGTAAATTTTCAAAAGTTTTAAGATCCAATTACATTTTCGTAACAAGTATTATGACTTGATTACACTTTTTGAAAGTTTCATGACTAAACTATACTTTATTGACAAGTTTTAGGATTTCCCATACACTTATCCATTGATCTTACTTCTTAATTTCCAATTGTGGAAAAAAATTGTCGCCCTTTTGGATTTGCTTATTAATTATGTAGACTGTGAAGAAATGAATGGATTTGAGTTTCTAGAGAAACCATGCTCTGATTATATTTTCGCAGCTCTCTCGTCCTAGACCAACTAAAACCTCATTCATAATACAGAATCGCATGTGTGAATTCATCGATCAGCACAAATTGTCGTTCCATGTTCAACCCACATTGTAATGCGAATACAGTCCGTCGTCATCGCAGCTCATAATCTCGGACATATCATGTGGATGGCAATGGAAGCGTCTCCCGATAAATGCTGTTTCTCAAGCTTGTACTTCGACTCTTGATTCATTCGTACACTAATCTTGCATTTTTAAACAGAAGAAAATGGATCGGCCATTGTCTAACGAGCAAAAACTAGGAGGACCATGAAGTAAACGCCAACAATGATTCTTCAAGTGGGCAGAAGACTAGACCTCTCCTTCTGTCAAAATTTCCCACAAAAGAAAAGACAATTTAGATCACGGGTCGAATTGCATCTTTTTGTTGTTTGTGAAAAAGCCCAAAGGCCATCTCACAAGTTACTCTTGCAACTTTCTCTTTCCCAAAACCTTGTCCCTTTGTTCTTGTCCCTTTGTTCAATCTTGCAGAATTTTGTTTAATGCACAGACATAAAAAGTTCATCATGTTCCTGGTCTGCCTCTTAAAAATCCCTTCATTGCTTTTTTGCCCTTTTTTTTCCCTTCTTTACCATCTCCATTCAGTGCACTAATGACTACATTCTAAAGGCCTCGATCTACTTGAGGTCCCAAATGGCAGATTAAGACAAAAAAAAAACTAAATGTATGTGATGCATAATCCCATATTCACTCAGACATTGATCTTTAGCTAGGTATGGTACAAAGCATCAATGTGTGGTTATATATTCTTGAACAGCAATGACCTGACAACGGCAATATCTTTGTGCATCAGGACATGGAACCGGCGACAAGTCAGTGTCCATCGCCGTATGTTAATCAAGAGAAAAAAAGATCACAAGAAAGCAGACAAAATTTTACAGACACGAAGGGACGACAATATTGTTGAAATAAAGGAAAAAAACAAGAATCGCAGTGCTTTTAACTGAAGCATCAGTATTCAGCAGCACCTTCCCTCACAAGAATGATTACACAGGTAAAAATTCAGGAGGAGACCTGGAGTAGGATAAAAAAAACAAGTAACCCCACAGGTCCTCCACTTGCCTTGAGACCCACCTTTTCATTTCTACATCTTTTTGCAGGATATAGTCTTCTCCTCTCATCTCTTGAAAGTTCACTAATTCGCGGATCATTGTACAAGGGTTGTTGTGGATTGGATTAACTAAGAAACTGCATGAAATTTAAAACACATTAAAGTTTATTAAGAAACATGTTTACCTATAACTCTGAGGAGAATCGGTCTAAACATCTCATAACAGGAAATGGGTAAAGGAAAGAAAAGGATGAAGTAATAAATTTAATTGACGTATGCTAATGCTAGCCACACTTTTTTTCGATGTTGGAATCAATCTGGGCGATGATAATGAAAGAACAAGAGGCTGGAATAGATAGAGTAAGCATTACCTGTCAAGTTCTTTTGTTGGGTTGGAGGAGAGATGATGTTGATGATTCACTTTTCTCTCTCGTTTTTATCAATAAGGATGGTGAAGTATGACCCATTTTCCTCATCATCTCTCGTAGACTTTGAATCAGTGACTTTCTGACTCTGACCATCATGATGAATGTGACCACCAGTCCTGACAACATTCCCTCAGAGTCCGCTCTCATTTTCCTTCTCAGCTTCTCTTCTGCATCCTGCAAGAACTTGAACTTTGGTGGTGGTGATGCCCTGATCCTGCTGAACTCCGCATTAGTTGAGGACTCAAAGAGAGGGTTGAATCCATGCGGGTTATGGTATGTGTTCGCAGGGGAAGTGAGAGGGGGTGTGAAGAGAGATGGAGAGGCAAGAGGAGTGAGAAATGGGGTCTCCACTGTGAAAAGCAACTCACTCAAGCTCTTTCCTCTTGAGTCCTTTTCGCCTCTGGACCTGCCATCTTCTGACTCCAAGTCTTCCTTTGTCTCTTCAACAATGGTGAAGAGAAATCTGGGAGGCCCTCCAAGTTTGTGCAGTCTCATGAGCTCTGTCTCCATACTCTCCTCTTCACATGGTTTTACCAGAATGTCCTTGTTTGAGTGGACTTGTTGTAGCTGATTCTGTGAATCATTCAACTGGGTATCAGAGATTAGTCCTGAGGAAGAGCGTTGTTGGGGATTCAAAGCTGTTTGGCTAAAAGAAGACGGCTTTTTACAGCAGAAAATGTGAAGGAGCTCTTTAGTTGGGGTGTTGTTATAGCCTTCTTCAATTGTTCTGTTTGTGATCCTCTTTTTCCAACAGAGCAAATAGTAGCATTCTGCAAACAGGGCTAAAACAAGGCAACCAAAGACCACACTCAACCCCAGTCCAATTCCACTCAAAGATTTCATCTTTTCGCCCCTCTTTTCTGTTGTCTTCCTCTAAATCAATCAAGGGAAGAGAAGCTACTTTGCCTAATTACAAATAATTACTAAACAGATAAATTTAGAAAAGTCACTATCTGAAATTACCCAAAAATCCCAAATGCATGTTAGAGCAAACCACTCTGCACAACACATTACAAGACTGCCAGAGAAAAAGAACCTTGCACTGAACTTCTGGGAGCAGCTTCAATCTTTTATCTAATCACGACTAACAAAAAAGTTAACCCTTCAAGAAGAACTTCACTTGATTGAGCTCAGTCGCGGTGGCTCCGAATCTCTTGCTGCTCATCAACGGATAAGAAGCTGGTGGTGAAAAATGCCCACTTTATCAGCTGAGAATAAACTCGCATCACCATCTATCAAAAACAAACCCCAAGATGTTTTCTTTCCTCAAACATCACCATCCACAAATCATCAAAAGTGATGATGAAGAAGAAGCAGCTTCAGCTCTTCCTTTCTACTTCCAGCGCAAGAGCACCAGCTAACTTTTGGATAAATTTCACTGTCGCCATGTGACGGCCTTGGAGACTCCTGATGGCACTTCACAATATCTGAGATTTCACCGGGCACCACCAAGCAAACAAACAATCTTCACCCCACTTTGGTTTTTTATGGGAGTAAAGCATATGGATACTATGTTTAGTGAAGTGGGAGATGATTACAGCACCGAGAGAAACAGGCAAAGAAAGTCGGCAACACACTTTACTGATTGTCTCCTTTTTATATTGGTTGGAAAATCACATCCCTCGAGGGACGCGCACATGGGATCACAAATGGAAGGAAAAGGATGTGCCTTTAAAATCATTAACTAGCGGAATTTCCACAGTGCATATACAAACTTGCCCCTCCTGCGCTTGTCCTTTTTCGACCGCGGAGCTCTCACGAGGCGTCCTTGGCCAAGCAGGGGCACTTTTGCA
Organism: Corymbia maculata; assembly: GCA_014182735.1. Classification (NCBI taxonomy): domain Eukaryota; kingdom Viridiplantae; phylum Streptophyta; class Magnoliopsida; order Myrtales; family Myrtaceae; genus Corymbia; species Corymbia maculata. The sequence goes on along the minus strand of CM024688.1, from coordinate 38,846,451 downwards.
CATGCAGAACCCTCCGGAAAAGCTTCAGAATCTGTGTCCACTTTGACATGAAATTCCCCCAGCTAATTTCAAAAGTCCACATTGAGTATGACCATGTGATTCTGTGTGATTGACTGGGTTTGCTCATTGTCTCAACTCCCCAAGTGCTTTAAAGGATGGCATCTTTTAATTCAAATCCTTAATTAATGCCCGGATAGAAAATGAGCAGCAAAAGGTTCGAGTTTGAATTTGTGGGTATGCTACGCTGGGAAGTCATCATCAGGTCGCTCCAGACAATGAACCACTTAAGCTTACGTAGAGCCGAATTTAAATCTAAGTAATGGGTCTGTTGAGTTCCACTTTTTGTGGTCGAACTGGACTCCTGACTCTATGCTTCACGTCGATGAGACAGGGTTCGACTATTGGAATCGAACCATTCAGCTTATCGGATCATAATTATCTAACTCAAGCAATAGTACACTCGAATCGGACGCGAATTGAACAATTTGTGCCAACGGTCTAGCGAAAGTTGTTAGGCATGAACAAGAGCTAAGCTAAAGGCTTCAAGCAGAGAAGTCCAAAGACTGTTGAAGGCCCTTTGAACTTTAGTGAGTAGATGAGCTAACTTCTCTCTCCCTGATCAACTGTATATATTTTTATCCCCTTTCTTTTAATTATTGATTTGGTCTAGAATTTGGCTTCTGGTAGATGAGCTCAGTCATCTGCTTCTTCTGGAGGTTGATGGTTTCAATGTTTTGCCATTGATGGACAGGGATGAAGTGCCAGAATTTTGGACAGATGTTTACACTTCATTCACTAAGGGAGAGTTTTGGTACTCACACAAAATCAAAGTAGCAAAAGGTGGGTCACAAGTGCTGGATACACTTGTCATCATTAATAAACAGATGCATGATCCGTATCTGTATGGTTGATTAAGGCATTTAATTATCTTTTCAAGCTATGACAGCTTGAACATGAACCGAATGTGATTGAGTGACCAATTTAGCATGTTCCTGCTTCATTTGTCCTGTAGTTGGGGTTGTATATTAAATTATATTTATGGAAATTAGAGAATTCCATATTATAGAATATTAATAGAGATTTTATTTAATAATTCATTATTTTCTAAGATAATTAATTTCTTTATTAAATTATTTCTTTTTCCTGTGCATAATGTTTTCCTGTAAATACCATTCTCTAATAAAGCGTATTGAAAGTTAATTGAGTAAAGATATAGTGTTTATTGAAAACTATATATGGTATCAGGGCCATCAAGAGAAAATAACCCCAAACAGCTAGTTTTTTTTTTTTCTTCTTACTATGAGTCTCAATCATTGTCTCCATTGCAACCATGGGCTTCTCTTTTCCCTTCCCATGGCCGGCGGCATCAAAATCTTCATCTCTATCAATATGTCAAGCTTCTTTCTAATCTTTGCTCATCCTTACATTAGTAATGCATCTCCATCTTTTGTCACCTCATTTTCTATAACTTTTCAATTTTGTTGCCAATCAATGCCTTCCATGAAAATTGTTTATCGGGGGACTCTCTTTCAATTGCGAGCATCATTGATGAGTCAAGTTGTCATCAAGCATATCTTTAATGAGCAGCCAAAATTGAACATTATGGAGTGCATCATGGGGTAACGTTGTTTAGTTTGTTATAATTCAAGTTGAATTTCCACGTGATTTTATCAAGGCTATATAAGAAAAATGTGCCAATTTTTCTGATCATGTATTTTCTTGGTGCTTTTCAAATCCAGTAATGATGTGGATTCCATTCAAATTCTCATGTAAGGACCGGCATACATTGTGATTGGGCACAATCTATATTTGTATTGATCTCACTAATTATTAGACTATAGCTAACTTTGGGTCTATTTAATAACATTCTTGGGAACAATTGATTCTATTCTTTTGTTTCCAGGAACAGATTTGGAATAAAAATCCATTTGGTAAATTTTTTATTTCCGGGAACAAATTTGTTACGGGAAATAGGTTTGGAGTAGAATCGAGAATAAAAAGAAAGTCGATTCTTGCTCCAGGAACAATTTTGAGAATCAATTTTTCCCTCTCTCTTTTTTCTCTCCTATTTTTCCCTTCCTTTTCTTCTTCCTCCTCCCAACCCCTTGCCACCCCATTGCTAACCCTAGGCTGCCGCCATCGAGTGGCTGGGCGTTGAGCAAGGTTTAGCGAGCTCGCTGGAACCTCGTCAAGCCAAGGCAAAGTCCGACAAGCTCACCAGTGGCCAGGCAAGCCTCTAACGAGGTTGCCAAACCTCACCCAGCCACTAAAGAGGAAGAAAGAGAGAAAAGAGAAAAATAAAAATAAAAAGAGAAATATAACAAAATTATAACAAAAGGTACTAAAAAATTAAAAGAATCAAAAAATTGAAAATTTTTACCAAACACATTTCTATTTTCGGAATAAAAAATTTAAACAGTTTATCAAACACCTTAAATACTCAGAAATTATTCTTGGGAGCAAAATAAATAAAAAATCATTTATAATCAAAAATTGTTTCTAAAAGTAAAATCATTGCCAAACACACCCTTCATCTATTGCTCCTAGTTTCTTTTTTGCTAAATCCAACAGATCTAAATTATAAAAGACTTTCTCATAGAATTCTTAAATCCCGTAATTATGAGAACTATTAAGATAACTACAGCTAATGAAGCTTCCTCCAAAGAACTATTAGGAGAGTTGTTATTGTTAGAATTTTAAAATATTATATATGCTTTCATACAATAGTTTAAACTTTTACAATAATTGGCAATAGTTTCACAAAATCTCACATAATATTAAAGCAAAATTTCATGAATTTGAGTCTTTCTAGACCTCTATTTGCCTTCTCAATTACATATTTCCATGCTCCTTAGTGCAAGATGTTCTAAATTCAAAATTTTCAAATACCTATTTGCTTCCTTAGTTATTATATATTTCCACATATAATATTTAAATTTTAAATCACGCATTTATTTAACAATTTAAGCTTATATAATAAAGAATGCCTACAAAATTTACCCAATAAAAGCTTTTCAAGAGTTGCTCCTTTTGAAGTTTTTTGCACTCTTCCGGCGCTTCATTACTGTCACTAATCAATGCACTAAAGACGGTCCCTTGTTAACGAGACCAACCAACAAGACATCAAACCTAAGAATCAACCAAGGTCGACCATTGACGATTCGTGCAAGCATAGTATACATTAGCAAAATTGAAATGAATTTAATACGGTTCTAAACTTTGCAGGGAAAAAAATGGATGGTCCCCTTAGCCTGAACGCGACGCGTATGTTCCAAATTTGCCATATGGCGGGCACAATGACTGCAATATCATAAGTCTCGGGGTCCCCCTTGGCCCTAAGAAGGTCGTCTTTGTTCTTTTGTTTTTTCTGCCTTTTTGAGTTGGTATAGATGATGGTCGGTCCCCATGAAGGCTTAAGGTTCATAAAAGAGAGGAAAGATATGCTTATAAATTCCATCAATAAAATCTGATTCGGGGCCAGTGATAGATTTTGTTCTTTGGTCGTTATAATCGAGTTTGATTTACAATGTTCAACCAATCTGGATTAACCCACAAAAATCAGCTCAAGTTATGAGATTTTCATCCAAATTTGAGGACACCCACTTGGATCTGAGCACACAATTCTCAGTTGAATCTATACATCTTGCATGCAGACAAGATACGGAGTGCACTTGCTCTAGAAATCAGGGCTTCTTGCTCCTTCTCCCTAGTCCATTTATGCATGAAATTGCAGACAACACTTTCTTAGAGAAAAAACAAGAAAGACTAGAGGCAATTTTCACGGTTCTTGATGAGGTTGCACAACGATGCCTTCCAATGCAACAGTGAATTCTTGATCCGCCTCCTCTCTGCCGGCCGAGCCGAGCCTCCTCATTGGGATTATCTGCGGCAAGGGGGTGGCGTCGGAGCGGCACATCGGGCAGCTCGAGTGCGAGTACAGCCACATGTCAATACATGGCACGTGGAACGAGTGCACGCACTCCGGCAAGGTACGCAGCTCCTCTCCCTCTTCATATTCGCACAAGCATATCGCGCACACGCCATCCTCGCCCACTATCTCGTCACCTTTCTTATACTTGCTGGCCGGAACCAGGTGAACGGCCGAGTTCTCGATGCTGCTGGGCGTCTCCAAGGCCTCGGTGACGAGAACACGTAGCCGTTGAGGCCGGTTAGTGGCAGGGCTCTGCCTACACCAGCCAATGGATATGCAGTGGTAGACCATCGCCACAAGCGCAGCAGATGCCACCCCGATCAGGAGGACGGTTAACTTGATGTCTCCGAACGAGCTATCCTCATCCCCCATCAAGCAAAGATAGTAGCCAAGGCTTACAGGATTAATTTAAGGGCGTTCTACATAGTAATGACGGGGACTGCAAGAATTTTAGCGTCTTACATGTGCAGATTATAATATAATACAGCACAATTCCAAATCATATAATCAGGACAAAAGATCGTCATTTATCATCTCATTTTCAGTCTTGCGATCTTGCCGAAGCACATGAAGTGTTCGTGACATATTCTTCTTCTCCGAAGTCAAGGAGGTATAAGCATCAAATTTTTTTCTTTTTTTGGTCGGCTAAGCATCAAGTTAACACTGCATAGTGTAGGTCACATTAATTTACACAAACAAATATGGTCTCTTTTCTTATTACAGAATGAATCATTACAATCCCCGTGTTCTATGTGCATCCAGCCTTGCCATCATCTCCAAGATATGTGTTTGTTTCTTTTCCTCTTCCTTCTCACACAATTGAGGTTAGAGATCCCAGCGAGGCAAAAGCAGTTTCACAGCTAATCGAAAAAACCTTCACGAAACCATTTCCTCCTTACGTGGTGTAGCAACAGCTGAACATGCAAAATGATCCCCAAGGTAGCTGAATCAAGTTCTGCCTGCTTCGTTCATACAGAGTGTAACCCAGTATGCGGATGCCAGGCAAAGTAGGTTTGCTTAACATGTCACTCGGCACGAAGTCCATGCAGAAACAGGCATGTAACTTGCACGGTTGCCCTCTCTACTTATTGGTTGGATCTTAGGACTCTGCAGAAGCCAGACACACAATCAGAAGGATGGAGAAGAATATCACAGCTGCATCAAGAAGATGAAGGTGGACAAGGAAAGTCGAGTGATGGATAGCATGCAAAAGTTTTCGACCCATAGCATTAGCAATTGAGTGAACATACCTAAACCAAGGAATTTACTCCCAGCTATAGACTAGAGGTGATTGGGAAGGAGGATAATCAGTTGTCACTTACTCTCTTGTCCCTCCAGATATTGTCCATCAACTGCTTTTGAGGCTGCTCCTCAGGTCAAGGACAATGGTCCTAGCCACTAGGTGATGCATAGGACGCATGAATGAAGAGACTGTCATAAAACTCATAAATTAGTCGAGTGAAATCAGTAAATTGTTATAGCAATAGCTTGAAATAATCCCAGATAGCAAATAGCAAATACACAGCCCCAAAACAGTTTTCCCAATTTGCGTTCTGCCCCCACCCACGCTAGCTGAAGGCAAACAAAATGTACGAAGACATGTAACTGGAAGTGACAGTATTGTCCAATTCATGAGTAAGCCCCAGAGAACCATGCTGGTCTCGAGGTTTGTTTGCATGATAGCCAAGGTGGAAGAAGGCATGAGAATGCCACAACAGGAATGTCATTCATTTTAAGAGCATTTGTTCATACAGCCCTCGAACAATTGGACCTCAGCATCATAATTCTTGTGAAGCTTATATTTTCCCCCCTGCAGGTTTAATAACCTCCTTTCACAGAAAACCTTTCTGTAGGGGCAAAATAGTATCGGCCTGATGACGACTCAGTGCCAAAACTTGGTACCCATATCAATGAAGCTAGAGGAGAGCATAAGGATATTAACAAATGAGACTCTGAAACATTCTCCTTGGGATAAGACACTGCCCAAAGAACACGCAAACTCGAGTACAAGCCGCTCATGAGCTGCATTTGCAACGTTTCCTCAGAAAGTTCCTCATTCACACAATCAAAGGCCCAAAAAAAAAAAAAGGACCACAAATTAAGTGAATCCCGACAGAAGAAAATGAAATAAATGAATACGAAAAACAGAGCGATCGCAGTGGGATTCGAACCCACGACCTTTAGATCCGGAGTCTAACGCGATATCCACTCCGCTATGCGATCGCACCACAGTCCTCTCTAGACAAACGCCCACACTTAAACCCCTCAAAACCTTCGCGACGTAGCAGCATCGCAAACAATCACTTCGTCCCTCAGGCGAGCACCGCTCGCTTTCCCGACATCATTAGCATTCTCAGTATACACAGTACAATGCGATCGGCGATGGACCAAGAAAACCTAGAAAACGGGTTTAGCCATGAATCGGACCGGAGATCCGCTGTCGCGACGACAATAATCGCTTCTTAATCGGCACGCCAACTGACAGGAACGCTCAGAGAGGGAGAGAGAGAGAGAGAGAGAGAGAGAGGCGTACCGTGGTGGCAGCGATGAGGAGGCGAGAGAAAACGCCGAGGGAGGGACCATGATCGGATCTGAACGGGAAGAGATGGAGACAAAAGAGGACGATCAGCCTTCTTTAATTTCGTCGGCGACTTTGAAGGTTGGTTTCGGCGATCGCCGTCGCATCCTAACACACACCCGCGGATTCTGGATTGGGCCTATTTCCAAGACCACAGGCCCATACTCTCTCCCATTTCTCTCTCTTTTTTCCTTTTCTTCCCCCCATTTGACTGGCTCGTACTATTTCCACGCTCCTCTCGAACAACATATGATGAGTTTAAATGCGGGGCTCGGTTCAATTGGAATTTATAATTATTGACCAAACAAAAAAAATAAAAAATTCATTCATGTAGATTAGATCAAAATTAAACTCTACTAATTGGTGGAGATTCCTCTTTCATCAAAGGGTTTTAACATTTTTTATTTTATTATTATTAGAGTCGAATTTGAAATTATTCAAATTGTATAATTGTTAAACAACCCGAAGTGATTTGCTTTTGATTTAAGATTATTTTTTGCCTTCTTTTTCATTTCTTTTCTTCTTCATTGTCTTCCAAAAAAAATAGTGGTAGATAGTTTTAGCAATAGCTTTAACTTTCGCATTACTCTAGATGCGTTTAGTTAAGCATTTCCAAGAGGCTTTTAGACCTAAAAGCCTTTTGAGGAAATGCTAAATCGTTTGATTTAGTTTTGGAGCCGACTTTCAATTGAAAGCCGGCCTTCAAAATGTTAAATGCTTCACTAATTCTTCATATTTTCAATTTTGCCCTTGTTTTTTTTTTTTTTTTTTTTTTTTTTTTTTTTGAGAAAGGAGGCAGCCCTATGCTGGTTCGGCAAGAGGTTAGTCCAATCTTCCAATATATATAGTATACTTTTCAAAGCCCATTGTGAATTTTTTTTTACCAAACGTACATTCAACTAAAAGTCCATTTGTTAATAAATTTTACCAAACACAATTACATTTTCTCAAGTAGTTTTGGGCTTTCAGCATTTGCATTAAACTGAAAGTCAATTTGCAAAGCCGAACCAAACGCACCATTTGTCTTGAGGAAAAAAGAAATTGACAAAAAGGTAAATAAGCTTTAGACATCTCCTTTGTATGCGAAGCTTTACCTTCCAAAAAAGCAATGACAAGGATATTTGGACATATTGCTTGAAAATTGTGATTGTACGATGCATTTAATATTTTGACTGACCATGACCTATTCTTCTTATTATAGCAATGAACTTAAAAGGGACAAAGATCAAATCTTTATTCTTTGCCTTACAATAGAAATATTATATCGATCACAATAATTACCTTCCTTACGCAACGAAGAAGAACATATTTATTTCTTTTTGACCTTTTCATAGAGACAACATAATCTTGATTAAGAAGATGCGCTTATATGTTGCTATGAAGATTCTATCTCGTTAGAAAATTTACCTAGAAAAATTTCAAATGAATTTGGTGATATGATTGATTGTTGTCCTCGATTCATGGTTTTGTCATCAATAAATACATTTAAACATTTAAGGTCCGCTTCAATATTTGTTCCATAATGAATGCACTACAAAAAATAGTACAATAAAAGATGAGTAAATTGTATATAACATATACATCAACCACAGTATTTAATCTTTAAGTAAATTATTGTAAATTTGTATTGAAAGTTGAAATAAAAAATTCACTATTTTGAGGATAGTCTTCATAAATAAAGTAAACGATCTGTAGATAAAACTAATCTTTTATTTAATTTGATATGTGATTGGTACTTATTTAGATTACAAAAATGGAGAATAAGTTTAGGAAAAAATAAACACGAAGAAAGTGTTGAAATGCAATGGGTGTGGGAGCGATTGAGTTGAAAAGGTGACTCTAAATGAATGTGGGTATTTTTGTCTTTGAGCAAATCGAAACAAAAGAAGATGAAAAAAATTAAGAAGTAATCTTAAATCAAGAATAAAATTCACAAATGATAATATAATCAAATCAACGTGATAAAAGGAGTGTTGCGAGCCAATAAGATGGTGAAAATAATAGGAGCCTTTAACTACTTAGAAATATACAGATAACACTTCTTGAGCACGTGATTAATCAATCACTAAAATGTAACGCAATTTATCAACTATGCTTTAAACCAAATAAGCCCAGCATAAGATTCAATTCCCAAAAACTTTGATCAAACATCATTTTAGAAAAGTTTTTATAATTATCAATGCATTTAAAGTGTAATAATGTGTATTTGAAAATATTATTGGTTTTAAATTATGTGTTGAGATCTAAAGTATTCCGTTTTTATAACAGGAAGAAAGTTAAAAAAGAAAAGAAAAAGATAAAAGGTTAATGATCATGTGGCTGCTGGGATTCGAGCCCAGGTCTCCACGGCCACAACGTGGAATTCTTACCACTAAACTACAGCCACCAGATGATGAGACCCTCGCAAATTTACAAATATAATATAGAAACATTTGAACAATGGCATTCCCTTAGAGAAAGCGTCACTCGAATATGCTAGACTACGGTTATTTGAATTTCTCATTGGTATACGCAAATGGTAAAAGTAAATCCCTTTACAGAGAGGTAATTCAAAACACATGATGGATAATTGCTTATCATTTAAGAGCCTAAATTAAAACATAAACCTTAGCTGAAATCATAAAAGAGATCACGAGCAATGCCCTTTGATAAGTTGTATTGATTTGAGTAATGTGCTTTTTCAACCGATTCGTTTGTGACGGAAGCTCGTCCATTTCTCTATGAGATTGGATCAATTAATCTGGCAATATGGATTCAAAATCGTCCAACCATGTTAAGAGCATACGATATTACAAGATTCACCTGCTTAATCAGTATGCCATATTATCGACAACAAAGTAAAAATCAAACTTCAAAAAACAACAAAAGTGTCCAACAACAAAGGTGTCCGTACTGATGAAGAGGTCAATGGTGATGTGTTGGATCCAACGTTGTGGATAAGCACGCAATGGACTTTGCCAAATTTGAATTCTCATCTCTTTACAAGCTTTGAATTTTGGCAACATAATGCCAACAAATGTCTCCATAAACTTTCTACGTGATGTAAGATTTTGAATTCACTTGGTAGATTAACTTCCTAATTAATGTACTTTCTATAAGTTCAAGATGCAAAAAATCTTTAAATTTCGAACATGGAAAGTTTCAAATTTTTAAACGTCGAAAGAGATAAAGGAAAGGGTGATTCACCTTACCTTACCTTAAACACGCAACGCATGAAATGCATGAAAACGAACGAGGGATAGACAGCACGTCATTGACGTGGCGCGCTGATCTGCAAATCCGCGTTGCACTTTTTCTGGACTGTCGAACGAGTTTTCTCGGCCTTTTTAACAGGAGACACTCCAGCAGCGGAACACCACCAGATCTTTCCCTCTGTTTGTCTGGAGTAATCTTGCAGAAAACCTTAAAAATCTTGTTTGTGAGTCTCTCTCTCTCTCTCTCTCTGCAATTATGATTTTCGATCTATTTGGTATCAGTATTGTTAATAATTGTTGATTTCAGTCGGGGGTTGTGCCTGTTGATTGCTTTTCGTTTAGGTGGGGCTCTTCTTTGGTCGCTGCGAAGCTTTTGCTTGGGGTCTCACCTTTTCTTGCTTTCAAAGATTTCGCTGTCATTTAACCACCCTCTCTCTCTCTCTCTCTCTCTCTCTCTCTGGTTGGAGCAGTTTGGTAGTGCCCCATCTGATTTAGGATCAGCACTCTATACATAGTTGTCGACTAAGCCCGTTCATCAAGAAACGGGCAAAACAAACACAGGGTCTCAGCATTCTGTTGGCTCATCTTAATCCCTTATGCTGTTTCGTTCCAATTACAGTCCAAGCATTGATCTTTGTTTTGCTCTGGGTGGTTAACTGGTCTGGAATCAGGACAGTTGAATTTGTGGATTTGTTTCCGTTTGGTGCGAAGACAAGACTGACCGTCTTTTCTTTTCTATGTTCAGCAGAGTAGATTTTTGTTCGAGCAATGGCGAGAGAGGTCGCGAATGGCGAAAACCATACTTCTCCGAAACCATCCCCACTTCCCTCTCCTTTGAGATTCTCGAAATTTTTCCAGGTATATGCACAATAATTGGATCAACGTTTGGTGATCGGTTTCTTGTTGGTGCATTAGTTGTAATAGCTTTATGCACGAGAGCTTTGGTCTCTAGTCATGGACTAAAAACTGCCGCCTGACTTTTTATGTTCTGAATCAAATTTCATTCTAGAAGGTAGGAAATGTTTGTGTCTGATTGCTCATCATTTTGACAAGCTCAAGTACTGTCTTTTGTGCTCCGGTTTGCCTTGCATCTTCTTATTCGATGCAAACACGTGTTCATTATGGTGTTTAAGCATATCTGAATTGCTTCTATTTAATATTCATATTGGTACTGTGAATATCGTGATGACCTGTAATATGGTTATAAAGAAATTCTCTGATGGCAGTCCAACATGAGGATTTTGGTTACTGGAGGGGCTGGATTTATTGGCTCTCACCTGGTGGACAAGTTGATGGAAAATGAGAAGAATGAGGTTAGCTCTTGTAGCGGCTGATTTATATCCTTTTGTCAGGCTTTCTTCTTTGATGGGAATAAGATATATATTGATCCTGAAGGTTTTTATTTATTGAACTATCCGATACTGTTATTTATATGGTTAAAAGCCATTCTGTTTCATCAATTGTATGGATATCGTCATTTATTCTGTGAATTATTCTGTCATAGGTGATTGTTGCAGACAACTATTTCACGGGATCCAAGGATAATCTGAAGAAATGGATTGGCCATCCAAGATTCGAGCTGATTCGCCATGGTATCTCTTCTTTAGCTGGTTATGTGTCTAGCAGAACAATCACTGTTCAAAATGCCTGTCTGGTGGCACTCCACCCTTGTGATTTTGGATTCAATTGCCATCTTTCTACGCCAATGCTCGCTCAGCATTCAAAAGGAATACAAAGATTTTCACTGGACACCAGGCTCAATTTTTCTTTTAGTCTGGCCGAGAGCATGCAAACATGAAGTGCACCCTTGCAATCCCAAATTTAGAAGAGAAGCAAGATTAGTGATCCAGTTTTCAATATTTTGTTCAGGATGAAGTTTTGACAACAGCATGATTGAGGAAGCATCAGAGTGTATATACTTCATGATGCTGTCTTGTGTGCTATATAAATTTCTGATTGGTCGCCGAGTCTGAAGTTTACTGCTGTTAATCTTCACCTTTCTCTTCCGTTTCAAACAACCGTATCATCACGTCCTTGGAACTGCCGAAGTTGGGAAATGACTTCTGTACATTATGCAGATGTCACGGAGCCACTACTAGTGGAAGTTGATCGAATTTACCATCTTGCTTGCCCAGCTTCTCCGATCTTCTACAAATACAATCCTGTCAAGGTACTTCTCTCTCTCTCTCTCTCTCTCTCTCTCTCTCTGTGGACCAGTTAGTTGAGCCACAGCCTTCATACCCAACACCCTGCTCCTCACCAGCTTTTGCATTTTATTAAAAGACTGACTCAAAATATTTGATGCTGAACAGACCATAAAAACCAATGTGATTGGTACTTTGAACATGCTGGGTCTTGCCAAGCGTGTTGGAGCAAGGTTAGGGTCCACTACACCTATTGGTGCCTTTACAGTGAAACTGTTTTTAGTTTGCATTAATGCTCATGGTCATGGTTACAGGATTTTGCTGACATCTACTTCGGAGGTTTATGGTGATCCTCTTGTGCATCCTCAGAATGAAAGCTACTGGGGAAATGTGAACCCGATCGGTATGTTTACTTAGTCAAGACTTAGGCGAAAAGATTATTTCATTATGGTTATTGGAAATTGAGTTCTTTGCATCAAGTTTAACTTGTCTAGTTGAAAGTGGGTTCTTTTCTTAGTGACAACATGGTAATTTTCACCAAGTACCTTAACTCTCTAAGTCGCCGGAGGGGTATATTACTTTTGTGGTATTGTAGTAGAGTGTTGGCAAGAATATTCCAACGAGTTAGTTTGGAAGAATCTCTGATGCATTACTAAAGTGGTTGTTGAAATTCTGCAGGAGTTAGAAGTTGCTATGATGAGGGGAAGCGTGTTGCTGAGACTCTGATGTTTGATTATCACAGGCAGCATGGGATAGGTAAAATGCCACATTTCCTTATGCCACTTTACCTATTGATGAGAACCGCAAGTTTGGTGTGTAGTTCTTGTCTATATCTTCAGTTTAGAACATCTCTCCAATTTTTCACGCCTCATTAAACTTGACAGAGATAAGGGTTGCTAGAATTTTCAACACCTATGGACCCCGGATGAATATTGATGATGGCCGTGTTGTTAGCAACTTCATTGCTCAAGCAATTAGGTAGGCCCGCTGTTTCTTGCAACTCAAGATTTTTCATCAACTGTCCAAACATTTTTGCCACACTTAAGACTCCTGGAATGACGCTACAACCAATTGCATCCTTGTCACAAAAAAAAATGCTGCTTTATGCAGGGATGAGCCCTTGACTGTTCAGGCACCTGGAACTCAAACTCGAAGTTTCTGCTATGTTTCTGATATGGTATTAGAGAGTTATCCATCCTTTGTCATATTGTTCTAATGAGGTATTAGGTATTGACAGTACCAGAGTCTTAACTCTATCCATGAAATATTGAAGGTTGATGGCCTTATACGACTGATGGAGGGAGATCACACTGGACCGATCAACATTGGGAATCCAGGTCGATGCTGCACCTTTTCAACGAAAAAATAGTCCGATGTTTGATGAAATTATATTGCTTCTTACTTCTATTCGGCATTTCAGGTGAATTCACTATGCTCGAGCTCGCGGAGACTGTCAAGGAGGTGTGCCTTTCTTTTCTTCATCAATCCGTTGTTGAATCCGTGTCACTTTACCTGAGTCTCGTCCAATGTCCGATGACTCATTCTTAATGGTCTTGATGTCAACTTTCCATTTACACACAATTGTGCGATGTCGCAGCTTATCAACCCTAATGTGAAGATTTCCATGGTGGAGAACACGCCGGATGATCCCCGGCAGAGGAAGCCAGATATCTCCAAAGCCAAGGAGCTGCTCGGTTGGGAGCCAAAGGTGAAGTTGGGCGATGGCCTGCCGCTCATGGAGGATGATTTCCGATTGAGGCTCGAGAAACCTAATAAGCCTTGAACATCGCACCTCCACAGATTACAACATCGTCGTATTCGAGTTTTGAAATAATGACATTCTCTATCCTTGTTTCCTCGGTGAGCCGAGCTCATCTACTCGGTTGTGAACGTTGAGCTTCTACTTCAATCCCACTTTCTGCTTGCCCAACTCATGTCTTTGTTCCCTTTTCATCAGCTTATGGATTCTCCTGTCACACAAACGATCAGATTGTGACAGTAGTATTAGTATTGTAGGCGCTTGTTCCAGACCAACCATGAATGAACTAGTTCAGAGACTCCATATAGCTCGATGAGAAGTTCTCTTGCCATTTGAAGATGTACCCTGAATGTGCATGGTCGGATCAGCACTTTCCTTCACCCATGTCAGAAGACTGATTAATGCCCGTTTATCACAGGATCCTTTCGAAATGCTTCCAATACTCTGTAAATTTCGACTCTTTAACGTAGTTAAATTGAAACCCAATCATGATAACGATAGCCTTTTAATTGAAATCCCATTATGTTAATGATAGGGTTACTCAAGTTCATTAATTAAAAAGAAAGACGGTAACCTTTTCTCTATCTTCCAATTTGAACTGATCAGAAAATCTCTTTTTTCTCTATCCCAAGTAAGGATCCAAAATAGAAAAGAAAAAACGCATCCTCAAATTATGAAAAACAAATTGGCAATTGAAATCTCTGGAGTTCTGGTCAAGAAGGGGAACCTGGAGCATAATGAGAAAGGAGGGGCACTTTGGTCATTTAGCCAGCACAATTTTGGCAAAATACTCATAATTGCCCACTTTTTGCTTTTGCCCTAGGAGAAAACCAAGATTCCATCTCAGAACTATTCCCCTTAATTAAACTCCTTAAGCACATTTAAACAGGCCCTCTCTCTCTCACTCTCTCTCTCTTCCGTGACAGCTAATAAACCCACATTAATCTGTGCCAATATATACAGCTAATATACGCATCATCCGGAATTTCAAGAAAACCCGAGTGAGAGAGAGAGATGAGAAACCTCCCTTCCTCGTTCTAAATCTCAAACCCAAAGTTCTCTCTTTTACACAACCAACTGTAGCTTCCATCGTTGTTCAAATGTAGAGGCGAGCGAACGAACGAACGAACGAACGAACGAAGCTCGACACCCACACACACACCCGCACCCGCACCCGCACGCACCCGCACTCACTCTCTCACTTTGTGTCGCGGCTTCACTCCAAATCCCACCACCACCATCGACGAGAAAAGCCTTCGGAGCTTCTTGGTTAGGGGGGGAAGGAATAGGATTCCCGCACGGCGGCGCGACGTCACCATCCATGTCCTCCACCTTTAGCCCCTCGAGGAGCCCGAGCAGCTCGAGGCACCACCAATTCGGCGGCGGCGTCGGCGGGGTCAACAGCCCCGTCGTTGTGGGCGTTTCGAGGTCGAGATCTTCCGCGGCGAAGAAGCCGCCCGAGCCACTGAGGCGAGCCGTCGCTGATTGCCTCTCCTCCAGCTCGGCTCACCATGGGGCCCCATCCTCCACTGTTGCCTTTGAAGCCTCCAGAACTCTTCGGGTGCGCTCGAACTTCGATCCTTTCTTATTTGCTTGCTGGGTTCTTTTTGGGGTTCCTGATTGTGTTGGGTCTTGCCGTCTTGGTTAGATCTTGCAAAGTTTTGATTTTGGTCCTTGATGGGGGTGTTTGGCATCTGGGTTTCGCAATGCTGGACGTGATTTGGTTTTTAGTTTGGTTTGATTGCCGAGTTACTGGTGTCCAATGCTCAGTTTGGTTGCGTGTAATTGATGTTGTTGGAAAAGTGGATCGTTCAGCTGCAGTGGGGCCAATTGCTCGTGGTTTCTTTCTTCTCAACTGTCACAGATGAACGAATTGATTTGTGGAAAAATGTTGCTAGTTTGCTATACCTTCTTGTCATTTGGAGAGTTCAGGCTGCATATAGTTTGATGTTCATAAGGGACATGTTCTCATTTGTTGAGATTATGAATGAATGACATGATTTCTAGCGAAAAGGGGGCCCCACCCTTGAAGCACATTGCCGCCTCACTAGCTAGTTGACCATTCTGAATGGTTCAGTTAATCACTCTAAGCTTCTAAGGAAGGCATTCTTATGATAATCTTTGCAAGACAATGCCCTTCTCAAAAGCTAGGATAAAGTTCGCAGTTTATGCTCCCAATGAGATGTTCGATTTTGGCAACATTAAGTGATTGTTGATTTGAGTCTCGTTGGGAAGAAACTGTTGCCATCACAAGTCCACAAAAGTGCTCTTTAATTGATTGGCAGGAAACATTTACAATCGGTTTGCAGTGGGCTTTCATTTTTCTTCATGAGTCTTCAAAATAGTAGTCTTAAGAATAACAAAATGTGCTTCCTTGATAAGTTTGTATCTGAAATCACACAACTTTCCTGAAAAATGAATCCTTATCTAAGACCTTGTTTCTGTAAATATGGCATTAGTGCTGGCAGTTGTCAAGGTACAGATGAATGGTGTGGTGGTACTTTTTTGAGACCCTGTTTAAGAGCACTATTTTACTTGTTTATACTAGAACTTATGAGTTAAAGGTTAGATTCTTATAAGTTGTCAATGGCAGGACTATTTGGCTAGCTCTGCAACAATTGACTTGGCTTACAGTTTTATGATAGAGCACACTATTTCAGAAAGAGACCGCAGGTATGTTGGTGTCATTTAATCTTCTCATAACCAGTGGTGTGAGGCTTTTTAACTGTTATATAGAGGAGTGGCAACTTCTGAGATGAAGCTATAAAATGATTGGGCATGATATGACTGAAAGCAATTTATTGAGAGAAACCTGAAACTCACATGACATGAATACAGATATTTCAAAACTGATGGGGGCAGACCATGCTTTAACACATTTTTTGTTATCTGTCTATTGCGGTGCACAAGTAATTTACTTTGGTATGTGGTATGCAAACTATTCTTTTGTTTTCCCTTAGATACCCGGGGAAAGGTGCCAAGCTTGCAAATGTTGAGTTCTCAGTCATTTGAATGCTTCTGGCACCAATTTCTGTTATAGGAGTCCACTCTCCTCTTCCTCCTTCCACAAGCTAGCTGTAGAAAGTTATTAACAAAGAGAAAGGATCAAGAACACTTCTAGCTGTTAGATTGCTCTCTGGTTTCACCCATCATTTTCGATTCTTTGACTTCAGGATGACATTTTCAATATTTCTTTTTTTGAAGCCCCAAGGCCATAGCTAGAAAAAATTCATTTGATTATGCTTTTAATGTTAAGTTGAATATTTTTGCGATGTGTTTTTGGTAATTATTTTGATAATTTGCGGTTTTACTTCTAAATTGGCAGCCCGGCTGTAGTGGCTAGATGCGTGTCTCTTCTGAAAAGATACCTACTAAGGTACGTTTCAAGTATCCAGACTATTTGATTGCTAATAGATTCTAGATGGATGGTTTTTTAATTTTTGTGTTTAATGTCCTATCACTGGTTGATTGATTAAGATACATGGTCTTTCATTAATCACCTCTTCAAAAGTGAAGATGCTTGAGAAGGTTTAATCGAGCTTCAGTGTTCTGGCTTCTGCGAATTGTAAAGTAGTAGGTTTTGAGTGTCCTTAGTGATGCACTTCTTATGCAAGCACCAAAATAGGTTCTTTCCGTTGGATGCTGTTAGTGCTAAAACGCTCATATAGTTGAGGAAAGATCTTGAAGAGAATTGTGCTTCCTATCCTCCAACAACATGAACTACTGGGAAGTGAAAGGCTGACTAATTGAAGTCCTGTATCAGTCCAATTGATACAGATTGAACTTCTGTATTAGTTGGACTCTCAACTACAATAACGTAAGGGCAGTCGGTCATTGGAGGAATCCTGTAACTTATTAGGTTATCAACTGTTGTTTCTTTAGATGCATCGTGTTTAGTTAGTGTACGCCTCATCCTTCTGAGTAAATTATGTCATAGAGCCTGCGAGGAACTTTCTTTTATGGTTTCTCTGTGGTTCAGGAGTTTACGGTTCCTTCTACTTTCACAGATATAGACCCAAGGAGGATACGCTACAGCTGATTGATCGGTTTTGTATTAACACAATTGCTGAATGTGATGCTAACCCAAAAAGCAGAGTAGTTCCAAGTCAGGTTTCACCATCATCGGCGCCTCCTTTGCCTGTGTCCAGTTTTGCTTCTGGAGCGCTTATTAAGTCACTGCATTATATTCGTTCTCTCGTGGCTCGACATATTCCAACGCGGTCATTCCAACCAACAGCTTATATTCAACCTACCTCAACAAACAAAAATTTCCTCACATCATGGTCATCCCGGTTAAAACAATCTTTCATTTACCAGTTAAACCCCTCACCTGGTGTGGAATCTCTTGAAAGCAAGGACGATTCAAGTATATCTACTCAGAACAAACTCAATTCTAAAAGTGTTGACTATGCTGAGGATCTTGATTATATAGCTCCCGATGTCCTTAAGTGGCGTCTTTTAGGGGAGCATCAGTCATCATTTATGTCACCTGAAAGGTAATTCATTCTGAACTGCACATATAGGCATTTCATAGTAACCTTATGCTTACTTGTGATTTAGCTTGAGTGTGTAATTGACGTGGGCTATGACACAGTGACCGGATTGTGAATTCCCAAGACATGAATGCACATAACTTCCTAGAAGTAGGTGCAGCAGCACTCCTTGTGGGTGATATGGAAGCTAAGATAAAAGGCCAGGCTTGGAAGTATTTTGGCAGTGCTGATATGCCTTATCTTGATCAACTGTTGCAGCCTTCTCCTGTCACGACAATCACCAGCTCCGCCTCTGCCCGTCCTCATCTAAAATCTATAACAGCTTCTAAACGGTCTAAGCCAGGCCCTCATCAAATTTGGTATGTAATCATTTTACAATTGCTTTTTCATGTGTAAGAGGCTTCTGCCTTATCTGTGAAATGCAGTGTGTTGACTGTTTTTAACCAAGGAACTGTTGAGTAAGTGAACTGAAACTTGGACAGGCAGCTATGAACAAATTTTTTTTTTTGCCAGAAAAGAAAAATAGACGAATTTGGGATTCTCTCTCAGATGTCTGAAGAATGTAAGATTTGATTTGGTCATGACTTATTTTAAGTTGGATCTCCCCTCACTCCCTCCCTCCCTCCCTCCTTCCTTAGGTGGCACTATTGTGATGCACTTAGAAATCAGATGCCGATTCTCTAGGATATAAAAGCTTCTTTAAGTAAGGATTGAAGAGTGGGTGCTGAACTTTTATAGTGTTAAACACACTAAATCAGTTGATGGCTGGTGAATCCATATTGATGCTGAGATAGCCGCTCAAATGCCTTCTAATCAATTTGGCTGACTGTGTTCTGGTTGGATATTCCAGAAAAGAATGTCATTTTTGGGTGGTTCTTGTTTAAAGTGGCACTGTTTTGCTGCAGGCCATAAATGTTCCTTTGAAGGACCTTTTGTAGTGTGTTAATGCTCTTTCACCCGATGCTTTCTCTTAAGTACATATTTTTGTTTGCAGGGGCCATTTGAATGCTGCTTTCTCTTCCTTACATTAGGATGGATAGCAAAACATCTGCATCTTATTGGATGCTTCTATTTTACATGAATCTTTTTTTTTCTGATACCCGTTTGCCTTGAAATTTTACGGTATTATATGTTTTCTTAATACATGCTCCACATAGTAGTAGGAGTCTTATATTTTGCCGTCTCTGGTGGAAAAAGATGGTCCTCAACTAGATATGGGGAATGCTGAGAAACTAAGAGTCTTAGAACAGAATTTGTCTGTCGTTCTTGTATATATCACCCCTGTCCAAGATCAAAAGCTTCATTTCGGGATTATCAGTTGAACATGCAATTCTCATTTTTTCAGGGAGGAATCTCCTACGAGCACATTCCGACCTCGTGCTCGACAACTATTCCATTACCGTCACTACAGGTAGGGCATTATTAATTCATAATTCTCATACATTGTATTATCTCATGCAGTTCTGTAGTTATTTTCCCAAGTGTTGAGAATTGGTCTGGATAACGGTTGATGTGAGGTTCATATGGAAGTGTTGAATACAAGGTTATGAAAGTAACTTTTGAGGTCCATTTTTTTGAGTAAAGTTCATTAAACTAATTGAGAGTGTTGAGACTACAACCCATACATTTAAGAGTGGAAGCTTAATTTCATTTTTATATCTTAACCTGTGGATATGTGTCCTTAACCCCTGGACATGCAGATCTGAAGCTTGTCTTTTGTTTTAAAAGGATTAATGTATGATGAACTGTGAGAATTGGGAAATTGGATGTTCCCCTTTAGCTATGTATTGGGTTATGTTAAAAAGACCAATCTAAAAGCTAAAGCTTGGAAGTGTGATTTGAATAGTTGTAGTCCAAATTTTGTGTGTCATGCATCGTTTTGCACTCTTTGGGCAAATCATACTGATTCTCATGTCTCATGCTCATTGTTCGTAAAATCATGTATATCTGCTGCATCATGCATGGGCAATTGTACATGATTGTTATTCCCTTAAGTGAATTTACACAAACCCTCCTATATTCAGTTTATTTCAAAAATTGACCAGAATTTGTGTCTCATTGATTGTCGAACAATTTGACTATAGAAATGCTCAGCTATATCGAATGTGGCTTTTGGTTCTGGCTGTTGATGGGAACTTCACACTGCCAGTGCAATAAATCTTCCTCAAAATCTATTTTGTTGCTCAGCTATATGGAAAGTGGCTTTTGGTTCTGGCTGTTAATGGAAACTTCACACTGCCAGTGCAATAAATCTTCCACAAAATTCATTTTCTGCTGCATCATGCATGGGCAATTATACATGCACAAACCCTCCTATATTCAATTACATCACAAATTGACCAGAATTTGTGTCTCATTGATTATCAAACAATTTGACCGAAGAAGTACTCAACTATATCGAATGTGGGTTTTGGTTCTGGCTGTTATTGGAAACTTCACACTACCTGTGCAATAAATCTTCCTCAATTTCTTTTTAGTGCTCCTATTGTGGCTTTATTTCCTTAGCTCAGCTCAACAATGTCTGTATTTAGTTCCTATAGCCAATAAAGAAATCAAAGCATGTCTGGATGTTTTTATTAGAGATGCATATTGTACAGAGGCCTTTGGAGCACAACGCAGTAATTCCATGTTCTAATGCAAACAATTCTTGCATATATGCTCTTTGCAAGTTGATTCAGCTCTCTCTCTCTCTCTCTCTCTCTCTCTCTCTCCCTGATGTCAATTGTTTCTATTATTCAGTGAACAACAACCTCTGCGGCTTAATCCTGCCGAGGTTCGGGAAGTAATTGCTTCAGTGTGCTCGGAGACGTCCTCTCCAAATGCCAACATCATGACAGTATCAAGATTAAATAATGCTGGAAAGCCAACGATGGATGTTGCCATCAGTGTTCTCGTTAAACTTGTTATTGACATGTACATTCTGACTACCTTTTCATCCAATTTGTGCCTGTGCACCTTTAATGCACTTTCTCGAGGTGTGATTATATGTTGATTGTGCTTAAAACTTCACTGTTAATTGGTGCTCTGATCACAGAAGTCAATATGATCTGGCATTTATGTTCAGTTTGCATTGAGACATGCCTTACTACTTGCATACGTCATCGACAGATCTTCCACAGCATTGCACCACGGCATTACCAATTTCTAACTTTTTGGGGGTTGTTTCATGTAAATATGTATGTATACGTTATTTTCCCAATTAAACATACCCCTAAGTGCTCTCTGCATGATATGGTATTGTGACTTGAGCTAATGCATTTAAGATGAATTGCTTACCGTGGTGTGTCTTGTGTCTGTTTTTTAGATTGTTTCTTAATCTTGACTTGGATGTAAGAACAAAGTGAATGGGGGGTTTTTGCTCGTAGGTATGTTTTGGACCCTGGGCCTGCTGCTCCTCTCACCCTGTCTATGCTTCAGGTATTGCATCAAATGGATATATAAATTCAGTAAAAATTTATGTTCAAAGATTATAATTTACTTATAATGCTCCCCCAGGAAATGCTTAGTTCTTCCAGAACAGAGTGCAAGGCACGTGCTTTTGATTTAATTCTGAACCTTGGAGTCCATGCTCATCTATTAGAGCCTGTGCTGACAGACATTCCTCCCACCATTGAAGAAGAATACTGTCAAGAGACATATCTTGATGGTGAAACTCAAGTTGGAATACATGAGCTGGCAAATACTTCTTTCGAAAGAATGGAATCTTCCACAGCTATCGATGATTTGGAGTCTTGGATCCTGAACATTCTATATGAAGTTCTTCTCTTTCTTGTTCAGGTAAATTATGATCAAATGAAACCTGACACTTTGAGACAATATCTCTTGCATGTTTAGTTGGTTTGGGTAAGCATCATCTTAGGTGTTGACTTATCCAAATCATGAAGAATCTGCATGGTGATGTTGTTCATGAATGAACTCTTTGAAATTTTGAATTCTTTAAAAAATCTGTATTGTCAACAATTTCATCAAACTCTTTCCCTTCAAATTAAGGTCAAATATTTTTGAAATCGGGAGCTTTGCTATGGGAATCTGGGACTTCTTGATAATTATCTTAGAAGTTTCAAGTCTCTGAATGATGTGGCTTGCATAACTTGGAGAAAGCAAAATTATCATTTAAAATTGTAATTTGTATTCCTTCTTTGTATATGTTTCTTTTTGCAAATGAATCTCCCAAATATTTTATCCGAGATTTTCCTTCATGGTTGAACTTTGTGAAATTTTGTGGTACCGCTGCTAACTATTCTAAAAACATAAGCTTTTAGATAAAGGTGTAGTTTATTTTTTAAATGTTTTAACACTCCCTTTACGCTTAGTTTGGTTTTTGCTTAAAGTCTAGTATTAATCATGGAAATTTAATTGGGGAGGCAAATGGGGTCTGGAAGGATTCAAATTCAGGACCTCCATCTTTGATATCTTGTGAGATTTTGGTACGACCATTGCCAACTCTTCTAAAAGCTTAAGCTATTAGATGAAGGCGCGGTTTAATATATAATTATTCTAAAAAACTTGAATAATGTGAGTAAAAAAGTGGCTTGTTAACTCAGACCTAAATTAAATATCGATATAGTAAGTCGTTCCGTAAGCCAAAATATAGAATATGTGTCCAGTATGAATATATGCTGTATTCTTCCTCTTAGATTATTTCAACATTATCTTCTCAAGAGTTCTTTCTGCTTATTCAACAGATCGAAGAGACGGAAGAATCTGTCTGGGCCTCTGCACTTAGCTGTTTGCTCTATTTCGTGTGTGATAGGGGAAAAATTTGGAGGAAGAGGTTGCAAGGTCTGGACATAAGGGTGAGCAATCTTCTTTCATGTTTATGTTATGTTTACTTGGAAGCATCATTTTGTCTTCTCGCTGCTTCAAGTGGTAGAGAAGATATCATCATCAGCATCACTTATATCATTGTCAGCATCTTATAAATATGTTTTACCATTGTTTAGTTAATTGAGATAGATACTTCAATACAAGTGAACACTGAAATTGCAGGAGGTCTTCAGGAATTCATTTTTAACTAGATGTGAGCTCAAACTGTGGATTAAGTAAGAAAGGGATCGTGCAATCAAGGGCCAGCAAAGCCTGGAATAGCTTTTACAAACATGTCTCTAGGAATATTCTCTTGATTTATGAGTTAGTTAAGGAATGGAGTATTTTATGCTTGGCTGTATGACGTAGGACCTAGCATAACTTAACATATGCATAATACTTCTTGCAAGTTCAGTCCGTAAAATCTATCGACTGTATCTTTGCTTCGGAAGAACCAAACCTACTCTGTCTGTTTACATGAAAGAAAAAGCCGTTGTTTCTACTTTTAAACTTCATCATTTTACTATATACTGACTTAGAATGGAACACTTTTATTATGTGGTGACTAAATGGATAGGTTCCGTATGTTTTTCTTCTTGAAGTTTGGGGGTTTACTTTTAGCTTCTAAATTTTTCAGTTTGTCATTGATTGAGGATGATGTTGGCATGATAGAAAGTCTGTCACTGATTAATCTGGAGTAACAGTTGAGGTCCGGTTAATTTACTATAGAATGGTTTACCTCCTTCAGAAATGAGTATGCAAAAGATGACTAAATGCATCTCTTTGGTAGGTTAAGAAGCATACTGCCAAATGGTACTCAAAGACTAGAGTCTTCTGTCTTTATGAATGACAAAATTGTCTAGTGTAACTCTCTTCTATTAAATGCATCATAAAAGGAAAAATGCGTTTTACCGATCCTTCGGGATCTGCTTTCTTACATTAACTAACTCTCTTCTACTCTAACACTAGCTTTGGATATTCTGAAGTGTCATTCTAATGAACCAAGGAAACTTAGTTTTAGACTGTTTATAATAGGTGAGACTTGCTATCAAACCTTTCTCTTCTTCCTTCGTGTATCAGAAGTTGTGTCATGTTTTAGTCTATAGTATGAGTTGCCCTGGACTAAAAGTGATCCGGTTTTTCTCTTGTTTAGATAGTTGTCAGGTCCATATTTTTGTGGGTGATTATCAGAGAATTGGGGCGAGTGTAGCTTCTGATTGTGTTTATTGATGTTCTTTTGCTCGGGATAATGGACAAATCTCCTGTTATATAATCTTGTATTTTTACATGTTATCTATATATAATCTCTGTGAAAGGTTTGATTTAAGATTCTTTTTAATAATTTTCAGGTTGTCAAATCACTTTTAGAGATCAGCAGGAAGAATTCTTGGGCAGAAATTGTTCACAACAAGCTTATTTCCATGCTAACTAACATGTTTTATCAACTTCCTGATGAACCCACTGACTCTGTTTCAAATACCCCGCTCTTTCTCTTTCACCAGGTTGATCTTATTGGAGGGATTGAGTTCATATTGCTTGAGGTATGCAAATTTTTAATATGCGAAATTGATTGTCTGTAGTTGATAGGCTTGCTGAAAGGAAAAGAGGGGTGTATTGCCGCTGAATTGGGAATGAGTGGCCTTCCTTGTGTAGTGGTTTATAATTATCCCTATGTTCTTCCTTTTCCCACTTTTAACTTTCTTCTTTATCATGTCACTTTGAAGAAATAATATTTTAATTATAATGGTATAGGACTATAAATTAAATTAATGGTGATTTTTTTTCTTTGCTTAAATAAAAAAAATTTCAAGTTTCAGATAAAGTCTGTTCTGTTTCAGGGATAACTTGATCGATTCGTTCTTAGATTCATTCCTCATAAGCAGCCTCTGGCCTATTTCTTCCAGAGTCAGTTATGCATAAAGATTGACGCCTCGACATGTTAACTAATGGGCAGATAATAGTTCCACTTCTTCAAATGTAGTTATTCTTTTGGATATTGTTCTTTAGGAGCTGTTCTCAAGTTTGTTGTGAATGGGTTTTTTCCCGGTTAACCTTTTTTTATCTAAGATTTCCTTTTACTTGCAGAAATTCTACTGAAGGAACTAGTTGCTTATCTCCCTTGTGCAAACATTTGTTCTAAACACTGGTGTCATCTCACCTTAAAATTCTTGAGGAGTCATTGAAGTTTCTACAGATTCAATTACATGGCCAACACAGGCATCGAATGTATAAACTTATTCCCTAGCCATGTCACTGGGTGATAATGGGAGCACAAAATTATATCTGCGTGCACAATTATACTTTTCCAAAATTATTCTGGTGACCTGAGATTGGTTGCTTTACCCTGATTTATTGGATGGTTATTATTTGCTTGTTTAGATATAATCAAATTTAGAAGCATTCTTCTCGAAAATCATCCTGGTTCCTGATACATTTTCCTCACATCTGTGTGTTGCTTTGCAGTATTCGCTTGTGAATTCAAGGGAAGAAAGGAGAAATTTGTATCTGGTGCTTTTTGACTATGTATTACATCAAATCAATGAAACATGTTTAGCAACTGGAATCTCTGAATTCACTGACGATGAAATTCAACCTCTTGCAACCTTGCTTACTCTGGCAGATGCACCCGAAGCTTTTTATATTTCTGTTAAACTTGGAGTACAAGGAATTGGTGAGATCTTGAGAAGGTCAATATCTGATGCATTGGACAGATATCCAAACAGCGAACGACTAAATATGGTACTTCTACCTTCGCTGGACATCTGTTTTACCTTCTGTTGCTTTTTCTTGTTTTGAGTTTCAAGGAAAATATGTTGGTATATCTACAAGATCTATATGTTGTATTTTTTTAATCTTGTGTGAACACCTACCCATGAGGGATACGTCTGTACTTGGATTGCTATTCTAAAGAGTTTTATATTTCCTTTGACGTGAGGGTATTGATGCATAATGCAGCTGCCTCGTTTGCCCCTTTTTTATTTTGTGTTTATTTTCTTCCAGTTTCTGTTTCTCCATCTTTTCAGAGCGGTTCCTCCTAATTTATACATGTGAAATCTTGCATCGCTTGGATGACACT
This sequence comes from Corymbia maculata, assembly GCA_014182735.1. Classification (NCBI taxonomy): domain Eukaryota; kingdom Viridiplantae; phylum Streptophyta; class Magnoliopsida; order Myrtales; family Myrtaceae; genus Corymbia; species Corymbia maculata. The sequence goes on along the minus strand of CM024688.1, from coordinate 38,820,470 downwards.
TCAGCTTTTGCTAACAGGTTTGGCCACTAATGATGATGTTACTTACTCTTCGCTCTGAATCCGGGATATTATTTTTGTTTTGCAGCTCTTGGAATACATAACGGAGAGATTTGATGTGTTAATGAGTTCATTTAGTCACTTGGACAAGGAGTTCTCGCATATGGTACAGATCACAAAGTCCTTCAAGGTTCTCGAGAAAATTGGAGAAACATCCTTACGAAATGGTATTGGCAAAGACGTGAATCTCTATTGGTCCACATTACATTCACTCCTTCATTCAGAAAGAACTTCATGCCGTCGAAATGGGTACATATGGTTAGGAGATTTGCTTATATCAGAAATTAATGAGGAAAAGGATGCTAGTATTTGGTCAAATATAAAGACCTTGCAGCAGAGAATTGCAGATGCAGGAGCTTCTGATTATTCTGTTGCTTCAGATATCCCCTTGTCTGTGTGGCTTTTTTGTGGACTTTTGAAATCAAAACACAACAGCATTAGATGGGGTTTCCTGTTTGTTCTGGAGAGGCTTCTCATGCGTTGCAAATTTTTGCTGGATGAGAAGGAAATGCAGCAGTTTAATAGCAGTGGTCCTGATCACACTTTCGATGACAGCCGTCTTAAGAAAGCCAATGCAGTTATAGACATCATGAGCAGTGCTTTATTACTGGTTTGCCAGATAAATGAAACTGATCGCATGAATATTTTGAAGGTATGTTGCTTGCAGAACCTATCCTAGCTGACCGTGGTTTCTAGACCTTGGAAATGTGACACGTGCAAAGGAGAACATCACTCTAAGATACTTTGATACATTACTGAAAGATCATTATCCTTGTGCTTCAATGTGCATTCCAAGTGCTATTAATGTTCCTATTTGCACTTGGGTGATATATGTGATTAGAATGCCTAGGGATCTAATAATATGCGGCTGGAATAAGAACTGCCACATATGGGGGCAAGCAGTGATAAACCCAGCTATTAAACAGCTTGTCCTGTTGCTTTTGTTTTTATATCGTTGATGTGATTGGTAGTTTATTGTTTGACTAGTGATGTTTCTGAAATATGTAGAAAAATTAGATATGTTCGGTATCTAATTTACCTGTCATGCAAAGCTAAATGTTGTGTATTCCTCAGCCAAAACATGAATTTCCATATGCACAAAGAAGAAGACAGCTCTTAGTTGATGCAGTTTCTTTTCTTTTCTGTGTGTGTGGGGGGGAAGAGAGAGAGAGAGAGAGAGAAGGGGGGGTGCTAAATCATATATGGAAGTATAAGTGAAAGCTCCTTACAGAAAAATATGTTTTGAAATATGTCATATTTTCAAACTTTTATTTATATAGTCCGTCGCGAAGCTTTTGATTAGTTAGTAAGAATCAATTATATAGTCCGTTGCAAAGCTTTTGATTAGCTAGTAAGAAAAGGATATGGCATGGTGAGATTGATTCTTGCGGAGCCTGCATGAATTCATTAAAATTTATCAGTGTCACTTCTGGTCAGAGATACTGTTTGGCTTTTGTTGTTAGAGTAGCACCAAATGATTAACCTGAATCAGATGCTTTAAGTTGTTAACATGTTTTTAATGAAAGCTACTTCTGCAATTTCTTTTAAAGAATTTATAGGAATTTTATTGTCCTAACTCTATTTTTTTTTTCTGTTAATACATAGATGTGTGATATTCTTTTCTCTCAAGTGTGTCTCAAAGTTCCACCGGCAAGTTCTACCCAAATCGGGGAGGGAATGCGTGTTGCCATTGAGAATAAGAAAAAGGATCTTGGTGAGCCAGCTCCTCCACAAGAGAACTGCTTCCAAGGTGAATCTATGGAAGAAACTCGTGGCAGAGCCAACAATAATGGTAACTTCTATCATGGGACAGCTTCAATGGCCGCATTGCTTCTGCAAGGACGCGCTGTTGTTCCCATGCAATTAGTTGCCCGTGTTCCTCCTGCTTTATTTTATTGGCCTTTGATTCAACTTGCAAGTGCTGCGACAGACAACATCGCATTAGGTGTTGCTGTTGGAAGCAAAGGAAGAGGCAACCTTCCTGGGGCTGGATCGGACATTCGGGCTACCCTTTTGTTGCTTCTCATTGGTAAATGCACTGTGGACCCCCCAGCTTTTGAAGAAGTCAGTGGAGAAGAGTTCTTCAGGTGATCGCATTTACCTCTCATTCCCATGACTTTTTTTTTTTTTTTCTTAATTATATCTTATTTTTTGGAGTATGCGAAGGGTCTGAGCGCTGGTTTTGTCAACTTGCAGAGAACTTTTAGATGACACAGACTCGAGGGTAGCTTATTATTCGTCAGCTTTTCTTTTGAAGGTAAGGAATCATCTCTATTTTCCATGTATTAGCATTCTTGTTTTCATGTGGTTCTGCTGATGTATGTGTTATGACATATGCAGAGGATGATGACAGAGAAACCTGAGAAGTATCAACACATGCTTCAAAATCTAGTTTTCAAAGCTCAGCAGGTAAGGCCTGTAGTGATGGTTTGTCTGCATGTTAGCGTTATTTGCAGTCACAGTAATTGAGCTAATAAACATTTTATGACAATGCACCATTTGTCCTGTAGACAGTTTAGATAAAGTTTGACAGTGATCCTATAAGCTGATCTAGAGAAGAAACGGTACCAAAAATAAACTAAACTCCCTGATGGTTTTAACACGTGATTTTGATGAGGTACCTCAGTAGTTTGGACAATGTTATTGTGAATAGACTTTAAGGAGTTACAATTGAAGAGTTATTATGGAAAACCAAAATCCTATAAACCTGATGTTGGTTTAGAGGACAGGGTGCCACTTGTCTTTCCAATTCTTATTGACTTTTAAGATGTATAATTGACCTATTTTGCATGGGGACTTTGCTTCTCATTTGTTTGGGTTTCATTGCTGCTTTGCAGAGCAACAATGAGAAGTTGTTGGAGAATCCATATCTTCAGATGCGCGGCATACTTCAGTTGGCAAATGATCTTGGAATTGAGTTGTGACATCAAGTAGTCATTATGAGAGACAAGTTGAGAGCCTAATGCCCATACTGTTCATGTCCTGATAACAAAGCTTAAGTTCCCTCAAAATGATCTGGAATCAGGACCTTCTCCCTCAAACATTGTGGATCAGAATAAGTTTGAGTCTTCTGTAGAAAGGGATATGTTTCAGAGTTGACTTTGGAGCTATGTTATGGGATGGAGCTAGAAAATTCACTGGAGTATGATACATTCTCTGGGATGAGCAATCATCATCCTTGATATTTTTCTGGATGCAGTAGTGGAGTGATGGAGTGCTTGCTTACAAAACATTACTCCTCCTGGTTGTACATGTGTAGGGCTAACTATCAATGGAAAAAAATAATCTTGGGAAGTCTGTGATGTAAAGCTGATGGCTCAGGATGTGAGGTTTTCTAGGTCATTGCACTGAGCAGTCCCTGGAGTATACTATTAGTATGCTGACTCAGATCAGATCATGCTCACCTCCTGAAGTTCAGGGGTTGAACATACCCTCAGGTACTCATCCTGGCCATTTTGTCCTTTCTCCACTCATTTCTCTTGTAGCTTCGGAGTGTGCTTTGCTGGGAACCCGTTAAGCTAATCATATTCCTATATTTATATGTTGTGCTAGGCTTCACTTTTTTAGGAAGATATATCCCGGATTTGTTTAGAGTGAGCTAGGGTCCAAAGTGAAATAGGTTCTCTGTAAATGTCTTGTGCTAGGAGAGTCAAGTTACCAGGATATTCATTAAATTGGTTTGCCGTTCTTGAGACACATTCTCGGTGGGATGGGCCCTCGTATGCAATAGTCAGGCTCAAATGTGTGAGGCCCGCAGAGCATATGGGAGAGTTTGAGCTTGCTTCGCAAGTGATAATATCTCGCATCGTTATCTTCTTTTTTCACATTTTTGTCTCTGAGATACGTTTTTTGGTGTGTGTGTCTTTAATATTTTGAAGCAGTTCGGGCAACCATTGTATATGCAGGAGAAGTTTGATGGACCTCTTTTCGTTTCCTTGATCAGATTTTTGCAGCCTTAGCATCTCAACAGTGAGGGATTCGATGATGACCATCTACATGAAAAATAATGGTTTCTCAAGTTCTCAAATTGACTTGAGAAGTCAGACGTGAGGTCCCATCATCGACAAAGGGGGCCGTGATTTTGTACTTTGAGTATGTGTAGGACCTGCAACTACTTGATTTGCGATACAAGGGCTCTGAAGGGGGCACCATTGAGGATGCTAAGTATTAGGGGCATCTTCAATGTCCGCCTAGTCTGGTCCTTGTTCTGTTCATTAATCATTTTTGACTGCTGTATATATTTGTTTCTTTTCTTTATGTGGTTATGGCCTCTCCCCCTATTTCGGCTGCTTCAACTAATTTGCGGTTTGTTGTAAAATTAATTGGTTGAGTTTGCTCGTGTGAATGAAATTTTGAAGTAGTGAAAGCAAGAAGTTTTGTTGGTTAGCTTCCTGTGCTGTCTGGCGAGAATGATTCAGTTGCAGTTGCTTTTTTTCCTATACCATGGTGGTATAAATTGAACCAGGAAAGTCACCCAGCAAATTGGACTCTCGTCAAGTGTTGTCTAGATTTGCAAAGCTTTAATTTTCATATGAAATTAGCTATAATAAAATTGACATTCAGAGTCCGTAACACAACTTGATCACAATGGATTGTTATATTTAGATAGTGCTATTTTCCCGAGTGACGAGACCGAAGTCAGCGAGAAAGCAGCACTATCACCATACTGCAGAATAGGCAACCTTTGGTCCGTTCATCCAATGCAAAAGCAATTATCCCCGAGCGGTAATGTGAAATGACCATGCATAGTTGTAGCTATTGGGTAGCATGCGGCAAACCCACAAATGGGTGTTAGGATTGGATCGAAATTGGTTCAACCTAAATTAATCCATTTTCATATAATAGAATTGACTTATACACAATCTAGAGTCACTCAACCTATATTATCAAAATAAGACTCTTTGATGTCAGTGAGTGATTGAGTGAGCAAGCGCCAAACCAGATAGGTGATATGAAGAAAGTCATAGACCTAAGTTGAATTTAAGTAGAACTCATTAAACAGTTTCATTATTTTAGGTCACATCATTTTAAGATCTATTTATAATTCAATTACTAAATATAACTAATTCATTTAACAACTTAGCTTATCAAATATATGTTAAAAAATGCATTTCCAACCTATTTTGACAGGTCTAGCACATAGTGATATGACAGTGCATATCCAGCAAAAGCAATGGACCTGATAAGACATGCAATGAAAGATGATGAGCCATACAGATCTGAATTAAAGGGGTAACGTAGAAACTGGTATAAACCGGCTTCAATTCAATCCCTGATTCTTTGCCAACATTACTATAGCTATTTCAAACTAAAAAAGTGAAATAAGCTGCCAAAAGATGCTCCGATACGTACAATTTGGGGAATTACCTATTGATGAACCAAAAATTTACTATGGTTTAGAAGGTGGAGCTGGAGCATCCAAAAAAGAACAGCACACCACCCCAAGTACAGTGGACGATATCCTACCATGCTTAGTCATGTCTCAAAAAAGTGATTACTGCATGCGAAGGCTGCATAACGATGAGATTACTATCCTAAAAAGTAATTTGTGCTGTTTATGATGACTGCATGGCTTCTAAATGGTATCTGTCCAATTCAGCATCAAGGTCTTTTGCAGATGGTTTTCGCAAATGAGCTTTTCCTGGTCCACCAACTCTTGGAGGTCCTTGGCTGCTGCCACCCAGATACAGTCCCTCAGGACCAGAACCTTGTCCACTGTTAAACATTAGCATCAGAAAGCACATCATAAACTCAGGTTGCGGAGCATGTTTCAGGTACGAAAATTACAACTAAATGCACACTAGATTGCCAAACGAACTGTCTACATGGCAAGATGATAAGAGGGCATTTGAGGCAGTCATCAAAATTCTGAAACTACATCCCACCCAAAGTGTATCCATAACATTCTCCTTTTCTACATCCAGCATATACATGATCTAGGAAGCTAACTTCAAGCCAATGAAAGAGGCATAGTTTCTCATAGCAGATTCGCTCAGATATTCACAATCTATTGTCTGCAAGCAAGCATCCATACTCTAATTCCCTGTCATTAAGGCTCAGATCAGATTGATCAACGTTCCAATCCCTTTTCCTTCTCTCTACCCACACAGTCAGTAAATTCCAGCTTCAATGGCTATCAGATCAAAAATGGCATGAGGTCAGGATATTTGAGATTTTAAAATGGATGGGCAGTAAATGGGGTCAGGAAATTTTAGATTCTAAAATGGAAGGGCAATGTCCCTGCCAATGTTTTTGTCAAAACTTTTGAAGATAACGGAAAGTTATATACCTTGCATAGGCACTCCGAAATCTTCCAACACTGCTATTTGGAAGAGGAAGGGGAAGCAGAGGAGCAGGAGGAAAGAGCCTCAGTCCAACAATCTCAATTTTCATTGGCTTCCCATCAAGTCGGACATTGTTGTATCTCTTGATAGCTGCTAAAGCATCTGAAGGGCGTGAGAAAACAACTTCTGCAGTTCCCTACAATAACAATCTCCAGTTAAACGACATGACAAAATCATGGTTCAGACTTCCACTTAAGTTTTGCCTAAGCCTCATCTTCGCTCTATGACAATTTCCAAGTGATAATTTATGATTCCATTAGTTAAACCAATGACAGAAGAGTCACATGGCAGCCCTTTGTTTGAAAAGACTTACTCATACAGCAATTCCACAGGAAGTCTTTGGTTTTGAAATAGAGACATAAGGAAGGACACAGATTTTGGTCCTATAAGGATCAATCTCGCAATATTTAGTAGTTCATCTAAGAATTTCGAATGAGAAATACCTTGGATCTCCCACTTCGATCATAGTGGATTCCGCATCTTTCCATAAACCCAACATCTGAAAACAGTAACTGCAGAGACCAAAGTCTTACGTTTCCAGATATTTCCCAACTCAAGTAAAATCAAATGTAGCGGAGAATAACTTCAGGCAAAAAACAGAAATACAGCCGTACAAATCATTACCATTATATCCTCGTTGGTGACGTTGTAATCTAAGTTCGATACGTACAGCTTCGTGCCTGCCTCGGGCTCGGATGTTCCACTGAACAGCCCCTCCTGCTGCCAAATTGGTGCCGTGGCCGGCGCCATCAGCTGCAATCATTCACCGTCCGAAAGAAGAGCGAGAAACTACTGAGATCACGGTTCATTTTCAAACTATAGGGGCTTGATTCACAAAACTACAGGCTCGTTAAAACAAAGTTAAAGCCAACGAACGACCGCTTCGCATGACGGATAGAGTTAAGAACACGGAAACAACAGGGCGACGTGGCCGCGAGAATCGAGCTTTCTACGCTTCGCAACTATATTCTCTCGTGAAAAGCTAAAAACCGCTCGTCCTCTGACCTGACCTACTGAACCGCTAATGAGGGAACCGAAAACGTTCGATACCTCGAAAACCAGTACCTCGAAAACCGAAAACGTTCGATACCTCGTCGCTCGACGGAAAACTGAGGGAAAAAAAACTAGAAGGAGAAACGGAAAAAAGAAAAGAAAAGAAAAGAAAAGGCGAGGCTGCGGTCAGTGAAGCGCACCGCGGAAGAACTCAGGCGAAGGACCGGAGGGGAGTACGGCGCCGATCGGGGCGGCCCGCGGTTCGGCGGCGGGCGACGGAGCGGGCCGGGGCCGGAGGCGACTCGGCCGCGAGCCTCGTACCGCCTCCGGCGCCGGATGATCTCGTCGAGGCTCATGTCCAGGGAAGCGGACATCCTCGCTCCGTCGTCGATCGGGCGGGAGGACGGAGAAGGGATCCTGCTCTGTCGGTTCGACTTCGGTCCTCTCGTTCAGAAGATGCGAAATGCATGAGAGAGAGAGTGTTTTTGCAGTGATGGAGGAGGGAGGAAGATAGGCGAGGCGGGTTCGTTCCGACGCGCGCCAACTCGAGAGATGTCATTTGGGTTGCCATCAGCAGCCACTGACGGCCCGACACGTGTGCTGTCATGCGTTGGGCATCTTCCGCGGTGGTTAGTTGGGCTTCTCCTCGTTTTGCGTCCGTTTTGATTTTGTGCGTATCATTTGACCAGAAAATCCAAACGTTGTGTAACAAAAAGTGTAAAAAGCTGTCGTTCCGCTATTGCCCTCGTCCTCTGATGGTTATTACCGTGCCTGGACGGACACACTATTCCGACATACCATTTCGCCTCTCTTATAAATTTTTACACGTTCATTTATATATATATATATATATTATTTAAATGAGATTTGATGTTAATATTATCTATTTGAATTCTGACGTGATAGTAGAAAAAAAACTTATTCAACCCATACTTCAATTCAAATATATATGATAACTACACCCATTAAGTTAAATTAATGAGGTACAACTCGATAAATTTTAATGAATTTTGCGGAATTTGCTTATGTGAATATGCCTCTCGCGCGCGCACTGTAAGACAAGCGGCGAGTTGAGGTCATTTTTGGAAATTGGACTCGGGATCGTCACCAGCTTCACTTGTCCCCGATTCCGCAATTTCTCTCGTCATTCGTTCCCCTTTCGCAGGAGCCAGGGAACGAGAGAGAGAGAGAGAGAGAGAGAGAGAGAGAGAATGGGGGAACCGACCTCCAAATCGACCCCGGCGCCCAGGGGGACGGCGACGGCGAGGACGCAATCAGCTCCTCCGATTGCACCGAGCTCCCAACTCAACCCCAAGCCTCCCAAAGCCAGAGAAGAAGGCGAGGTCTCGTCATCCGACGACGACGATGTATTCATCTTCTTCTTCTTCTTCCTCCTCTTCAAAACTCATCCGGTCTTCGTGTCCTCTGTTTGTGTTTCGCATTCGTTCGAGCGCTTCGATTCAGTTTGTCGTTACGCGGTTAGGGGCTCTACACTGGACGCGGTTTAGTGCTTTGTGGTGTTGAGAGGATCGCGAGTCGCATTTACAGCTGATCTGGTGTGTGCTTGCATTTTTCGTTTGGTATATAGGAGTATATAGGTATCTCGATGAAAATGAATCGTCCTGCTTACGCCTGATTCCCCTCCAACTGGTGAATTGATTGAGTAATTCGTGGCCCGTAGTGCTCTTACGTGGGCCTCTGCTTTAGGGTTTGTGGTTTGTCACTAGCCATTACGAAGATACGCATAATGTGAGGCAGAATTCCTTGAAAGGAAATTTAGTAAAAGGGAGTTGAAGGTGAAAACATTACTGGGTTTTCAGTGGATAGCAAAGTCACAGGATGTAGTCAAATCGAAATGGAGGAGCTCTCACCCATCGTCTTGGCTTCGTGAGTGTGGGAAGAGTTGCATGAGTCTTTCTAGAAGTCTCCCCTGTGTTTAGCCGCCTAGCACAATGGCTAAGCAATCAACTCTAGGAAAGCTGACCTTCACATTATCCACGTGGTCTCAAGCCCATAAATGATCTCTAAGGTCACTTGCCAATGTTTGAGAGCCTCTTTAAAGCCAATTGATGTCTCTTTTGGAATAAAAAGCTGATTGATGACTGAGAACCTTGCTTTTATTCTTAGTTTCCCTTCTTGGAAGATGCACTACTTGTTCCTTCAGCAGCTTTTTGAGATCCATTACACATGTTGCTCAGGAACCTGCTGATTCTACTGCTGCACAGTTGGGTGCTGGGGCTCTTCTTTCTGCTAGGGGCCATCAGGCTCTCTCTGCAAGTGATGAAATTTCTCAAGGCTGCCATGGTAAGTGTTGTTATATGTGATAGAGGGATTTGTTGCTGTACATACACTCATTTGCTGGTTGAAATGTGACATGCGGGATACTTTTGGCTCCATTTTTGACTTGGATGTTAATCAGGGAATATGGATCCAAATGCATAGTGTATACTATGATTTTGAACTATCCACCAAGTGATTTAGCGTTTTTTTTTTTTTTTTTTTTGGGGGGGTGCAGCAACTTAAAACCTCTGCTCATCCTATCCTTAAATTTACAGGCCCTTTGAATCAGCAGCATAATTGAATGTGTCTGCTTCAATAGGCTTACATTGCATTAAAATCAAGAAGGCTTCTTATTTTTCTTTGTATTCCTTGTTTTATTTAGAATAGAATATCTCAGGGTTGCTGTCTGGTATCAAATGTCTTTCAAAATAAGTGTGTACTTGATTTCCTGGAGATGCTTAACACTCTGCTCTTCTAACTCTGGTGTTTTGTCTAAACTTTTAATTGATCTTTTTTTCTTTCATGAGGTTTTCTGCTAACCATTAATTATGTAACAGTGAAGGTTGATGATGCTGATCCTCCTGCAATCTCATCTGAGTTTTTGACCAGACCATCTATACAAACCAAACATGAGAAGGGTCTTGGAATGAATCGAGTTGGACATAAGTCTGGTAGATCTGGAACTGGTGGCTCCTCGGGGCCTGATAGCAATCTTGTTATAAGCTTCTCTGATGATGAGAGCAGCAGTGATTCTGATGAGGGCAGACAGGATAGCAGGTCTGAAGATAAAGTTAAAAAAGTTAGGATGAATGGAAATCAGAAGCCACCTATTCTGGTGCGGAAAACATCAAAGAAGTTGGGACACTCTACTCGAGATGTAAAACAAATGACGTCCAAAAGATTGCCTTCTAGTCGTACATTTATACATCCAAAGACGAAGAACCAGGGAGCAAACAACAGGATTGGTTCTGCACCTTCAATTGGGCTAGGAAGTGCAGGTAGGAGTTTGAATATGCTCAACCAAAAATCGGAATGCCAGGAGCATGGATCTGATCATGTTGTAGGCTCAAGAAATCATGAACTTCAGGACTTGCGGCAGCAGATTGCTCTACGGGAAACTGAGCTGAAGCTTAAGTTAGCTCAACAAAAGAAGCATCCGGTTTTAGGTTCTTTTAAAAACAGTTATAGTCTTAACCTAAACAGGAATTCAGGTGGTGTGAGCATCACAACCTCTGCAGACCTCCCACGTTCTGCAGACTTCCCACAATTAGACACAAAAGAGCCCCCTCATAAAAGGTTGAAGGCTGGTGTATATTCTTATGCCCAGCGATGTGTCGAGCAACCGACAACAGCTGCTAAATTGTGCCCGCCTCTGAAGGATCTGTTGTTGGAAACCAGTAAGATGGACAAGGTTGAACATGGTCCAAAAGCACATTCCGCGAGTATGACTGAACTGAATGTCACTAGATGTGAACTACAAGACTGTGAAAGGGTGGCAATGGCCTCAGCTAACCTACATGGTGTGGTAAAGTTTGTTTATTTTTAGAATTTACAAGATCCTTATACGAGATCTACTAACACTTGAATTACATCGGTCGTCATCCAGGTATTACTGCTGCCGATCATCCTGAGAAGACGAGCCAAATGGTGAATGCATGTTCTCTTTCAAAACAAAATCCACCACTAACTAGGATTGCCCAGAATACGTTCACAAAGAATATGAGTGTAAGTTTACAATTATGCTTAAGTTCAGAACTCAGAGACAGTCAATGCCTAGAAGGTCCTTGAAATATCTCATTACTGCTCTGCCCTTTTCATCTTTGCCTCCTCATAAAGCCGATTGCAAGTTTAATTTGAATGTCTCTACTTTTTCTTTCAGTTGTAGGGAAATGTCGTTTTTAAATTTCTTGTGAAGAACTCTTGCCTATGCAAATCTTCCATCAATCTGTTTGCAATGCATCATTGATGCTTTTCTCTCAAAATATTATATTGTAATAAAAATTGTAGTTTTTGTCTTTTTACTTTCTCTACTTTTCTATTCAAGTCCCTCATTTTCAAGTTTTGTAATCAAGTACTCAACTTACACATGTCTAATCAAGTCCTTTGGGCACAAATTTTACCAAATCCAATTGATGCGGCCATCAAAGGAAGCTGGAGTGTAACATGAATTAAATATTGCCTACATAGACACCTACTGTGGGCCATAGATAGCGAATGGATTAATTCATTTAATTTGTTTTTAATGCTCCCATCAATTTACTATTTATGGTGGGTATATATGTATGCAATATCTAATCCACATTACAATGCGATGTCTTTTGACAGCCATGTTAACTGGATTTTGTTGGATATTGTATCTGCGGGAATTGATTACATTTTGAATAAGTAGGACTTTACAAAATTGAAAGTGAAGAGAACTTATTAGAAAAAAATTGAAAGTACAGGAATGAAAAGTAGGAATTTTTCTATGTTTTAAAGAGGCTTCACACTCTAATAAGAAATGTTATTATACTTGATAAAATTTCATGGTTTGCTGCTTAGTATGTATGTTTCCTGAATTTTTTGGTGCAGTCTTTGATATTTTACTTCTTATACTATTTTACCCTATATAATGAACATGTATCACCTTTTCTCTAATGTTTTTTAAAATTGGCTCTGCAGACTGGAATGGATTCAAACCATCCAATGATAAGTAATGGAAGAAATATAATGGATTCTGACCCAAAGCAAATTAGAAGAGAGCCTGAATTAGTGAGAAGCAGCAAAGAGGAGGAAGTTTTGACTGGGGATCATGCAGTTGAAGTGTCCTTGAAAAACTCAGTAGAGGTAGATGCGATTCTAGATCACCAGTTGAGGCATTAATGGAGCTAAATATGATTGATTTTTCCTTTCCATTATTCCTTGATTTTCTTAATGTTGCTTTAGGGATCTCTGAAGAATATGAGCATGGTGAGTAATTTGGATAATGCAAATGGGCCAAAACCTGGCATCAAGGAAATGCAGTCCCTCATCGACATAGAGGAATCTTTAGACAAGAAACTCGAGGAAGCTCAAGAACAGAGGCGGCAATGCGAGATTGAAGAAAGAAATGCTCTTAAAGCTTATCGTAAAGCTCAAAGGGCTCTGATTGAGGCTAATGCCAAGTGTGCTCACCTGTATCATCAAAGAGAATTGTATTCATCTCGATTGCAATCTTTTATAGTTGATGATACAAGCTTATTTTGGTCCTCCTTGCATAACAAGCATCTGGGAGTTCAGGTGAAATCCTCAGATAATCTGATTCAGAATGTGAATTCACTGCCCTCATCCAGCCATATTATGCAGGAAGAACACGATCAATCTAATCAACCAGGATACGCATCTAATATTGGGTGCCTGGATGGTGTTCCCGGTGATGCCTCTCATCTTCTTGTAAATGGCTCAGAGCAAGGCAGTGAACCTGATGCTAGCACGTCGGAGCCGTTGTCCCATAAGGGCAGGAGAGTTGCTAATGAGGAATTTTCTCCCTTAATAGGCCAAAATAGGTTAGCCAATGAAGAAGATGTGGATCTTCCACTTGGCGATGATTTTGTTCAATCCAAACAAGGATCCCAGAGAGAGACCCAAAAAGCTGGGAAAAGGCATGAGAGCATGACCAATGAGGTTAGTACAAAGATCTCCGATGATAGCTCTCATGAATTTCTACTTCGTGAAGCAACTTTGAGATCAGAATTAGTTGCACGGTTGGGGACCAAAAGTTCACAGCATCGAAAAGATTTGTGTAGCGTGGAGGCTGCCATTGAACAAGGGTCTGAAAGTGATGCTGGAAGTGAGAAAACCCACGTGAGTAACTGGAGTGCACCGTCCTCTGATGTGGAGAGAGTTAGGCATGCGGATTTTGACGGTTAGTGTTCTTAGCAAAAAAATGTTTCAGCTGTTATTTTGTTTTTAGCAGAATATTTGAGTGTTTACATAGAATTATTTGTGTGCTTGCTTAATAATTTTTATTTGGGCCATACTTCATGATTATCTCCACCACTGTTTATATGGAATTAAATAATAGAAAGAGTGGGGAAGTTGAGATAATTTTGTCTCCTTGTCCAGGACCGACTCTCAATGCTAGAATTTGGTTGAAGCATCTAGATATTGTATCCTTGTGATATGTTGAAATAAGAATACTATGGATCTTATGATCCAATCCTTTTCTTGGCATAGTTTGGTCGATTCTATTGATCTATGCTCTACTTCTTTTGTAGACAAGGAGGCAGCAGAAATTTATGGGTTTATGAGCTTTACCCTTTTTTAATTTACATGTTTATAAGTATATATTCACACAGGGATGTGTAGTAATGATTTAAAATTTCTGTTGCTTTATCATTTGATATGTTGTTCCACAATGCAGGCACTGACAAGCGAGAGGGACACCCACATGAGGTCACGCAAGAAGGTGAAAGCAGAATGTCTCTGGACAATTCGACTTCTATCATAAGGAGTGCATTTTATCACATGAAAGATGTATCTTCATTCAAATTAAGCAGATCTCAGCAGAAAAGGCACATGCATGATGTGACTAATGATGAGGGAGTTTCAATTTATTCATCGACTAGCTCATCCAATGAGACTGCTAGGGATCTACTTTCAAAAGACACTGCCTACTATTCCTGCAATGTTCCTGTGGATCCCCTTTGGCCACTTTGCATGTATGAGCTTCGAGGAAAGTGCAACAATGACGAATGTCCATGGCAACATATTAGGGACTCTTCAGGTAAAAAAACTCATCAGAACCTGTATAGTGGTACTGATGGTAATGGCATGGTACTCTTCATGATGTTTTTGAAAATATTTTATCAACAGCTTGCTTTATTTTGCTGATGCAAAAGTGGCAGATATTCTAAAATTTCTTGAAAATTGCAGATTGCCCTATTGAATCAACATCAAGTGCAAAAAGATGGGCTGTTCAGACAAGTTGTTCAAAGTGTTGTTCTCCAACTTATGTAGTTGGATTAGATATTCTGAAGGCTGATTCACGTTCATATGAAGCAGTTGTTACCCAGGATATTGGTCAATGCTGGCAAAAATGTTTTACTATCTCCTTGGCTATATCGAGTCTCCCTAAACAAGTACACCATATGGATGATTCAGTTATGCAAAATAGTGATGGGCGTATCGAAATCAGTGGATATCAGAGCAGACAATCGTCATTCTTCCGCAGTAGAAATGGCGGCTTGGTTTGTCTTACGTGTTCTTTTATTTGATTGACTTACTGTTTTGCCTGATGCTTGCCCAGTCATGACTTTTGCTGTTTTGTGGTTTTTAATAACTTAGTTTTCAAATACTGATGGTGGAGGTGTTATTGGGTAGTTAATTATTTTGATTGATCAACTAGTAAGAGCAATGAAGCTCATTCTTTTCCAAGATTGATGGAGTTACCTTAGTGTATGCAATTTTGTTGTAGCAATTATTAGTTTTGCTTGTTTGGAAGGTACCATTTCTTAAAGGGGTGAGGTTGGACAGGTTAATATAATCTTTCAGTACAACTGGTTTTAGTATTTTTTTTTTTTATTGAATTCTAAGCTATAAGTGAAACAATTGTTTAATTTAGTTCTTTCTTCTTAATTGTTCTGTCACTTTTTAATTTGTTTTTTGTCTGTTTCAATCTTATTTGACCTTGTGTTTATGTGATGGAACCACCTTTGTGGAATATCGAGTTTCCTGTTTGTTTCATTTTTCCTATGATTATCTTGGCTTGCAATTACTCATTTTTGTTTTCTTTCCTCCCTTTATGATATATTTTTAGAATCTATTAAACCAAGCTTCAATTGATGGTGAACCCCTGGAAATGGCTCTTCTTCTTTTGAATCTGGAGGGTAATAAACTAGAGAGAAAGAAAAAGGTACTTCTACTTCTTCAGTGTGGAGTATTGGCAACATTCTTCTTCTGGCTTGCATCCCTTTTTTTCACCCTTTGTCTACTGGACAGCTAAAGAGAAAAAGTTCAAAAGAGGAGCTAGATCGTGCCAGATCCTATACATTCTTAATAGGAATTGCTATTAAGGCTAAATAATTTATTTTACTCGTCTTTAAAGGTTGGCATTTCCCAGGCTCTCACTCTGTTGTCACGTGCACTGGAGGCTGATCCAGCTTCTGTGGTTCTTTGGAGCGTGTATCTTGTCATTTATTATAGCGAGATGCAGAGAGTCGGAAAGGATGACATGTATTACATTGCGGTATGTTTGGCTGTTTCCTGATTAATATATGATGAGACAGCATTGTCTAATCTGATACAGCCTCTTTAGGTGTTGAGAATGAACTGTGGACACGTCTGTGCATATTATGAACCACTTGCTCCTGACAATAAGTTGGTACCAGCGACACACTTGCTGGAACATTCTGACATTTTCTTTTCTCTTGAGATTGTTTACATTGAACTGTGCATCTATCAGAATATACTTTCGTAACCTAAAGTTTGAAGTTACTGTGGATCTTAATTTCTCACCTGTCCACCTTTTAGTTTTCCCAAGTCTCTTGTTTGGAACTTACGTATGTACACTCACCACAGAACATCCATCCATTCTACCTCCCACTTATGAGACTGGGAGTACTATAGTAGGAACTTCATCTGTCATGCTAATGTTCTTTTGTGAAAGACTGTTCTCTTTCCTCTGGTGGAAGGATTAGAGAGTGGAAAGTATGCTTATTCAGACTTATGGGCTTAAGTAGTTATTACTCACAATGGATTGTCTATCTTGTCACTGTTTTCCTCCCCCAACTTTTTTATTTCCTAGAGACATGCTAATCTGTTTTTTTTTTTCCAGGTCAAGCATAACCAAGGATCTTATGAACTCTGGCTGATTTACATCAATAGTCGTAGCAAGCTTGAAGATCGACTTCATGCATATGAGGATGCTTTACTGGCACTTTGTCACCATTCATCTGCTTCTAATGGTCATGCCAGTATATGCATCTTGGATTTATTCCTGCAGATGGTGAACTGCTTTTGCTTGTGTGGAAGGGTGGACAAGGCCATAGAGATAATCTACGAAACCCTGCCAAGTGCAGAAAACTCTGATGAACGATTTACTTTGTTGCTTTCTAATATCCTCTCACGCTTAACAATCGCTGACAAATGCATCTTCTGGATTTGTTGTTTGTACTTAGTTATTTACAGGAAACTTCCTGATGCTATAGTACAGCAGTTTGAATGTGAGAAAGAGCTCCTCTTAATTGATTGGCCCTCTGCTCATCTGAGAGAGGATGACCGGCAGAGAGCTTCTGACCTTTTGGATTTTGCAATACATTGTGACATCACCAAGTCATCACTGGCAGATGATACCAATATCAGATTTGCTCAGCAGTTCGCTGTGAACCATTTTAGATGTACAGTGGTACTCAATGGCTTAAACTGTGATAAGTACTTGTTGCAGAGATTTGAGACATTGTATCCAACCAGCTTAGAATTACTACTCCTCTCTGCACGGGCAGGGGAGTGTGATTTTGAGGATTCGAGTTTATCAGGTTTTGAGAATGCACTTAATAAGTGGCCGAGAGAAGCTCCAGGTTGGCATTGCATCTGGAATCAGTTTGCTGAATATGCTTTGCAAAATGGAAGACATGACCATGCAAAAGACATCATGGATCGTTGGTTTCTCTCTGCTTGGCAAGTCCAGCATCCCCATGATGAAGGTGTGGCTGGAATAAATCAAGATAATTCATGTTCCTTTCCGAGGATGGCTTCTCAAGCAGATAGGCAGGCTGCGGCATCTAGTTATGGTCAGCTGGATGAGATTTTTGGATTCTTCAATCTTTCTCTGCATAAGTTGTTGCAGAAGCAACTTGCAGAGGCTCGCATAGCAATTGAGAAGGCTCTACATATTGCAACTCCTCAGAACTACAAACTTTGTGTAAGAGAGCATGCCAAGTTTCTGCTTATGGATGAGGCAGTAGCAAAGGATGGTGCTCAAATTAGTGGGATACTTGACTATATGAGGGTTTACTTAAATGATCCTCGAGCTTTTCCCATCACGGAGACGTTACCTAGAAGGTTCATAGGAGATATAAAAAAACCAAGGGCTCAGCAGCTGATTAAGAATATCTTATGTCCCGTTTCCAATAATTTTTCACTTGTGAACCTGGTCCTTGAGGTATGGTGCGGCCCCTCTCTTTTGCCTCAAGAGTTTGATAAGCCCGATCATCTAGTGGACTTTGTTGAAGCCATGTTGGAAATTTCACCATCAAATTATCCGCTGGCTATTTCGGTCTGTAAGCTAATTGAAAGAGACTATGAGGCCTCAGCTTTTGCCTCTGCCAGTCTCTTGTTCTGGGCAAGTTCTGTCTTGGTAAGAACAATTTCTCGTGCCGTTCCAGTAGCCCCGGAGTATGCATGGGCAGAAGCAGCTGGTATTTTGGAAAATATTGTGGGCGTTGATGCCATTTTAGATGGGTTCTATAAGAGGGCCTTGTCCGTATATCCATTCTCTGTTAAACTGTGGAACTCCTTTCTTATTTCAACAAAGAGTGAAAAGGATGCAATCTCTGTCCTCAGAGCAGCTGAAGAAAAGGGCATCGAAGCTGATTCAGACTTTCTCTCAACCATTATAAGGTGATGAAAGGTTGGTGAACTTGGAAGTGCCTGAATTGTAGGAACTTTGGTTCCTGTTGAAGGCCACATCCAATTTGCATTAACTGGTGGATTGGCAACCCTTGGAACAAGCTTCAAGAATTGCTCACGCCGCTGCACATTGGATGCTAACATAGGACATAGGAAGCACGCAGAATATAGAGGACATGCACAGGACTAGATAACTGTAAGTAGCCATTACGATATCTCAGTTACTGCATAAAAGAAGTTTTAGTCGATGAAGTTAGCTTAGGATAGAAAGTTTGTGACTTTGGGTTTAGTTTTTTTTTCTTTTTTTCTGGTGGCCCCCGCGTAGGCTTACTCATGCAAGAAAATTGATAGGTATCTCATTGGTTCTTTTGGATGGTGTCAATACCTTTTGCCTCCCTCACAAGTTCATCAATGTGATGGTTTCTCCGATTGAGATTTGCATCTTTGCACTCGTGAAATTACTGGAAATGCAAATTGATTGTCTTTCCGCATTTATGTTTGATCAATCGAACCCCCTATGATTTTTTCATGTGCACTGTTATCGTATTTGTGACGGAAAGCATCATAGATTATAGAAAGGATTCTCTTCAAAGTAACTGTTCGCTTGTACTGCAATTATCAAGTAACTGTCGTTACTTATAAAGTCACTCTTGAACTAATCTAAAATTCTGCTTGATCTATATTTGGAATTCTGGAGTTTGTATGTAAGATCATCTTAGTGAGAAGCGAGAACCGGTAAAAGAAACAAAAGTCTAGTTTGTGCTGCCACAATAGCGAGGTCTGTTTTGTTTCAATCGAATGCAAGCAGTGTTGTACTTAGCTATCCGCTTCGAGCATTTGATTCGGACTATTTTTTTTTATCAACGGCGTTGCCTACAATTGGATGCTAGAAAGAGCCTCTGGCATGCTTCTGAGATCGTGAGAATTACCAAATATGTGCATGACGCCGGTGGCATGTAATCAACCAATCAGCAGCTCAACATTAGTCTCTTGATTGGGATTCTTTGTGGAGGATCATCTGCAACTAGTAAGTTCAGAACCTACTGGGCCTTCTCCTGATCTGATATGTGGGTATGGGCCCAATCTTTGTATGGCCTTGTTCGAGCCCACCGATGCCTAAATTCATGGCCCGGTCAAGCATCTAGACTTTGCCCATCAAAAAGCACGAGCAATCGAGGCCTGCCCATCCCATTTGACCAAAAAAGAAAAATTCAAGGCCTGCCCATATTGTCCAAATGTAATTGTTGTTCTTAGTCTTAGAAATGAAAACATAAAAATACAAAGAAAATCAAGTGTAAAATGAACATAAAAAGCAACGAAAGCAAACCAACTGTGTAGATCGAGAACCTCTATAGTCACGAGATGAGTCGAGTTCAGTCGGTTCGATCAAAGGCAAATGATCTACACCTAAATCCTGAGTTCTATTTACCTACTATGTCACAATGATGCACACGACATGCAAATCTTTTTACTGAGTTCACGTAATAATTTTTTCTGTAGAGCTGTACAACCTCATTGCGATGTTATGAAGGTGCATGGAGCATGGTCCTGTTACATGTTTCCTTAAAGTTCGTTCTCGTGGAGCACCACAGATCGTATGATATAAGCGAATAGGCACTCTGCTAATTGCTGATACTTGTCCTTGCTAGCATTCATTCTGATGAATTCCGGATCTATGGGCAAAGTATGATATCAACCCCTTATGAGGAAACCCATTGCTGCAATCGTGTTGTCCGACCTGAAACAATCTTTTTCCCATGTAGATACATCGTCAAATTCGCTATTAATAACCCATCCGATGGCACAACTCGGGATTCAATCACCCAACGCTTGAAGACGTTTTTATGCAGATAAGTCTCACGATGTATTAAGGTGATTTCCATTTGCAAACTATCACAAAGCATTGGATAGATTAGATGAACATGTTTGGGGAGTAGGTCGCACGCTCCAATCTCAAGATTCGTCGCCTTCCAATATCGAGGGGCGATAAACTGGCTTCTCCCGTGCCTAAGCGGATAGAGGGTGCGTTTGGTACAGCTTTCCCAAGGGGCTTTCAGCCCTGAAAGCTCATTGGGAAAATGTTGGACCGTTTGGTTCGGCTTTGAAGCCAACTTTCGGTTGAAAGCGGCCTTCAAAATGCTAAAAAGCCCAAGGCTAGTAGGGACTAGCCTTCAAAATCCCGAAATCAATATTTTTCTTTCCAAAACTACCCTCGTTGATTTTTCATATTTCCGATTTTACCCCTAAATTTATTTTTTTTAATTGAAAAATAATGCAGCCCTTCGCCGGACCGGCGAAGGGCTACGGCCGCCGATGAGCCAAATGCGCGCGGCGGCGTCGGGCGACCTCCGACAAGGGTTGCGCGACCCGCCCGAGGGCCGTCGGAGGTCGCGACCTCGAGCGACCCGGTCAAGGGCCGCCGAAGGTCGCCCGACCTCGGGCGACCCGGGGACCGCACGACCCGGTGGCCGCCGCCCGGGTCTCGCGGCCACGGGCGGCCCTCGCCCGGGTCTTGCGAGGGTCGCGCGACCACCGGCCGCCGTCGAACGACCCTCACGAGACCCATGCGAGGGCCACTTGCGGCCGCGAGACCCGGCGGCGGTCGCCCGGGTCGCCCGAGGTCGGGCGACCTCCGGCGGCCCTCGGCCGGGTCGCCCGAGGTCGGGCGACCTCCGGCCGGCCTCGGGCCGGGTCACGCGCGACCCTCGCCGGCGGCCGTAGCCCTTCGCCGGACCAGCGAAGGGTTTAGGTCATTTTAAAAAAAATAAAAAATAAAAATAAAAAATATATATTATACCATTATACTCATCAAAGCCCATTGTAAAAGTTTTTTTTACTAAACGCGCATTCAACTCAAAGTCCATTTGTAAATTTTTTTTATCAAACACAATTGCATTTCCCCAAGTAGTTTTGGGCTTTCAGCATTTGCATTGGACTGAAAGCCCATTGCAAATGCTGTACCAAACGCACCCAGAGATGGCTTCGGGACCCGGTTTGCGAGATCTAATGCTCGCCAGAATCGCTGTCTATCCCGACAGAGGGCACGTGCACCTATACCCCCGACTTGATCTCCAATACCGTCTCGTCCCTGCGAGCGAGCCATCTCTTTATGTGATGCGTCAAGACGGAGGCTGCCTCGCCTAGAAGAAATGATTCTGTCAAGAGTCGATGTGTGTGATGGCGTCTTGAAGGAGTTGATTTCGGGTTGCCTCGCACTTCGGCGTACGAAGTTGATCAGATGCT
This sequence comes from Corymbia maculata, assembly GCA_014182735.1. Lineage (NCBI taxonomy): Eukaryota > Viridiplantae > Streptophyta > Magnoliopsida > Myrtales > Myrtaceae > Corymbia > Corymbia maculata. The sequence goes on along the minus strand of CM024688.1, from coordinate 38,798,967 downwards.
CTGGCTTTGGAGACCTCATCTGCGGACAGAAGCCAGAGACTTTCGAGGCTTCGGACGTTCTTCACTGTACAAACTACGCGACCTCGGCGTCAAGCCTCATGTCCTTCAGCTATACATCGGCAGTGGCTGGAGGTTTGTCTTGGGAAGAGTGGTCCTCATATCAAGTTGAGGGGGCCAGGAGTCTGAGGGAGATCACATTGGACTTGTGCACAGTCGGAAGTCAGGAAGGTGAGAGAAGTCGTTTCTTGACTCCTTCTAGAGACCTTATGGGCTTAATGGTTTTCAGTCCGTCGAGCACCATCAAATAACTCGCAACAGTCTCAAGCAGTTCAACTCGACTAGATTCGCGTCCCTGAGAAAGGCCTAGATCCAAACTGACAGTCACAATATTCTGGTCATTGGTCCACGGGCCTCAGAAAGATTGGTCGACCCGAGACGAGAGGTTGATTTGAGTGCTCTGAGCGAGCGGAGCTCTCTGAAGTCAATCCATTTCTTGAGATACTTTGGCTGCTGTGACCCACTTACACTGAGTTTGTAACCAAATTGAGGTAATAATGATACTTCTGTTTAAACTTATCAGCTTTCCAATCTTTTAATGATGCTGAAACCACATTGAGATATGTTATGCTAATTTGAACAGGATTAAATCCTGCGATGATACATACAAGGTCTGTACCCTTTCCGTTCTTTTCTACATAAGCATCGGTTCTTCCCGAAGAATCCAAGGCGAAATGCTTCGCCCTGCTGTGCAGTTTCAAGCATTTGAGACTTCACCTCTTGCATGACTTTCCCGAAGTAGATGCTGGTCCTGCATTGATGGAGAGCTTAAGTGGATGTTGCTTCATTCACAATCACTGGTCAATATTTCTAAAGTTGGAACCAGAAGACAGCCCTCCCTCTGAGAGAAATACGCGAGAAATACCCATGGCGGGCAGATAGGAAGGAAGGACGACTCTGAATCGTGGTCGGTGACAAGAGATGCGTTCCCCATGAAGAAGATGAAAAAACCTTTATCTGTAGGTTCATCTCATGCCAGTCATTTTGGAATAATAAATCTAAAAGCCATCTCTTTGCTGTTCGTGACCCTATTTCGACATAAGATGTATTCGGGTGTTGATCCCGAGGTTTAGATGTTATTCATTTATTGTTTCATTGTTTCTTCTTTTGACAAGTGTACGCACACGCGTGAGAGAGAGAGAGAGAGAGAGAGAGAGAGAGGGAGGGACGGAGCAAACAAGAAAGGTTAATCAATCACCAAATAAAGATGCATCAATTACCCTCATAAATATCTCTAAGCCTTAATGAGTTAAGAAGCTAGAGACCCTCTTCAACTACTTCTCATCCTCTCTAGGAGTAAATGAAGGTTCTTTCACCAATCAAAAACCTGTTCTATTTTTCTCTCTGAACTGCATCTCCTGCGGGTGATACTTAATCGTATGACTCTGAGCTTCAGCGTGGGTCTCTTTCGACTTTTCCTGAATCGATGATATCGGAACCAAACAGAGTCCTCTGCTTCGCAAATCAAGTTTCCTTTCCCGGTTCTCCTCTACATCAATGCATGGCTGCGAGTAAAGTACGACGCAATCAGATTTTGGAGAGAATTTGAGAAGAAAATCTCTCGGGTGCTCCATAGTTGTTTTAGATTACTTTCCTTGCTGAAACTGGAAAAAATGTCGTACATACACAACATTTGTGAAACTAGAAGATGAGATTAAAGCTCTTCAATAGATTGCAGAAAAATATTTGGTGAATGCTAGTGATTGTGTACCTGTGGTTGCAGTGCTCCGATGCTACTATATGAAGTGCTTAGCATCTGGAATAGATTCTGACGGCAACACGACAGTAATGAGGAAGTGTCATCAGTGATATTTTCAGATTAATTCATCTTTCACTCGAAGTCCATAGGCATGCATAAACTGAAACAGGACTAGATAAACGGGGATCAAAACAAGATGAAAAGGGTTGGTCTCTTTTCCATCCTCTGATTTTTTGAGTCTTTGGATCATTATCGCTTGGACAAGGTAGATGGAGATCATCCATTACCTGAATTTGTTCTTGAAGGAGCTTGATAAATAGGGAAGCTTCTTGGAGTACTGAAGCAGTGTCAGTCTGAAATGTTTTCGTTAACATGAAGGAAAGCAATTAACATTTAGGAGCTAATATTCAGAGATATAGTTAAGAAGTTGCTAATTATCTCAATGAGATGCAAACTGACCTTGCCATATGGAGACACCAGCTTTTGTAGAGCTGTAATTTTGTCACCTATCTTTTGACTTCTCTTCACTGGAATTTGCATCTGCAAATTTAACTGATAAATCACTCGATGCCCGAGAAACAACTGGTTAAGAATCGGTATTCTTTGGTGAACCATAATAAGTTGTGGGTATAGTAGCCATACTACTTTCTTATGTTTGATGAGCTTTTCCTAAAAGAAAAAGAAAATACCATGCATCGTTGAGCCTCAACTGAGCCATTTCTGACTTCATAATGTTCTTCATTTGACAGGGTTCTTTTCCTCTTGTTCTTATTCCATTCGTTCAAAGGCATGCTTTTGAGCTGCGGCACGCTAAAGCCCTCTCTGGGTACGAACCCAATTCCCTCTAATTGGTGCTTCTTTGCATTGTGATTGGCCTGCAAACCCTGGAGATAGATCACAAGTCAAAACACTGAACCGCTCTCTTGAACATAAAATCGATGCCAAAATCAACTCATCCTACAGTAACCTTCCGAAATCCTGACGTATAGTTGACACCTAATTCTTTCGTAAGTCGAAGTAACCAAAGAGATAAATAGCATACGCTTGGAATTTGTCGAACCAAAAGCTTCTTTCTTGGCTGCTCATAGATTGTATCATAGCTTGATGTGATGTACTGATTATCTGTCGAATTCAAAAGGTAAATTCATTAAGCCCTTCTTATATGCACAATGCAGTCATAGAAAGAAAAAATGAATTTTGAGGCGTGTGCAGCTCGATATTATATCGCTTGACTTGTCCTTAATTTTGGAACAAAGATTAAAAGGTTTGTCGACCAAAAATAAAAAAAATTAAACCTGCTTGAAGATCATTAAGGGGCTGAGCAGGAATAGCCACATTATCTTCCCCTCTTAACCAGTAATCATCATTGAATTCTTTGGACTGCAAATAGAATCCACCATTGCTGTGCATGTTCCTGTCATCAAAAGTATATCATAAGGAATAAAAGATCAAGTATAGTCAATTTTCCTCTATTTTTTACAGGTAAACGACAAAAAGAAGACAAATACATTTTACTGTCCAGCGGGGTAGAAACTTCCAGATTCGGCATCCGAAACTCGTTTCCTGAAGATCGACGAACAAGCATTGCAGACAATTTATATCGGGAAGAAACTAATCGAAACAGAAAATTCAACTGAACTTGCCACAAAGTCTTGATCCTTCACTGGTTGCAAACAAATAAAGGAACAAACTTTGCGATGAATATAGATCAACTACAGTAATATGAATCAGAGAATTCTTGTTTACCAATGGTGAAAAGCTCAGATTGTAATGATGGAAGAAAGGAGTTGCTCATTGTCACAGCTAAATATGTTCTTCAATGCAACTTGGAACGGCCTACATACAAACAGAAAACCCACCAGATATTGAACGATTCGTGAGAATGACCATCTTTAATGATTTTCACCAAATTCTGAGTGCAAAACTTAACCAAAACCTAAGAAAAACACATTCAGAAGGTAAAATAAAACGTCATTGAAGACCATGCATTTCTTTAAAAATGATCACAAGTGAATTATGCCGCACTGGTTGGTGACTCAAAAAGCTTCCAAATTTCTCACAGACCATTAATTCTCTCATTTCCAGACACTTTCACCAAAAAAATAAAGAATTGCAGAGAAGGCTTAAGCAAATATGAAAGCAAGAACATGGGACTATAACTAATGCATAAAAGGGTCGTTCAGAAGGAGTAGTCTGAAAATGAAGACAAACCTCACTGTTTGAATATCTCTTCTTCTTCTTCTTCCTCTTCTTCTTCTTCTTCTTCTTCTTTGTTGGGATTATATCATCAGCTGATCTTCGTTTCGAAACAGAACCAACAATAAAAAGTTCATGAAACGCAAAAAATATAAAAATTAAAACGGGGCTTTTGCTTGTGGAAGTTGGACAAAAGAGAGTGTATATATAGACCGAGAGGAAGATGAAGAGAGGAGCTATGACCGTAGAGAGTTCAGGTCTTGCTTGGAGTATGAGCAAACGGTTGTTTCTGTTTTTAGAGAGAGACGGCTGCAATGGCTTTGTAGGCTCACGAAACCGAGCTCGATTTTTATTGCATAAATGGAATCCGCAACGTCCAAATGACTCAGACACATAAAACAAAGATTAATCAACTTATTTCTCATTAGATGCAGTTCAGCCATTTATTATTATTAGCATCGTTGCACATCATCAAGAGGGTGGGTCTGAGTTCTCTACTTCTGGCAAATAATATCAGTTCGACGTCGCCATCGCACCATTTGACTTCTTTTCAATATTTAGCAGCAGAAAATGATGAACGCATAAGTCCTCAACGTGTCACTGCCATTGATCATTATTTATTGCCGTGCTGATCATAGTCAAACCCTAGAACAAGTATATCAGATCAGTTGAGTTGTGGGGTTTTAATGTATTCGATCGGCTGCACATCCGTCGATCAGTTTTCTAATCATGCATTTAAAATTTTTCCCTTGATTTTTGCGTACACATTTGCTTTGGGTCAAATTCATCATATACATTGTTTTGTGCTAGCTTTAGGAAAGCTTGCTTATAGAAATGTCAATGTAATCTTTTATATATGATGTTATCGACTCAATAATATTGGGACATGGGGCAAAAAGACTCAAGAAAAGAGTGTTCTCACCATGCATCCACCTGCAATTGCGCTAGTTGATAGTTATTTCCACGCGTAGCGAAATTGAAAAATATCTGGACCATGATTAGGCTTTATTTTTGGGTACTGTAGGGATACAGTTTCTTTTTACTAATATAGGGGAATTTGCATTGTTCAGTTTGACCTTTTACTTGCCCTTTTCATATGGCATATAAAGCAAAATGCTTTATGAACGCGATGACAAAAGAAGAAGAAGAAGTACAGAAGGATATTCTCATTCCGAGTTACTTCTTTACGTGAATAAAAAGGCGATTAGGTCATTAATTACAAGGAAGAGACGTCATAAATTTTCGACATCTTTTTGCATTTCCTAAACTCTAGCAAAATAATAATTGTACTAATCCAAGTTTATATTTCAACGTAGTTGTGATATAGGGACAAATGACCATGAAAATTCGAGGAGACCCTTGGTTACATCGATAGTAATAGTTTAATAATTTTTCATTAATTTTATTTTTTGGATTTTTCCACTTAAAATTCATCACAACAAAAGAGACTTTTTTTATTCTAACTTTCCAAACAAGCATAATTGACAACTCGACATTGTGCAAATCCAACAGGAAATGTCCATGCAGATTTTCGTCCAATCACGTAACTATTTTAAAAATCACGCAATGGGAAAAGGTTATAGTCAAATTAGGCAAATTATAAGTTTCAAATGATATTTCGAATTGTATTTAATTTTACTATTTTATAGGAAAAACGAAATATATATCAATTTAAAAGTTAAATTGTACGAAAAACTAATCAAAGAGAATTCTTCATTTTCTTCTATTCTTGTATAGTAAATTTAGTTTTTGGGATTAGAAAATTTCATCGGATGAAGAAATCCACTCAAGTGAAAGTAAAGTAGAATGGCAAAAAATAAAGACATCTGGTATTAGAATAATAAAGTGATTGCTAGATCTATATTACTTTTAAAATTTAGTACATCAAACTATTGGAATGAACAAAGAAATAACTTAATTTAAACATGAATACGATTAACAAGTTATAGCTACTTTAGTTATGGCTATTTATATTTTTAAATACTTGAATATTATACATGACTCTATATACATATATTCTGGAATGAGTTATGCATCATTTTATTGTTCATGTATTTACTCTTGCTTTGGACATCCATTTCTCATCAAAGAAAGAAAAGAAAGATGGCATTGATTTTTAATTTAGTCATTAAAATAGAATCCACATAATGGATAAGGAAAAATAGTCTTGAGATTTCACGTAGACATTCCAATTTAATTAAAATGTCATTTAGAGAATATGACACCGAAATTCACACAATCTAATTAGAATCGGATCTATGAAAAAAGCAAACAATATCCAAACTTTTCTTCTCTGAATTCACCATCAAATATCTATTTTAGTGGCTTTTAACTTTCAACTCTTAAAGCGTTGGGGTTGGCATGCCCAGTTCGATAAACCTTTTCACTCGCAGCCGGCTAAATTAACTAGAAAAGACATAATTTGCGGTCACTTCATTTCCTAAACCCGTATACTCTCTTTCGCTCTTGATCTGGTTGCCCCGTTTCTCGTCCAAAGCAAAAGCACACGAAAGATTAAAGAGCAGAATAATTCCTACAAGCAACCGAATATGGTCGATGCTGATTACTGATGATGTACATCGATATGTATATCCACGTGTATATTACCTTTTAATTCAGCACGGTCCTTGAAATTAGTCATAAAGTCATACCTAAAACCTAACCCTAACCTCGGACCGAGTTCGTTCGTCGTGGGTCGGCCGGGAAGTACTGGACGAAATACATGTTTAAATGGGGATGAACACGACAGCATCGATCTTACGTCCGCTCGTGGGTTGACTTTGATCGAATCTCTGCTGTGAAATCGATGGACAACGCACCGTAAAACTCTCTCTCTCTCTCTCTCTCGATATGACGTACGCCTTTGTTTGCTTTCTGCCTCGGAGTCGGTCGCCGTCTTAGGTACTTTCTTGCTTGTCATTGCGTTGTCTAGGCTCTTGGTCACATCAGGATGAGTCTTGACACAGTCCTCGTACGTTTGCCGATTCCTTGTTGCATTCGAAACTTCTTTGTTTGGTGGGAGATCTCGATATATCATGAGTTGTTGTTGTTATACGTGAGGATCATTCATTTGGAATCGAGTGAAAGCAACAAATGCTCTACGTGTCGATGTTTATCCTTCATGAAATTTTAAGAAGTCTAGAAATTATATAAAATAAAAAAGTGCTTGAGTTGTGGTATTTTGATGAAACATAGATTGAAAAAGTAAAAGTCAATCCAAAATAATGTTGGTTGAAAGAATTATCGATCGCCTAATTTCTAAATAACTTACCAACACTTTTATGAAAGTACAAACTTTTTCTAAATAGTTCATTTATTCTTTATTACTTACCTGTTTTTATGTGTCTTTCTTGTCATACCTTGAATTTATTAGGTTCTTCTATGAATGAAGTATTACCCAATATCCAAACTCTCGTGACAAAGAGCACGCTAGCACATTTATATCGTATTAAATCTAACATTTGTGGAGATCTACTAGAAATGAAGAAGATAGGGGTTGATCCATAATTCACATGGATGGTTTCTTTTTTCTACTTAAATTACATGTGGTGATGGAACACGGTTAAGTACTTTATATTGTATTCTACAAATTAAAGTTAACGAAAGGGATCATATATATATGATTCTTCCTCATCTCAGCAATGAAAGTCTTTTATTCATCATGTTTTTAGTTTGCACCATGTCATGCATCGTCGAAACAACTGGCGACAAATTAACTTCTCAAAACCGCGCACAACCAAAATAAAATAAAATCATGAAACATAAAATAAGTATTAAATTGTTCATAATTCAAAAACTTTGCATGGTCTCGAGCGTCTGATTCCGACCGTCTTAGAGATTAATAATAATAAGATCGACCGATGGTTGGCAGGTTAATAACTCGATCGGCTACAGACCTCTCGATCTCGGAAAAGCGTTGACCAAAATGTGCGAGAGAGACCAAAAGGAACAGCATGTAGGCTTTCTCTTTGTCCTGTAGACGTTCTGAAATTCTTTATACGAGAAAATTCCGACTGCTAACATGTGTAACGATGCCAAGGCCCCATATTAATTAAGTTGCTAATCGATAATTTATTAATTTTGTTTGGTTGATGTTACATGAGTTGCCTTGTTCTAAAAAATTACCCGAAAAGAGACAATTTACATACGATTTTTGTTAGGTTCTGGGTGCGTGGAGTTATCGCGTTTGGGAGATTCTAGGGTTTCATTACACGTGGCACGAAATTAACTACGGATGTGGATTTTTATTATCTTTAATGGGTTTACCAATTATCCCCTTAGAGCCTTGTTAGATGATAATCGCAATACTTTTTAAATTGATCGGCAGCTTACCGTCCTCTATTCTTATGCTATTTTATGATCAGAAAGACTTTGGACAACTATTTTGAATACCTACCTCGTCTAGGAAAAAACAAATTGTAATGAGTTTTATTTGTTATGCCAGCGGTATAAATAATTCGTTACATAAATGAGTTCTAGGCACTAACATATATGCAGTTTTTAATTTTGGCAATTGGATTTGTTCTAAAACGGTGAAAGTTTCTATTTCATAATTGTTTGTGTAACAAATATTTAACACTAGTCACATATCTTATATAAACCTTTATAATAAATCCGAGCTGTGAAGAGCCTATATCAAGGCGTCAGACATTTCTAGTATCAAATGTAAGCTCTGTGAGATGAGGGTATTTAATTCCTCTTTGATCTTTGGGGTGATGACACCACAAGTACTTAAGTGTTTGTCCATATTACAATCAAGTATCCAATTTGTTTTGTTCATTCAAATATCTCGACTTCTCAATATGGCTTAATGTGAGGTTTCCATTTGATAAATTGCATGCATTTTTGCTAATATGATTTGTTTACTTAGCAAAAGTTAAAGCACGATTGCTAATATGACTCGCTTACTTAAGGACACTTATGCCATCTCTTTTTAGATGTTGGCCAACGAAGGAGAGAGAGTTGATTTAGGACGAGCTAAGCCACCCGATATGTCTTTAGTGACATGACATCATTTCAAAGGCCACATCAAATGTCAACTTGGCATTTTTATCCATGATTTTAATGAAGGCTTTTGATTGAGCCAAATTTGAAAAGTTGAAAATTTTGATTGCATAAGACAAAATTTTTGGTGCTCCATTGTGAAAGGACATAAATTCAAGTACTTACAGCATCATTATCCCAAAGATTACTTAGAAATTTTTTGTTTTGTTTTGCACTATGAACATATATTGTATGAAATTAGCGTAACTCTCGTGGAAAAATTGTAGGTCATTCATTCATGCTACCGCTTCTGACAAGGCCAATTACTGAGGTTTTATTAAATAATGGGGTGTCAATGTAATTGCACCAAGTAGAAGGGTTTCAACTTGTAATTATGATACTTTCTATGTGGGTTGAAGTTCGACTGAAATCGAAAAACTTGACAACTTTTATAGGTCAAAGAACAGTCTTGTCTGTTAGGTCCTGTAATTTGCATCAACAGCTTGGACCTCGTATTTTTTAGCTGCTCAAAGCACATGCAGCAGATGTAACACACATGGATATTATAAAACCAAATGGTCTTGTTGCTGTCAAATCTAACTTTGGTTATTGTAATTTAATATGGTCGGCTTTGCTTCGATTTATCTACTCAACGGTGTCTAATTGACTTAGATGATATCTTCTCAAGTTATAATATTGATCCCCATGTCATGCGCAGGCCGTGTTAGTATCGGTGCATCTTCGAATTCTGATAGGCCAATTTGATGATTTGTGACATTTTTTTGAATGCCTAGAACTGGAGAACTATATCGAGAGATTCATATGAATATAGTGATTTTCCTCAATGAAGAATGGTTGCACTTCCTCTTGAGTCTATTTGAAAACCAGTCAAATAATATCTGATTATATTTTTTTGTTCTTGGAAACACAAAAAAAGAACAGAAATCCATTTAGCAAATTTTTTAATCCCGAGAATAAATTTGGAACAAAATCAAAAAGTTAAAAAAATGACTTTTTTTTTCCTAAGAACACCTCCAAAATCAAGCCAATTCATTTTTCTTCTCTTATCTCTTCTTCTTTTCTCTTTTTTTCTCTCTCCTTCTTCTTCCTCCCAACCGTTCATTGCCATTGCCACTGCTGCTAACGGTTATCGAGATTATTTGAGGCTATGTTTGGTTGGAATTTTGAGGAACACCTTTGGGGAAAATGCAAAGGACTTTAAGTTAAATGAGTTTTACAAAATGCAAATTATATTTGGTAAATTATAATCTAAAAGTCCATTATAAAGTACCTTTGAGCAAAATAGTGTTTTGAGAAATTTATTTACAATGTACTTTTGTCATTAAATAAAGGAAAAAAAGCCAACGAAGGGCAACCTCTGACGACTGCCGACAATTGACATATGAGATTGCAAGACTTTAGGTGGCCCCCAAAGACCACCAGTAAGGGCCGCCCAAGGTCGAGCTGATCCTGGCAAGGGTTGCGCAACCCTCACAACCCCTCATGAGGGCTACGCGACCTAGATCTAGGTTGCCGCAACAACCTCCCTCATGGAAGTTGCGCGACCCAGATCTAGGTTGTTGCAACTCATGGGGGGTCGCGAGTCATGTGACCCATATCGTGCGGTGTTGTGACTTGCGGAGGTTGCAACATCCCAGATTGGTGGCCCCTTGCGGAAGTTGTGCAATCCAAATCACGCGACATTGCGACTCATGGAGGTCATAGCAACCCAGATTAGTAGCTTCTTGCGAAGGTCCTTGCAACTCACATCTCATGGCCCCTCGTGAAGGTCACCAGAATCCAGATCGTGCGACATCATGACTTGCCTCGCGGAGGTCACCGCAACTCAAATCTCACAACCCCTTGTGGAGGTCGCCATGACTTGAATTGCATGGCATTGCGACTCACGGAGGTCACGGTGACTTAGATCTCACAACCCCTCATGGAGGTTACGCAATTCAGATTGTGTGATGCCGCAACTTGTAGTGGTTGTGACGACCCAAATTAGCGATCCCTCATGAAGGTTGCCACTACTCAGATCTCGCGACCCCTCATGGAGGTCGCGTGACCTAGATCTCATAGCCCTTGTTGAGGTCAATGTGACACAAATCAAGCACCCCTTGCGGAGGTTGCGTGACCCCTAGGTGATGGTCACTTGGGTCGCCACAACCACACCGGCGTCTTTCTAGCCTGTTGCTAGCCCCTCGTAGCCATCCGCAACCTTGTCGGCTGATCTCAATGGAGAAGAAGATGAACAATGTGAGATAACGAGGGCAAAATAGAAAAACAAAAAGTAGTGAAGATAGTTTTAGAAGAAATTTTTTTATACCATCCTAATCTCGGGCATGCCGAGAAAGATGAAAACCAAGGCAACCTAGGACTTGCTTTGGACTTTTAGTTTTCTAAAGGCTAACTTTTCCCTAATGGGGTTTGGAAAAATTTTAACATCCAATATCTGGCCCCTTCCCAAGGCCTTTCCCAAACACACCCTGAGTATCTGCCCGATCCCCGTCGCGGGTAACGATTTCACGTCTTGAAGTGCACAAAACAGTAGCCGGAGACCGGAGGCCTCTCGGTTTATCCGAGACTCCTTTCTGGGCCTTGATTCACTTATGCATTTTGAGACCGTCGTTCAAAAGGCCCGTCAACATGGGCTTGCTCGAGAAGTATTGGGCCGTGCCAGATGCTTTGTCCCACGTCAAATAAACTTGAAAGTCGTTTTGGGTTTCTTAAATGAGAAATTCTACTCGGTGACGCTCTGATTATTAGGTATGCTAACTGTGCATACATCCTAGTGGTTTTCTCTGGATAGTCTTGTCTTTTCGCAAATTCCTCACGCGACTTAATCAAATAAACACTTGATTTTGTAAACGCTGGAGATTTTTAGGTCTGGGGGTTCTTCTTTTTATGTTGCTTCTTTCTTATAAACCGAAGGAGTCTCTTTCCAACGGCAAAGCACCTACGCTCTAGATGGCCTCGACGGTCATGGCTTTTTCATAATCTCATCTTCATCATATTCACTATCCTTGGTACTTAACAATACACGAAGCATGCGAAACCAGATTTTATGTACCGTTTTCCACGATTGATATGTGGATCAATTCCGAAGGTATCGTCCTGACACATCATATGATAGGAATAAATTATACAGGACTTAAAGACATCAGTAATTTCTCGAATTGAACCGAGCAGGACGATGAGAACAATACAAATACTGCAGAAATAACATTGATGAGCAAGGATCAACGCCTTCTTTTAGAGTAATAAGGATAGCGACCGCTTGGGATAAATCCTAACTGTTCTCTTCTTTGCCAAAGATTGGAGTTGCCCCAAAGAAAACAAATGGGTCTCCTTTCACCCGCACAGGAACTCTTCACCTCCTTGCCTTTTCCTCAATGGGTCTCTAAGAACCCATTCTTGAACTCCATTAATGGCTTCAGAACAGCCCATTACTGTTCTTCAGTGGAGAAAGAAGAAATTCAGACCCAAACCAAGAATGTGAGGATTAGGAATATTGGGGGAGTGAAAAGGTGAGAATTAGTGGGTATATACACATATAGGGAATTTTTCTTATACCGAGGGCGAGAGGATCTTCTGCCGGTTATGCTTCCGAAAGTACTAACCTTTTGTTGTATTTGAAGCCTCTGAATCAATGGACGTCTCCGTTGGCCTTTCTCTTGCATGGGCAGTTCGTTTTTATCAAGTGAGATAACGATACAAATATAATTGATGAACTTTAATTTAATATGTAATATAATTTCTAAACTTTTTTTAATTTGTTCAATGTGATTCATAAACTTTTAATAGGTATTTGATGTAGTTCATTAGGATCAAATTGAATATTGGCCTAAAATTCAGAGATAATATTGAATAAATTAAAAGCTTAAGGACGACGTTGCATATTGAACCAAATTTAGGGAAATTTCCCTTCTCATTTCACCATTCCCCTTCTTATCGTGGACGTGGGCTTCTTAGATGGGCTACAATCTGGCAAGCCGGCTTCCTACAGGCCGAGGCCCAAGGCCCAAGATTCGCAACGGAGGAGCGATGTATAAAACCCTTATAGGGTTTCGCCTCTTGCTCCTCCTTCGAAAACCTTCCCCCTCCTCGGTCGCTTCCTCTGCAGCGCGCGCTCTCTCCGCTCCTGCGCCGTCTGGGATCTCAGGTGCGGCTCTGTGCAAGAAAGTTAAACGCCCCCATGTATTTTTTTTTCCGAGTCGTTGTCCCTCTAGCAGCAATCGCATCTCGTTTGTTGGTGTCTGATGAGTCGAGTAAAGTGGTTTTCGAGTAGTTTAGCAGATAGCTTTGCCTCGTTTGCGTTTGCCTACGTATGATCTTGTTGCTGAATGCTTCGTGCGTGCTCTCGTTAGTAATGTTTAAGCCCTGCTGCTTTCTGGGATCTTTGTTTCTTTTCGTGGGATTTTGCTTTGAGCATTTACTTCGGCGTGTACTGCTTGAAATGCTGGATTCAAGCTTCGGCACTTTCGAGGGTATCTGGGTAGATGTAGAAAAACGAATTCGTAACCCATGTTTGCTCTCATGCTGTGATCTTGTTTGAGTGTTTTGGGCATGCCAAGATGATTACGGAGAGCCTTGCGTTGTATCAGGGGCAGCTTTGCTACGCATGAATTTGATCTTTGGAACCGTGTATAGTCTCCGTGTCTGATGTGACTTGATCCGAATGATTTGTGACGTCGAGTTGCTTAAATTTTTGTTCTTTTGCGAGGTAGTCTTGATAATGTCTGTACCCGCTTATGCTGATGATGGCGAGTTTTCTTTATGTTGCAGGCTGCAGTTTATTGATTTTTTGTGATGGTGAGGGTTAGCGTTTTGAATGATGCTCTTAAGAGCATGTATAATGCCGAAAAGAGGGGAAAGAGACAGGCCATGATCCGACCCTCGTCAAAAGTGATAATCAAGTTTCTTCTGGTGATGCAGAAGCATGGTATGCTCTTGTCAAACGCCTTTTGATACTTGATACATGTATGGTTTGCACTTATTGACATTGGGGCCATTGCTAGGTTACATTGGAGAGTTTGAGTATGTCGATGACCATAGGTCTGGCAAAATTGTGGTTGAACTCAATGGAAGGCTAAACAAGTGCGGAGTTATCAGTCCCCGTTTTGATATTGGTGTGAAGGAGATTGAAGGCTGGACCGCAAGGTTGCTTCCCTCAAGACAGGTTTGTTTTAGAAGCTTCTCCTTGCACTTGCTATCTTCAATTATAAGTTATTTTACTTTGGAGCTACTGGTTGCGTGGTGATGTTTGCCTTGAGGTTTATGACATTTGTCACATTGCATTCTGAGCTTAGACTTGCAGTCATAATTTTCTCTACGATGCTGCGACATTCATATTGTCTAACATCTAGTTATTGTTTTGACTGACTTGAGAATAAGTCTGATTCTTTTATAGCTTAACATGACTAAAGTTTTGCAGCCCATCTATTTCTTCTCTTGATCTAAACTCAGTTACTTTCTGAAACTTGCAGTTTGGTTACATTGTGTTAACTACTTCAGCTGGTATCATGGATCATGAAGAGGCTAGGAGGAAGAATGTTGGTGGAAAAGTACTTGGTTTCTTTTACTAGGCGGAGTTTGTTTTGCCGATGGATCCCTAATATTTCTATCTATGAAGATTTTGTCATGTATTTTTGAACTGGTTTCCCATACGTTTCACCTTATTGGGTTTTGATTTTTCGTTCAATGGAGCTTTTGATACTTCTTTTCTGCCTCTATCCTCTACTGCTATATATGCAGTTGAAAAGATATACAAGTTTGCCTTTTAATTATGGATGTTCTGGTGATTGTCTAATGACATGGTGGTTGTTTGGGTTCGCTGTAAGTGTGGGATTGTTGGGAGTACGTATGATGTATTAGTCATGGAATCTCAAATCCCCTCTCCTGGTTTAGAGTAGTTTTAACTGTCCAGAGCATCTATGACTTGATGCGTTTTCGTGTAGTTCTGCAAATTTCAGCTATTGACAAACTGCTCATTGATGTGAGAGCAAAATCCTCAGTGATTATTAGACAGGTGATGTGGTTGGAGTATGTGATAATAATTTTAGGGATGGTTATCTTCGTCTACTTCTTTGGGGGTATTTCAATGTTTGGGGGTATTTCAATGATTCGAAGTGTTTGATAATGGCAGTGCAATGGCTTGTCGTATGTGGTGCTGCATCATGTATCATCTATTTAGCTGAAATGGTGGGAAGAACAGTTAAATATTTGGAGTTGTGATTGGTAGGGGAAAAACAGTGCCACTTGCATGACATCTTGCTTCATTAAACTTGTCCTCAGTTCTATCGTCCATAAACCTAGTAGACTGGATTTGAATGCACTGAAGAGGACTGAAAGGGTTCGTTCTAGTGTTATGGGCCATTCTTGTCAAACAGGAATGCATAACACGGTGTTGACGAGGCTGATTTGTTTGCTTCATTGAACTGTGAAATGAGATAAACTAGCAGTGGCTTTTTATGACGTTTTTAGGTTGAGATTTGTTCTTAGCAAACGCCAGTTGCTTGAGATGAGAATTGGCGCGCTTTTGCGTTTCTGATCTCGGGGCTATTCAGGTTTCCTAATTGCCTAATGAAAGACTGACTAACATGAT
This sequence comes from Corymbia maculata, assembly GCA_014182735.1. Lineage (NCBI taxonomy): Eukaryota > Viridiplantae > Streptophyta > Magnoliopsida > Myrtales > Myrtaceae > Corymbia > Corymbia maculata. Next base: position 38,783,425 of record CM024688.1, on the reverse strand, counting down.
TCTTAGCGATCTTGCATCGTGGTGGTGTTTCTCGCGATCATTTCGATTATTTTTAACTGAGCCGACGTTCTACTTCTCTGGTAAACAAATGTTTATTAATGGTACATGTCGTCCTTAAATCAAAATCTACTTAGCACTCTCATTCTCTTCTTCCTTTAAACCGAGAGCAAGATTGTTACCTCTCTTTCAGAGACCGCTTTACCCGTTCGAAAAGGTCTTTCTTGCAATATATGAGACATGAGATAAAACAGTCGACTCGTGTTCTGTTTTCATCTGACGCTCTCATTCGATGTTTGCGTGACGATGGCATTCTACGATCCATCATTGGATAGAAGCGTCGTCCTGTAGGAATTGAAGGCATAAATCATCCCGCAGATCGACAGATTAGTAAGAACAGCAGCAGTAAACAGATACTCTTCATTCAATGGTTCAAAACCAACACAAATTCAGCACAAACAACTTTAACGAGCAACGATGGACATCGCTTCAAAGCGAATTACAGTAGCAAAAACAGGAAAATGATTATAACTGAGTCCTAAACTTTCTTCTCCCCACTCCACGAATCTTCTCATCTCAACTCTCTCCCGAGCTCAACACAAAATGCCAAAGATAACAGTTGCCCAAAAGAAACGGTGCCCGTTTCCTGGCGCCTGCTTGCCAAGCCCTTTCACCCTCCCTTCTCCTCATACCCGTCTCTGAGGACGCACTGCCAACTTCCATCGACGACGGCTTCCGTAGAACCCATCACTGATTTTTGCAGGGTCGTTCTTCTTGCAAACCTGAATGAGAAGGTGACGAACTGGGGTTGGAGCTGGGTGGGGTATTATGTAGGCGATGGCTTTCTAGCGAGGGAGAGAGGATCTTCGGAGCATATGCTTGTGTAGGTACCCAACTTTAATTGCTGTCCACTACCACTAAAGCTGAACAAAAAACGGTATGCGCCGATGTGCCTCTCTTTCTTACGTTGGTGGTGCGTCGTCTTTTCGGTTTCTCGTTTCCACCTTTTGCTTCTTTTCCTCTTTATGCCAACTTCCTCACATTCGAGGCACGAGGGGGGAAAAATATGAAAACATAATCTTTTTTAGTAGCTCGATTTGTTGAAAAGCAGACTTACTATTATATTGTCCGTCGTACGGATGGAATCGATTTTAAATTTGGCAGGTCGCGGATTGCGGGAATTTGCCTTTCGTTTGAAGTAAGGATCGGAAGTCTGACGAAGGTCCTTATGTTTGAAATTCGCTGAATAAGGCCTGTTTGCGAGAATAGTGCCGTTCCAACCGGGATGATGTGGAGCCACATATTTCGACATTTCGGTGACGGTGCTAGCAATGATCATGATGGAGGATTCGATTGCGTGTATTAAGAGAGCTTGAAACTCGATCGTGCAAACACTAAATCACCAATATATATATTTAACGAGTTTGGATGGTCAAAGTATGTAAAAATAATTCCAAAGATGTTGAAAATAAAGAATTGATAATACTTTAAAAAGTATATGTTACCACGCATTGCCAACCCAACAATACCTTCAATATACAACACCATGGAATTCGAAATGGTCATAATTTATAAATGTAATCGAAACGAATCTAAAAATCGAGTTAAATCATACTACAAATAGGAAGTTCAATTAAATCACGGTATAGACAAACATACCTAGAATCCCTCTAAAATTTATTTCTCAAGACGCCTAACAATGTTTTATTCTTATTTGAATATTATGATGCGCAAAGTCGCAAATTCGACCACCTAGTCCTAGTCAACTTCCTTAGAATCCTCGTATATCTAACTGACAAGATCTCGTCACCCCTAGAAGCGATCCTAAATCCATGCAAAAATCCTTTCAAGCTGTTACGCGCATCACAAATTTTTTCTCAAAAGGGGAAATCAAAAACTAATTCGAGCTCGATTCCTTCGGATAAGAATTTAGAAGCAAGAGCCAAAAAGCATTTCAAACGCAACAAAAAGAATAATTTTCTTCTCGTACTACGACTCCTACTCGTGCAAGTATTTCCTTCGTGCTGAGGAATTAAAATCGTGAACCGAATATTCCCAGCAATTCCCGAAATCTAACCGTATTTATACCGAACGCATCGGCGTCGAACCCTTCATCCACTACACGCACGCACGCACGCACGCACGCACGGACTGATAGCTTCGTCGTTCCGTGCGTTCAGGAGTGAGGATCGAATCGAAGAGATCCGCCATGGCGAAGGATCAGCTGGAGGTCCTCAACGTGCTGGACCAGGCCAAGACTCAGCTCTACCACTTCACCGCGGTGGTGATCGCCGGGATGGGCTTCTTCACCGACGCCTACGACCTCTTCTGCATATCCCTGGTGACCAAGCTCCTCGGCCGGATCTATTACTACGTGCCTGGGTCGTCGAAGCCGGGGAGTTTGCCTCCGAACGCGGCAGCTGCCGTGAACGGGGTCGCCCTGTGCGGGACCCTGGTCGGGCAGCTCTTCTTCGGGTGGCTCGGGGACAAGCTGGGCCGCAAGCGCGTCTACGGCATCACGCTCATGCTCATGGTGGGGTGCTCCATCGCCTCCGGCCTCTCGTTTGGGAGCTCGCCGGCAGTCGTCGTGGCGACCCTTTGCTTCTTCAGATTCTGGCTAGGTGAGTTTCCCTCTAGTGTTGATTGAAAGTAGAATTTGAACAAAAAAAAAAACCATACTTTGGATTCGACTTAAATTGGCATGAACCGATACATTATGTTGATGTTCATCGTGTGTCAACTGGCTAGGTTTTGGCATCGGAGGTGACTATCCATTGTCCGCGACGATCATGGCGGAGTACTCCAACAAGAAGACCCGCGGCAGTTTCATCGCGGCAGTGTTCGCAATGCAAGGGTTCGGGATCCTCGCCGGCGGGACTGTTGCCATCGTCGTCTCCTCCATCTTCAGCGCGCTGTACCCTGCTCCGGCTTTCGCCCACGATCACGTGCGATCCACCGTCCCCCAGGCAGACTACGTGTGGAGGATAATCCTGATGTTCGGCGCGCTGCCGGCGCTCCTCACCTACTACTGGCGGATGAAGATGCCAGAGACGCCGCGCTACACCGCCCTGGTGGCGAAGAACGCCGAGAAGACCCGCGCGGACATGTTGAAGGTCTTGCAAGTCGATATCCAGGTCGACGAGAGCCGAGACCAGGTCGAAACCGCCAGTTTCGGGCTCTTCTCGAAAGAGTTCCTCCGCAGGCATGGCTTGCACCTGCTGGGCACGACGAGCACTTGGTTCTTGCTAGACATTGCCTACTACAGCCAAAACCTCTTCCAGAAGGACATATTCAGCGCGGTCGGATGGCTCCCGGCGGCGAAATCCATGAGCGCCCTTGGCGAGCTCTACAAGATCGCCCGTGCCCAAACCCTAATCGCGCTCTGCGGCACCGTCCCGGGCTATTGGTTCACGGTCTTCCTCATCGACCGCATCGGCCGGTTCACCATCCAGTCCATCGGGTTCCTCTTCATGTCGGTGTTCATGTTCGCCCTAGCCATACCGTACCACCACTGGACCCTCAAGGACAACAACATCGGCTTCGTGGTCATGTACGGGCTGACCTTCTTCTTCGCCAACTTCGGGCCCAACAGCACCACCTTCGTCGTCCCCGCCGAGATCTTCCCGGCCCGGCTCCGGGCCACGTGCCATGGGATCTCGGCGGCCTCAGGGAAGGCCGGGGCGATCGTGGGCGCCTTTGGGTTCCTGTACGCGTCGCAGAACCAGGACAAGGCCAAGGCCGACCCGGGGTTCCCAGCCGGGATCGGGATGAGGAACTCCTTGATCGTGCTCGCGGTGATCAATCTGCTGGGTCTGCTCATGACTCTTCTCGTGCCGGAATCAAAAGGAAAATCGCTCGAGGAAATGTCGCAGGAGAACTGCGAAGAGGCTGAGAATCACACCAAGACCGGTCCTGCAATCGTCTAGAGCACAGCAGGAACAATTTTACATTAATCTCTCTAAATATAATTCTGTAAATTCGGCATTGATCATTAGATCTCTCTTCTTTGTTTTTGGATTTTTTTGACTAATATTGCCAACTGAGTTTTACTGCATGGACCAAGTTAGGTTTTGGTTTTGGAGTTTATTTCATATTTTTAATTACGCAGATGTGTATTTTACTTAATGTTTATCTTATGATTTTAATTTTTCTGACGCACCACCATAGTTGCATGTCGAGAGAGATTTGTTGGGACGGAAGAGTAGTCCGAGTTTGAAGATTATTATTAGTAAACAGTTAGCTAAACGCTAAGTTGCATCCCGAAAAGAGAATTCGATACTAGTCACGAAATCAAATCCATTGATATTTCTTGCGTCTATGAATATTCAAATTCATAAATAAAATAAAAAATCTGATGTTATCTGTCATCTACAATTTCAACTCATTGGAAATCAAAGAAATTACAGTGAAATTTCATATTTTAAAAATTTTCAATTATGCAGAATTTGTTTAGATTACGGTGAATTTCTTTTTTCATACATTGACCCAATCGATCATTAGTTTCTTCTCAAATTAGGCAAATAAAAAATTGTTGCCCTAATAAAGTCCATCTGATATTGGTTATAATCTTCCCAAATCAGGCAAAAAAAAAAAAATCGTCGCCCTAATTAATTCCATCTGATATTGAACTATAACTAACGCTTTTATGAGTGATGATTATATTTTCTTTCCTGATTATTATTGAGAGGATGCACAGGTATTGGTCCAAATCTAAAAACTTGGTCAACCTTTTTTTTTATTGAAACGTGGGTTCTCGATGTCCCCTATGTTCTAACTTGGTGAGAATTCTTAAATTGCTTTAAGCCTAATCCTTCTCTGAATAAAAAATTAAAAAAAAAAAAAGATTTCTAAATAGAGCATTTGTGTCGGGTTTAGTCTAGTTAATCACAACGTGAAAAGAATAATTATTTTGAAAGCAAACAACTAATTTTATAAAGCTATGGCTAACTATCACCAAGTATGATAACTTAGTGATGTGATACCATCCTTCGTGAAATTATAAGTTTGAGTAAATGTCGTGGGTAAACCCTTGCTAATTTGTGCCATGGACATTACTGTCTTATGTGAAAATACTTTATGATTTATGGCATGTTGATATGAGTTGTGATGAGTGCGTAGAATCTTCAAGTTGACTAAGTTATAATGATTCAAACTGAAATTAAGTAGCTGGCGTGAGTCTTATCCTAACATCCAAAAAGGATTAGCTTAGTTGGTCGTCCCATCCTGTCCTTTTCGGTCATAAGAAAAGAAAAATCGCAAATCTAAGCATCTGGTTATTGCCTTGGACGGATAATGAGTTAGCAAAGTCAAGCATTTAGTTAAAAGAGTAACACTAGGCATATGGTAATGGTGCGATTACCATACATAAGTGGCTAATCAAGTCATCTGATTAAGTGCAAGTGAGTCATATTCAACAATCATGAAGAATTCACAGTATCAATTTAGTATATCTATCATTACAATCAAGATTCTAAAAATATATTATAAAAGGGGAAGATCGGTGCCCAATCTCGAACCAAAAAGTTTTTAGCAAAAACCTATACTATGAACCCAATTCCTACAAATTGGAATAGAGAATTGACGCAGACAATCTATTCCAAAAATAGATCCCATACGTACGTTTTGCTAAGAATGAAAATTTTCATAACCAAATGAAAGTTTTCATAAGTAATAGAAATTTTCCTCAATGAAGTTTTTATATGATTTTTTAACCACAAGTGTAAATCGCAATTTAGATCTACAATAGTGCAAAAAAAAAATTTCAGTAGATTTTTCAAAACCGGTTCAATCCGGAAATCTAACTGTACTCAATACTCTTCCCAATCATAAATTATCGGGTTGCACTGACGATCATAAACACGAAGGAATTTTGTAGACAATTGATGGCCCTAATTTTAATCAAAAACCTTAGATTAGTCCACAAAATTCACACCGATCGCACACGGTTCGTGTCCGGGGGGGAAAGAAAGATCCGGTGCGGGCGAGCCCACGGGTACGTCTACCGACGGTCGTCCACTCCGCATAGCAGGATCCAACTGTATCTACGTAGACACGTTCGTACGCGGACTGAGACTTCGCCCCCGAAAAAAACAAGTTTTTTTTCCTTTCAAATTTAAAAATTAAGAATAAATGAAAAAAAATAAGCGAAAAAGGAAAAATCATTTGCCATAAATTTCCATTTTTCTTCCCTTCTCCTCCTCGTCTCCCTCTCTCTCTTCCATGTCTTCGCTTGCTTGTTAATTCTCCTTTCAACCGCAGGTCTTTCTCTCTCTCTCTCTCTCTCCCTCTCTCTCTCTATATCGTCGTTGATTCGCATCGTGTTGTTGTCAGATGTGTCCGCACTTTGCTTGATGCGTCGACATCGATTCGCGATTTTGAGCTTCGGAATTGCATTTTCTCGTTTTATTTTGCAGGGAGGGATTTCGTCGTCGCGTTTCCTCTTCTTCATTGCGGGAGGGTGAGATTCAATGGCGGCACCACTGGCGAGGGCCCGAGCCGATTACGATTACCTGATTAAGCTCCTCCTGATCGGCGACAGCGGTTCGTTCCTCCCGTTCCCTCTCGCTCTCTCTGGGCTCTTCGTGTTTTGGGTGCCTTTTTGCTTGTGCGTGTGTTTGTGTTTGGTTTCCTGAGTAAATGGGGGACGGGATCAGTAGGAGTTTTGAATTTGGAGTTGCTGGTGCTGCTTTTCCTGGTTTCATTTGGGGATTTCCAGGCGCGTGTTTTGGAGACGATTGTGAGGTCTGGGGAGTTAGGAGGCGATCGAGGGATTCGAAAGGGTTTTTTTTGGTAGTTTTTCCGATGCGTTTGGTGAATAGGTGTGGGCTTACGTGGGTCGTGGATGTGCTTGTTTCTGGGATTCGTTCTTGGAGTCTTTAGACGACTTGAAAGCCATTGACCACGTGCGTGAAAGTTGAGAGGATTCGCTCCAAGATAAATGGAAGTTAGATGAGATTGAGACGTGGTATGACTGTGGCGATGGACCTGATTGATTGGAGCTTATCATTAGTATTTCTTTCTTATAAACTGTATCAAAGTTGAAGCTATAACGATGATGATTCGAAAGACTGGTTAGTTTGGTCAATGAGACAATTATGCATGGGACGATGTTATCTCTCTTTCACTTGTGTCTGCTGGCCGAGCGTGTGCAAATGACACAATCTTTCCCAACTTATAATTCTGTCTGGCATGTTGTCAACATCTGTGGTTGCTGTTGCTTCTGACAAATCGGCCCCTGGACCTGGGAACTCATATGCAGTCCATTTAGATTGGGATAAGGCATTGGGGCTTAGTGGACATTTGATTAAATGAACATTGTGCAGGAGGAGGCAATTTCACTTTTTCTGGCTTGTTTTATGAACTAAATCTTTCCAAATGACAATTTGATGATTAGGCACATCAGTGCTGAACTTTGGAATCGGTTTGGAATCCTAAGTCCCATGCTAACCACAGATGATCCAAGCTTGATGAAAGAATTTCCTTATATTGACCTTTATTTTCCAAGAGCGACCCGTTGTGTCTGAAAGAAGGATATTAGACAGTTAAATTCTCATAGATTAGCTAAATATGCTTCTCAAGTTAATTGTTGACTATTTTAATTCTCTAGTGTTTCTGACTTGATTCTATGTATTTGGTTTGATGGCGTTAATCGTCATTTGACTACTCTCAACAAAAAAATCTACAGTTAATTACTCGAGTGTTGTGTTATACTGGTCTCTTGTGGTATATATATGAGTTTTAGTACATCTATAGCAAAAGTAAGAGAGTTTTGCTGTGTGCTGATCTGACAACAGTGTTATGTTCCAAAATGTTTCAGGTGTTGGGAAGAGTTGTCTGCTCTTGAGATTTTCTGATGGTTCCTTCACAACTAGCTTCATCACCACTATAGGGTTTGTATCATGAGAATGAGTATATTATTTCCTGTATATGCTATTCTAGTTATATCTATGCAATTTAGAGTTCAGAGACGTAATGGGTGGGAAGATAACAATAGTTCAGAGTTCTTTGAGGATTTCATAACAGTTCAAAGATCAGTTATAATGCTTGGCATAAATTAGAAATTGATGATAGTGGAATTTACATATTCATGCCCCTTATGTGCGCTCTTTAATTCTTTCATTTGGCTTGATCAATGGATATCAGATCAGGGGATGTACAAGAGGAGGGGAAAATTGGATGCTCCTTTGAGCTTAAACTCTGCAATATTGAAAATTTTCTCATTTGTTGTTCTTTTCCTTTAACAGTATTGACTTTAAGATCAGGACCATCGAGCTTGATGGAAAGCGAATTAAATTACAAATCTGGGATACAGCTGGGCAGGAGCGATTTCGAACCATCACAACAGGTTTGATTGAGCTGAAAATATCCGTTTTACTTTAATGGATGATATTTTGTGTTGGGATTTTTGTATGAGGGATGCATTCTAAGCCACGTTTGCCCTGAAAACTTTATTTATCAATTTTGTAATGATAACTGAAGCTACCTGCAATTCTACTGCATTAGATTGAATGTGATGTATTATGGCATTTTGAGACTAAGTGGAGCTCAAATGTTCGATCACAAGAGTGAGTTGTTTCCAGCTTTAAGCTATCCTTTTATGAGAGAGCTGATTCTTTTGACACAAGAACATATACTTAAAACTTGATAGACTGAGATGTGAAATCTTGTGGAAACCACACTGGTGGGCTGATGACATAACTGTTCAGCCATAGGAGTGTTGTTTATGGCATAGTAAATGTCTTAGTTTTTGATGCAGCAATTGTAGGGGAAAATTTGCTTGCTGACACCTGAATGAGTTTTGAGCATATAGCCCATATAGCATCTTCTTTCCCTAAATCCTTGTCCTCCTTGAGGTTACATCTTAGGTCATATTTAATAGTTCTGTTTTTGTCTGCTCCAGTTTTACTAGCTCCACATTCTTTTCTGGTTTTCAGCTTATTATCGTGGAGCTATGGGCATTTTGCTGGTGTATGACGTCACTGATGAGTCATCTTTCAACAGTAAGTTCTCCATTTCTGATGATTTTTGGTAGTCTTGCTTTTGAGTAAGCTGCGTATTTCAATACTGAGGGCATCGTGCTGATACTTAATTGGCAAATCGCTGTGATTCTGTATACTTGATTGTAGTGGATCTAACAATGAAGCTAGTTTGTGTATGGTCTGTTGATGGCATTTAAAAGAATTTTTATAAGCATTAACTTGAGTTTTCATGGAGTTCTTTCTTTGTTATATTTCAGATATCAGAAACTGGATTCGCAACATTGAACAGCACGCTTCTGACAATGTAAACAAAATATTGGTGGGAAACAAGGCTGACATGGATGAAAGCAAAAGGGTAAATGAATTGGCTTTTTGGCTGTTATGATCAGCACTTCCTCTCCAAGCACCTTCATCCCCCCACACCCCCCAAAATTCTTACCATGGCTCTCTCTCTCTCTCTCTCTCTCTCTCTTGTTGTGCTACAGTAGGTATGAATGCTTGTTTTTGGAGAGAGGATAGCCCATTGTATACTGTTCTTCCAGTGTACTAAAAGAGCTTCTACCCAGAAAAGTCTACTGATGACTACAATGTACTTTTCTTTGGCCTAGGCTGTACCTACTTCCAGGGGACAAGCGCTTGCTGATGAATATGGTATCAAGTTCTTCGAAACAGTAAGTTGCAAGTTGATGATAGAAGTAATTTTGCAGTTGGAATTATGCTTTCTGCCCTGTTAACATAGAAAGTCGATGATGCAGAGTGCAAAGACCAATATGAATGTCGAGGAAGTATTTTTTTCAATTGCGAAGGATATTAAGCAAAGGCTTGCAGAAAGTGACACGAAGGCCGAGGTACAATTAGTTCTTTTATTTTTTAGTTCTCACTTGAATTCCTTAAGCATTGCAGATTTGCTCCATTCATACCTTCACTTAGTATCCGTAAACTAGCGGACAAACTTTCTGCTGCAGCAAACTTATTGATGAAATGTGCAAAAAAATATTGCCAAATTGTCTATATGGCAATTCACAAAAAGGATGGCTGTTGAGATGTGTATATTATCTATTCCTCCAGTCAGTTATTTTTATAAACCACCTTTGGCATTCATGTTTGGCCTTTGCAAATTGACAGACATATGGATGTCCAGTGTGAAAATGTCATTTTTAATGGCCTAGTGCACTAGTGGATGGCATATTGCCACGTTCAACACAAGTATGGTGGAATTGACATTCTGTCGTGTCTAGTGCACTAGCCTTTGCCCCAGTTGCAGTAGTTTTGTGGATGCAAATTGCTATATGAGTGGGGTGTGGGTTGAAAGGGAGAAAACAGCTACATGATGAATGCTTGATGTATGATGCCTCATAATCCAATTAGAAAATCATCTGTAAGAGAGGGGATTGAATGAGTATTTGATACTGTTGCCTTGCCATTTGCTTCCAGCCTCAGACAATCAGGATAAGTCAACCAGACAAGACAGCTGATGCTGGCCAAGCTCCACAAAGATCTTCTTGCTGTGGTTCGTGAAGAAACAAAACAGGACAAGAGGAAAATACAAGGAGATTCTGCGAGTGGTATCTTTAATTTTTTATGAATGGCTCATCAGGATGCCAATTTGATGGCTTGGCTTCACATATGTATTCTGCCTATTGTTATTTTTATGATAGATCTGCCTCTTGGGATACTTATGTTGGACTCTGTCTTTTCCGTCTTCACAACTTTAGTACGTCCCAAGTTGTTCCTCCATTTCTTTGTCCCTTCTCACTAGTGTGCTTATTTTGATGTAGAAGATTCTGGAATTAGTCTTTTTTCTCTTTCGAAAGGGGAAACAATTAATCCGAATGGTGTTTTCTATCAACTGGTTACATCTTGTGAGGTGGGAGCCTGTGATGCGGTCTTTTCGGAATTCGTTTTTTGGTATTGCATTGCTGTGGAGTCTCCTTGAGTAGAATTTCCAGAAGATTAGTGGCGGGAGTAGTTCGTGGCCTGTTTGTGTATATATGCTCATTCATGAGGATTTAACGGGTGGATCCTCAAGCAAATTGAGCCATTCAACTAGGGGATGAAACATTAGTCTTCCATGATGTGATGAATCACAAGAAGTTGTCGTGGACATTCACTGCGTCAAATGAATCATGGTGTACCGACATTAAGGCTTCTCGTACGCAATGAGGAGAGACACATCGTTAGTAGCGGTTAATATAACAAGAATGACTCTTTAAAAGAACCTTGGATAGGTTCGATTGACGTCGGTGGGGACGTCGGTGGGGGCTTGGGTGGAACAATGCCCATTTTGCAAAACACCGCTTGTCTAAAATGGTAATCTCGACTATGCTTGCGGTTGCAGAATCATGTTCTGCTCAGAATGCAAGGTTAATACTGGACACTAAGGAGTGACAACCACGTCATTCCTTATAAATCAAGATAACCATCACCTCTCTCTCTCTCTCTCTCTCTCTCTCTCTCTCTCTCTCTCTCTCTCTCCGCGCAAATGTTCTAACCTTATTGCCCATTTCACCTTTTCTTCCCTCTTTTCCAAAAGGAAAGAAAGCTGGGTATCTTCTTGTGTTCTTAGAATTGAATAATGTGTGGTGGCTGCTCTTTCAGCGGTAGCCTTTTTAACTTACATTAAAGACAATTATGGTGCTAAGGTCATTCCGCACCTTCTGTCCACCCCTTCATTGGCTTCCAGATCTGGAGTTTTCTGTGATCAGTATTCTCACTCATTTCGTTAAAGGATTTCTCTAACAACCCATTACACGTTCCATCATCACGCCAAATGCCAAAAAAAGAATAAGAGATTGTGGACTTTGAGATTCGTGGGTCATTTATCACACACTTCTTTTATCTTGGATTATCTGATAACATATTAGACATAATTCGGACAGTAATTAATCGATGAATTTGGCATGGATCCGATCAGGACGACGGCAAGGACTCTCAAATGAAGCCGACAAAGGGGAAAAGAAATGCGATGTGACATGGAGCTTTTAGCAACTTGACAAGAACTAGTGAAAAAGCAAATCCAATTAATTAAAAAGTTCCACTCAGAGAATTTAATTTCCTAATCCTCTTATCCATGGGCAAGAAGCTATGGATTTTGCACTCCATTAGTGTAGGCGACAATCTGATTTGCCTCCAACGACGATTGGGACTGCACCTAATGAATGCTTTTACACGACCACATTGACGTGTTCATGAGATGGATGGCATTTTGGTTGGCGAGAGCAAATTCAAATTAAAAATCTTTCCTTAAACCCTTTAATTACCAGCCCACAAAAAGTTCAATCACGGAGATACAATTTGGTGTGGAAGAAGCGAGGCGTCTTCTTTTCTTAACGTCCTAATCTTTTTTATCCACGTAAAGCAAAACGCACACGAGTCTGAAATGCTTTGTCGGTTTATCATTCTCTAATGGTCTCCGATTCAGATGTTATCATCAAAATCGACATCAAAACTGTGGACGCGGGAGTTGACTTTATTACTGGTGTTGACTAAAATTGCTATTGAGGTCACAGTTGTTTCGTGACTATGTAGTTTGCCCATTCCTCAAAGCAAGACCCTATGACGACTCACTTGAGGTTGAACTCGATCTGAGATCTCCCCCACCTTCCAAAACCAGGCAATGAAGCTCAACCCCATTGTAGAAAATGCTTGGAAACGATACAATTATGTGACATATATCACCATACAATGGGCGATCTGTTTTTTGAAAAGTCGAACCATTCTATATTAAGTTCAGTGAAACAAAAATCATTTCTGACATGAAAGGTAACGAATGTTTCTGTTTCTCCAATGGTCATCTAATTATAGAACCAAAATCAAGGTGATATCAACTCTATACCAGTAGACCATCGCTAGCCACAGGTGGGGTCCAAGTCCCGAAGAGGGTGTCACGGCCTTTGCCAAGATCCAGATGAGGGCTCGAGCCCTCACCCAACTCTAGGCAAGTCTCTCGCCAAGACCGGCGAGGGCGTCATGGCCCTTCCCGTCCAATAGGCAAGGGTGACGGCTCTCTCCTAGATCTAAATGAGGGGCAGAGACCCTTGCCTAGAGCTTACTTATGGCTAGCAATGGTTGACTAGCAACCTCAATCGCCTATAGTTGGGAAAAAGAAAAAGAAAGAAAAGAAAACAAAGAAAAATAAAAAAAATAATTAAAATTTATCCCGTCAATGCTAGCATATTATGTGAGATGGTCGACATCCATGTCAGTGATTTTCAACTAAAGTTGGTTGAATAAAATTGATTGAATAGACTATATTGACAAATCGTCAATAAATTTATGATTAATAATTTTTCCCTTCACAGTAAAGCCCTGCTATAGCGATTATGTAGAAGAACAAAGGAACTACCGAGCCACTCGTGAAAACATAGAAGGGCGATGTGCACGTTCCTCTACTAATACAGTATTATATAGTCCATAGTATTTACACATACATATAATTCTGTATTTTTTTTAAATACATGCAGATTAGAATAAGACAATCAGCATGTTCACGATCGGCAAGCATGTCATAATTCCTACTCCATTTAGTTCAATGTCCTAGCTTTCAGCACACTCAGCAGAAAAAAATAAATTTCGGGAGTAAGAAAAGATGAATACCTACGAGGACCAACATCTCTCGAGCAATTTTTACCAAAAAAAAAAAAAAAACATCTCTCGAGCAATTTACGCATGAGTAATGAGTGGAACCCTAATGGAAGGACAGCAAATATTCCCGCTGCTTCTTGCTTGGCTGGGACATTTTAACAAACACCTTTCGTACATCTAAGCGAAAACTGCGGACTTTTTGTCATAATCATACCCACCACTCGCCCAAATCAACAGCATGTATCATTCGAGCCATGAGGCACTGAGTAAGAAACGTGCTTTGATCATATCGATAATCGCAAGATTTAGAATTTTCATTTTGTAGTTTCTAAAAGGAAAAATGACATAAATAATTCATCAACTTTAATCCAATATATAATATGGTCAATGAACATTTTATTTATTTAATGTGGTCCTTAGAACTTTTAATTTATTCAGTATGATCCCTAGAATTCTGGTACATGTTCAACTTAATTCCTGAATTATGTGAAAATGTTCAATTTTACTCTTGAACTTGAATTAATGTAATGACAATATTAAACATTTTCTCATAGTTCAATAACTCAATTGAACATGTACCAAAATTCTATGGATTACATTGAACAAATTAAAAGTTCATGGACCACACTACATATTTAACAAAAGGTCAATGACTACATTAAATAAATTAAAAGTTCAAGGACCTAATTGTACATTAAGTCAAAGTTCAAGAACTATTTGAATTATTATCCCTTTTAAAATACAAGATTCATTCATGATCAAAGAAATTTCCTCTAAACTTATGGACATCAATCACACGTAAAATTAACTAAAATTAAAAACATAACATTTATACTCGTGACGCATCAATTGAATATATTATAATAAATTCAGAAAGTAATTATTCATTGAATGGGGCGCGGAAACGATCAGGACAACAACGAGACCGGAAAGGAAAAGCAAATCAATTTAATTCAAAAGGTTCCATTCGTGAATGAAACTTCCCGAATTATGTTTCCAATGGGCAAGAAGCTAGGAGCGTGGACTCCATTAGCGTAGGCGACGATTTGATTAGCCTCGAATGACAATTGGGACTGCGCCTAATGAATGCTTTTTGCACGACCACATTGACATGGTCATGAGACGGATGGCATTTTGGTTGGCAAGAGCAAAATTCAAATGAACAATCTTTCCTTAAACTTTTGATTAGCAGCCCACAAAAATTTCGTTCACGGAAATACAATTTGAGGTGGAAAAAGCGAGGCGTCTTCTGTTCTTAACATCCTGATCCTTTTTTAGCCACGTGAAGCAAAACGCACACAAGTCTGAATGCTTGTCCGTCTAACATTCTCTAATGGTGTCCTATTCAGATGTAGTCATCAAAATCGACTTCAAAACTGCAGACGGGGAAGTTGACCTTGCTACTAGTGTTGACTAAAATTGCTATTGAGGTCAGAAAAAGTCACGACTGCCTAGTCCGTCCATTCCTCTGAGCAAGACCCTATGACGACTCACTCAAGGTCGAGCCCACCTTCCAAAACCAGGCAACGACGCACAATCCCACCGTAGAAAATGATTAGAAATAATGTGATCATGTTATATATTATCTCTTGTACGATGGGCGATTGTTTATTTACAAAATTGAACCATCCCATATTAAATCCAACGAAAGAAGAAGCATTTCTTATTAAGTTATTAAACAAGTTTGCAGAGAAGTGATAGCGAGCGCCGCCAGCTCGAAGGAATCTGACGTGAAAGGCAAAGAACGTCTCTGTGGCTGAGAGAGATAGTGTGTCCTGGTTTACATTATTTTGCGAGTAAATTCCTCAAGAAATAGGGGTCTTATAGTCATCTCGTGAGAATTGCGTAGGTGAATTGGATGGAGTTTCGTGTAGCACTAAAAGATAGCCTAGTATATTAGCTCCTTGGACCATGTGGAATACATTGACTACAGCGAAATCCACCACCCTAAGAGTTAAGTGGTTACAATAAAAACTCTCTGCTTGATTTTTTCCTTTTTGAGTGCTCCGTGAGATGTAATTCACACAGATCCTGCAAAGAGAATGGGGTCATTCGAGGAAATATATAAAGCATATTCCTCATCCACGTCTCCTTTCATCCTACTTTAGTTTGGTGTAACAACATAGAAATGGTCGATCGAATCCCTATGTCACAAAGTTATAGGCGATTCTCCATAAATATTTATTAAGTCGATTGTGATACAAAGCATTCTAGATTGCACCATGCCTGCACGTAATAAGTAGCAAACGTAATTAATGTGATGTGCACCTTTTTACACTTTTTATGCAATTCACCTTACTTTTTTGATAATGAAAATTTTTCCTCAACTGATTAGTGCTGAGAAAATTATCAAAAAAGTCATAAATCCTTTGTAATTTTGTCAATTTAGTCCTATATTTTTTTTAGCCAATCCAATTCTAAACATTTTGCAATTATGTCAATTTAGTTCATCTAGCCAAATTTTGCCGGTCAATACGAAAGTGGCCAATTTTTTAATAATATTATTTATTTATTTTCTTTTTCCCCCTCCTTTCTTCTTCCTCCAGCCAGTTGTTGGATCTGGTGATTGAAAAGGCAAAGGCCGATGAGGCTCAACCTCACCGTCAAGCCGAGCATAATCTAGCTTGGCCTCACCTAATGGGCAGCGAGGGTGAGACTTGCCATTGGCTAGCGAGGTCGAGCCTCGCTTGCTCTCACCTCTGGCTGATTGCAAGGTTTGGTGATCGGTTGGAGGAAGAAGAAATGAGGGGAAAAAAAAAACATATTATTAAAAAATAGGCCATGTCAGCGCCAACCAGCATAATTTAGCCGGATGGATTGAATTGACATAATTGCAAAATGTGTAAAACTGAATTGGCCATAAAAAAATATTTATTACTTAATTGACAATTGCAAAAGGTTTTAGGCTTTTTTGATAATTTTCCTGATTATTGCCTTATATCCTCTCTTTTTTGCCTACAATAATACATGATTTTTTTTGTAATTTTTGTTTAGTAACCAAATGGTAATAGCTGGGTTAGGGCTCAAGAATTGTAGAGTGCTTGCCTAGAACATACTCGAGCAAAAGAATATAACGTGTTCAATACAGGGTGACACTTCATTCTATGTGTTGATTATTTTGTAGGGGATGGGAGTGCAGACGAAAGTATGAAATCTAGTTCTCGAGAGCCACAACTCTGGTCCAATCAAAAGTAGGTCATCCATATAAACAAGCTCGGGAGATTCGCAAGGAATTACCTTTTCATGACATGGCTACACGAAATTGCATCTTAAAGGCAAAAATGGGAGTGGAGGCTACACCCAAGTGTGCAATGAATCAATATTAAAATGAGACACACATATGTAATTAATGAAAATTGACTCCCTGGTTTGTTTGGAGTGGAGCAAACTTTGAGGCTTCCACTTTGTGGACAGGATTTGCTCCTCAGCTAGTGCTCTACTTTTGCTTTAATGGAGCAAAGTAACTATTTATATCTGGTGGCAATGCAGTGTCCCTGGAACTCTTTGCGCGAGTGACATTAGTTCCTTGGCAAATCTGTATACGGCTTAGCATGTAGTGGAGTCCCTAGACTTGGAAGGAAAGCGTGCTGGGATTGCTTTCTATGCGCCCCATGCAGACGGTGTTTATAACCAGGTCATCTGCATGAGAAGCACCACAACAGGCTTACCTCACAAGGAGAAAGGTTTTGAGTGAGAATGAGTGAGAATGTGGAGAGAGTGGTTCGGGTCCTGAGCCGTGTCAAACCGTACTTGGCGGTGGTGCTCCTGCAGTTTGGTTTTGCGGGGATGGCGATAGTCGCCAAGTTCTCCCTGAACCGAGGAATGAACCAGCATGTCTTCGTCGTCTATCGCCATGCCTTCGCGACCGTTGTCATTGCTCCTTTCGCCATCATCTTTGAGAGGTCTCTCTCTCTCTCTCTCTCTCTCTCTCGTTAACGAAAGTACTAATGTTGTGCAAAAATTACAGGAAGACAAGGCCAAAAATGACAAAGTCCGTCTTTTTGAAGATCTTGTTGATGGGCTTACTGGAGTAAGTATTTCTTTCTTCTCTCCTCTCTTTCATGCCTTGCTCAGAAACATTAGTAGGGAAAATGAGTCGTAAAGATTAATTTATCCCTCTTTCCATCTCCAAAATGCGACAAACGCAGGCCAATGATCGATCAGAATCTGTATTACACGGGAATGAAGTACACAACGGCATCTTTCACGGCTGCCATGTCAAATATGCTTCCTGCTTTTGCGTTCCTCATGGCCTGGTTTTTCAGGTAGTTAAAATACGCTTACTCATTATGTAACTTTTTAAATTTCATGTATTCGACAAAAATTTCAATTAGGCTTGTTGTGAACAAAGTATTTACATGCCACATGTTACGTCGCATTTTGTTACTAATTAATATGTAGTTACCTCTTTAATTAATTTAACTCTTTCCGGTGTGATAGGCTTGAGAGATTGAGCATAAGAAGCAAGCACAGCCAAGCCAAGATAGTGGGAACCCTGGTCACCATAGGAGGAGCGATGATCATGACTCTAGTGAAAGGTCCTGTTCTCGATCTTCCATGGACAAAATTAGCTTCAGCACACGTTGATTCAAACGGTGTTGTGCAAAAACCAATCGAGGGTGCTCTTATGATCGCCGCAGGTTGCTTCTGCTGGGCTTCTTTCGTCATTCTCCAAGTAAGTTCCTGCCGTCTATTACTAATCAATAATGTTCAAGAGATAACGACAGTGTCGTTGTATAAGCACTTCGTTCTAAACAAGTGAGCAAAATGAACCCAGGCGATCACCCTGAAATCATACCCAGCAGAGCTCACATTGTCGGCTCTGATATGCGCAACGGGGACGTTCCTAGGAGCAGTTTTCGCTTTTGCCATGGAAAGAAGCAACTTCGCTGCTTGGTCTCTCCAGTTTGACGTCCGGCTCTTGGCAGTTGTCTACAGTGTAAGTCATTTCCCACCACAAGCTACGAATTAACTCTTAACTCCTGAATGAGTACCTAAGGTCCATGTTGAGGTCTTTGGGTGCCGGTATGATCAGGCTTTCCACGTCCTGTGCCACTCGATGCACGACATGTAGCATGAGAAATATGCAGCGTTTGGACAGTCTAATCATGAGTTGAAAAGCATCTCTCTCCTTCACTCTCTTGTGAAAGTGTATAACTGATGGATCCATCGAATGCAGGGAATAGTATGTTCCGGGGCGGGTTACTACATTCAAGGGGTTGTGATGCAAATAAAGGGGCCAGTTTTCGTGACTGCCTTCAATCCTCTGCACATGGTCCTGGTTGCAATCCTGGGATCCTTCATTTTACATGAGATCTTATGCCTTGGAAGGTATCTTCTCAATTACCTAGTAACTCGTTGCCTTCCAAACAATCATCGAGCATTGTTCTTGTTAATGGTATTATCACGCATGGATCCTCACAAAGTTTGCACTCTGTTTTCCCAGGGTTATGGGAGCACTTGTGATTGTTCTTGGCCTGTATCTTGTCCTGTGGGGCAAGAGCAAAGATGAGCCTGCAACGGGAAGCGGCGAAAAGCCAGAAGCATCGAATATACAAATAGCCGATGCAAGTTTGGCAGATGAGAGTGCAGAGACCGCTGCTTCCTCGTATGTTGTCGTCGATGTCACCAAAGTGAGGCCGACCGAAGTTGTTTGAAGGGGAAGGACGAGCTCAAAAAGTAACGGCATTTCGGGAACTTGAGTGTTCTTTTTTCTATTTTTTTTAAATGGATACTTGCCCTCAATGTTCTGTTGTTTAGTCGTGTTTGTTCTGTTTTTGTGAAGTGGATGTTCATCACTTCCGTATGCTTTTACCATTTTCAGTCAATAAAGCCAATCGCTGCCTTTTTGCTTGCAATTCTGAAAAAGGCAAATTTTTGGGGTAGCCGGGGAATTTTTGCATCCTAGGCTTAGGATAACTAGTTATGACTAGACCTTTCAAATTAATGGGTCAAATCCGATTTGGATATCCAATCAAAAATCATACATAGCTCATATCCAATCCACAATACCAAAATGCTTCTATATTAAGAAAACTCATTCCAAACTAAAGTGAAAACACACAATGAGAGAGCACGAGAGAATATGAAGAAAATCATAAAAATAAATTGAATATAAGTAAGTTATAAACCCATTTAATATTCATATTATTTTGGATTTTATCATTATAAACTCATTCATGACTCATCTACTAAATATAACTAACCATAAAGCAACTCGGCCTATCAAATATAAGTGGTAATTGAGGGGCAAGTCATAAAAAATTCCCAGTGTTTAATTTTTTTTTCGGCCCTGACAAAAAAAAAATCCATTTTTTTGGGGCTATAAATAAAATTTAACCTTAATTCAAAATGGATAACATCTCAAGCCTGCTGGCCACATTAGGGGCCGCGGAGCATCTTCCACCTGGCCCACCTTTCTCGGTGCCATTCAATCGAATTTATTATTTATTAAGGAAGAAAGGCTAGCGACTTTTCAGGAACACAGAAAGCAAACCAGGCAACCACAAGGAAGATAACATTCTGCAAAACTTTATGAGGTCCATCCTTAAAGCTTAGGAGTAGAACATCAACTATTTTCCATAAGGCAACAAGTTCTTAAATATATTTACATAAGTTAAAATGGGCAGGTCTGATTCGCCCAATACAGCAACTTCTAAGAGAAAGTCCACCCCGTAAATAATTCCGCTTACCCCCAAAGAAAATTGTGTGGGCCACCTATTCGACATGGTAAGAGTTGTGCCGATCACAATGGGAGAAGCAATCCTCTTGCTTATGCTACTGAGAGAAAATTAAACTTCTTGCTCGATTCAAGCAGATTTGAGCCCAAAATCTAGTGCAACTTACCATCTACACCCAGAAAATTTTATGCGCAGGCATGATTATAAGCCACTTCTACAATTCCCATCTTGATCTACAAGGTACTATATCGTTGATGAAACCAGACAATGAAGCACAACCCCGTTGTAGAAAATGCTTAGAAACGATACAATTATGTTACATATATCTCCCATACGGTGGGCGACCTCTTTTTTGAAAAATTGAACCATTCCATGTTAAGTTTGACGAAAGAAAAATCATTTTTGACGTGAAAGGTAAAAGATGTCCCTATCTCTCCGATAGTCATCTAATTATAGAACCAAAATCAAGGTGACATCAACTCTATGCCAGCTGACCATTGGCAACCATAGGTGAGGGTCCTGGTTTGGGAGAGGGTGTCCTAACCCTTGCTAAGATCCAAGTGAGGACATTGGGCTCATGCCCAAATCTAGGCAAGCCCCTCACCAAGACCAAGTGAGGGCATTGTAACCCTCACTGGCTGACAAGCAAGGGTGACGGCCCTTTGTAAGATTTGGGCAAGGTTAGCAATTAGACCTATCAAACGGGAGAGTCGAATCAGGTTTGAGTCGGGTAGTAAATGGTTCAACCCAAATCAATCAATAGTGCAATTTTTTTTAATCCATACCTGATCCATTCTCAATCCGTACCTGACTCATTTAACGAAACCTAAGAAAGCTTATTTCTTATGATTTTTTTTACAAAAAAAATAATATTGTTAAAACACTTTCATGCAATACAAATCTAACGAACAACGGGTGGAGAAACACTTCTAAAATAATAATATTGTCGAAAGTGGTCGGATGCTATTCCTAATCAATGTTTCTAATTATATGTCAACACTGGTTGATTTTCTTGATTTTGTCCGACAAAAGTTTAGATGCCAAGGAAGAGAGGAAATCGGGAGTATCCCTTGATTAGATTAGTGGGTAGCAAGCGAATCGATGTTCGTTCCGTCTCTTTGCGATAAAATGGGACGGCTGGCTGTAGCACTGTTGTGGAATGGAGTTACTGCTGACTCCTTCTGTGTCTTTTCTTGGCAATGAAAGAGAAGGTGGAACTCATCGGCGAGACTCTTTCAAAGACAAACCATATTTCAGTAGGAAGTTTGCCCAACAGGCGAGAAGAATCACGTGCCGTACAAAATTCCTAAAAATAAATTAGAAAACCGCCGACAGACCGGCAGTGATTGCTCATCTTCGTCCTGCTTGACTTTTTTAGGGACCGTAACATTAAACATATATTACAAAACATAAACAGTACAACCCGTCACATTACATCAATAAGGCTCTCTCTTTTTTTTTGAATTTTTAAACACATTTAACTAGCCTCTTCAAAATGTAATTGACTCATTTATAATTTAAATGGGTCATATATGAGTTTAAAATCCAATTTGACATCTCTAGTCGCAACCTTGTCCTAAATTTGGGTAAGGGGTGGAGACCCTTGCCAAGACCTTGCTTATGGCTAGCGACGGTCGATCGGCAATCCAATAATTGGGAAAAAAGAAAAAGAACAAAAAAAAAGTAAACAAAATCGGAGATAAAATTTTGGTGTGGAAGAAGCGAGGCGTCTTCTGTTCTTGATATCCTCATCTTTTTTTAGCCACAGAAAGCAAAACGCGCACGAGTCTGAATGCTTTGTCCATTCATCATTCTCTAATGGTCTCCGATTTAGATGTCATCATCAAAATCGACTTCAAAACCGTGGACGGGGGAGTTGACCATGCTACTGAAGTTGACTAAAATTGCCATTGAGGTCAGAGAAAGTCACGACCATCTGGTCTATCCGTTCGTCCAAGCAAGTCCCTATGGCGACTCACTCGAGGTCGAGCCCCGATCCGAGATCTCTCCCACCTTCCAAAATCAGGCGATGAAGCACAACCCCACTGTAGAAAAGGATTATAAACGATGTGATCATGTTACATATTATCTCTAGTGTGAAGGGCAATGGCTTATTTCTGTAAATTTAAACCATTCCATATTAAGCCCGACCAAAGAAAAAGCATTTCTTATTCAGTACATTTAACGAATTTGCAGAGAAGTACTAGCCAATGTCACCAGCTCGAAGGAATCCAACATGGAAGGAGAATAGCGTTTGTGTCTCTCCAATGTTCATCTTATTATAGAACCAAAATTGAGGTGAACTCAACTCTGGGCAATCGCTTCTCCCGATCGAGTGTTGGTCATCGCCAAAGTGAGAATCTGGAAAAAGAAAAAGATCAACATTTAGAACTTTCATTTTGGTAATTTCTAAATATACAAGCTTCATTCATAATCCAAGGAAATTTTCTCCAAGCGGGAACTCCAACCATTTCTCTTCTTATAATCATCATTCACTTGCAAATTGAAGTAAAAGTTGGCGACATCTATACTTGTAGCTTATCGATTGAACATATGGTTGAAGGAAAAAGTTGCCCGATCATACGTGACATATGAATTCATTATTTTGTACATGTTTTATGAACTCTCTTCCGATCAATCTTGATTTAGTTCTCCCTTTTTTTATTCCTTCTCTTTTTATCCTTCTCGTTTCATCATTCATCTTTTGCCCTTTTCCCGAGATACCCACTGCTGTAGCCCCCCTTCGTCGGCACGCCTCGCCGGCCTCCGTTGAAGGCGCGTGAGAGAGATATTATGTTCTGGTTTAGATTTTCTTGGGAGAAAATTCCTCAAGAAATAGGGGCCTTAAAGTCATCTCGGGAGAACTGCGCAGGTGAATCGGATGGAGTTTCGTGTACGAAAAGATAAAGGCCTAGTGCATCAGCTCCTTGGACCATGTGGAACACATTGACTACAGCGAAATCCACCTCCGTAAGAGTTAAAGTGGTTAAAATATAAACTCCTGCTCGATTCTTCCTTTTGAGTGCTCCGTGAGATGTAATTCACACAGATTCTGCAAAGAGAAATAGGGCCATTTGAGGATATATATATATATAAAGCATATTCCTCATCAAAGTCTCCTTCATCCTACTTTAGTTTGATGTAACAACATAGAAACGGTGAATTGAATCCTTGTGTCACGAAGTTAGGTGATTCTCCGTAAATTTTTATAGTGGTGCAAAGCATTCTAGATCACAACACGCAGTGAGAAAATTATCCTAAAAGTCATAAAATCATTAACTTTTGCTAATTCAACCATAAACTTTTCAAATTTATCAATTGAGATTTAGACATTTTCATATTTTGTCTATCAAGTCTATTCAATCAATTTTGATTGAAATTCACTAATGTGGACAACCACCACTAACGTGAACAAATATTATTATTTTTAAACTATTTTTTATATGTTTAATTTATTTTTTCCCCCTCTTCTTCCTCTATCGGTTGCTCAACCTTTGGCTACCAACCAGAAGCTATAACTAGTGAGGGTCAATCTTGACAAACTCAGGCTAGGTCGCCCTTGTTGGGATCTAGCAAGGGACAACCTCGCTAGCCTTGTGTGAGGCTCATGGTTGACAAGGTCGCCCCTCACTTGCTCGAGTGAGGGTGAGCGTCGCCCTCGACCTCACCCAAGGCTAGCAAGTCATCCCTCACCAAATTCCAATGAGGGTGACCTCGCTTAGAGGCTGGGCAACTGATAGAGGAAGAAGAAGGGAAAGAAAAAAAATGTAAAATGTAAAAAATCAAAAAAAAAAATTAAAAATAATAAAAATTTTCCACATCAATGAATTACAGACAAAATTGGATATATAGACTAAATTGACAAAAAATGAAAATATTTTGAGCTCATTTAGCAAAATTGAAAAGTTTACGATTGAATTAACAAAAATATAATAGATTTAAGATTTGTTGGATAATTTTCCCCACATGTGTAATGGGTAGCAATTATAACTAATGTGATATGCAGTTTTTACACTTTTATGCAAATTTATCTTACTTGGTCGCAATGAAATTTTTTCCCCTACCGATGATTTCCTTGTTTTATTTTTCGTTTTTTAAAATCGCCAACAATAATGGTCGAGTGCTTTATCGTTATTGTTTAGTGACTAATGGGAATAGCTAGAAAAGTTATATCTCTATAATTCATGGAACGTTTTCTTAGAACTCAAGAATTACGAAAGTGCTTGTCTAGAAAATACTCGAGCAAAAGAAGTTAGTGAGTTCAATAGTAATTAATCTATGTGTCGATTATTTTGTGGGGGACAGGAGAATGGACGAAAGCATGAAATCTAGTTCGCGAGAGCCACAAACTCTAGTTCAATCAAAAGTAGGTCATCCGTACAAACAAGTTCGGGAGTCATGACATGGATATGCGAAATTGCGTCTGAAAGGCAAATACGGGAGTGGAGGCCACACCCAAGAATGCAATGAATCAATATTAAAATGAGACGTGCATATGTAATTAATGAAAATTGACTCCCCGGTTTGTTTGGAATGAAGCAAACTTTGAGGCCTCCACTTTGTGGACAGGATTTGCTCCTCAGCTAGTGCTCTACTTTTTGTAAAATGCACCAAAATAGCTATTTTATGCCTGGTGGAAATGCAGTGTCTTTTTTTTTAACTCTTTGCGCGAGTGACGTTAGTTCCTTGGTAAACCTGTATACGGTTTAGCATGTAGTGGAGTCCCTAGAATTGGAAGGAAAATGTGCTGGGATTGCTTGCTTTGCACCCCATGCAGATGGTGTTTATAACCAGGTCATCTGCATGAGAAGCACCACAACAGACTTAACACGACCAGATAAAGATTTTGGGTGAGAATGAGTGAGAATGGGGAGAGAGTGGTTCGGGTCCTGAGCCGGGTCAAAACATACTTGGCAGTGGTGCTCCTGCAGTTCGGTTTTGCGGGGATGTCAATAGTCGCCAAGTTCTCCTTGAACCGAGGAATGATCAGGCTTTCCATGTCCCATGTCGCTCAATACACGACCTGTAGCACGAGAAATATGCAGTGTTTGGACAGTCTAGTCATGAGTTGATAAGCATCTCTCTCCTTCAAATTCTTGTGAAAGTTTCTAACTGATGAATCCATCAAATGCAGGCAATAGTATGTTCCGGGGTATATCACTACATTCAAGGGCTGGTGATGCAAATAAAGGGGCCAGTTTTCATGACCGCCTTCAATCCTCTGCTCATGGTCCTGGTTGCATTCCTGGGATCCTTTATTTTGCATGAGATATTATGCCTTGGAAGGTATCTTCTAAATTACCAAGTAACTTGTCGACTTTTGAAGAATCGTCGAGCATTGTTCCTGTTCGTGGTATTATCACACATGGATCCTCACGAAGTTTGCACTCTGTTTTCCTAGGGTTATGGGAGCACTTGTGATTGCACTTGGCCTGTATCTTGTCCTGTGGGGCAAGAGCAAAGATCAGCCTGCAACAGGAAGCAGTGAAAAGCCGGAAACATCGAATTTACACACAGCCGATGTGAGCTTGGCAGATGAGAGTGCAGAGACTGCCGCTTCCTCATATGTCGTGGTTGATGTCACCAAAGTGAGGACGGCCGAAGTTGTTTGAAGGGGAAGGACGAGCTCTAAAAGTAACGGCAATTCAGGAACTTGAGTGATTTTTTTTTTTTAAATGGATATTTAACCTCAATGTTCTGTTGTTCAGTCATGTTTGTTATGTTTTTGTGACGTAGATGTTCATCACTTCCATATGCATTGACCATTTTTTCAGTCAATAAAGCCAACGCCACCTTTTTGCGGGCAATAGTGGAAAGGACAAATTTTAGGGGCAGCTAGGCAATTTTTGCATGTAGGGTAACTAATAATGACTAGATCTTTTAAATGAGTAGGTTAAATCAGATCTAGATCAACTCGAAAATAATCCGACTTAAATTAATTCTCTTCAATCTCCATGCTATATAATTTTAATGATCCATACCTAACTAAAAATCATACATAACCCATATCCAATCCACAATATTAAAACACTTTTATATTTAATTAAATTTAAGAAAACTCATACCCAAGCAATGAGCGAAAGAATGTCAAGAAAATTATAAAAATGAATTGATTTTAAGTAAATTATAAATCCATTTAACCTCCATATTATCTTTGGTTTAATGATTCTCAACTCATTTATAACTTATTTAATGAATGTAACTAATCATATAACATATCAACCCATAATATATAAGTTAAGAAATTATCTCTTGATCCATTTTGGCAGGTCTAGTAATGACTAATGGGCAATTAAGAAGAGTAAGTTGAGTCGAATTCTCTCTCCATGGGAAACCATAAGTGGTAACTGAGGGGGCGCGTCATGAATAATTCCCAGTGTTTAATCCTTTTTTTTTTTTTTTTTCGGGCTATAAATAAAATTTAGCCTCGATAGTGAAACCAATAGGATCTAAAGCCTTGCTGGCCACATTAGGGGCCGCGGAGCCGATCTTCCACCTGGCCTACCTTTCTCGGCCGCAGTAAATCGAAGTTATTTTATGCTAAGAAAGAAAGGCTAGCAACTATGGACAATATAGGCACGACTCGGAACGAATAAGCTCCAAGAACAGTACAATTTGCGGGAACACAGACAGCAAGCCAGGCAACCACAAGGAAGCTAACATGCTGCAAAACTTTATAAGGTCCATCTTAAAGTTTAGGAGTAGAATATCAACTATTTATCATAAGACAAAAAGTTCTCGAACATATTTACATAAGTTAAAATGGGCAGGTCTAATTCGGCCAACACAGCAACTTCAAAGAGAAAGTCCACCCCGTAAATAGTTCCGCTTACCCCCAAAGAAAATTGTGTGGCAACTATTCGACACAGTAAGAGCTGTGCCGAGTACAATGGGAGAAGCAAAATCCTGTTGCTTATACTACTGAAAGAAAATTAAACTTCTTGCTCGACTCAAACAGAGTTGATGCCAAAATCTGGTGCAATTGACCATCCACACCCAGAAAATTATATGCGCAGGCATGATTATAAGCCACTTCTACAATTCCCATCTTGATCTACAAGGTACTATAGGAGTGTTCACTGATCACAAGACCAACCTACCACGTGAACCTGAAAGCACCCGTGCCATTTGTCAAGAAGGCATCATAACTTCATCCTTGCCATATATTCGTTGAAGTTCACGGGTGGCAGCTTGATATGATGCTGAGAAGAGGAATCAGGAATCCATGAGGCCATCAACAATTAATATCATTTTAAAAAAATTGACATACCATTAAATTTCAGTGTTCCCTGAATTCAGCGGGAATGTGCAGGCTATTCTAACTAAGGAGGTTCAGGGAGGAAACATTGAGCTCACCTTTCCATACACGAAAGTTCTTTTGATTAATGGGAGACCCTGTGACAGTCTGAATTGTATCAAAGAGCATTTCCTGCGGAGTGTTCTTCAGCTCCTGAACAACTGCGTAAATGGTCTTACCATTGTCGAAGTAAATGTGATTATTGGGATGCTTAGTCTTGCAACCAGCATGACGCTCAAACTCATAGGCATTGAGAGACTGTAATTCCGTTTCAATAAAAGTATAAGCTCAAGAACCTTGAACTGCAGTTGCTCAATTCACTTGCTCCAAAATAAACAATACTCTTACCTTCGAGAGGTTGCAATTTTGGCATCCACAAAGATAGCCAGTCCCTTTTATTATCCCATGGAGATTTTTCTGCCAAGCCAATGCTTTATAAGTAACGAAAACTGATCCGTAGAGAAGAACATAAGCTGACAGACAGGTAAATATAAATGCCTTACTTCACGTGACCAGGAAACATATTTGACAGATACTCCATCAAGCATGCCGGTAGATAACAGACTTTTGACATTTGATGGGAAGTTGTTTGGAGGCACCTTCTTAGCTGTCTTTGGCTCTTTATTTTTGGGGATGTTCTCAGCTTTAGAATTTGCTATCGATGCAGAAGAGCTATTTATAATTGGATTGGCACCAGAACCAACATCCTTCTGGCCTGGATCTACTGAAGCCTGAGGTAAAGTCTCGTTATCTATTACTAATTCATAGTTGCCAATGATCCCAACAGAGGCATGTGTCCCATGTTCATCTTCAAATCCTCCAAAGGAAATGGTATTGCCCTCACCCTTGTAGTTCTGACCCATGGATAGAATGCCAGAATCTCCTTTCTCATAGGTTGAAGTGTGACCCGCTGCAGCAACATTTGGATCAGCCTTGTCAAAGGTGCGACCAATTGGTGTCAGATTGTCATCAGTTCTGTTATAGGAGGAAGCCATTGAGATAAAACTATCGCTTACTTTACCAAAACTCTGGCCCACAGAAATATAATTCGCATGCTCTTTGCTGTGGGAGGAACCCATGGATAAACCATCCCCTTCTCCCTTTGTATATGATGGACCCATGGCAATGAAATTCCCATCTGTTCTGGCAAAAGGCTGACCCATGGATAAAATATTCTCACCCTGTCTCTCATAATTGTGACCCATTGATATGAAGTTTCCATCTTCCTTAGTGAAGGTGTGACTCATTGGCATGAAACTTTCTTCCCCTTTGTTGTAGCCAAGGGCCATTGAGATATTATTCTCATTCCTATGGTGATAACCCGAGCCTAAAGATATGGTGCTATTGTGGCCCTTGCAATAACCAGTATCAGCAGGAATTGCACTGCCATTGCCACTTCTGTAGGAAGCACCCATTGTCGCAGAAATGCTGTTGTCAGGTTCCCTAACTTGATTAACTTTGACTTTTCTGATTCCTCCAAAATTCAGAAATGCTGAGGGATCTTCAGTGCCATGAGACATAGACAAACTTACTGATGACTCATTTCCATATTGACCTTCGAAGCTCTTTCTTACCATACTTATATCACCAGCACTGAAGGGAGTCATACTCCTATCGACTAAGTTAACAGACCGCATGGGCTCAGAACCAAAGAGCCGATCAGTGGATTGCCCTGAAATAGCATTAAAAGTAGGATTATTGTCCCAAGGAGAAACATTCAGGGTTGAGATTCCAGAGAGTGGCCGGCTTGTCACAGCTTCCATTGCTTGTCTTTTGTTGCTAAATGGTTCTGACCCGGATGCATCCATAAACCATTGATGACTACGTTTAGGTTCTATTTTGGAAGAATTGTCATAGTTGATCTCCCCATTAGTAACAGCTCCTCCATCTCTAGGCATCCAAAAGTCCTTAGGTTGGAAAGACTGCCAAAACCATTTGCTTAGACAGGCATTTAGCCAAGTGACAAGATCTAGAGCTTAGAATGAGTAAATTGAGAAAAAGCAAATGAGAGCAGCCAAAAAAACATGAATGAGAAGAAGCTAGATTCCAGAAACATCTGAGGTCATACTCACATGAATTCACAGAAGAAAAGTAAATAAAGGCGCGAAACATGGCAAGGCTTTATACAAGAGAAATGCATGATGAAAGAAACAAGAGCATGCTCTTCGTGTGTATCTAGAACTGCCATTGAGAAACTAAAAAGGAGTGACGTACAAGATCAGACAATAAACTTTGCATTTCGTGCAGGCAGGCAAGAACTTGCCAAGGAGGTTGGGGGGAAAAGATGAAAGTGTGTGGCTACATATACCCCTAAAGAGGCAAAAGTTTGGACATCAAGCATCAGATAAAACTCGGAAGATTCAACAATGCCACGCAAAAACAGCTCTTTGAACCCGAAAGCAAAAGGCGCATCACTCAACAATACCATAATCTCCCCAAAGCCATCAGATAAAGAAATCAAAACACTTACAAATGTCCACGCAAGCACACATGATTTCACGCAACGCCAGCAAGAGACTTGCACAAAAAAACTCTAAAGCAGGGGAGGTTCCTCAAGTTACCATTTTTCACCGCACAGAAGGCAAATTCCACAGCTCCCGAAGCACCACCTTGCGCCGTGAACTAGAAACGATCAAGTAAAGAGCTCCCAGCGTCCACCCACGTCCTTCCTCTGTCACATCAACCCTGTCGAAACGAATACCTCCTTCAATACCACTCGAAGTAGAAGCGATTCACTCATCGATCACCCTAACAAAAGGAGACTCGATTCCAACAAAAATCAAACAGCACCAAAACCGCGAATTCAACATGTGCAATGTGCAGAAACAAACCCACCCCCACCCCCCCCGATCAAACTTCGCATACGAAATACACAACCGGGAGCAAGGAATGCCGATCGAGAACATCAAAAGAAATACAACGATCGGAGCTTTCGTTGAGAGAAGATTTGTTCCCCGCACATGCACCAGGAAACGCCGCAGGTTACGAAATGGAGATCAAACCCTAGAAACTTGAACAGCACCAGATATCTCGCCACCGTAGGCACCTTTTGCGTCGATGGAACCGATCTCCGGCGAAGCTCTCCACCACCGGGTGGCGGAAAAAAATCGGTTCTTTTAAATTTGGGAAATTCGGGAGGAGGAGAGAGGGACTTCTATAGAGTTTGCTGGAGACGGAAGACGGAAGGACACTTGAAGCTCCTGGGGTTTTAGCCTGGGATAGTTATACGCTGCGGCGCGCCCCCACTGTAGACCTCCTGAGTCTCCCTCGAATCGGCCGTACACGTGTCCCTCCGATTTGAACGGGCTACGTCGCCGCAGCTTTTCGCGGTCTTTTTGTGTTTTGGGCCGTGTACTGTTCGCGGGGTTCCATGCGGGAAGCTTTCGAAGCCGATTTGACAAATGGCCATCCATCCAACCAAACTATGGTAAAAAATAAAAAAAGAAAACAAATCATCTCCGTATTTCATATCGTACATATCTTTTTATTGGTATATTCTATAAGATATAGAATATATATAATGGAGTTTATTAGAGGTCTATTGAGGTGCATGAAGGAATTGAAATCGTCAACTTTTGGATAGATGGCAAGAATTTTTGTAAATGAATATGTAACTAAATATTTTTGCATATTCACCGTAGAACATGATAACATAGCAGTGAATCTGGCTGGCATTATCTTTCATAAGATCGCCATAACAAGCCTTCTAGAGAGCAAACGTCCAAACGGCTTATCTCATAAATGCTTGTTACTTTACGTGGATAGATTTTCTCGATTTTGGCATGTCACTAAAGCTGCAATGATAAGTGCATACAGTTACAGAATTATAGCCCAAATCGCATATTCTATAACGGATATATAACTTTTCAAGTAAATGCATTGGTCACTTGCTCCATCCTTTTTTGTTCTTATGTACTCATCCATGCACATTATCTTACACGTCATTGTGATACCCGAATTAATCTAGAATTAATAAATATTTGAGAGGCAATCATCATTCTTTAACCTCTTTTCCTTAGGAGTGTAGCAACATGAGGTGGTGATGGTGGCGGTAGCTATTGGTAGGGGTGGTTCACAATTGGACAATTATCAAAAAAATTCTTAAATCTATTACAAATTTGTCAATTTATTTCTTAATTTTTTATCGTATCATAATTGTCTTCACGTTTTGTCAATCAAGTCTATCAAATCAATTTAAGCTGTAAATTGTTGATGTCGACACTAACTGTCATATGTAACATGACTAAAACTAATATTGACAAATTTTAATAAAATTTTAGCATTTTCCAAATTATTTATTTATTTTTCTTTTTTTCTCTTTTCCTTCTTTTTTGTTTTTATTTTGCTATGGCCAATGAGGGCCAACCCTCACCGGTCATTGGGCAAGGGCAACAAAGCCCTCGCCAACTATAGTAGAAAAAAAAAGGAAAAATAAAATAGTTTAAAAAATTTTAAAATTTTAAAATATTATTAAAATTTATCAACATCAATACTATCTGTATCATGTTAGATGACTAAGGTCCCACGTCAATGGTTTGGCCAAAATTAGTCAAATGGATCTCATTGACAAAATGTGAAAAAGGTCTAGATTTCAATTGGTATAATTAAAATGTTTAAAATCAATAAATTGACAACAATGTAATTGGTCTATAACTTCTTCCTTTTTGTAATTTTTCCATTCAAATGTGCAAAACAGCACAACACAAGAGAGAAAAAACGTTGTTATTTTAAAGTGGTACGCTATACACGATTTTTTTTTTTAAGGTAAGAGTTTTGATGGCATAGATAGTCACTATTTAAATCAGTAGATCTAAGATTAATAACGCATCAATCAGAGCCCATAATTGCTGCTAAAGAGCGGAGAATGATCGTTTTACTTTGGATTTCGTGCATGCATGTGGCATCCATAAGAAGGGCAAAGACATTGGGTAAGCTTGGATCCCATACTAGTCATGTCAATCTCAAAATTCAATTTATGTAACCATCACATTAATTAGAGGGCAGAGTACATCTAAAAATTGATGATGGAGATCTTACGTTAAATTACTGGACATACAATAAATTATATGCATATCGGATTATAGTTTCTCTTAAGAGTAGCAAATTAAAAGAAATTATGTTTTGTGATAGCCATTGTCCGCCAAAAGAAAATGTACATTATTTAATGACCAATAAATTGATTGTGATATGTCTAGAGTTGTTGCCAAGACCGTGTAAATATTTGTCGTCCAAAAAGGACATACACTAATTAAAATACATCACTAGAAGTCTGTAAAGAGGATAAATTCATCTAGCTTCGCTAGAAAGTGCAACCAATTAAATCGATAATTTGAGAAAGATTGAATAAAATTTAACAGCACGATGATGTGAGATATTTTCAACGTCTCTCCAACCCAAACTCGCTAAAATCAAAAATTTGAGGTTCTATCGTTCGTGGCCTCATTCATGCTAGGGGCTAGATCAAGTAAAATACATAGGCCCATCCATTTTTGATACCTAATGCCACTAATATGCTTTCTTTTATATTTTTTCGATAAATATCGAAGAAGAAGAAGAAGAGACATCGCTCCGAGGAGCGAAATCAAACTTGAACGGTATCGCCTTTTGTTTTTTTCTTTTTTGATCATGGGTGGGCTTGAAATTGAACTTTAGGGGCTTGGATAATCAGACCTTTTTTTTTCTCAATTGTGGACATTCGGATGGCGCTGGTGGACCCAAAACAAAAATTCCCGCGGAAGTATGCTCTAGGGCGAGTCGGCGATTAAGTTAATAATTCCTAACATTTTTTTCTTAATCGAATTATACTTTTAATCTCTTATTCAATTTAAATTTTACAGTTCATGCGTTTTGAAAATTCGAATATTTTAGTAGTGTCAAGCATTCGAGTGTTGACGCATAAATCCACATGCATTTTTTCATAATTTTATAAAAGTTGGATAACATTTTAAAAATAGCAGAAAAGCCCTTTAGTTCTTGTTCAAATGTAAACAAATACACCCTGAACTTGTGAATGGTGATTTGGTTCTTGACAATTCATTTGGCTAACAAGAGCCAATGCATTATTATTCATGTAATAAACCTACAAATCTCCTGCAAATTCATTACCTTACATCCCTTGAACAAGTATTTCATGTCGCCCAAATGTTGGCTAGTATGTTTTTTTATTTTTTTATTTGTGACTAAAATCTCATGGCCCATCCAAGTGGTCCTTCGTGCCGGGTTATTAAGAGACCAATAGAGCAATTTAGGGCTCGAGCTTACCGATTCAAGATTGGCTTTCTCACAACAAGTATGCCGAGTATAATTTATCATAATTCGAGGATCAATAATTGAAGAATCATTTACTAAATTGCGGAGCATTTTTCTCCATGTAATGGTCTCTGCCGCAATTTCGGTCATACGGACAGTATGGCGAAAACATAAATAAAAAGAAAAAGAAAAAAAAGTCAACTCTCCCACCGATTGACAACTGTACTTATGGATCCTTCGAATTCCAGTCAAAAGCCAAAAGGCGAGCCACCGCCCCCGCACGAGCCCTACGCTAGCCCCCTCATCGCCATGTACGTTACGCACCACACGCGAGTCTCGTCCCGCCTCGATGGTCAGCCATTACGTATGGCGTTACGTCATCGAGTAAGGGTCGCGTGCGAGATGACGTCACGATCACCTCACCGTGATCTAATAAAAGAAAAATCAGCCCTGGAAAACCCTCTTCCCACGTCCCGTCAATCTCGAATTTAATACCACCAATTTCGCAGATTCCCCGTGGTCCCGAAAAAATATATATATATTTTCAGATATAATTCCTGTTATAATTCGTAAAATTAACGAATGATATTTATCAAATTCAGACATGGTCTCGGGAAAAAAGCCCGAAAATTCGAAATTGCAGGAGACGACGGGAGCAGGCAAAATCTCAATGAAATATCTCTATGAATATTGAATAAACGAACCGAAAATATTCACAAGAGATCCATCGCCGAAGGAAAAAATATCTGAGCAAAAAAGAGAATCCCAGGCCGTATGTACTAATATCCAGACCGTATCGTCTACGTATGTATGTGTGTGTATGAGCGATCTACGTACGGTAATCGACTATAGGACGAAGCAGTCGAAGACGGGAGGAGGAGCCGGCGTCTTCGTCCCTAACCGAAACTCCAGGTCGCTCTCGTTCTCCATCGGCGTCAGGTTCAGGTCCAGCCACAACACCCTCCGGCTGTTCGACTTCTTCACCACCGGCACCTGCGCCGGCGACGCCACCTGGATCTGCCCCAGAGGAGGTGGAGGGGCCGCTCCCGCCGGGGGCGTCATAGTCCGGGCGGCCCCCTCGCTCGTCGCGGATCTGTGCCTCCTCATGTGACCCCCCAGGGCCTGCCCGATCGCGAACTCGAGGCCGCATATCGAGCACTCGTGCGTCTTCGGCTTCGGCGGCGACGACGAGGACCCCTGCGACTGGGCCGACTCGTCGCCGGGCGCCAGCCTCGGCTTCTTGTGGCTCGCCCGGTGGCCGCCGAGGGCCTGGAACGAGGAGAACTGCCGGTTGCAGGTCTTGCACTCGAAGACCCGGCTCGGCATCGAGTGGTCCACGACGGACTCGAACTCGACCCCGCGCGAGAGCAGCATCAGGCAGTTCGCCATGGACAAGCTGTCGAACTCTCTCTCTCCTATGCTTCTCTTCATCGCCATGGAGGAAACCCTAGCTGCTTCTTCTTTTTCTGGGGAGAAATCTGTCGTCGTCGTCGTCGAGAGGCGAAATGAGGAAAGACGGACGGCAAAAAAATTCATGGAAAAGGAAGGCGTGCGATTCGCCGGTATATATAGCCGGGTTGTACTGGGTTGAGTGGAGGCGACTTGAGAGACTGGTTGAAGTTAGATAGCTTCTCGTGTTGACCTTCCAGAATGACATTTATGCCCTCGTTGCTTGTACAGTAAGCAATGACCACATCCTGATCCCATATTAAAAAAAAAAGGTAATAATATATTAAGAAATTTGAAGCATTGGGCACCCAATAAAATATTACCACATGCCTAAGTAGATAAATCTAGTAATTGTGAATCGTTCGCAGATTTATTTGGCAAAGATATCGATTGAATTTTCAGTATTCGCAAGGCCAAATGGATTGAGGGTGAGGTGACTTTTGGCCAAGTGTCGCAGTGGGAACGAGTGTAATTCCACGTCAGCACGGCCCGCGTGGCCGAGTCAATACGGGCGAAAAAGGGCGAGAGGGAACGAGTCGTGAGCGGCGAGCAGCGAGTGCGTCGGACTGGTTTGAATCTTCAGCCCTCCCTCTTTCTGGAAGAAATCTAACGGTTCTTCGTCCTGGTTTTCGCTGCTGGAGAAGCAGTGGCAGGAATGTTATGCAGGTGTGAAAGAGGTCGGTGGGCTTCGAGTCAGCAAAAGGGAAAAATGTGGGGCACGGCTTTACCAATTCTCTCGAGTTGGTGGAGGATATAATTTGGACACCAAACCACGTGGAAATGACGCGAGCGGTGGGCAATCGCATTAATATGACTACTCTTTCAGTGAAATATTGTGTAAAGTATGTCGAAATTTCAGAGTTGACAGAAAAAATTGCATACAAAAATGTCTTTTAGTCGATGCTAAAGTTGTATCGACATCACATGTACGCGTAACTAATGTAAGATAGTTAAGATAAGGCGAACCGATTGGTAATTTCTTTCAAAATAAGTCTATGATGCATATTGATCGGCAAAATAAATGCATATATAGGATACGTGCTTTCCATGTTTTGGCATATTGCATATATGGATGATCTCTTATATTGGTAGCGAGTAAGGAGCGCTTTTGGATTCAGCATATGTATATTAGGGTTTTATTTTTACTTTTTTATTTTTGTTAATCACCTCATTGGAATTTCGTTCAAAGTGCTCTAGTGGCACTTGCTAGGTAATCAATTAAGGAATCTTTACATGCATCAAATTTACTTACGTACAATCGATATTCCGAAATTTAGATACTTTCTCACCAATAAATCCTGTAGATGTCGCCGACCAAAAAAAAACAAAAAGCCCTATAGATGTTGTTTGGATATTCATTATTACAATAAAAAGTCATTGCCCTTCAGCATATATACCGGTATCTTATTATATAATTTATCATTATTCCGTCAATTATTCGACAATGTATGGCAGCCAACCTGACGAGATTCTTTGAGAAAATTCATACAGTTTCGTGAAGAAGCCGTGTCGTACATTGAATAGCCCATACCTTGGAAAAAAAAAGCTAACTCCAAAAGCATCTCGAGTGGTCCTTTTCTCTTGTTTATTCTAGGAAGCTATTCAAAGACGTGGAAACTTCTTGATCTTAATCATCTTCCTTTTTTCATTTCTTTTTCCCATTAGAATTGTCATGCAAAACGCGTCCATGTCCATCATTTATATATGGAAAATTTATGGAGGTACATGTTTGTTTTAAATTTCCTTAATGGTTGCCAACGATAAAGGCACGTGCAAGCCTCCCCCCTGTTTCGCGTCGTGATTTATGGGCGAACAGCTTTGCTTTTCCCCCTCTCCCTCGGCATATATTCTCTCTTCATTGAATTCAAACATGGGTCTGCATGCCAAACCAGAGAAGAAAGCTATTCATGCGTGGATCGCAAGTTTACTAGTTTAAGACCGTAAACCGAGATCAAAACTAGTGTCGGGTCAAAAGATGCCGTCGTGGAGCATCTACGCTCGGTGGTAAGCCTCCAACGAGACGAGAGCCAAGAAGGAGCGACCCACCAAAAACCCTAGATCGAATATTTTCTTCAATTTCACACTCGCAAAACAGCGGAAAGAAAAGAACCCTTTTGTGTGTACCCTCACGTAAGGTTCCGCTCTCGCACGCACAGGAAAAGATCAGACCGTGGGCCATAACATCACCCCAAACGTCACGAAGCCTAATCTAACGTTACCGGTACACGTTCTTAAGTCAAAAGGGGGATTGGTCGACACAGCTTCACTCGATATCAACGTATAAATTTCTCATGCATGACGTGTCAGAGCATGGACCCGGCTCTCCAAGGTTATCTCCAAGTAACCACTCCATCATCGGTTGTAGGTTTATTTTCAGATAATTTATTGCGACGCGATCGAATGATATTCGTTCTGTTGAAGTGGGAAAAGGCTTCACGGGAAAGGTGTCTGGTTTGAACCCCACGACTGGTTTATCTCGAGAGGGTTGGCTTGAGTTTGCGGGTGTGAAGTAGTTTATCAATTTCCCAACAGGTTTCGCCAGTCAACCCGTTGGTGTTCGACTAGTCGGCCATATAAACAATTAGATTGCTCTTTTGACTATGCATCTTCAACCACGTCCCCTGCTTGAAAGCTACCACATAACAATTTCTTAGCCTCGCATGGATTAGATGAAAATATGACGGCAATTAAAAATCTCACATGATAATCTACTAGTGATTCGGTAAATTCACAATATCGTTATGTACTCATTTTAGGAGGCTAACTCATACTCAAAACAGTAAAGGATAACGGAACTTACATATTTTCAAAAGTTTCATTTATTATAATTGACAGATCCTGTTTATCACGTCATCAATCAAGAAAACTCTAGTCTATCTAAATATTTGTTTCTCTAGATAACTATCTATTGATATAACTTGTTTCACTGTCTTTCTTTGCTTTGATATGTATTATGATAAGAATGAACCCTTGACTTTTGAAAGGAGATGCTTTCTTGCGCGTGATAAAGCTGCTGCTGCTTCTTATCTACAACATGCAACCCTAATACCGATTCCTAAAGAAGTTTCTTTTCGGGGGCTATTTTTCAACACGCAGATAAGAACCCTGAGGTGGCTACTTTCTTCCCTTTCATGGAAAGATCTCAACAAATTAATGGAGGACTAGTGGAACTAATTCTTCCGCTCACGGCACTGTTCTTTTATGAGTAATTTTCGTTTGGCATGCGGTTTCAACGAAGTAGGAAAAAGCAACCTTCCAGAAAACAGAGCATTAAATCTCCATGAAGGTAGTTAATCAGATAGCTCCAGTTAGCCCAAAAAAACATTGACTGGCAATCACTCTATAACCAGTTGATCATGCTTACGGAGCTCCAAATTAAAAAAAAAAAAAAGAGAATATCAATCACGCTTCTTTGGCACCTTGGTTTAAATCTTTTTAAGATTTTATAATGAGTTATCAAATGAAATTCGGTCTGTGCTTGTATATCAATGGTTCAATGAATGCGTGGATTTAGCCAAAGTTAACCCTGTTTACATAGTGTATGTGCGTTATGACAGTAGACTTTCACAAGTCCTGGCGTTATGTGTACGCTTGGGGCAAATTTCATCATAATTAAGCATACCATCAAGTTACACAATTGACGTGAAGCGTTTAGAACATGACAAGATGTTACGTTATATTTAGTCACCTTATATCAACTATTTTTGTAATTATGACTTTGGATTGGAATTACTAGATCTCAGCTAAGTTCGCCTTCTAGATTATGGCCGCTCTATATTGTGGAAGGTGATAAGTTAGATGCAGGAACATATCAATCCGATGTCTTAAGACTCGCCAATTTGAGAGGGGACAAACAAAGGCTAAAATTTCAAGG
Organism: Corymbia maculata; assembly: GCA_014182735.1. Taxonomy (NCBI): domain Eukaryota; kingdom Viridiplantae; phylum Streptophyta; class Magnoliopsida; order Myrtales; family Myrtaceae; genus Corymbia; species Corymbia maculata. The sequence continues at coordinate 38,744,317 of CM024688.1, read as the reverse complement.
ATCTTTCTCGTAATGGAAATTCATAGAAAAATCTTTAAGTTACTAGTTTACACAAATAATTCATTTTATAGAGTGAGGAATAATAATTCACTTTTCTCCAAAAGGGTTGATCGTATTGATAAGGTAATTTAGAAAGGCTCAACAAGCATGAGATTTCAAGTTTGATTTCTCAAGTGGTACAAAATCTTATAGGCAAACCAGAAAAGTAATTTGCGAGAATCCCTTTCAAAGTGTGTGGCCCTCATTGGGTCAGATCCAAGGTTAACATATTCCTGCCAATTGATTAGTCTACATCGTCCGTAATTGAATCCGTTTACTAATTCAGTGATTAAGAAACTGCATATATTTTCTTTAACAATGACCCATCAATCTTTTTTAAGCTAAAACACTATCACACAACCACACACTAAAAACCCAAAAAAAAGAAAAAGAAAAAAAGAAAAGAAGGGTGATGTCATGCACTGAATAGATAGCTTCTAGTGGCGGGATCACTGCTAGGGTTTCTATATACTAATCACCACGAAATTCTCACTCCCGTTTTAAAGACCGCATTCTAGAAGAAGAACCGGTGGCCCAGGTTTTTCAAACAGTCAGTGCCGTGCACCTCAATTCGTTTTTTTAATTCTCACATATATCTTTCCGATTCCACGGCTAATTAAGTCATTTTGCGTAGTAGCTTGTTGCTGTAGCTTGGTACCATCTTTGTCAAAGTCTTTTCGAGCTTTTATTAGGGTTTTTGAGAATCTGTCCCCTCCTAAAAAATCGTTAGTTGATAGCTTGGTGGAGTTGGATTTATCTAGTGTTGACTCTTGATCGGTTAGATTAAACTTATGCGTTCACATCATTAGAATGGCCACATCTTGGAAGATAACTTCTCGTTGTCCATACTATCACATTTGATGAGGAGCTGTCAATAAGGATGGCGATTAAGTCTAGGATTCAGCTTGTTTCCCAGAATGTGCACTCTTCTTGTTCCATGGATGAGACCAGTTTGGCACATAAACACACTTAATATGAACGTTAACATAGCAATTAAGAAACCCTAACTCAAAAAAAATTCAAACCGATCTTAAGTTGGGAAATGATAGAGAGGGATATGTAAGTTCAATTGCAGATATACCTTCTTGAGCCTAAAGCATGAACAGCAAGGTTTTTTTTTGTTTTTTTGATAATCAAAATTTTAAATAATGATAATTGAACCACTCCTGTATATTACTTGGGGTGTTTGGATTCAGTCGATTGGCTACCAATGAAAATTGGTTGATTCGGTTGGATTGCATATGCTCTATTTTTCATTCCCCTTTATTAAATAATAGTTTGTGTAACTAAAACATCATATATGCAGCATGCTACCAACCAAACTAGACAGATACATTAAATTCCGGTTAAGCTACACCAGATAATTTCGATGAACTATGTTATACAATTGGTATCGTGCTAACTAATATACAATACGAGGATTTTTTTCTGTCCGCAGTTGCCCCAGGCTTATATGAGTGTGACATCCTTTGCTTGTTGGAGTAGAAATCAAACATCAGGCAAGGCGTGCAAAAGTAGTTCTGTTGCTCATAATTAAATATACATGCCTCGATGCTTTTCAAACATACAAAGTTGGCAACTTGCTGACTTTGAAACTCCCCGTCCAAGAGCCTAACGTGGGAGAAGGAAACGTGCATGATTAAAGCCGGTTAAGCTCACGGTTTAGTCTAGCTAGCCAAGTCAAGTAACTTCGCTGATAAGAAATATTTGGCAAAGTCGAATTTCGTTTAGTGGAGAAGTTATCCAGCTCTGCTTTAAGCGTCATCACTGTCCTCAGCAGACGCAAAAATCTTTGAATGGCGTTTTCTAGACTTCGTGTGCAAGTTCCTTTTATGTGTATTTTTGATGGTGGTGTTGTTCAACTTGGCAAGCAAGAATAGTAACTGCTGAAAGATGAAAGGTGCAGCAAAAAACCAAGCGGTGATAATGACATCTGAGCATCAGTCTTAGCTAACATAATTGAAAAAAGAAAGAAATTGTGGTGCATAAAAGAGTATCTATTCTATTGTTTTCGACAGGGTTTGAATGCCTGTGGGGTTTGGGTTGGTCCACCTGCGTACCTCTTCTCCATTTCTAGAACTTCTCCTTTTCAATGAAACTTGCGGGGGAGTTTGCCTTCTCGTTATTTAGTTCGAATCTCGTTAGAAGCACTCCCGAATATAGGGATCACACCCTTCGAGAAAGTGGACCAGTCAAAATATGCGAAAGCAATAATATAAAATATAGAGCACGAAATATCAAGCTCCTCCCTTAAGTTTGTGAAAAATAATAAGTTGTGTGCTATTGATGGTAATTTTTCACTTTAACCTAATGGTGAAATTGATTCAGCTTTGAAGTCAATGCCAATGTTTGTCATTCTGAATGAATTCAATTTAAAAAATAGAAGAAAAATGCTCAAGAACAATAAGTAGGCATTTCAACTTATATTCAACTCACTCTTGGAAAGGCTTAACTGGAAAGTCTATCATAAAATAGCATGGAAGGATAAATTACCTAATTGAATAGATATTTACTTACCTAGTTACAATTCACAAAGTAATGGGACACGACGGAACTCGCGATGCTATATACGCATCATATATATGGAAACTCGATCATATAGTATACATCAAGTTTGATTTTGTATGTCTCCAAAAGCAAAATAACATTATGTTCGACTCAAACGTTGAGAATCTAGGTCACCTTTTATCTTGTACATGAAATCCCAACACATTTCACAAGCTCAAGATCTATCTGCTAAGCTTGGGCCTCCTCATCATGGAAATACAAATCTATATTACCTGTTCGGTGGTGATATTGATAATCAAAAATTAAGTTAGGTCCATGTTTGATTATGTATAACAATGGCATTATGTGAAATGACGACCATACAAGTCTGGCGTTGTCGACGGAAAAAGAAAGGATAATGACAATAATTTTGCCTTATTGATCCTATATTTAAATTTTATAGGGCTAATGCATAATCCAATATTAGCAATGAATTTGAAACCCACTTCCATTTTTAGCAAGTTAGGCTGCATATACATACTATTTTACATGTGGCGGAATTTTTGGCGCCAGTCGTTACTTAAATTGGCCATATAATGCCTTTAACGTGCAAATTAAGGGGTTAGGTGTGAAATCAAATCGATCCTCCTTCTGTCCTCGTGCGAAGTGAGTTTGAAATACGTGTACGTAGAGGGCAGCGTGCGTATACGTATGATAATTCCACTTGACATCTATGTCATTTATACACTCTCTCGAGCACCAAACAAATCACGTAGGCCTCAACCACTAACACGACACGTGTCGATCAATTGGAAAAGTATATAGTTTAGGAGATAATGCGTAGGTAGGAGGTATAAGGTAAGCCGTGACGTTTTGGAGCGAAGGAAAAATTCGTTTTTTTTTATTGGTTGGTTTAGTTGGCCAAATATTGCGAGCCAATAAATCATATATAACGAAATATAATTGGGGGGATTCTTGCAGCCGCACTAGCCGCCGCAGGGCTCGCCTCGTGATCCAATTCACATTCTAATCGAGTCTTATGTTTGTTTCATTCACACGGTAGTTAAGTTCGTTAGGTGGATGATAGGAGGAACAATATCTAATGCCTATTTTAATAACCACATCTTAGCATTGTCTAATCTATGTTTGACCAAATATAATTCGCTCACTACTGATAATAATATTAAAAAAAAAGGCTGGGGAAGCCGTCCTTGGAAAATAAATGGAAAATATTGCATAAGAAAGAGAGGGAAATAAAAAAAAATTAATCGGATTACAGGTCTTTTTGTGTGTGTGTGTGTGTGTTCACATATCTTGATCGTGTGGCATGACGTGAATTCATAAATGTTTGGGTCATTTTTTTCCTCCTCTTTTTTATTTTATTTTTTGCACCGTCTTTTGACAAACTAGGAAAATAAGGAACTGTACGATTCGACGTTGACTAAGCAGCTCGGAGTCCGCATGTTGACTAACGATCACCCGATTGGTCCGATCCTCGCTGGTTGCCCAGATTTGAGATACTTTCCAGTCACCAAGAACATGGGGAAGGTTCGGTTCAGTGGACCTGCACCTCTAATTGATTAAATCAAACGATTAATTATCTTTTAATCTTTTAGCTTAAGCTCCGGTTGGATGAGGAATGATTGACTTGGGAAGTTGGCCGAACCCTTTTCTTGATTATTTTTTAATCTTCTCCAGCGGCGAATGATGAGTTCTGCCCCGGAAAATTCGCTGGTTTCTGATTACTCAAGAAGTGTTCTTTCAATATGAAGATTATTGACCATAACCTCCGATTAACAAGGCCATTTTCCGTTGTCATGGTCTGCAATTAAGTGGGAAATCACTAAGGGCGCGTGATTAAATTGCATCCTCGACCCTAGATTTAAGTTGGGGTCCATTCGATCTAAATGCCAAGGTGTGCGGATCGATCCATTGGATCATCGCTTTACTAAGTTTGCATTCCGTCAAGATCTGATGCAAATTCTTTCTGACCATTTCTGAGGAAGTAGGATTTAGGGGTGTCAATGGGTCGGGTTTTGATGTTACCCGACCCAACCCTAATCCTATAGGGTCATGCTTTGGCCCGACCCGACCCGACCCGAAACGCATTAGACCCAAACAAACGGGTCTGGTCGGGTCGGGCCGGGCGGGCCAAAAGCATGACCATTTACAAATTTGGTTTTAATTTCTTGTTTAGGCTCAAAAACTCTAGAGAGTTGAGAGCCAAAACGTCGAAAAAGAGATAAAAACTTATTATCTTTTGTTTATTTTATCTTACTTTACCATTTTCCTCAACGGATGAGAACCAAAACGCACGAATCGGTACTAGTGTCAAAAGGCTTGCGTGCGACCGTTTTGACCCGACCCGACCCGACCCTAAATTTAGGGTATTTTCGGGTCGGGTCCTAGTATGGAGCCAGTATCGGAAAATACCCTAAGTTTAGGGTCGGGTCGGGTCGGGCCGGGCCGGGTCGGGTCGGGTCTTTTTGACACCCCTAGTAGGATTCAATCAAAGAGACCAGAAAAGCAATTCTCCCGGCTCGTTTCCCACTCTTGAATCAGTCTCCTTTGCCGACCAAGAAGCATTCAATTCCAAAACACGTGCCTCACATTCCGACTGAAAACGTTGGAGAACAGCTACGAACCGGAAAATGACTCCTCATGATGGAGTCCCCAAAAGGACTCACCAGTCAAGAGAAGAAATCACGGTAACTACTTCTTTTTCAAAGACTGAGGAAATTGGAGTAATATTCCTTTTCTTCGACGAGTACCGTGCTACAGACGGGTCGATCATGGGATCGACTTCATTCTGTCCTCTTTAAACCCTACATAAACCAAATCATTCCAAAGAATGTAGCCAAATCTTCAGACAATTTGAACAGCTAAGCCAGTAGGAATCTCTAATCCCTTTATTTTCATTCGTTGAGACAAGACATACTCAAAAGAGCACGTCAAAATCGAAATCATGAATTCCGGGGAATGCGCTGGTTGTCTGAATATGGCATGAACAGAAAGCATGAGAAACTAGCCAACAGTCTTTTCCTGTTTTCAGATCAAATGAACCAGAAGAAACGTATGCAACACCTTGTATGCACGTGTGTACGCAAAAGGAAGCTGAACCCGCTGCTAGAACAAGGATAATTGCATCCAATCATGTCGAAGAATAATAATCTCAGGCACGACATTTCAAGATCCATGTGAACCTCGGGGCGCCAAGGCTCCTACAGGATCAGATACTATTTCCTACTCAGTTTCATTTACGCCAAGCGCTCAAGCTAACCAACAAGTAGCCACCAGAATCTCATAGTATTTCCCCCTCAGTTCATTTATGCTATAAGTCTCCAACATTACCAATATAAATTGCTGATCAATTTACATAAAAAGATGAAGATTTTACTCAGTACTGCAATGCAGACAACCAAACCGAATGCTCAAATCCAGAGGAAGAAACTCATGAGCGTCGAGAATTGGCATAGAATTCGTAGACTTTCGACTGTAAATGTTGGAGGGGATCTCCCAACAAAGCGACAGAGTACAAGCGGAACGAAACAACAGCGGCAGAAACACAGAGCTTACATCAACAAAGGCATTGGTTAGGGCAATTGCTGTTCCACTTCACAGTCACGAGCACACGATCAAGCTCTTCTTTCGATTGAATCTCGACATTCAGTCCTCAGCATCGACATCACTCCGGTCGGTGTCCCCGAATTTTTGCTTGAAAGAATCCTGCTTCTGCATCCACATCATATGCCCCTGCGAAAACCCAAAACCCAAAACCCAAAACTCAAATTTTCAAATTCAAATCGCGGACGCATCCCGCCACGCTGCTTCCAATCGCAATTCAAACTCTCAGCGATCCAATCGATAACGCGGACTATGCAGACAAGGCGTTCGTGCAAATTTTAGCTTCCAGAGCTTGGGAAATTTCATACAAGAGCTCATTCAGATTAACGAAGGAGAGGAAGAGGCACCTGGAGAGCAGCAGCCCAGGCAATGAGGAAGGAGGCGAACCAGAATTTCTTGTCCTTGAGGAGTTGCTTCACTTCCATTTTTGCTCGATCCTTCAAAACCCTAAACCCATTCCCTCATGCGATTCGATTGAAACCTTCGGTTGCTTGCCTTCCCTCTTCCGCCATCTTGTGCAATTCAAGCATACTTCTGAGCTTATTTGCGCTTTGGGCCAAAAACAAGATTTGGAGGCTGAATGGGTGGGCTTGGGCCGGAATTTCGGGACCAATAAGTTTGGAAAAGAGACGAGTAGTGAGACCATTCCATTCGATCTCACTCTTCTTCACTATGATATTTCAAAAAGCTCTAAACTTATTCTTCAACAGTCATTTAAGTTCTAAGCTTCTTAATTTAGCTGATTTAGTCCTCAATTTTTTGATATTTTTCAATTTAATCTTATCGGCTAATTTTGACTTGAAATTGCTAACTAGACGCCAATTGTCTTTTGTGGCACTGGTGATGCTAATATACCTTGCTAGCTGTTGTCAAGGCCTTGATGATCGGTGGAGGGAAATAGGAAAAAAAAGAAAAGATGCAGAAAATTTTTAATTTTTCTTAAAAAAAATGCTAGAATTGTTTACATCTGTGATTTGTTGCCAAAATTGTCCGAAATAGCCACATTGGAAAATCGTCAAAAATTTCTAAGACTAAATTTATCAAAAATAAATAAAATTTAGACTTGAATTGGCTGTCATATAATAATTTTAAAATTTTTTGGACAATTTTCCGATATCACCTAGTTTCAAGGTTTCTTATGTATACATCATTCATCTAAGGTGTAGATTTTAATTCTCATGCATGTTTTTTTTCATGTGTATATAGACTCGCTGTTGCAATACCTATATATATAATCAGATGAAAAAGTTACAATCCCTGATAAAATATTTCATGATTAAGCACACACATATTGATAATAAGTTTTTAACTAATTGTTTATATACATTTTCAAATAATTATGAAAAAATAAGGCTAAGCCTTTCTACAGATAAAGCTTTCCTGCGTCTTAGTTATAAAAACCAAAAAGAGAGAAAAGATTGCTAGAATTTGGACTAGTGGTTGCTGGGAAAATGTTCCTGCATCTAACGCACATGTGGATTGCTAGATATGAAAAAAATAAAGGATGATTTTTTTAAAAGAAGAAGAAGAGATAGCTAACGTTATTTACATAGAAACGCTTTTTCGATATAACTATATTACAACAAAGTATTTTCTAAGTGTTATTTCTAAATATGCTACAGATCGGTAGAATTGGATCTCCTCGCTGCATAAAAAGATTTCTGTGCTTTGTCTTTAATGTAGCAAAATATTTTACGCACTGTATAATTGCCGCTCAACCCTGTCATCTCATTTCATTTTATTTGTTTTAATATTCAATTGTGACTTGTTTGTATTTAAGAAATACTTAATTTTAGCATGATAAGATAATTTAAAATTTTCCATATCAGTTGGTTGGTTAAAGCTTCCAGTGTTAATATGCATTTTAGAGATGGTAACATTTATATTGTGTTTTATAATTTTTATATTTACATTAGTGAGTCGTTTTGTTCTTTGGTAATTCAGTTTTTATTGAGTCGTTTTGTTCTTTGGTAATTCAGTTTTTATGCATACTTTTAAAGCGAATCATATGTCAAAAGGAATGTTGTTTTTGTGCCAAAATTTTTCATACTCCATTTTAATTATATTTTTTGCATGAGCACGAAACATTTGGCATATATCGAAAGCAAATACAAATGAAGAAATCCCAGAGCATAAGAAAAATATGTTTTCCCCTTGATATATTTTTCTCATTTTTCTCTCTTGATCGTGTCATCATTTTTTTTTTTGCAACTCATTCTCATTTAAAAAATATCTTTTTATAAGTCAAAAAATACCTCTGATTAAAACAATGGGATATATATATATATATATATATATCCCATTGTTTTAATCAGAGGTATTTTTTGACTTATAAAAAGATATTTTTTAAATGAGATGTGGAAAGAACATATCATTATCTTTTTACCAAAAAAATACATCTTAAGTGATGAAATGATATCGATAAGTATATTTACGTTGCCACCGTATTTCGAATTTTACGGCTTAATGACTGTCGATAGTGCTCAGATCGTTTACGGCTTAATGACTGTCGATAGAGTTTGAGGGTCGTTGGGTGTGCGTAAATTGCAGAAACTGAAGTACGAAAACCAAACTTTGGCATGACAATTCTACTCACAGATCACGAATCATTCTCGCCGAGCTGCATTTCTGCAACGAGCTCAGTGTCATCGAATTCGAACCCACCTGCCATAAGGCGATAAAAGTAGTCTTCTTCTGGAAAAATCGACATGAAAAAAAAGAGTTGATGCACTTTGGATCAAGATATGATCTTGAATGAACTTGCTTCGACAGAACTTTTAAGAGCAGCAACATGTATGTCAGTGACGGGTCAAGCCATGGGACAGTGACACAAACACAATCTTCGATTTCTAAAGGTCGACAACCTCAATGGATGACGGAAGAGTGTGCACGACAAAAGGTCAAATGAAGTATTGTTATCGCTGCAGAAACTGTAACATGCCAACGAGATGATGAAAAACTGTAAAGCAAGAACAAAACTCTGTATATAGCATCAACAATTACCGTCTCCTCAAAAATATAATGACACCCGTCATTTCTCGGTTCTATCAATCAAATGCATCACTATAGAAGAACAAAAAGGGAATTCTCGAGGCGGAATAAGGATTTTCAGGGTGGCAGCTTTCCAGCCAAGTACAAAGAGAGCTTCTCCCTAAGCAAAGCGCCCTCGGTGTCGACAGCCTCACAGATCTGTTGTCGGTAACCAGGATCATGATCATGGGACAAGGGCATTTCGTCTTGAACTGCATCTTCCATGTCTATAATGATGTTGTGCAGCAAACAGCATACAAATATGATCCTCGGTAACTTGTTCCGGTCGGGCATCCACAGAACCCCTTCAATTATCTTCCACATGTCCTTTAACCGCACCAATGCCCTCCGAGCCACTAATCTCGTGGCATGATGCCGCTTGTTGAACCCAAGCTGATAATCCGAAAGGCCTTTTCCTTTATAAGGAGTCAGAAGCCAAGGCAGGAGCGGGAAACCTGCATCCCCAACAACGTATTCTCTTACTTCCGTTCCTTCAGGAAGCAGCATTTTCTTGCCATTGAGCCTCTTTCCATCATCAGTGAGCTTAAAGAAACCTGAGCTACTGAGAACAGTAGCATCGCTCAGTTTTCCAGGCCAACCAGTAATTACATCACGGAATCTCAAATCAGCATCCACGACTGCCTGCAAAACCATGCTGCACTTTTTCTCCCGATCGAACCAGACATTGTTAGAAGGGTCCACCATTGGCAAATTCATAAGGATGTGGGTGGTGTCAATGGCTCCACAACAATTTGGCAGGCCTCGAATTTTCTCAAACTTTGACTTTATCTGTTCCATTTCTGATTCATCCGAAGGCCAACGAAGATGAGGCAGTGCCTTTTCTTCCATTGCCTCTACGAATCGCCAAGTAATCTGGGAAACCGTCGATTGATTCATTCCAAACGATTCACCAATGTTTGATAATGATTTTCCTGAACTAAGCCTCCTAAGAGCAACGGCTACTAGATCATTTAAGGACAGAGGATTTCCACTGAGATCAGTGAAGCTTGAAGGTTTATTCATCATGTCTTCCTTCACGATTGAACAGACATAGTCGAATGTTTTTCTTGATATTCTGAAAAATGACTCAAATTCCTTTGACTTCTTTGGTTGCGATGGACCTACATAAATGTTCAAAGACAATTGCTCATTCTCCAGTGCCTTCCACAGTCATGTCAAACTTCAAACAAATAGTTTATATTGTTTCCTTTCTTCATAATAACAAGTTGAATGCTCATAGGAGCAATGAATCATCAAATGATACAATGCATACATTGTCATGTAGAGTTGAGTATCACCTAGAAAGATTAATACGGATGAGGCAGAAACTGCATTCAAGACAGAGATTTGATTTTTTAAGGTTATCAGAATAAATTTAAGTCCTCCATGAGAAATTTGTCCTCGAAAAGTAATGTATAAACGTCAAGACATTCAAAATTTGCCATTATTGAATGAAACCTCCATGGTTACCTATGAAACAACAAAGCACCAAAATCATGTGCATAAATGAAAGCATTTGACCTGATAACTAGAAAAACATCCATCGTCTGTTGACTGCAAAAATGTACCACTTCAAAGCTATAAATGAACACCAGAGAAAGAAGAAACTGACTTGGGGACATAAGCAAATGAAGATTTCAACCAAAATAAATGCAAACTTGAAAATGAAGGATAGGTTAAAAAGGCAAGTCCACAGTAGTGAGCACAAGTGTTATACCAGATCAATTCATCTATCTCTGCTCTCCAGTAGGATTATCTGCTCCGGACTTGTTTACTCATCTTTCTAGAGGTAGAAAAAAGTGAAAAATATCCTGACTTAACAGACTTTTGTAAGGCTTTGTTCTAGGCCCACACAGTATCTAACCTTGACTTGTTCTGAGTTATGTAATGCTTATCATTCAGAAGGTTTAAGTCTGACAATGAGCGTCCAAGATCAATGTAGAAGAATCTCCACTTCTGATGCACATAGCTCAGAAAGGAACGCTTTTGACATCTCCCCCTTCCATCATTTTCTCTGATTGAAATGAAATCTATTTCCCCTATATTGAAGACCTGTTAGTAAGGTCTTTCCTCATAATCTCTCTCTCTCTCTCTCTCTCTGTTTTTTTTTTTGTTTTGGCTGAAGCCGGTTATCGCTGTTGAATAACGAAAATTGTCCACTTAGGATAAGATTCGAGAGCAGCTGAATAAGGAAAATTGGTGTAAAGACCATTTTAAGATGAAGAAACATTGAGACACAATAGGACTCTTGAGTTTTATTGAACATGATAAAGCCATCTCTGCCAAACTACAGGCCCTAATCAAAGTTTTAATTCATTGTAGGTGTAACCTAGCTTCTTTGCCTTCCTACTCCTTATTGTGTCTCTATCTAATAGTAGAAAGGAAAAGAAAAATGACACCACAAGATGGTCATACGGGCCAATGTTTTTTGGAGCAGAAGAATATAACTGTTGATCCCCATCTAAGGAAACATTTCAAGTGAAGCCCCTCAATAAATATGGCAACAGTACTTATTTGTCATTCGAGGTACCCCTTAGGCACAGCTGCTCTCTGTCGATATATCTTGTCCCCAACAACAAAAAAGCAAAAATTTCAGCTTCTAACATGTCTTTCCTTGGTTAGCAAAGGGAGAAGCTAAAAACACTGTCAGACTGACCAATCGAGATCCCCCAATTGTTAATCCGCATAAAAGAAGTTGCCATGGCAGATGAGAAAGTGTTACCAAGATATGATCCAACTGAACAAAATGTACAATAGACCTCTATATCTCCAGAAAACCCAACAAAAAAGAGATTTCAAGAGTTTGCCACATGCAGCAATATCAGCACACCAGCAGAGAGTGAAATCGATGCCATTTTAAGCAAAACTGAGCAACACAATGAAAGAGACTAAAGATGACTAAATTATTTCTACAGCTCATCAGCCATGGACAAAAGTATCATGCAGACTCGTTACATAAACGATGCAGTGGCAGAGTGGAGCTAGAGAAAAATATGTGAACTACGAAAAGTCCAGGACTTTTTTCCTGCTGTGGGGAGGCGATGCAGGTGTCGCTGTAGTTTTTATGTGATAAACTTAATAGAGTGGAAATCACCCTCAAAGTTTAGTTTTGACCTGTTATGTTTAGATTTCCAACAATTGAATGATCTCAAATATGAGGTCGAGCAACCGCTTGAAGATCTAGTACGTTAAAACCCAACAACAGCACACCAAAGAAGCTCGAGACAACACGAATCAAGCAGCCGAAGCAAGTAAAACAACCGAGCGCCACATGATTACACGAAATGTATCCCAGAAATCGCAAGCAGAAGCCAGTCGCAACAGCGACATAATCGAATCATTCTTCGGCGAAAAACGAAGGCCGACAGATTTACTGTTATTCTTCAAGACGGAATAGAACAGAGAATCTCAAGACCCAAGGAGAGCGAGAGCGAGAGCGATAGATACAGCAATGTACGGGATCGACACGAGCTCAACGGAGCAAATCAATCAAAGAAGCGCGCTCCGAAAGGAACGACGGCCGAAACAGCTACGAAACTTAAACGAGAGAACGTTTACCCGTAATCCTCTTGGAGAAATCATCCCACCAATCCAACGACTGGGGCTGGACTGGCAAGGAAGCGAGCGAACCGTCGGAGTCAACCTTGTTCTTGGCACTCTCTGCTTTCCTCTTCCTCTTCTTCTTCACCCCTCCTTTAATGGGTCCCATTCCGGGGAGCTCAGGAAGAAAAGAAGGATACCCAAGTCAAGTTCGAGAAGACTTACGAGCCAAGAACCTCAAGAATTCGCAGGGAGGGTCGGGGAAAAGGCGAGACTCGAAGCAAAACCAAATTTTGACGGCAATGAGAGGGAGGGAGGGAGGGAGGGTGTCGTTCGCGACGGGAGGGGTATAAAGGAATTGGAAGGAACAGCGCGTGTGTTTGTCATGTGTGGAATTCAAAGCATGCAATGATAAAGGCGAGGAATGTCCAACATGGCCGATCAAGAAAATGGCTCTTAGCGAAGGGACGGTGGTGGGAGAGAGGAGTTAACTCGAGTGACGTAGCGGGGGGGTTCTATGGTCTGAGAATGACGAATTGTTTTTGCATAGCAGGTAAAGCAGAGCGAGCGACAAAGAGAGAGAGAGAGAGAGAGACAGTGCAGAGAATCGACGGCGAAAAAAAAAGGCGTTTTCGGACACGGCCGGATTCCTATTTCTCGACGGTTCGAACTTCGAAACAATTTATTTGGGCGACAAGAAATTCAATGGATATATTCGTCATTCAACGTCAATGCATTGGTGTCATGGTGGCCTGTTTGGAAATTACCATCATCTAGAAGATAATTATTTAGATGCTCGGTACGTATTTATTTTCATTTTATACAAAACGATAAGATTATCAGTCGAGAAAATATGGGTGAAAGACACAAAGTAATCATTTGTAGTAATGACAGTGATAATCTCTTGTACCAGTGGCAACAAAAATAAATAAATCTTTAGGTACTATTTAGTTATCACATGAGTTTAATCAACTAAGCTGATTTGTAAAGAAAATTTTAAAACATTGTTGAACAGTGATCATTTTGGACGGATAAAAATTATGTATGCTAGAAGCACCATTGCTAAAGTGCCTCGCATGACCTCCTTTTATCGATCAACTTAAACTTTCAAGTTTTTTTTAACATGTTAACATGATTAAGGTTTTGCCAAATTCTACGTATTGTTCCTAATCTTATTGGACTTTCTAACGCATATAAAATCTCTTGCTTATAAATATGCTCATATACTTAAATTTTGGTAGATGTAACTTGCTTATAGAAATGCTTATATACTTGAATTTTGGTAGCTTAGAGAACTTGTGATTCCAAGTCAAAAGCACGATCTTCAAAACTCATCGTACATCGTCGGTGGCAAATCGTAAGTTACACTCTGTCTTGGACAGAGAGATTAATGTTATGGCTAAACGGACAAATTAGGCCCGTGCATTGCCTCATTCGAAACGCGAAACTGAAGCCCATAACACCATGGGTCCACATCATTTTGTCAGACGTTATAAGCATAGAGTCCAAGTCCACTTTGCCAAAGATGGGCTTCTCGAATTGGGCTTCGGCCAACACGAGCGATGGCAACCCCTAATTTTTCTCCCTTAACTCGTTCTGAATTTCAACAATATATTTCAAGCTCTTTAACACTATTTTCCAAAAAATATTTTTCTTTTCTTATTAGTGATGGACAAAAGGCTAGCATCATCATAAAGGGGCTGTGTTACAGTGGATGGCGATATACTCAATTTAAGAAAGCGAGCCGGTTCGATCAAGTGTTTTAAGAGATGAGATCTATGATATATTTTTCATGTGTTATTAAGATATAAGTAGATTGTTTAGCAAAAAATAATAATAATAATTAAACGAGAGAATCGAGTAATGAAAAATGCATAGGCATGTGTTCCACAACACGGACGAAAGAGGAGCAAACCGTGGATCAAAAGTCAAAGTAGATTTCCCTTTTCACATGTCAGTCTCGTACTTTTTCCACATATTTTATGCCTAATTTGGACTCCTAGATCCTTGAAAACGGCCTCCATCAACTCGTTTTTTCCATCAGGAAATAAAAAAATCAACTTTGATCTGCCCACAGAGAGAATACGTACACCCAGATTGATGCTGATGATTTATTATAGCGCATTGTTTTTGGTTTTCGAGAAGAAAGCTGCAAACGAAAGTAGAATGCGACGCCGTTCTTGATGGATGGGATTCGTGGAGAAGCAGGGCCTGCAATGCAAGAACTCATCCAGGCTGTTCGTAAGTTCTAAAGATGTATAATTCATAGATGCAAGAACCCAGTCACAAGAATCCAATCGGACGCTTGCCACATTTCCGGAAATCATGTTTTCAGTGGCATCGCGTTAGCATGCTCGTGACACGTTATTAGGGACAAGAGATCTTGGAAATGCATGCTTCTGCACTTGGCAATTCATGTTGAATTCAAGATTTTTATACAGCTTTTCTAAACATGCTGTCTCAGTCTCTAGCTGGGGGCACTGACTCAACATCATCAGCACCCTTTGAACCGCACATGATCAGCTGCATCAGAACTCCTCCTGATGCCTTCATCCTTCCGCTCGGCCTCTCGGTCTCAAGCGCCTGATTCCTGATGTCCGACAGTCTATAATTTGGGTCTCTAATGATGAAGCTTGAAACATCCAAGCTCTCTCTCCCGTCGGTGCTCGAGTTCGACGGTGGGGAGGACAGAATCCGAGTCTCCTCGTTGCTCCAGTCCTCGTCGCAGTCGCCCCTCTTCGCTCGCCTAGTTCTCTTGTCATCGGTCTGCGTGGACGCGTTCGTGGCTTTATTGGTCATTTCTGAGGGCTTGGCCTTGTAGACCCTGTATTCGTGAAGGTCATCTAGTGAGAGTGGTGTAGAGTACAATTGGTTCTTGCTCTTGATCTTGATCATGTCGGAGAGCTTCAGGTCCTCGGCTGGGTCGTTTGTTTCTGAGGAGTGGTTCTTTGGTGCCGGCGATGAGATCACGGCGGAGGGTCGGAAGCCTGGAGATGGTCCTTGGAGGAGTTGGGATCCCTTGAGGATGTATTCATGGCCATTGCAAGGGTGTATCAGGTCATCCTCTGTCAAGTCTTGCCACACATACCCACTTTTGTAGGTCCTAAATTTGATAGAGGCAAAGACCAGATCATGAAATGAAAGAAAGACGACGTAACTTACCGAATTATATAAGACCAATTTTTACAAGAAATTGTTGAACTCAAAAGAACCAAGAAAAAGAGAACTTTAGCACTCGAAAGAATCAAGAAAAAGAATTTTTTTTTTATAGTATGGCAGAGCATTTCTCTCGTCTATTCCATCTCTCTACCTTTTTCAGAGGGAAAAATAATGACCAAAATCATGAAAGTACTTTCACTTAAAGTCACTGAGCTATACAACAGTCAGAAAACAAAGGAGACCAAACTGGAAGGGGACAGAGAGCGCTTGTTTGTGAGTATTCACGTGCCTTTTTGAAGACCAAGAGTACATGTTGGCCATGCCTGGACCTCGCAGACTATTCAGTCTGTTGATCACATCTGGAAATTGCAGCAAAAGATCACCAGTCACTTGGAAACCATCTCAACCAGAATCGACACATATCGAACAAAGAAAAAGAATTTCTCAAAAACTTTTTATGAAATTTCTTTACCTCTGAGAGAGAGCCCACCAGGTGAAGAAAGTGGGACTTCCATGAAATGGGGATGCTCAAGATGGCCATTTCTTGACAGGTAGTAAACAACCGGGACTTTGCCCTCCATCTTCACCTGGGGCTCAATCCATTTCTTCGTCCTCTCAGGACTTGCGTCTGAGTCTTGAAACTTCTGGGGCACCCACAACACATCTGCTTCGTTATACCTTGAACTGACAGACATTTTTCTATCCTTTATTTCTTTCTGGAGGCTAAGAAAAGTAACTTTATCAGAGACCCATCAAAGAAGAACTGTTGACAAAGAGATAGGAAAAGGGTTAATTAAGAGGATAGAGAAGGGCTAATGGACATGGAAATCACAAGGCGAGGACTTTCTTGGAGAAAGAAGCAAGAGAGGGAACAATGGAGAAGCGAGGTAGGGGCTTTGTACATATATAGTGGGGGACAAGTGCTTGGGGATATGTGACTTCAGAGGTCAGCTCTAGGCATGCGATTTTGTTCCATCTAAACTTGTGGCTAACCAGAAATATTCATCGTTAGTTCTTTGCTTAGCTTGGGAAATCGTATTTTCAAAGCCGAAATCTAATGTCTATACACTCTTGCGAAAACGGACTAAGAGGGTCAGCTACCCAGCCAAATGTTCATAATTAAATACCGTGACTGTATAGGTACATCTCATTGTGGAATTATTAGATAATTCAATGGGTAGAGCCACAGGATGGGAGCTGAAAATTCTACCCAGATGTGACGATGACTTTGACATGGTTGACTTAAGAAGTGTAGCGTGCGAAAATCATCCAGATTTTTTTCTCCATTAATGCTGTAGATGCATATGCAACAGAGAGCGTTCAACGTCATGTTACAGATTTTGCCAATAATAGGCTTTTATTCCAGGCTAAGGTTAGCTCAACCACATAGTATTAACATGTAATCAAAGAGAGCTTTCACGTAAGCACAACAGTGGCTTTTTAAAATCCAGAAGCTTCTTACAAGGTAGGATTTTCAGGTCACGCGGTTTTGAGTTAAAAATTTATCAGTGAAATTTATTAGTGGTGATCCCCTCCTAATTTCATTTCGATCGTTTGTAAGGCTGAAAAAGAGGCACAGACCATGTGATCTCTCTTTTTCGGACAACAGCTAGACCTATGTACCAAAAGGGTTTGGCTATATTATCCATGACACACGAAGAACGCCAACGAATTAATCAGCACCCGAGGATGGCCAATGTGAAATCGCCTGGTTGTTTCTAGAAAAAAAAAATGGTTGGCTTTGGGGCAAATGATTTGAGGATTTGAGCATTCCTCTAATCATTGATTAGGCTACAACAATAGCCTGATAAACCAGCATATGCCAACCTTATGTGACCAAAGCTTTTTTGTCAGCTCTTCATTTGAGTATCTCTCGCCATATAAAGGGCAAAACAGAGTACATGCCAAATTATTCATATGAGGTTCCAACTGCAGACATTGTGTTCTTTCGTCCCTTATAAATAAAAAAAATTATAGAATCAGATAGTTTATTAACTGGGAGTTCACGAGACCAGCTCGATCAGACTCTGGACAAGAACGCCAATCTTCCAAAAAGTGAAGTCTCGTGAAAACAATGGCGCTCAGAATCAGGGAAGCTGCCCTTGCTGGTTTCCCAAAATCCAAAAGTATAAAAAAATACTCCAGCCAAGGAAGGTGTACAGAATCCTACAAGGCTACATGCATCCGACTGTGCAATTAAAATATGGACAAAAAGGATGGAAAAAGAAAATTAGAGGGTGTTGAAGTTCGCATCCTTGCCTTGAAGGGTCTATTTTTGCCCCACATCCCAAGCATGCTCGTGCACTTTAATACGCAACCGCAGCACATAAATACTAATATAGGGAAGAGAGGTACAATGGTTGCAGGTTGCTGTACCGACAATTCGGTGAATGACCTACAACTGATGTACCAAGAAGCCAACCACAAAATGATAAAAAATAAAAAATTACTACAACGATGACAACGACTATAAAAAAAACGAAAGAGGTGAATAGCGAAGAATGTGGAAGAACGTTTATTTTGCAAGCGAAGACAAGTCTTAAGAAGACAAAATTATGTCCAAACAGAACCATGGAGTGGCGTTCTTGCTTGCTTCCAAGTGATCACATCAAGTCCACATCACAAAAATGCTAGTTATCCTTACCGCCTACTTCAACAAATACTTCAATTATTCGCCTTCGTACACGGGTATTGCTCTGTTAATCCTAATCCATCAGATTTCAATGTTTCCGAACTACCCCCCTCTTTTTTCTCTTCTGGAGTCATTGCAAGAGATGTTGAATCGATGTTCACACCAGGAAGAAGTTGAATATCTTTCTATGGGCCAGAAACATTACAATGTTATTGTCGAGATGGAAAAAGGCCAAAACTTCATTACAGAGCGAAGGAATGCAGAAGACATATTTCTTCAAGCACCACATCTCAGAAGCAGTAGCTTCCAACCATTGGCCAAAACAAAACATCATGTTCGTCGGAGGTCAGAAAGTCTCAATGAAACCGCATCACAAAGTCTATCCAATAACAGTAGCTCCTTATCCACTGTGACCTATCACCAGAATTAGAGACTCTAGAAATGAAATTATCTTCCCCTGGTCTAATTTTACACTACTTGCTTGACCTGAAACACCAACTTGACATACACATGCTCGACAGCATTCCTCTTAGCAGTTGATTTCCACACGGCAGTTCACTAACCATTTCAAAAGGCTGTCTCCAAGAATGAACTGTTCTAGTACCTAAAGGAGACTAAAGAACAAGTGAGCAAAGATTTTGTAACCTCTTGATCTGAAGCTTATTAAGTTGCATCTGAATTTGTCGAAGCTTCAGCTGGCTTCTTAGAACAAGCAGAAGAAATATGGCCCTTCTCGCCACATATATAGCAGGTTCTTCTCTTCATCTTGCCGGTGCTGACGGTCGATCCAGTAGTAGTGTTATCCTCTGTGGTATTAGTGTTATCGACTGTGGTATTAGTATTATCAACTGTGGTACTAGTATTATCGACTGTGGTATTTACAGCCACAGTTCTTGTACTGCCTTTGACACCTTCCTTAGGGATTGCACTCATTATTTTAACAGGCCTACCACACAAAACCTGCTGATTCAACTTAATGGCCATTGACATTGAAAGGCTATCAGAAAAATCCACATGGGCATAGCCCCGGAACTCTCCCGTTTGCTTGTCCATACCGAAACGTATGGACGATATGTTGCAACCTGAGAAGAATTTCCTCACGTCATCCTCGGTTATATCCCATGACAAATTCCCAATGTAGATCCTGTTGTAGCCTTCGACAATCGGTGGGGCAAACTCGGATGTTTTAGTGGCTCGAGTTGCCTTGTAGGGCTGAATTTTGAGAAAGAGTCCACCCCTGACAAATAAAAACAAAGAATTTCGTGAGCACGACGCATTTTATTGGACGTAATACTTGAGAAAGTAGATACTGCTTCTTCCTTATACACTCACATGTCGGAACCATCAAGAGCCAAAGCTCGCTTAGCTGCAGCCTCTGTCTGCAAAACAAATTAAAAAATAATTCAAATTAGTTGTTACATTGGACCCATTGTTTCTAGATATAATATCATAGAAAACACTAAAGACTCAATAATATGTTTCACTTTCAGTGATTCATAGTCTTCTGTTAGGCAAAGAACCTGGGCGATGGGAGCAAAACTAAGTTGACAATTTAGGGTATAAATCTTATAAGCCAAAGTCACATGATCATGACAGCTGCCAACTAGGATAATTATGACTTATAGGACCCATTTCAGAAGATGAGAACCTTCTGCAGAAAGCTCTTTTGATACTAATCAGTATGCTCGCAACTCATGACAGAAATTAATATCCAAATATCACAGCTCAGTTCCGTGTCAAGGTTCAAGCTTAAGATTCCGTAAGACCACCTAACATACATTCCCCTTTGGCATAAACATTAGGAAGTTAAAGTCTGATTCCTTTGGACTTCAATGAAAATGTACGAAGGAAATCTAACCGATCTAATGTCTGCAAATATACTAATTTTTCCTCCTATATTCCTTGATAGGTCAAGAAAGTAACAGCATGTCCTCATTTCATCCAATTCACCAGAAAATTATAGAAGCATTGACAGGCGATGCGCGTTATCTCTGTATTTAAGGAAGCTCCTGTGCTCTATGATAAAACCGGAAAGAGGAACACACTTGGAAAGGAGAATGAAGCTTGTAGCACTTGAAGTACACATAACTGAGAATCTGATGTCAAAGGTAATATCAAGTATATGCCCTTTTTCACTGCATACCATTAGCTTCACTGATCCTTCTATATGATCAGGTTGCTAAAACCATGCCGCATTGAGTATGCACTAGATTAAATCCAAAAACAGGACTCTGAAGCAACAGTCTTAACAAAAACATTCCGAAGAAGCTATTAGAATTAACATGATAAAACAATTAAAGGAGAAAAAGGCACAAGCACCTTAAAGTTTAACACAGTGAAAGGTCATCTAATGACTGACCTTGAAACTAATAATGGCGATTCCTCTGAACTTCCCACTCTCAGGAAAAGTCATACAATCAATTTCTGTTATGGTGCCACAACTTTCAAAGTAGCTTCTTATATCATCTTCTGAGGAGTAGTAGGGGACACCTCCAACATAAACTTTCCGAGCAACATCTCCACTCTCTTGACTGCAACTGTGCAAAAGAAATGGAGAGCTTGAGTTAAAATGGATGGAAAATTTGGCAGGTAACTCGTGTCCAGAACCAGAAATTAAATGCTAGAAGCATAATGGATCAGCTCTCTCCGACACTGAGCCATAATTAGTTAAATGCAAAAACAAGCATAGAAATGCACTAGACATCGGGCCACAAAAGAGACATGGAAATGCATAGTTCACATATTCATAGTCTTGACACTGATATGAGGAAACTAGAAATTTTAAAAGACAACAAAAATCTTGAACTGACCAGGTAGAGGAAATTAAAAATCAGCCAAAAGTGAGCTAATTGTAATTCATTCTGACCAACAACTTTGTATCTTTCCTACAACACAAACTCTGAGATTATGTCAATGAAGAATTTACTAAGATTATGGTTAGCAAACACTGATTTTCAGGACCAGAGATAGCAAACATATATTCTGGCCGAAAGCCTCATTGATATTTTAGACCATGATTAGGACCTATTCACTATCTCGCTGCTCATCAATGTCGTGACCCCCTGAGTTCCATGCCTCATTGAAGTACTTCCAAAATGCTAAATGCTGCCCATGATGATATTATTGGCGAAGGACATTCTAAGCGATATACACTCACACCATGGAATGGTAAATAATCACAAGTCCAAGAAAGTCTGCAGAAGATTATTAAACTATAAACCAATTGACAATCATCTTAATTGTGTTTCGTACTTCTCAACAACCAAGGTAATGCGATACAACTCGAGTAGCAGAACTCATTCAGACTTTCAGAGCAAATATAAAGCATAATAAGTACCTGTTGGCCTCTGCCATGACATGTTCAACCACAGCCTTGTCCTCTTCAATCTTGTCCTCAACCTCCTCCTTCTTCTTAGCCCCTTTACTCTTCTTCTTCTTGTTCTTCTTCTTCTTCCTTTCCTTCTTCTTTGCCTCTTCAACACTCACCTCACCACCGTCCTCTGCACCCAAGCTTCCATTCCCAGTCCCCTCATCTCTCTTCTTTTCCTTCTTCTTCTTGGCCTCTTTTACAGGCAATTCACCACCACCCTCCTCAGCACCCAAGCTTCCATTTTCAGTCCCCTCATCTCTCTTGTTTTCCTTCTTCTTCTTCTTCTTCTTCGCCTCCTTCACGCTCTCGCCAGCACCACCCTCCTCGACACTTAGGCTTCCATTCTCAGTCCCCTCATCTATCTTCCTCTTCTTTTTTCTCTTCTCCTGCTTCCCCTCATCGCCACCATTGCCCACTTTCTCAAATGAGTCCTTCTCCCTCCCCTCTTCAACACCCTCATCTTCTTTCTCGCCATCGTCGGCCCCACCTCCCAAAGACCGAGTCTTTCTGAGTTTCTCTCGCTTGGACAATCTGGGTGTCGGGGTTGCCGAGCCCAGGAGCTGTTTCAGGGACTGCGGCTGCGAATCTTGATCGGGATTGGTGGGTTTGACGTGATTAAGGTCGGAGCTTGATTCGTTGCTCGCTAGGGATTCGGCTAGGGCCGCCCTTAGCTTCTGCTTCAGCTTCTTGTTGGAGAGCACCATGTTCGCCTGCTATGAAAAACGAAGCAGACGACGATGGCGTGAGGGAACGATTGAAGGAGGGGTTTCGGTAGAGAAGGGGTTTTAGGGAGAGAAACGGCGCGGCGTTTCGGGAGGAGGTAAACCAATTGCACTTTCTCGCTTTTCTTTTCCATTTTTCCTCTATTTTTGGTTTAAGGGGATAGAATATCATACAAACCACAACTACATCATTGCAACTATTAATGCTGACGATGGTGACATTTTACATCTTATTATTTTGCCCGATTTGATTTTTAATTGACGTGACCATATAAATTTTTCGAAATATATTTTTAATTTAAATCTAATTTGTTTAGTGTAAAATAAATAATTTAAAAGATATTTTCTTACAATTAATTATTTGTATTGCTCGAAATAATTAGTTAATGAAAATCATTTTCATTATTAGTAATAATTTATATCTAAATATCTTCATAAATAATAAAATTATTTAATATTTATTTTTAGAAAATACTTTTAAAATTATTCATTTTTATTTAAAGAGAGCTTGCGGCATTCTAAGCTTCTATAAATTTATTTATAGAAAGAAAACAATCGGCTCTGGGGAAAATATAATTTTCTTTTGAAATGGAAAAATATAATTAATCATGATGTGGAAATTAAATACAGTATTTCCTCGGTCCATTTATATGCTACCGCTAGCACACAACACGTGCGGTCCACGTGCAAAAGCCTCTCTTGATTTCCCTCCCGTCAATCCTCGGAATAACAGAATTATCCATTTGACAGGAGAAAAATGAAGTTCCGCACCACCACAAGCTCCTAAACGCACATCATCCAAAGGTAGAGTCCGCAAGATCAACCACCGCCATCTCTGAACAGAGCTTATTACGTTCATGGCGGTATCTTCACTCTCCCTGAGTTGGGTTCCAAGAACCTTTAAAGAAAAGGTCCATCGTCATTCTCTGTTCTCCGTTCTTGAATTCTGAATATGAACTCACTGTTTGTGTCCATTATTCTTTTGCAGCTGAACGAGCCCCGTTGGAGCGAGTTGCCTCGGGCCAGCGAGCTTCCTCTGCATCACACCATCACATGCTCGTGCGATCGCACTACAGCCTTCAATGAAGAAAGTGAGTCATTTACCCTGAGAATGCATGTATCATCCCTTAGATGGATTCTTGCGAAATTAAGGGATGGCGAATTCGGCTGACTTTCAGGCGACTGCAAGAGAAGGCCTCTGCTCTTGGGCGTTGTTGGGTCCTTGACGGCAAGTTTGTTGCCTGTTAGTTCTCTTCTAGCTCAAGGTATGATAATGGGTGATACTCAGTCTCTCGGTTCTGAAGTAATAAGCTTTTCAGACGATGAAAGTTATGTGGTACTAAGAAAGAAGAGCATGTTAGTATTCCTTTTCTTGATTCTGGTGCAGAAATGCCGGCAAATTATCAAGCTTTCGTTGACCTTTCAGACGGATATTCGTATTATTATCCCTCAGATTGGAGGGTATGTTCCAAGATCTCAAGTTAGATTGCAAGCATAAGAATCTCTTACCTGTTGTTCATTTTGTAGATTCAGTTTGATATCATATTTGAGATGATTCAAATGAGTTTTCTCATTGGGACTTCCTTTTGGTGTTTCAAATTAGGAATTCGACTTTCGGGGGCATGATTCCGCGTTCAAGGATCGGAATCTGCAGCTGCAGAATGTGAGAGTCAGATTCATACCGACGGATAAGAAAGACATCCATGACATGGGTCCAATGGACGAGGCACGATCATTTGCAGCTCTTCTTTGAGTTTATTTTCGCTATTAGCTCATTGAATCTTCACAATCTGTTTAGCTACCATTTCCTTTGCTGTGGCAGGTTGTCTCTAACTTGGTGAAGAATATATACGCCACACCAAATCAGATAGCTAACATTTATGACATGCAGGAGGTAATTTGCACCTATTGAGGTTCTCTTCTATATTTCTCCACTCTTCATGAAATCTGAAGTTCCCTTCATCAGTCCTACTTGTAATACATTCAGACATTTTTTTACTGTCAATGAGACCGATTCATTGGTCTTGCGTTGGTCGAGTAAATGCAGAGAACTGTTGATGGGAAGGACTATTACACATTTGAGTATGAGCTCAGATCTCCAAACTTCGCCAGTTGCTCTTTTGCGACCATTGCAGTTGCGAACGGTAAGCTTTCCACTGAAACATGTAATCGTGAAAGCCAATGGAAATGTGTCTGAATTACATTGATCATTTCCGAGCAGGGAGATTTTACACACTGACCGTTGCAGCGAACGAGAGAAGGTGGAGAAGAGTGAGGAACAAGCTTAAAGTAGTTGCAGACTCTTTTAAAGTGCTTGATATATGAGTCGTTTGTGCATGGAGTTTGTAATCCTCACGCCATCTGAGAGTCGCAATGTATTTTTTCCTTGTTTATAGATGTGAAGCTTTATCCTTGAGATAGAGATTATTCTCTATGTTTTGATTCAGATTCTTTCATCCCATTCCTGGCAAAGAGCTGAACCCTGTCGTCAATAACCTCTGAAAAGTACACATCATTTCTTGGGAATAAAATTAAAAAGGAGATCATGACTAAACTGAAAGTCTTTTCCACTCAAGTACACAAACCAATCAAAGATCCAAAAGACCAGGCATCTCTCCTGGACAAAAGCCTATCCTCCACCGCGATCACACCACACTCCAAAACTCCTATATCTAACACCCTGTACTGATTACTAAACAACAACGTGAAAAACTACCGTAACCACCTATCATAATATACAGATTTCTATAACCAGTGATCTAAGTAAAGCCTTGTCGTTCACTTCTTTTTGCACCCACACTATCTGTGAAACTCCAGCTCGGTGCATGTTGACATTTCTTTCCTAATTGCTTGGGGAATCCCCAGATAGTTTAGCTTTCTGGAGGAACTCCCAAATGTACAAATGAAACTAAGCTGCAAATCTTCTGAATTCAGATCTAGACAAGTCGATGCTGCCGCAAACCCTTTCCGAAGCGTGGCTGCATCAAGCGTACATACAAACCGTTTTTGGCCATCAAAGTGTCGTGGGCCCCTTCTTCCACAATCTTTCCACCATTAAGAACTACAATGTTGTCGACATGCCTCATTGTCGCAGCTCTGTGTGCTATCAGAATGGTAGGTTTTTTACCCATCACTAAGGTGTCGAGTGCCTCCTGGACCACTCGGCTCGACTCAGACTCAATCGACGAACTAGCTTCATCCAACAGCAATATAGGAGCATTTTCCAGGATAACACGAGCAATGGCAATTCGCTGTTTCTGACCTGGGGGTCAGGTCCACACCTCTCATCCCCACATGCGTGTCATAACCATGAGGCAAGCTGCTCATGAAATGATGTGCATTGGCTATCCTAGCTGCCTCCCTCATCTCAGCTTCATTTGCTTTGTGGCGTGCATAAATGATGTGTTGAGAAGATGACCGGTTCCTGCTGAACCAGACCCAGAAGGCTCCTCAGCCATCTCAAGTTGTACAATCTAAGATCTCGCCCATCCAGTAAGACCTGCCCTGCAACTGGATCATAGAATCTTTCTATCAAAGAGATTACGGTGCTCTTTCCAGACCCTGAAACTCCCACCACTGCTACAGTTTGCCCCCCGTTAACCTTGGTTCTAAAATTGCTAAGTACCAACAGTTCTGGATGAGTCGGATAATAGAAGTCCTCGTTTTTCAGCTCAATGGTTCCATAAACATTTGGAGGTTTCATCACAGAACTATCATCCAGGTCAATTTGAGGCACTCGATCAATTATTGTATACACAGAGGCAAGAGATTTCCATCGTTTGAGTATGTATGGAGACAATCCAAAAGGTTCGACCAATGCAAATGCCACAAAAGAGAATACCATATACTCTTTGAGAGCTGTCAAGAGATCCACATAACCATTCTTGACAGATAAGGCGGTGTACCAGAGTAGAAGAGCATTGAAGGCACACAGGAGAAATTGTGAAAAACCAAATGCAAAACCAATTGTGGTTCCTTGGAGAAAACTCAGCCTGAATATCTTCTGTAGTTGTACTTTGTATAGCTCTATTACCTTGTTTCCAGCACAAAATGCAACAACTGTATAGATGTTCCTAACTGCATCCTCAAGAACCGAAGAGGCCTGTCTGTGCATCTCCTGGATGCCCCTCGAGAAACCAGCAAGCCACAGTTTCTA
This sequence comes from Corymbia maculata, assembly GCA_014182735.1. Taxonomy (NCBI): domain Eukaryota; kingdom Viridiplantae; phylum Streptophyta; class Magnoliopsida; order Myrtales; family Myrtaceae; genus Corymbia; species Corymbia maculata. Next base: position 38,717,558 of record CM024688.1, on the reverse strand, counting down.
CAACAGATAATTTTCACGTAGATGAAATACGTAGACAGAAAAGTATACGGAATTGTAATAAAAAGAAAAGGTTCCCTCAAATAGCTTGAATCACTTAATAGTTTTAAGGTTCATAATTGAATCACTTAGCAAAAATCATCACATTGCACATTACACAAAACATAATTGTCCATAACACCTTGTGTTTGCAACAATGAATGATATGATGTTATAAGTCCTATAAAGGAATGGAGAAAGGAGAGAGAGCAACAGAAATCTGGAGGTGTTACGATTACGGTGAACTTTTCTATTTACAATCAAACTGAGATGCAAAAAGATATGAGTCCTTTTATCTAAAGCGGGCCTATAGAACATTATAAGCTGCTAGAGACATTTAGGAAGAACATAGAAAGAGTCGCTGAGGGTAAAAGGTAGATAAAGGATAAAAGCTAACCTGCGCTAGAATGGAGAGCAGAGACCACAAGAACAGGCAGGGTTGCTAAAGCCACAAGTGCCAGTCGCCATTGGAGAAGCAATCCAATGAGGACAGCCACAATCACAGCAGCAGTGTCCTTTATAAATATTGAGAGGCAGTTGCTAAAAGCAGCTCTTACAAATGTAGCATCATTCGCCAAGCACATTGATAGAGTCTTGGCACTGTTCTCCTCTTCATCAAACCACCCAACTTCATTGCGCAACATTGCCAGTAGGAAGATATATAAAGAAGTATTTTCAGAGGTGCTGAAATAACTGGTCATTGGAAAAAGCCCGCGAAAGTCCAAAACTAAATCCACAACATAGTGGAATTGACACTAAGTACTCCCCCAGAAAAAAGAGAGAAGAAGATGCAAAATACTCACCTGAGAACATCATTCTACAAACGCGCTAGGTCATTTTCTCTCCCACAATACCAAAATAGAAATGCTGCAGACAATTAGCAATTACAGTAACTACACCCATGCAAGTGATAACCAAGCACCATTTGTCAACCTCTTGCTGCAGGCAACGGCCCTTGCTAGGTCTATAGTGGGCTGCTACTATCAAGGCAATGACATAAGCAAGAAGAGGATTAAGAGAACCAAAAATAGCAGCACCCGTGCTACCTAAAACAGTGTAAAGCCATTCTGGGAAACTTAGTTGTGCCAATCTCCAAAAGGATGGTGCTTCCTGAATCGGCTTGTCCTTGGCATCCTTACCTTTCATTGAAACATCATCAGACTCACCAAGGGGTCTACTAAAAGTTTGAGAATGAGAGCCTTCATTTTTTGGGTCAGATGTCAAAAATGTTGAAACTGGGGACTCGGGGTCTGCATTGGAATTTTGTCATTGTGCAGGCTGAACCTCAATCTTCTTATCTGTCTCATCCAAAGGAATCCCATTTTTAGATGTTTGATCCAGTGGAGGACTCCGGGTTTTGGGTGATTCTTGTTGGTTGTATATAACATCTGGTTGCTGGACTCCATGAATGCTAGGGACTATCTGAAGAGAGGGTGATTTCATCATTTTGGGAGATGAAGCTTCCAGGAAACTATGACTTGCTGAAGAATCTTTTTCAATTTGGAAAACCGCAATTTCTTTGTAATTTCTGAAGGGCATCCTGGATGTGTTCATGAGTAATCGACACCCTTCAGATCAACCACAATAATTAAGAAAGACTCATGACAATCATATTATACCTCCTACGAAGCTTTGCCGCTTCTTCGTGTTTTAGAAGTTCTGTATGGAGTCCATCCAAAGTGACTAACTCATCATTTGTCCCCATTTCAACAAGTTGACCCTCCTTCATCACAGCAATATAATCAGCATTTCTTATACAACCATGGTGTCGAGCAATAATCATTGTTGAATGAGAAGATCGAGAACTTGGATGGTGTTTTTAGCCTCAAAATCCAGTCTGCCTGTAACCTCATCCAGCAGAAGGATTGATGGATTTAGAAGCACCACTCTGGCAATAGCAAGCCTAATTTTCTGCTCCTGTCAATTCTAACCCAGCTCCACCTACCTGAAACCAAAAGCTCTTTGTCGGCTATCAAAATGACTGGCTACATGAAGATTGCAAGCATAGAGATGAAGTTAATAAAGCTACTACCACTCGGAATGTGCATCAAGTTTCTACCTGTGTTTCATGTCCATTCTCAAGTGAGCTAATAAAGGCATGAGCAAGAGCGACTTTAGCAGCTTCTTCAATCTCAACTGATGAAGCATTGTGTCCATAAGCTATATCATCTCTTATACTAAGACTTAGCGAAGCAGGTTCCTGGGTGACTAGACTCATTTGACTTCTTAGCCATTCTAGTTTCATATTTTTAATATTCACACCATCCAAAAGAACTTCTCCTGCAACAAAAATTGTGAAAACAATTGGAATCTGCAAGCAGAAATAGCTGCTAAAGTTTCCTGGAAATATGATGGAAACATTTGAAGGAATACTGCAAATTAGAATTTGCTGTCAAACCTAAAGTAGGATCATAAAACCGCTCCATCATTGGAATGATGCTGCTTTTCCCAGATCCATTTCTACCAACTGCCACAGCTTTCTTGGCTGACACACTGAGGTAAAATCCACTTAGAATAGGGATTTCAGGACACAACAGATAGCTGAAATATACATTGCGAAATTCAATGTTTCCTTGAACAGATACTAGTGTATTCTCATCATTATTACCAACAGGGGATGACCGACTTATCATATCAAAAAGTCTATAAGCAGCACATCGCCCTTGGTCAAAGGAGTAGAAGTTGGTTGCAGCTTGATTCAGTCCACTGTACAAACATGGGATGCAACATTAAGAGCACAGTAATGGTGACAGAATGAAAAGGGGTGTAAGGTTCTTATGCGCCACTTAAGATAATAGCACAACGCAGCTATAATTTAGCCACCATGAGCTTTTCCATGGGTAACCAGAAATTGTCCAACCCAAAGTTGTAAAGCACAAGAGGCCATACATGAGTGCAAGTCCCAGTCCTTGCAGAAGGCTTATCATAATTCCATATCTCAGGGTCACTTGCAATGACGTGGCATAAGAATATTTGGCGAGAGTTTCATTAGTGAATGCATGCAAGGTCCTACACTAAGAAACTGCCTGCCACAGTTTCAAATGGGTAGCTTAGAATGAGAACAGCTACCAATGTTTAAAAGGAAGGATGACAACTTCAAAACAGCATCCACAGTTTAATAATTATATTAATGGGATTTCTAATAGTTGTGCACACTCTGGCGTCATATCTGATGCAGATTCATCAGTTGTTGATAGTATAGAAATGATGAGTTCAAGGTATTAATGAAGAGAGACGTCAGTTTTCCCTGAGGGAACAGCACATGACTTCTAGAAATGACGTTTTCTTCTATTAGGTCCTCACAGATCCATAACAAGCAAACAAAGGAGTCATTCATTGTTGTACATCATCAGTCCTTAATGCTATGACCCCATGACTAAACCAAGACTTAATCTATTCATTCCTTCTGAATATGATTGAATCGAGTATTTCCCTGCTGTAGCTAGAAGAAGATTTGTTGAAACAGAATAAAGTTAAATCAGTGCTCAAATAAACTGGAGCACAGAAAATATTGTCTACATAGACTTTCTTACGGAAGACTGCATGTTCATGCATGATATCCACTTTGGCAATCACATCCTAATATTGATCCCCTCCCCCCCACCGCCAAAAAAAAAAGAAAAAAGAAAAATGGACAAACAAAATTTATAGCAATCCACAGCTGGAAAAACCCTCGATTCTTTGGCCTTCCTGCTAGAATAATCCTCATTTTATTTAGTTTTCGTATTTCCTTTTCAGGTGGAGTAGAAGTGATGAGGAGAAATAAATAAAAAAACCAGTTCGGCAATGCTAGCTGCTTCAGCATATGCATCTTGAATATTTACAGCAAACCTATGAAGAAATATGTTCGATACTCCTCCAGCACCTACAATGAAAGGGCCAGTTGCTAAAGTTATAAACGCGATCTGCCAACAGTTCACAAATCCAATAACCAGCCCACAGGAAAAAGTAGCCATATTGCGAATATAATTGCCAACCTGTATCAGCAACAGTACCATTCAAATTTCAGATATCGCTCAGACTTCTCATTGTAGTAGCCAAGAAACCGTGAATTTTTAATGTGTTTGTCTGAACTTACATTCTTGCTGAGTGCAGATTGAACAAGCAATACATCACTTAACATCGGACTCACATCCTTATTTTCCCCGTATGTGGAAAAAAACGCATTTCCTGGTGAAGTAGGACTTGACCATACTTTGACCTAATGCCGGCAGTTTGTCGTTCTCCCCTCAGGATCCAGCTAGAAACCTCTGTTACCAAGACCAACTCAGCCAACTCGGATATAAAGGGCAAGCGGGTTGTTTTTGCAAGAATAAGTTTTGAGTTTTCTGGACCTTACCTATTTAACCTGTGAAAAAAATGCCCACTGCAATGTAGACCAGATACAAAGCAAGCTGCAGAGAGAAAATGCAACTTTTGATTGAATTGGTTAATTTAATGTCCAGAAATTTTAATCCACACATAGGAACTCGCTGAAAGGTCCGAGCAATGACAGTCAGCTTACAAGTGTTGGAAAGTACTATCAAGAAAGTATGCAAAAACCAAACTTAATATCATCTCTTCATGCCACAGTAAGGAGCAAAACCTTTGCCTTCAGCAAAAATTTTCCACTGATCAAAGGCGGAAGACAAATGGCAGACCAAATGCAAACTACGGCTTTATGCTCTCTGCAGCATCTGAAAGAGCGAATTATTTTAAAAAAACCATCGAATTACCTCCTTAAACCGGGGAAAAGTCTCGTTGGGGTCTGCCTTAGGCCCCAAGTGCAGCACTTGCACAATCTTCGCAAAGTAATGCAAGTAGACCACCAGAGCTGCTCCATGCACGGTGGCACCCAGCGACCCCGTGATCATGAGCGCCCAGTCGAGACGGTCTGCGCAGGCGAAGAGGCGAGAGAATGGCACCGCTGGAGGTGGTGGCTCAATCTCCTCCCCATTGTCCGCTGGCGGCATGGGGGCAGCCCCTGACACCTCCGTGCTGGTGTCGGTGTATGGAGATGGAGACTCCACCAGCTCTGACACCTCCGAGACCAGCGTCAGTGGCTGTTTGTGTGGCAAAAACCACCCCAACGGACGACGCAACATCCTCATCCTATCAAAAACCCGGACTTCGCTCTATCTATAAGAAAAAAAAGTATCAAAACCTGCAAATGCTAACGGCTTCAGCTCCGCATCAACCATAGTTAGACGACGGAGCTCTGAAGTTTCTTCGCTGACATTCAACACCAAGAGAGTTCCGTCAACTGTTGAATGCCGGCAACGGCGCTTGTTAGGAGTCTTTTCTGGTAGAGAGACGTGGCCTTTTTAAGGAGTGGGGTTCTGCTGTTATTAGAGTGATGAGGTGAGAAGGACCATCCCATCCTAACTGCACGCGTTGCATCTGGTTTCCATTAAATCAGTATTAAATACTTGACTAATGTTCTATCTAATAGAAACTTCCATTGGGGACGAGGAATTTAGGTGGACCGACAAAAACATTATTTTTCGTATTAATCTCGAATCATTCTCACGTGAAGTTGACCGGAGATTTTCATGAAAAGTCTTAACGAATCGAGAAACCATTTTCCATAATCTAGATGAATAATAAAACTTAAAAAGATCTTCATAGCGTTGACTAACAAGTCTCATGTTGCTTGCCCTAATCACATTAAATAATCTAATAATCTTAGAGCGATCGGCGAAGACTTATCTACTGGCTATATCGCCAGAAAAAACCGGGAACTCTCGATTAATTATTCTAATGATTTGCACTGCTTAGGGGGGGTAGGGCAAGATCAAAGCTCACAACACCCTGTGCTTCATATACTGATCGAGATTTCCTGAGATCGGGAATAGGTTATGGCTTTTGAGTTTGCAAATTTAGTCTTGAATTACTCTAACCGATCACGTGATTAATTATTACCGCTGGAAACTTTCTTTTCTATATTCATGTCTTGGGGCCTAAGCAGGGACGTGATCGGGCGTGATGTGTACTTCGGTGTCCGCGACGTCGTTTTTCCTCAGTCAATTTTATAACAATGACAACGGTCTATAAGGCCCTGTTTGGTAATTTTTCTATTTCTCTATTTTTCTTTTTTTTTTCTCCGAAATAGAAAAAGAACATAAATCCGTTTGGTAACGCCAATTAATTTTTCTATTCTTCGAAATAAAAAGTTGTTCCTGAGAATAAATTTGGAGTAAAAATGATAAGTAGACTAAAGTAATTTCTTGTTCCTAGGAACAATTTTTAGAAACTATTTATTGGGTTATTACTCATAACCGATCATTGTCCACTGACCACCGTCCATTGTCCTCCGACCATTGGCCACCGTCAACCTGTGGCTGACCGCCGCCCTTCGCTCAACGACCAGTGACTAGTGCCCGATGACCGACGACTTAGCAACCTATGGCTAACAACAGCGGCCTGGCATCAAGCAATCAGCAGCCTAGCACTTGACGATTGGCGCATCGACAACCACCGACCTATGGCTCAGCATCCAACATTGGCAACCAGCAACCTGCAGCCCGATGACCGTCGATTGGCGTCTGACGGCAACGATCGATGATCGGCGACAGCCAACGACCAGGGATTGATGACCACCGCACATTGATTGGCGACCGCTTGTCACCAGTTGTCAATCGTCGATCACCAATCGCCACCCATCCCCATCACCCCTCACCACCACCATCAAGGAAAAAAGAAATAAAATGTGGATATCAAATGCATTTTTATTCTTTTTCTGTTCCGAGAATAAGAAATTTTTATAATTACCATACATTTTATTTTACTCAAAAATTATTCCAAAGAGTAAAAATAGAAAATAACTATTTCTTAAAAGAAATTATTCCCAAAAGTAAAAATATTACCAAATGCACTCTAAAAGGACAAGGGCCAACTAACAAAACCGACTTTAGCACTCAAAAATAAATAAATAAATAAATAAATGCATAGAAAGATAACTAAGGGAACCAAAAGTTAATTTCCACATCGGAGGCCGCGGATTTCCGAACGATGCTGTTCTCTTGCAATTGACAGAGGACACGAACACCGTTAGGTACCGAATCAAAGTTTCCTCATAATTCGCAAAAAGTCTATGCGTTCCGACGAATGGAAGGGAGACAAGAAAGTGTGAAATGAAGTGAGGATTCACATTCTAATGTTTAGTTGTGATAAAAAAGAAAAGAAAAGAATGATGTTTGGAGTCCAATGTCAAACTCAAAGTTACTGTTTAGATGGAGGCAAGAAATCGCGACCTATTTGGACGAGTCTAAGAGTGGGCATTAAGTTATAAAGTTCAACCGAACCTAAGATGGTCTCACCGATATCTAAAAATACTATTATGTTAGTCTCAAACCAGGCCTATGTTATTTTAGGCTAGCCGATGATCTTCAACAGTTCAGATGGGTTAATTGAGTGCACAACAAATAGCAATGGTATAACTTAGTCTATCCGCTTCTATTTGATGGGTCTGACACGATCCAATGCGAATGATTTATGTAAATAGAAGTGCCCATCAATCGTTTTGCGATGAGAAGGCGCTTGGCCAGCATGCCCACGCAAATGTCATCCCATTCACCAGAAAATTACGGACGCTGCACCAAATCACGGAGCTAACATTTTCGATATGCAGGAGGTAATTTGCACCCATTATATGCTCTATTCTATAATTCTCCACTATTCATGAAATTTGAAGTTCCCTTCATTAGTCCGACTTGTATTTCGTTCAGACACTCTTTACGGTCGACGAGACTGATTTATTAGTCTAGCGTTGATCGAGTGATTGCAAGCACCGTTGTTGGGAAGGGCTATTACACAATTGAGTATGAGCTCAAATCTCCAAACTTCGCCAGTTGCTCTTTTGCGACCCTTGCGGTTGGGAACGGTAAGCTTTCCCCTGAAACATGTACTCATTTCCGAGCAGGGAGACATCACACGCTGACCATTGCAGCGAATGGGAGAAGAAGGTGGAGAAGAGTAAGGAAAAAAAGTTTAAAGCAGTCGCGGACTCTTTTAAAGTGCTCGATATATAGTTGTCTGTGCACGAAATGTAAATTCCACACGCCATCCGAGAGATGCGATGTGTTTTTCCCTTGTTCATAAATTTGATGCTTTATCCCAATGAGAATGAGGAGGTCAAGATCATTCTCCATGTTTTGATTCAAATTCTTTCATCCCATTCCTAAGAAAGAGCTGAATCCTGTCGTCAGTCACCTCCGGGAAATATACACATTATTTCTTGTAAAATGATGCTTTCCCCCTGTCCGAACACAAGTGTTATGATTGTGAAGAAAATGAATATCAGAGCAGGATTGAACTGAAAGTCTTTTCCACTCATGTACACAAAACCGATCAAAGATCCAAAAGAATATGCATCTACCCTGGACAAAAAGCATGTCCTCAACTGCAATCACACAGCACTCTGAAACTCCTATATCTAAACACCCTGTACTGATTACTGAACAACAATGCAAAAAACTACCGTAACCACCTATCATAATGTACAGATTCTATAAACAGTGATCTAAGTAAGCCTCTTCTTTTTGCCCTCATGCTATCCGTCAACTTCAGCTCGGTGCATCTCAACATTTCTTTCATAATTGCTTGGGGAATCCCCAGAATATTTTGCTATCTGGAGGAACTCTCAAATATACAAATGAAACTAGGTCATGACTTATCTGAATTCAGATCTAGACTAGTCGATGCTGCCGCAAACCCTTTCCAAAGCGCGGCTGCATCAAGCGTACATACAAACCATTTTTGACCATCAAAGTGTCATGGGTCCCCTCCTCCACAATCTGTCCACCATTAAGAACTACAATGTTGTCCACATGCCTCATAGTTGCGGCTCTGTGGGCTATCAGAATGGTAGTTTTGTTACCCATCACCAAAGTGTCTAGTGCCTCCTGGACCACTCGGCTCGACTCAGACTCGATCGACGAACTAGCTTCATCCAACAGCAATATAGGTGCATTTTTCAAGATAACACGAGCGATGGCAATTCGCTGTTTCTGTCCTGGGGTGAGATCCACACCTCTCATTCCCACGTGCGTGTCATAACCATGAGGCAAGCTACTTATGAAATGATGGGCATTGGCTATCCTAGCTGCCTCCTTCATCTCAGCTTCACTAGCATTGTGGCGTGCATAAATAATGTTTTCCCTTATGGTTGTTGAGAAGATGACAGGTTCCTGCTGAACTAGACCCAGATGGCTCCTCAGCCATCTCAAGTTGTACAATTTAAGATCTCGCCCATCCAGTAAAACCTGCCCTGCAACTGGATCATAGAATCTTTCTATCAAAGATATTATGGTGCTCTTTCCAGACCCTGAAACTCCCACCACTGCTACAGTTTGTCCTCCGTTAACCTTGAGGCTAAAATTGCTAAGCACCAACAGTTCTGGACGAGTCGGATAACAGAAGTCCACATTTTTCAGCTCAATGGTTCCATAAACATTGGGAGGTTTCACAGCAGAACTATCATCCGGTTCAATTTGAGGCACTCGATCTATTATTTTAAACACAGAGGCAAGAGATTTCCGTCGTTTGAGTATGTATGGAGCCAATCCAAAAGGTTCAACCAATGCAAATGTCGCAAAAGAGAATACCATATACTCTTTGAGAGCTGTCGGTGGATCCATATAACCATTCTTGACAGATAAGGCAGTGTACCAGAGTAGAAGAGCATTGCAGGCAAAGAGGAGAAACTGTGAGAAACCAAATGCAAAACCAATTGCGGTTCCTTGGAGAAAACTCTGCCTGAATATCCTCTGTAGTTGTGTTTCGTATAGCTCCATTACCTTGTTTCCAGCACAAAATGCAACAACTGTATAGATGTTCCTAACTGCATCTTCAAGAACCAAAGAGGCCTTCCTGTGCATCTCCTGGATACCCCTTGAGAAACCAGCAAGCCACAGTTTCTACAACAGATAATTTGCCATAGATGAAATACGCAGACAGAAAGGTACACAGAATTCTCAGAAAAAAGAAAAGGTTCCCTTATACAGCTTAGAATCACTTAATAGTTTTAAGGTTCATAAAAAAACACCACTTAGCAAAAATCATCGCATTGCAGTTGTACTACATTACACAAAACATCATTGTCCGTAACACCTTGTGTGTGCAACAATGAATGATATGATGTTATGAGTCCTATAAAGGAATAGATAAAGGAGAGAGAGCAACAGAAATCTGGAGGTGTAACAACAATTGTGAACTTTTCTATTTACAACTGAACTGAGATGCAAAAAGATACAAGTCCTTTTATCTAAAGCGGACCTATAGAGCATTATAAGCTGCTAGAGACATTTAGGAAGAACATACAAAGAGTCGCTGAGGGTAAAAGGTAGATAAAGGATAAAAGCTAACCTGCGCTAGAGCAGAGACCATAAGAACAGGCAGGGTTGCTAAAGCCACAAGTGCCAATCGCCATTGAAGAAGCATTCCAATGAGGACAGCCACAATCACAGCAGCAGTGTCTTGTATAAATATTGAGAGGCGGTTGCTAAAAGCAGCTCTTACAAATGTAGCATCATTTGCCAAGCGCATTGACAGAGTCTCGGCACTGTTCTCCTCTTCATCAAACCACCCAACTTCATTGCGCAACATTGCTGGTAGGAAGATATATAAATAAGTATTTTCAGAGGTGCTGAAATAACTGGTCATTAGTATAAGCCTGCGAAAGTCCAAAACTAAATCCACAACATAGTAGAATTGACACTAAGTGTACTCCCTTAAACAAAAACAAAAAACATAAGAGAAGCTACAAAGTACTCACCTGAGAACATCATTCTACGAACACGCTCAGTCATTTTCTCTCCCATAATACCAAAATAGAAATGCTGCAGACAATTGGCAATTACAGTCACTATGCCCATGCTAGTGATAACCAAGCACCATTTGTCAACCTCTTGCCACAGGTGACGGCCCTCTCTAGGTCTATAGTAGGCTGCTACTATCAAAGCAATGACATAAGCAAGAAGAGGATTAAAAGAACCAAAAATGGCAGCACCTATGCTGCCTAAAACAGCATAAAGCCACTCTGGAAAACTCAGCTCTGCCAATCTCCAAAAGGATGGTGCTTCCTGAGTCGGCTCATCCTTGTCATCCTTACCTTTTATTGAAACATCATCAGACTCACTAAGGGGTCTACTAAAAGTTTGAGAGTGAGAGCGTTCATTTTTTGGGTCAGATGTCAAAAGGGGTGAAACGGGGGACTCAGGGTCTGAACCATTGGATTTTTGTCGTTGTGCAGGCTGAACCTCAATTTTTGGTAACTCTGGGAGTCTCATTTCTAAACTATCCTGCCTGTTAAATATCGGTTCCTTAGCTGCTTCATCCAAAGGAATCCCATTTTCAGATGTTTGATCCAGTGGAGGACTCCCAGGTTTTGGTGATTCTTGGAGGTCATGTATAACATCTTTGGGCTGGACTCCATGAATGCCAGGGACTCTCCGAAGAGAGGGTGATTTCATCATTTTGGGAGATGAAGCTTCCTGGAAACCGTGACTTGTTGAAGAATCTTTTTCGATTTGGAAAACCGCAGTTTCTTTGTAATTTCGTAAGGGCATCCTGGATATATTCACGAGTAATCAGCACACTTCATATCAACCACAGTAATTAAGAAAGACTTGTGAAAATCGTATTATACCTCCTAGGAATTTTTGCTGCTTCTTCACATTTTAGAAGTTCCGCATAGAGTCCATCCGAAGCGACTAACTCATCATGTGTCCCCATTTCAACAAGTTGGCCCTCCTCCATCACAGCAATATAATCAGCATTTCTTATAAGACTAAGGCGTCGAGCAATAATTATTGTCGAACGTCCTAACATGAGAAGATCAAGAACCTCTTGGACGGCTTTTTCAGCCTCAAAATCCAGTCCACCTGTAACCTCATCCAGCAGAAGGATTGATGGATTTAGAAGCACCGCTCTGGCAATAGCAAGCCTAATTTTCTGCTCTTCTGTCAGTTCTAAACCAGCTCTACCAACCTGAGACAACCAAAAGCTCTTTGTAAGCTATCAAAATGATAACTACATGAAGATCACAAGCCTAGAAATGAAGTTAATAAAGCTACTACCATTCGGAATGTGTATCAAGTTTCTACCTGTGTTTCATATCCTTTCCCAAGTGAGCTAATAAAGGCATGTGCATGAGCGACTTTAGCAGCTTCTTCAATCTCATCCGGTGAAGCATTGCGTCCATAGGCTATGTTATCTCTTATACTAAGACTTAGCAAAGCAGGTTCCTGGGTAACTAAACCTATCTGACTTCTTAACCATTCTAGTTTCAGGTTTTTAATATTCACACCATCCAAAAGAACTTCTCCTGCAACAAAAATTGGGAAAAGAATTGGAATCTGCAAGCAGAAATAGTTGCTAAATTTGTTATGGAAATCTGATGGAAACATTTGGAGGAATACTGCAAATTAGAATGTGCATTCATACCTAAAGTAGGATCATAAAACCGTTCCATCAGTGGAATGATGCTGCTTTTCCCAGATCCATTTCTACCGACAAGTGCCACAGCTTTCTTAGCAGGCACACTGAGGTAAAATCCACTTAGAATAGGAATTTCAGGACGTGAGAGATAGCTGAAATATACATTGCGAAACTCAATGTTTCCATGAACAGACACTAGGGTATCTCCATCATTATTGCCGACAGAGGATGACCGGCTTATCATCTCAAAAAGTCTATAAGCAGCATATCGCCCTTGGTCAAAGGAGTAGAAGTTGGTTGCAGCTTGATTCAGTCCACTGTGCAAACATGGGATGCAACATTAAGAGCAGACTAATGCAACACAGAATGAAAAGGGAAAGAAGGTTCTTACAGGCCACTTAAAATTATAGCAAATAATGCTGCTATAATTTCGCCACCATGAGCTTTTCCATGGGTAACCAGAAATCGTCCAACCCAAAGTTGTAAAGCACAAGAACATATTGCGAGACCATAAGTGAATCCAAGTCCCAGTCCTTGCACAAGGCTTATCATGATTCCATATCTCAGGGTCGCTTGCAATGATGTGGCATAAGAATATTTGGCGAGAGTTTCATTAGTGAATGCATACAAGGTCCTACTGTAAGAAACTGCCTGCCACAGGTTTTGGAATGGGTAGCTTAGAATGAGAACTGCCACCAATGTTTAAAAAGAAGGATGACAACTTCAAAACAGCATCCACAGTTAATAGTTATTTTAATCAGATTTCTAATAGTTGTGCACACAGTGGTGTCATATTTTGATGCAGATTCATCAGTTGTTGAATGCTATAGAAATGATGAGTTCCAGATAAAAATGAAGAAAGATATCAGTTTCCCTTGAGGGAACAGCACATGAGTTCTAGAAATGATGTTTTCTTCTACCATGAATTCACAGATCCATAACAAGCAAACAAAGGAGTCATTCTTTGTTGTAGATCATCAGTCCTTAATGCTATGACCCCGTGACTAAACCAAGACCTAAACTATTTATTCCTTCGGAATATGATTGAATTGAGCATTTCCCTGCTGGAGCTAGACAAAGAGAATAAATGGATTTGTTACAACAGAAAAGAGTTAAACTAGTGCCCAAATACACTGTAGCACAGAAAATATTGCCTGCATAAACTTTCTCACAGAAGATTGCATTACATGCAAGATATCCATTTTGGCAATCACAGCCTCATATTGATCGCCCCCGGTCCACCCACCAAAGAAAATAAAAAAGAAAAAAGGATAAATCATATATATAGCAACCCATAGCCGGAAGAACCCTTGATTCCTTGCCTTTCCAGCTAGAATTACCCTCATTTTATTTAGCTTTCCTATTTCGTTTTCAGGTGGAGGAGAAGTGACAAGGAGAAAAAAAGGGTACCTGTTCAGCAATGCTAGCTGCTTCAGCATATGCATCTTGAATTTTTTCAGCAAGGCTATGAAGAAATATGTTCGATACTCCACCAGCAGCTACAATGAAAGGGCCAGTTGCTAAAGTTATAAGAGCAATCTGCCAACAGTTCACAAATCCAATAACCAGCCCGCAGCAACAAGTAGCCATATTGTGAATATAATTGCCAACCTGTAACAACATAATACCATTCAAACATCAGAAATCGGCTCAAACTTCTCGTTGTAGCAACCAATAAACTGCAAATTTAATGTATTTGTCTGAACAAACCTTTTCGCTGAGTGCAGATTGAATGAGCAATACATCACTTAACACCTGACTCACAATATCTCCATTCTCTCCGTATGTGTGAAAAAAACTCATTTCCTGGTTAAGGAGGACCTGAACATACTTTGACCTAATGACAGCAGTTTGTCGTTCTCCTGTCAGGATCCAGCTAGAAACCTCTATTACAAAGACCAAGTCAGCCAACTCGGATATAAAGGGTCACAAGATGGGTGGGTTTTGCAAAAATAAGTTTCAAGTTTTCTGGGCCTTACCTATCCAACCAGCGAAAAAAACGCCCACTGCAATGTAGACCAGATATAAAGCAAGCTGCAGAGAGAAAATATAACTTTTACCTGAACTGGCTAATTTAATATCCACAAATTTTAATCCAAACATAAGGCTCACTGAAAGGTCTGAGCAATGACATTTAGCTTATAAGTTTCGCAAAGTACCATCAAGAAAGTATACAAAAACCACACTCAATATCATCTCTTCATGCCACAGTAAGGAGCAAAACATTTGATAACTCAGGACAAGTTCAAGACTTTCATTTGTGTTGAGCATATCTATAAATGATTTAGCCCCACCATTATGATAAATCCAGGTCGATCATGAATTGATTTGTGGATTACATGACTGTTGTACCTGGTCTGATCTTCAAGAAGAGAAAGAAGCTACAATTGATGACTGAAGTAGTCTTTTAACCATACAACTAAATTTAGCAGCACCTGAAGCTGGCTGCATATATCTTCGCCATTTAAGACCACCATGTCCCTACTAATAGAATAAAACAGAAACTAACGAACCATCTCAAACATTTTTACAAACTAAGCCAATACGATGGAGGCAAACTACCCAAGGGAATGTCGCTCCATCTGCCAAATTACAAAGAGTAGATTAAACCTAAATGAAGATGGAGTCCACAAAAGATGCACGGGAAAAGGCACAGCCAATTGCCAAACTTCCTTTACCCAAACATCGAACGCCTTCAACATTTAACCAATCCTATCCAGTTCGTTTTAACTTTTTCCTTCAGCAAAAAAACTCCACCGACCAAAGGCAGAAGACAAATGGCAGACCAAATGCATACTATCGTCTTATGCTCTCTGCAGCATTTGAAGAGAGTATTATCTTAAAAAACGATCGAATTACCTCCTTAAACCGGTGAAAAGTCTCGTCGGGGCTTGCCTTTGGCCCCAAGTGCAGCACATGCACAATCTTCGCGAAGTAATGCAAGTAGACCACGAGAGCTGCTCCATGCGCGGCGGCACCGAGCGACCCCGTGATCATGAGCGCCCAATCGAGACGGTCTGCGCAGGCAAAGAGGCGAGAGAACGGCACCGCAGCAGGCGGCGGCTCGATCTCCTCCTCCTCCTCCATCTCCTCCCCGTCGTCCGCCGGCGGCTCGGGTACAGCCCCGGACACCTCCGCGCTGGTGTCGATGTACGGGGACGGAGACTCCGGCGGCTCCGACACCTCCGACACCGGCGTCAACGGCTGTATGTGCGGCGGCGACCACCCGAACAAACCCCGCGATATCATCATCTCGTCGAAACCCTCCGACTCCGCCCTATCCAAAACGAAGAGTATCGAAGCCCGCAGACGCTAACGGCTCCAGCTCAGCGCCGATCGTCGCGAAGCGAAAGGACGGAGCTCCGACGTCTCTCCGCCTCCCGCGCTTTCGCCGCTATCGGAGAGCCGAAAAGCGAACGGAATTCCGACTCCGCGAGCCAGCACCGGGAATCTACGGCCGGGTCAGCGAGGACGGTGGCGTCGATTCGCCGGCGTCCGACGGAGAGAGAATTAGAGAGAGAGAGAGAGTTCCCTTAACGGTCAAATGCCGGCGATGGCCATCATCTGTTCTTTCTTTCTATTTTTCCTGGTTAAAGGAGTCGTCCTTTCTGTTAAAGTGACGAGGGCGTTTTCCGTTCCTCTCCCTTTCAATTCGGAGGGGCCTCTTTCCGTTATTACCGTCTCAGGAGGAGGGCAATTTTGGGAATTCGGGACGGATGGGCTGCGTTTGCTCATCGGTAAATTAATGAAAAGTAGGCCGTGCTATTGAATGATGAGATTGGACCATCTTAACTACCTACCTCCTTTTCCGATCCTTCATCGACCGGCTTCATTTTTAAGATTTTATTCAGATGTGCCGCATGTGGTCGCTCTCCATTTCCCAATTTAAATCAGCATTAAATGGTTGACTAATGTACCATCTACCATAAAAAGTTCACTAGGGGACAAGCAATTTAGGTGGTCCGACAATACCATTTTCATGTGCTAAACAAATGAAGTGCGAATGCAAAAATAGATGGGAACCACGGTCGACTAACAACCCTCAAATTCTCTGTCTCGATCATATCAAATCATATAATAATCTCACAGCCATCTGAGGATTTGGCTAGGGGTATATATATGGGATCCGAGGATTTTCATCTCAAGACAAATCGAGAATAAATACAAAAATCAAGCTCGTGACTTCCGAACGACTTGACACGACCATATTTACCAATTCTTCTAATGCGAAATCATTCCTTTCTTATATAGGGGATTAGTGCACTAGAATTCTTCAAAACTTGTCACACACAAGTACAATTAAATCTTAAAATTATTAAAAAATGCAGTTGAATCACAAAATTTATTACGAAAGTACAATCAAATTATAAAATTTTCAAAAAGTATAATTAATGAAAGACTTAATTATATCAATTTGACAAATTTCATAACTCGTTTTTACTTTTTGAAAATTTTAAAATTTTCAAAAAATTTATCCCTTTTTTATATTCTGGGCCAAAGTAGAGACATGATTGGGCGGGGTGTGCTCTCTCCTTCTTGTTCATGCCAGAGCATTTGCTCTGTGCACCTCGTTCATCTTGATGGCAAACTGGCATCTTTTTCTCTTTTCTCCATTTTATAATGATGATGATATCTGTAACTTCACGAGGGCCAACCACCCCCCCAAAAAAAAGAAAAAAGACAACTAAGGAAAGCTAATGTTAATTTCCTCACCAGATGCTGCAAATTTCCAAACGACGCCGTTCACTTGTCGTCGACGAAGGGCACGACCAAAGTGGATTACCAAATGGGATATTCCTCTTAATTTACGAATCATCCATGAGTTTCCAGCAAGATTGGCATGCGAAAGAGGAAAACGAAGCGAAAATAGAACGAAAGGACGAAGGGGAATGAAACGAGGTGAGAATTTCGACATTTTTGGAGTCCAATGTTTAAGATAGGGTTCGTGCTTTTACATAAGGAACGGAGATGAGAGATGTGAAACTGCTTTTATTAATGGCGTGAACATTTGACCGAACCGTGTTTAATGGGCATGAGGAATAGAATGGACATTGAAATCGTCATGATCCGGACCCCACCAGAGCCAAAGGGGCCTGAAGACTAATTAGGATGCGTTTGAAACTGGGCATTTAGTTTATTAAGTTCAACTAGACCCGAGATAGTCTCATCCATATATTTATTAGATGGCGATATTATGTTAGGCTTGACAACAACCTTCTGCGGTTCAGGCAGGTAAAATTAAGTCCCCAACAGATAGTGATTAGTCTACTTTAGTCCAACCACTCTCATTTGATGGGCCTAATAGATTTGACCCAAAAGATTTATATTTAAATATGATTAATGGAGTGGACGCGCCCGTTAATAATGAGAAGTTGTTTGGACAGTTTCCAAATAGGAGAAAAGGCCATCGCTTGTTTCAAACATGGAAGAATACAAAGAGTACATGATGCAATGCTCTGAGATTAAATTTTATGATTATATCGAAAGGAATGAATGTACAAAGTTTTGGCAAGAGAACACAACAACATCAATATGAATCCAGGTTAGCAAAAACTGAAATTTTAGGTACTTACTATTAATATATTTAATTAATTGGGCAATGCGAAAGTAATCATGCGATATTTAATCAATGGAGTGTTTGTCCATTTATTGGGACTTCATATCATACGCTTGCATACCTAATCATACCAAAAAAGCCTTTTTACACAAAAACCCGGAATAACCTAATTCTCCCTCCCTCCCTCCCTCCCTCCCTCCCTCAGGCATCACAACAGGGCTTGTACTCAATTTGTTCTTCACGATTACAAAGTTCTTTCATATATGCACCATGCATAGTCGTTGATATCGTCTCATGTCCTTGTGTCGGCGCACGTTACCGTCATGTTTTCAAGCCATCATCCATTACCATATGTCACCTTCTCATCAAGCCCACATCTCTATCCCTCTTCATTCTCTCAAATCATGTCGACTGATCGGCCCTTGTGTCCCTTGAACGTACCCTACTACCTCCCAAACCAACTAAGTTAGATGCTCATTTAGGAACAATGGATTTAATGTTAAGTTGAAAATTATAAAACTTATCAATTGGGCGGTTCAGTTGGTTGAACCGTTGACCGGCGAACCGGAGGTGCAGGGTCTGTTCGTGGCCTCTGCTCGTGCGAAGAGAGAGAGAGATGGCAACAACATCGTAAGAATAAGGTAATTCTAGCCGTAAGCTATGAAAATAAATCTTGAACGAACCCGGTTCGTGTGAGCTCAACTCACACACGAACCGTTCGACGAGAGATCCGACGGCTCACCAATGTCGAGCTCACGTGCACCACTTACAGTTAATAACTGCTCCTCGAAGTCACGACGTCAGCAGACGAATAGGCGCGCAAGTTTTGTGAAGCGGAAGAGAGGAGAGAGGGGGAAAGGAAGAAAGAGATAAGGTCCTCCGCCACAAAAACTGATACCGACCGAACCACATCAGCAACCGGATCTTCTTCTTCTTCCATTCGTTCACCAAAAATGGCGTCGTTGCAGAACTGCCCTTCGGTTCACCGCTCTTTTCCTCCCAACTCTCTTCCTCAGGTTCTCTCTCTTTCTCTCTCTTCCTCTCCCTGTTTTTTATGGTCTTTTGATCGGGATAATCGAGTGGATTCTGCGTTATTGTTGTTGTTGTTGTCAGCTGGCGTCGCAGAGGCACGGTACGCTGTCTTGCTGCAGGAGAAGCGCGACCGCGCCGTACGTTGTCAGGGCCGAGCAAGTAGCTTCTTCAGCTTCGACTTCGCACTCCCTCGGTATGGTTTTGAGTTGTTGCTCTTTTGGTAGCTTTCGGACTGCATTTTGCTTGATTGCTCGAGTGGTCTCTGTCGCACTAGTGTTTTGTTGCCGTTCTCCTTATATGCATTGTAATACGAAGGACGTGTCCGGTTTCAACTGCATCGAGAAACATTACGCGTAGAGACGCCAAGCTCGCGCAGATTGAAGAGCAAGCCGAGTCGGAGGATCGCAAAGCGTCGTGTATTAGCTGATGTTGTCGCTCTGGAGCCCGCGACTTTGTGACTTATCTTAGTAGTCCATACCTTACGTACGTGTATTTTCTGGGCAATTGACAATGGCTTCTGGGGTTTTCTATAGACAAGTTGAGTTCTTTACATCGTGAGAGTGAACGGGTTTGGCCATAGGAGTCCCTGATAGGGAATATGAGAATACGATGGGTTTATAAGTTAGGGGCATAGTGCCATGTGATCCTTTCTTTGTTCATTGACACCGGGCAAAAATACTCCTGATGAGGCATGACGCATTTGGCAGCTTGCTCCTATTCTTTGCCTACTGTCGCATTCCTGTGATCAGTGCCAGTTGATTGACTGCAAGTAGTTTCGATTGCATTTTCATGTCAGTTTTATTCACATTCTCCAATACTTGTACATACCCAACAGGAAGGCGTCAACTGCTGGCTCTCGGGGTCACCGTTCCAGGCATTGCCATGGCTAACCAAGATTCTGTATCATGTAAGAATGAGTTTCCAATGTACAATAGTTTACCGACCAAAAATAAAAAAATGTACAATAGTTTGATTTTCCACAAACAATTTATGAGGGATTATTTTGAATCTGAGAGTTTAAGAAGCGTTAACAGTAACACCTGCTTTTAATATTTTATACAGGCAGTAGCTTTTTAGTACTAATGGCTGATACCTAATATGGCTCAGTTGCTGCAGAACCTAAGAAGGGATTTCTGGCAGTAACAGACAAAAAGGATGGTTACTCATTTCTTTATCCATTTGGATGGCAGGTGTGCCTGAATCTCTCCTCTTTTTCCATAGGACTGTAATGCAAGGCTTCTCTGTTTTTTGTTTCCTGTTAATTTAATTTGATTGATTTAGTTTTGCTGCACAGGAAGTGGTAATTGAAGGTCAAGATAAGGTGTTTAAAGATGTCATTGAGCCCCTGGAAAGTGTCAGTGTCAATGTGATCCCCACGAACAAAGAGGATATACGGGACTTAGGTCCACCTGAACAGGTGAATAGCTGTTCTACGTTACCATCCTTGACATTTCCATAAGGACCATGCTGTTGTTCAACACTGTTAGGTTCCTTGCTCTGGCAAGATTTGTCTGTTTCTTAGTTAGGTGTTGGAGACCGCAATGCCTTATGTTTTACTATCACAGGTTGCAGAAACTCTGATACAAAAGGTTTTGGCCCCTCCTTCTCAAAAGACAAAACTCATCGCTGCAAAGGAGGTAGATTTTATCAGTTCACTCTCGTGTAACCATACTTTTATACACACACCCGACAGACTGTGTGAGATAAGTCCTGCCTTGAAGAAAAGTGGATGTATGAAAATCCTTTTTCTCTTTTGCTTTTGCCGGCAGTAGCATGTGCTGCCACTTATCAAATAAAGTGCATTCAATATTTATTTGTGTTTACAATCGCAGTTTCTGATTTCTGTTCTGAATAATTTTGTATCACTTTTAGACATATCAGATCACCATTTTCGAGATATAAATAAAAGTGGATACTAAATAGCTTCAATAATGGCAATTCTCATGAAAGGGGCTAACAATGATAAGGTATTTGGAATTTCGAGATACTAAATAGTCAGCCTTTCTGGGGAAAGCCTTAAACTCTTGCTGTGACACCTCCAAAATGTAATATGGTAGATCACTGTACATTTAACTGAGGATGAAAGCATGCTTACCAAGATAAACTAAGATATTACAGACCTCACAAGATTCTATGGCTTTCCAACACATAAATGTTGCCTCATGCAGTGCTTGAGAGTTCCATAATTAACTCGTATTCCATTTGGCGTACAGCTGTTTAGCGCATAAAAGCAATTTTGTTAGAAAATATACCTTCTTGTATGTGTTACTTTTCCTAGATTCTAAGCATTTAGAGCTGAAGTTATAGTAGGAAAACAGATGATGCTGTTACCTGCATGGGTGCATTATGTGTTCTAATTTGTCCTGTATGTGATATAATGACGGATGCTGCTACTATTGCTGCTTGACAGATCTGATCAGTTTTCTCTTTTGTTCGTACCACAGCATGATGTTGATGGGAAAGCATACTACACTTTTGAGTTTGTTGCTAAAGCTCCAAACTATACTCGCCATGCTCTCAGTACCATCTCTATTGGCAATGGTAATGAAACTGATCTGCCACCCATCCATATTCCCACGAAAGATGTGAGCTTCAGTTTCTTTTCATATGAATGTATGCTCATTTTTTTTGAAAGTTGTTTCTGTGAAATGGCAGGTAAATTCTATACTTTGACAACAGGGGCAAACGAAAGGAGGTGGGGGAAGATGAAAGATAAATTAGAAACGGTAGTCGATTCCTTCAAACTTTTCACTGTATATGATGGAGCTGCCTAGTTTTTGGATAACCATTAAGGGCAAGCAACCGGTTCTAATCAACAAGAACAATTGTCCTGTTCTTGAGTTGTACAAGGTCAATGGCTGCCGTCACTTTTATCGGACTGAATCATTTTTTGTAAGAGGAAAAGCTTCATTGGGTTTATAAAAATTTGAGGTATCTGTATAAAAATCTTTTCATTCAAAGAGCCAGATGGTACTGATGCTGCTTAAATATCTGTCTAGAAGATTCTTGATTTGAAGAAGCCATTCGCCGGTCCATTCTTTTTTTTCTTTTTTGGGGACAAAATTCGCCTATCCATCTTAGATAAAAGTCAAGTCAAAGCAGCCACCTTCACTTTATGAGGACTCAAATCACTGCTCACTTGCGACAATCCTGCTATTGCAAACCTGTTAGAGAGAGAGAGAGAGAGAGAGAGAGAAGACGCTGTAATACTGCCCTCCAGGACAGGAGCAGCATGAAATGCTATTGTATATTTCTTTGCTGATGTAAACAACTACAGAGATCTCTACGGGAATCGCAAGTCTGATTATGATAACTTCGGTATTCGTTGAGATTTTGTTATTTTATATTTATAGCATCACCAAAAAAATGCTTATTGCATCTGCCAAAAGCAAACCGGGGAGAGTTTTGTTCGTTACTTGCACTACATCTTATATTGGAGAACTGGACTTGTATACACTAGACGTACTTTCCAAGACATGAATCCATCACGAGATGATTGAACGGCTGTCTCATGAAGTTGAAAATAAGAATAGGACTTTTCTGTTCTAACATGGTATGTATAAACATGAATTTCTTTCACCAGACGGAAGTCGTGCAGAACTCTCAAACTCTTCAAATGTAGGACCTGTTGAAATCTCAGAAAAATCACACCGACCAAATTTCATCGTCTTACTTTGGCTTAAAATCTCAGCTCCAACATTTAGCTCGAACCATTCAATCAATTTCACTGGAGGGAAAGATAACACTAAGGATTGAAATGCACATATACAGCAAGACTTGCTTCAACCCACTAGAGTTGAAACTGGCATTTTGGGTATTGAGGGGATGAAGGTTAAACTTACAAGCAAATGATTCTAAAAACTACTGCTAGAGTGCACCAAATGCGTAGAACGCTCCTGAAGTCCTTAAAAAGAGTGAGAATGTGGACTCAATGGAGAGCAGCAACCAGAGAATAAATGCAAAAGTAACAAAACCTTTTCTGACCATTCATAGTAAGCATCAGTTGAAGGATAGAGATTGAAACAACTCAATTCAAAGTGCACATCTATTAGAGGGAAAATGAGCAACGAGTATACTGCAATCCAACTCAAAACTCTCAACAAATCTATGGAAGCTACAAGCTGAAATATTCCACTTGAACGAACATCTGGCATTTTCTAGCTTAGATAATTCCAATCTTGTTCGCAACATCCAAAGCATCATAATCTGGTGTCAACTTAACATATGCCTTCTTAGTCCCATCAGGCCTGCAGAAAGCAAAGCAAAGTCACTCAGACTTGATCCATTAAGGTCAAGGCAGTTAATTGACTAGAATTCCTAATCTACCAACCATTTTTTCAGCATCAAACAATTGAAAAGGAAAAACTAACAGACTCATCCAGCTTGAATTATCATCTAATCACCAATACACAGCATTCAGCCGATTGTCTTGAACTGTTCAATGCAAAACTCACTCAACCACATCCATCCTGAATAAGAAAACTTATCTACTATCTCATCATAGAGGAACAAAAATGAGTAGAACAGACAACATTCAATATACTCTTCTATTTGCCAGCATCAAACCATGCAAACTACTCAGCAACAGTGAGCTGCTGCAGAGGGTTCAAGTTGATGAAATTTACCTGATCAACGTGTTAACTTTCTTGGTGTGGATGTCATACATCTTCTTGACTGCATCTTTGATCTTTTTCTTGTCAGCACGAATGTCAACAATGAAGACAAGTGTGTTGTTGTCCTCAATTTTCTTCATTGCAGATTCAGTAGTAAGCGGATACTTCAGAATTTGATAATGATCCAACTTATTCCTTGGGGGTGCACTGATTCTGGGATACTTTGGATTTCTTTCCTTCTTCAATGTCCTTGGGCGATGAAACGTCACAGATGTCCTGATCTTCTTGGCCTTCTTTTTTAACGTTGCTGCACCTGATTTGACAGCCTTGGCGGCCTTCAATGCCTGGGCCTTAGGGTCAGCCTTTTTCGCAGGGTCAGCTGGATACAGAATAAAAATAAGAGTTAATAAAGGGGATTCAAGCCCAGCAGAGAAACAGAATAGGTTCCAATAAGCAGGAACTTAGTATTTTCGGGGTAAGCCGATTTGCTAACCAAATATCATGCATCAACTACCCATTAGAAAACACCACTTTCCCTGTTAAAGACAATCGGTCAGTGTATTAAAAAAGGCCAATAATGCTAATCTAGGTTCCCCTCATAAGTATATCACAAGACATGCATAAATAGAGCATCAGTCGTCATATAAATTCAGGACAACATAATGGCAGAGCATCTTTTTATTCGACAATGAAACACAGATTAAGATCTGCCTACTGATCATAATTAGAGCAAAATCAACCGGGAGTGAAATGCTTATAATATGCATCTGAGATAATCGTAGTCCTACCTCCTCTCCACCAGGTATCTATGTAGCGATGTGACGGAACAATAATTCTTTAGGACTGGAAAAATTACAGCTTTCCTTCTTTCTAATACCAATACCAACACACTAAAAGTTCCCAGAAATGATATCAGCACACGCCTTATCAAGCCGAACCCTAACTGTATATCACATATCTAGGACCACTATATCTCCCCATATAAGTATTACTAAAACGCATTTCAAAGGACAAAGTGCCAACAGATGCAAAACCTCACCTTTAACTGGGGCCATTTCCGGTCGAACGAAATCCTACCTAAGCAAAGCTAAAACCTGGAGAATTCGCACATGAGAACAAGAATCGTAAGCCTCCACCAAAATAAACCAACCGTAATTCAAGCAATTAAACAGACGCGTCACCACCGATCAACAAAGTGAAAAAGCATGCAGCCAAATCTGCGATGGCTTCACGGCATAAGCGACAGAGTCGTTTGCCGCACCACAACTCAATACTTCCCCAAGCTGTTTTCGCAAGTGCACCGAACAAAAACGTCGGCCGAAAAGCACACACAAAGATTCGATTCACGAGGGGAGGAGCAAGCAGGGACGAAAAACGATAAAGATGCGGAAGAGAGACGGACCTTCGAGTGAGTTTCGCTCAGACAGCACCGGCGGCCTCCAGTGTCCTCTAGGGTTTCTCTGCGGAGAAGATAAAAGGCCTTCCTTTATATGGCGCAGATTGACAATTTTGACCTCATTGCTGGGCTTTTATGTGGGCCGTACTTAGGCCCAAAAAATCCAGGCCACGATCATTATCGGCCCAAGGATGTGGAAGGACGTTTATGGAATATCAAAATCATTTTCCGCAACCGCTCATGATTAGCAAGTCAATAAATTTTCTACATAAAAATAAACCATGCCTAATAGAGCTAACGTGGGGCATTTTGGTCTTAAACTAGGAATTGCTTGGTCCTAGTGTGCCTATTTTGACCTTTTGGTTGAGTGGATCTAACTAGGCACTACATATTGTCAAGCTTAGGAATGTATAAAACGGACCACTCGAACCGAGAATCGTCTGGATCAGCTGGTTACGTCTGGTTCTTGAGAGGGTCGATCCAATTCCTAGTTCTTAAAAGTGAAACCGGTGACCAAGCGGTTTAGTTCTCAATTCTAATATAAAATTGGATCGGACCAACTAAATGTACTTTTTTTATTATACAATTTCTTCAACAAATCAATAAAATATGCTAGCAAAGCTTTTATTGAAGTTACGTTTCATGTAACTGATTATTAGTGTACATAAATTACATTTTACCCAATTAAGTATGCCTTCTAACGATCCAACTAAAATCAGCTCCCTCGAATGAAGTGAGGCTAAGAATTCCCCTGCTTTACTCAGGCTAGAACACATCCCCTGCTTTATCTAGACAAATTGTGACTTAAGTTAGAAATTTGCTTGGCCTTTTTGAAAAACATGTTCATTCCGGTTCACTCACAGGGTTCAAATGCCCAAGTGAGAAGATGATAATGATATGCCACAGAAAAGAGTACTAAGATTTGCTGATGAACCTCAATCTTCCAAACCCAAGCCTCAAATCATTTTTTGAGGAATCCATCTCTAAATTTCTTATTGGGTAATCTCATTGTTAGAATATTTAAATAATAAACTATACTTTCGTCTAATAATTTAAGTTTTTATAATAATTGATAGTGGTCTCCTTAAATCTCACATCGTATTAGAGTTGAAAGACCTGAGTTTGAATTTTTTCATATCTCATTTGCCTCTTCGATTTAATATTTTCACATTTAATATTAGATAAGAAGGCTAGACTAAGCGTAAATGGAAATGTTTAATATTTAAATAATAAACTATAAATTTATGTAATAATTTAAAATTTTAAAACAAATAGTCGTAGTCCTTTTCGAGAGATAGTTTAGCAATATTTTAGATCATCCTCTTCACGAGTCGGGAGAAAAAGAGAAGCCAAAATACAATGTCGAATAGAGAGAGCCGGGAAAGCCGAAAGAATCTCCTTGGGTAATCTGGGCCCCTCCGGGGAGCTAGCCCAATCAAGTTGGAGAAAGAAAAGCTCTTGCTATCCCCTCTTTTGGTAATTGTCGGAGAAGAAGGGGATCACCCCAAAAACAGACGCGAGAATTCCGGGCAAGCTGCTGGAGATTTCCACCGGTTTTCGACTTAGTCAAGAAGCACAGAATCTCCCTTAGTGTAATCAAAAGGGGAGAGAGGGGTCCCGTCGTTTGAATACCTCCGCTTTACTCGGAAACGTTCAGACATGCTTCCCGTTTAGAAAATGTCTTTAAAAAGTCTTGCCATCTGAGGACCCCAATCTCCACCTTATGTTCACACTGCTCGAAGTTAATCAAATTTCTCTTATCTACACTCATAAGCAAACCATGAAACTCTTTCTTGACCCGGAGAAATTGCTAACCGTAGAGGATAATCGAATCAAAGTATACACCTTATCCTCGAAAGTATGGTGGTCACAACTGGTTTATGATCTTCATATCAATAACTATACGCCACTCTTCATTCCCATTGGCCATATAGCATAATTAGCAACTCAACTGAAGTGAAGAGTCTGCATCCCATGGGGTAGACATCTCGAGTCCCCTGACGGTGTTTATATGCATAGGCGACATAGGCATGCCCGGAAAAAAGTGAAAACATCGATGCTCAAACCCTAACTCAAACTCTAATCTTTAGGGTTGAGACTGAAATCTCTCCCTCTGATGTCTTTTCGATACTCAAGACTCTAACAATGCACTTCTGTGAGGTACAGGTAATCAAAGCCGAACTGCACTGACGCGTTCAATGTAGCCATGAGCTGGGCGCATGACATCAGCCCATATTGCTTCCCATGAAATTTGCCGATTTTCCTTTTTCCTTTTTCTAACACAGTCAATATTAATTGTGGAGAAACACAAAGGATAAAGTAAACAAAATAAGAAATTAAATTGGGTAGTGAATTTATGTGGATTGATCGGTGGGACATACTAAATGTGAAAAGTAAAGGATTCAACTATAAATCAAACGATATAATGGATATTATAATCATGTTTGAGTTGTTCAAACACTTTTGATGTTTCCCAACTTCAATTATATCTAATAATTCTTTTTATGATTAACTCTCATAAATTTTTTGCGAAATAATCTCTAAATTTCACAAAAAAAATTCGCTACTCTTACTGCAAGACTTAATGGCTCGAGCACCAAAGGCACTTCCTGGATCCTCACCACTTAAACTAGGAATCCTATCGAAACCTACCAAATTAGAAAAAAAGATGTTCTATAGAGGCTAGAATTCAAAACGTATTTTCGACGGTTTTTGTGGGTTGGCTTAAGATGCAGGAAGCTCTTGATTTTTATAGCACGGGATCTTGATAATTGTAAAGGCAACGAGCAGATTGCTATTTGTATTGTTCTAGCATATGGCTTTTAACATCTGCCATCTCTTCAACCTAAGAAAACTTGTAAAGGGTCTTATCCGGGCGTTGACAACCAAAAATACTCTTGTTATCACGCGCTAATCACGAGAGCAATAATAGAAGTAATGCATCTTGTATCGATCATGAAAGCTAAAGGTAGTTAGAATTTTCAAAGATACTTGAGCTAGGTGTCAATAGATTTACAGATGGATATGCTTAATTCAATTGTAGGGTAGTCAACTGCCACGTGTTGGGCTTCTACAATAGTACATTGGATTCGGAATTTGAGCAAAATTGATGTTAAAATTCAAGTGGGAACAATTACTACACGAAAGGGCTCATGAAAACAGAGAATCGGTTATTTACTTGATGAGCAAGTCATGTTAGCCTCATCAATAAGTCAAAAAACAACTAGATGTGGATAAGACAATCAAAAGAAGAAGGAAAACTTGGGAAATGCTAAGAGTAGCTCCAAGGAAAAGTAGCCGACTAACAGTTATTAGACCGCCCTATAAATATCACAAGTCATTCAACAAAGAACCCCCTAAACAATACAAAAATTACTCTTACTTTTATCTTTACCTTATCATACTTTGACTGTAGTTTTCAAGATTCTTGTCGTTTGAGTCAATTCTAGTGTGTATCTTTATCCCATTTAGTATTGTTGATTAGATTTGGATGTTGTTCCACAAACTTAACATTGTCGATTGAGTTCTGATTAGGGGTGTCAATGGGTCGGGTCGGGTCGGGTTTTGATGTTACCCGACCCGACCCTAATCCTATAGGGTCATGCTTTGGCCCGACCCGACCCGACCCGAAACGCATTAGACCCAAACAAAAGGGTCGGGTCGGGTCGGGTCGGCCAGAGCGTGACCCTTTACAAGTTTGGTTTTAATTTCTTATTTAACTCAAAAACTCTAGAGAGTTGAGAGCCAAAACGTATAGAGAGAGATAAAAACTTTTTTTTTTTGTTTATTTTATCCTACTTTACCATTTTTCCTCAACGGATGAGGACCAAAACGCACGGACGGTATCAGTGTCAAAAAGGCTTACGTGCGACCCATTTTGACCCGACCCGACCCTAAATTTAGGGTATTTTCGGGTCGGGTCTGAGTATGGAGCCGGTATCGGAAAATACCCTAAGTTTAGGGTCGGGTCGGGCCGGGCCGGGCCAGGTCGGGTCGGCTCGGGCCTTTTTGACACCCCTAATTCTGATGTTGTGTTTCCTATCTAGGGTAGTGGTATTGATTAAATTTCAGCTTTATGCCTAAACAAGCTCTGTCGTTGATTAAATTCCGGTATAGTTTGGGTTCCGAAGTACAAGTCATACAATCAGCTGTGTTCAAATTATATTGTTGATTAGATTTTGGTGTAGTTCGTTCCCAAAGGTTATTGGTTATCGATTTATTTCTTGTGTTGATTGTAAGAGTTGTAATATATAGGTTAGAATAATATTTGCACTTGTTTTTGACATTCCTTGTCCAGATTCAACACAAAACATGAGTCTTCTCTAATAAAAATAGAAACGCACCGTTCAGTGAAGGATTTTTCGCGAGAATCAAAATCGGCGAAATACCCGGTATCATCCATACTTTTTCCTTCTAGAGTTGCACTTTGCAAAGTGTATATTTAATTTTGCCAGCATAACAGTTTTTTAACTACTATAAAAATAACAATTTGTTGTGAGTCACAAATTCTTAAAAAAATGAAATTCATAATAATTTATAATAATTTATTAGTTAATTTTTATAATTTAGAATAAATTTATTACTTTCATGATAAATTAAAAACTGTTTCGTAATCATTTTTCCAGAAAAAGACTACGAAGTGGGTCTTGCACTTTATTTCATGAGCATGTTCAAACTTTTGCCTTACGAGTGCCTTGAACCGAACCCGCATCTTTGGTATCGCTATCGCATCAACGCGTCCTCAAGCGAGAGATCCCTCCCCCAGCATACGTACGATCTTCGAGAAGGTGTGGGCCCCACGTCCTGCGACCATCGCGGAGTTTAATCTTCCCTTGTTCGAGGAGTAGAGGGCTGGATGAATCCCATGTTGGGCCTTATTATTCTTTTTTTTTCTCAAGGGAAAGTAATAGCAAAACTTTTAACACGAGAAAAATATTTAGAGTTTTTGTTTTGTTTTAAATAAATACACCAATGCTATATAATCTAATATCCTGTAAAATTGCTGATGTGCAATACACGTGTCAAGCAACTCAAGTAATTGGCTTTCAGCATGGAAATTAAACATAAATGGATCTCCAAGATGATTTTATGTTAGGAAAATCAAATCTGATAATCAAATGAATTAAGATTTGAAAATATGCCAAAATCTACTAGTTTTACCCTGAAACTCCCTCTAAAATTCCCAGTGTTCCCCAATCTTGCCTTAAGAGTGTGTGAGAAGTGATACGTGTATGTTGATATAATATTTTTTGTGATATGAAAGTTAATTGAGAATAAATATGATACTGATACGTCGATTAATGATTTTCCTATAGTATTAACTTTAATTTTATTTTGTAGTATCACTAGGTCCTGACCATGAGAAGGAACTCCCCTGGCAAAAGTTCTGTTCATGAACAGGACAGTATTTACCGACGGGACAGAAAGTTTTCAGTATTTTCCGACGGGAAAGTAAGAAAAGGACCGCATTTTCCGATCAGGACTTTTGCCGGAGACTTGCTCGTCAACCAGCTTTTTTTTTTTTTTTTGGGTCGATGCCAACCAGCTTCAGAGGGTCTCTTTCCGTTGTAGATAATAGCACAAGGTGTCACTACTCTCCATTCTCAAATGAACTTCTTCTGAACATTCCTCTATCTGATCTCTCTCGGTTTCTCTCTCACTCTTGTCGATCCTCTCGAGGGGTTGTGCCTTTGGTGCAACATCATCTCTGTGATCCATTAAACAATTACATCTTTCCTGTGAATTTATCCACCGTGCAGAGGTGCTTGTCCGAACGAGAAATGGGCGCTCACTGGACTTGGGCAACTCGTTCGTGGCTCATCTCGTTCTTCCACTGCCTCACTTCCCATATTCCATCGCTTGCACCATCATGCAAAGACCAGATCCCAATCCGCACCACCTCTTCAGCTTCACGCGATGGCGCTAGCCCAACATGCTGCCCGGTGGTGGATGATTCCATCTGCGTCGTACTAGACGTCTCACTGCCAACCGATGATGGAGTCCTATGCACGTCGAATACGAGCAAAACCAGAAGCACAACGACTGCCGGAAGCTCTCAGGCCAGAACATTCGACTCGTCCCATCCCGGCCTGGTTCACCCGATCACGTCCGTGTTCCAGAGACAACAGCTGGGGAAGGCAGTGCTGGGGTTCGCCGTTCCCATGACCATGGGACTCCTCTTCGAGGAATACCAGGGGTTGACGCACCTGCAAGCCAGCACGGCCATACTCGTGCTCTCCGTTGGGTTCACTACCACATGGAACGGCATTCTGCTGCATGAAATGTGCCCTCTGTTTGCGAACGCGTTGGAGTATTTTGGCGTGGTGTCCGTCTTGGTCACCTTCTTTGGGCTGGTGAGCTTTTTTCTTCCACCCAGCCTCGTGTGGGCAGGTTGGCTGTGCTGTGGCTTGTCGTGCTTGCCCTTCCTCTTGTGCCTTGTTCCGCCTACCGCGGTTGAGGAAGAGAGCAGCGCGGAACGGCTGGATCAATGTATTGTTTAGCATGAACATGCATGTCAGATTCAACAGTTCACATGGATAATTAGAGCAGGCAACCGGCCCTTCAAGCATAGGGGCGGCATAACTCTCCCTCCCAGTTGAGCCTTCCCACTTTTGTAGAGAGCAGCAGATCAGAGCAGTGACCGAATCAAGTCATGCATGCAGGTTCACATCCGTGTAGAAGCAGTGATCGCGGTTCATTGTAATTTCCCTTTTGAAAATTTATTGAAACGTGTTTATGGAGAGTGGAGAGTACTTCGCGGAATCAACAAATCAGTTTTTTGTTCGAGTAAATTTTTGTGTCTTCTGTTCTTAGTTTGATCAAGTAGAGAAATTCTAAGAATATTATATTTGACTGACTTATGAAATTGATATATTAAATGATATGGCAAATTATAGTTGGGTGTTGTACATGGTTCACTTATTTAACGGCTCATTTATTCTTTTTAAAAATAGTTAGCATGCTAATTTTGTGAACCAATCTTGATTTACATCGTATTATTGTTAAAATGCGTATCTCATAATATGACCAGGAGAACGATTATGTGACAGCTGCTGTCACTTTTAATGGAGTGATGGAGCGGTTTCTGCCACTCATTTCTCCTTTAGGTTTGTGGTTTAAAAAAAGAAGAAGAAAGAAAGTGGAGTTTCTCTGATTACCCACCCGTACAAAACGAAGTGAGTGACTCTCTTGACATCGTTAGTGCATGAAAGTGACGGCACCATCGTGCTAGCATCCCTCTATTACCACTTGATCAGCACATCTCGCATGCGTGTTAGTTCACTTGTAAGGTATTATTATGGAATCATATAATTGAGGATCTTCTGTACTTATCAACCATTATCTTAGAACGAGGAAAACGCCCTCTGCCTTTTTCTTTTTCTCCCAGATTTACCCAAAAACCTAAACCTAACTCACAATACGTGCATGGGGAGCTTGTCATGGTTGCAAACTTACAACATGAATATTAAGCTATTAGACCATACTTGCCCTATAGTTTTGCTGCTGCATGGAGTTTTATTAGGCAAAACATCGAAGATGAATCTTTTTTAGCAATTTTTTTTTTTTTTTTTTTGATTTCGCTTGACTTTAGTGCAATCATCTCGTATACACGAAATTACTTGCATATAAAGCTATTAGACCACACCTTTCCTGATAATTTGGCTGCTACATGGTGTTTATATGACAAACCATCGAAAGTCATGGCAAAAAGAATCTTTTCGGGCAATTTTTATTAATATGGGGATAAATATAGCTTGTGTGTAGCAATATGAGATTTTCTATGACAGGAAAATTAGTTTAGGATAAATGTGAGATGGGTTTTTTATGAATTTTTTATAATATTAACATTTTTTCTTATACGATCACAAGTTAAAGGCACTTTTTCTCTCAACAAAATGGAACTCCCTAAGCAAAATTTTGATCATGGAAAGGGCAACGTTGCAATTAAATGTTGCAATAATATTTTATTATTTATTATTTATTATCTTCCTTTTCTTTTCTTTTTTTCCTCACAGTGTTGGCAAGCCTCGCTAGAGCCTCACTAGTCATTGCGAGGGAAAAAAAAGCAAAAAAAGAAGGAAAGGAAACATAAGGATAAAATATTTAAAATATTTTGAAAAACATAACATATTATAAAAAATTGTCCACGTCAGCATTAGCTAAATAGTGTCCACATTAGCATTATTACGATAGATTTATGACTTTTTTGGTAATTTTCTCCATTTATTCATCTCATCGCTTTATTGCAATATGCAACATCCCATACCATTGCTTTATCGCGAGAATGAAACATAATGGCAAAACATGGTTAGGACTTTTGCTCGATTGCAATTTTTTAGGTAGTTATTGTAATTTTCTAGAGTGCTAGACACCCCAAGTGCCAAAATGATATGAGAGAACATATAAGTGCCAAAATTAGAGAAAATAAATCACTTAAGTACTAATAACGAGAAATTCTAGGTGAGTTGAGTTTAAAATGATGTCATTGTTTGCATTGACGTGACTAGATAAGCTCAAAATGATGCCGTTTTGGCTCTACTTTGCTGACTAAATTTTTCAGTGAGTTACGTAGACAACTTGTATTATTAAAAATAAACCACTCGAATTTCTAGCACTTTTTGCCAAACTTGACACTTAAATGTCCTAATATTAAAAAAGAAGAAGTGACATTTAAGTGTACTTTTCGGAATTTTTGATACTTAAGTGTCTCTCGAATGACAAAAAAAAAAAAGTGTCCCCTATGCTGAATTTTGACACTTATGATGTACTTCTACCCAATTTTCTACTACAAAATCCCTTCCCATTGCTTTGTTGCAAGATTGCAACATAAGACCAAAATATGGTTAGGACTTTCGCACGACCTTATGTTGCAATCTTGCGATAAAAAATTGCAATAGAGCAATAGTCCTGACCATGTTTCGGGCTTATGTTCTATTGCAATAACTTCCTAGAACCATCGCTTCATCGCAATATTGAGCCATAATGCGTCATCGCTTTATCGCAAGATTGCATGATAATGCATCTTTTGGGGGAGTGGTTGCAATTTTCTATTGCAACATCTCTCTTCCCATCGCTTTATCGCAAGATTGCAACATCCTCGCTTTATCGCGAGATTGAATCGTAATGCATTTTTTGAAGAGTGGTTGCAATTTTCTATTGCATCATCCTCTTCCCATTGCTTTATCGCAAGATTGACCATACGGAGAAAAACTTGCGATAAAGCCATGGGAATTCCCATCGCTTTATTGCAAGATTGAAGGGATGTTGCAGAAGAAACTTGCAACGACACCCTAAAAAGTTGCAATCGAGCAAAAGTCCTGACCATGTTCGCTTTATCGCAAGATTGTAGATCCATCGCTTTATCGCAAGAGTGAACCATAATGCGGGAGAGGTTGCGATTTGCTATTGCAACATCCCTTGCCATCGCTTAATCGCGAATGACTGCTATATCGCAAATATGTTATTGCGAATGGCCAGGACTTTACTGCTATATCGCAGACATTCAATTGCGAATGCTGCGGACTTTTGCCCGGAGACTGCTAGTCAACAATCTATACGCAAACCAGATTGAGCAGGACGCAAATCATCTGAACATTTGCTTAAGGGGGTGGTCTCCTTCCGTCATAAATAACAGCACAAGGGTTTCACTCCACTCTCAAGTCTCAAGCGAACATCGACCAAACACTCCTCTCTCTCTCTCTCTCTCATATTCTTGTTGAGCCACTTGAAAGATTGGGACCTGAGAGGATCCTGCTCTTCCCAACACAAATCTCTAAGTGATTTCAAAATTGTCATCTCTCCGCCCTCGCGATCGAAGCTTGCAGCTGCTCCCTCTCCATCCTCCAATCTCCTCCTTCTCTGTTACAG
Organism: Corymbia maculata; assembly: GCA_014182735.1. NCBI lineage: Eukaryota > Viridiplantae > Streptophyta > Magnoliopsida > Myrtales > Myrtaceae > Corymbia > Corymbia maculata. The sequence continues at coordinate 38,682,640 of CM024688.1, read as the reverse complement.
ACTCCATTATTGAACTTCCCGAACTGCCTTCGTTCTCGCTCGGGTTTAGTGGAAGCGAAAGCATTTCTTCGGTCATAGAAACGACTTGGGATAATGTATTTTGAACGAATAACGGTGAATATAAGAGCAAGAGTCAACATCGTTAACACCAACGACAGACTCGGTACATGGGGGAAGTCCATAACGGATGGAAGAGAGATGCGGCTATACCGCAGGGACATTTTCGGCAATTAACTATGTCAGTTTAATATTCCGGCTGTCAAAATCCCACAAGGCGTTTGTTTGGGAGGGATAGTGTCTAAGCATATCCCTTCTTGCAACGTGCTTTTTAGGGAAGTACTTCACCGCGTCGACAAATGCGTGTTTTTCGAGTAAATCATTTCTAATTTTCTATTCCTAGTTTTCATCGAATAAGGAAATACTAAAAAATATGAAGTTAAGCCTGATTTATGAAATTAATATATTAAGTGACATGACAAACATGTCAATTTTATAAATCAATTTTATATAAATAGTATTATTGCTAAACAGTGTATGACATTACATGACCATTCGACCAACACGGCTCCTATTTGTGAGATTGCTTGTACAGTATTATTATGAAATCATATGATTGAGGATTTTCTGCACTTATCACAGGTTATTTCAGATCGAGAAAAATCTTTCCACTTTTTTTCATGTAATTTACCTAAAAATCTCTCTCACCAGCCACGTAGGAAGCTTGCGGTGGCTGGTGTGTGTGTGTGCGTGAGAGAGAGAGAGAGAGAGAGAGAGAGAGAGAGAGAGAAAGAGGTTCAATATTTTCTAATGTGTCAAAAAGAAGAATGCGTAGCTCTTTGTACAACTGGGCTCATTGCCTGGGGTCAATTTTGCATTAGTATAAAGCAGTCAGTCTATGCATTTTACATATGTAAACAGTACGAAGTACTCCAGCTCTCTGAACCACGCCTAGAAGAGAAAGCTAAGAAGAGAGAGAACTTCCTTTATGGGGCTGCAATGATTTGTGAGGATTTGCACGTACATGACATAGCAGCGGAAAGGAGAAGATAAGGCATAAACTGGCAAAACTGAGGTTTGCAGAATTGGGGAACACAATCAAAGGGGCAATGAGGAGTTCCATGTCCTAGAAGAGCTATTTCACATACCAGAAGGTTTCCTCATGCTCTATTTCTAAGTGATTTCAAACATTGTATATTTGTTCCACCAAAAAGAAAGGACAATACATTTTCTTGGAGAAAGAGATTCAACAGGAAGCTATTTTCCAGGAAAACGTAACTTTTTTACGGTGTTCGGGTGAAACTTAATTTTGAAATGGAAAATATTTTCCGTTGTTCGCTTGGGAAAATATTTTCCTTTATAAACTCTTTTCAATAATATTTTTATTATTTTATTATTTTAAATTGTTATTTATTATTTTTTAAAATTGATTATTAAATTCTTTTTTTTTTTTTCGTGTTTTCTCCTTCCTTGGCTGGTCGTCGGCTGGCGGCCGGCCATGCCTCGAGCTCACCCAATCAGCTCAGCGGCGAGGTGAGCTCGAGGCGGCAAGGCTTGGGCCTCGCTAGACTGTAGCAAGGCTTGAGCGTCCTAGATCGACGACGCCCGAGCGTCGCCAGACGTAGTGAGGCTCAAGTCTCGTAGATCGGCGACGCCCGAGCCTCATTATAGTTTGATGACGCTTGGGCTTTGCAAATTGGCAATGCCCAAGCCTCGCTGCAATCTGGCAACGCTCGGGTGTTGCTGATCTAGCGAGGCCCATGCCTCGCTGCAGTCTAGCGACACTCGGGTGTCGCCGATCTGGTGAGGCTCGAGCCTCGTCGCCAAAGATTGTGTAAGGACTTGGGGCTCGCTGAATAATATTGTCCGCTTTGGGTCGAGGTCCACACATCTTTAAAACGCGTTACTCAGGAAAGAGGGATCACAGCTTTATATATTAGCTCATGACTCCCCCCCTAAGCGATGTGAGATAAGAGACATGTGACCTCCTTCCTTATGCACGCCCGAGGACCGAGGCGCGGACGCACCGCCATCCCTCCTCCCTGCACACTATCATCCGGGCTGTCATAGATTCGTGAAAAAGAAAAACTACAAAAAGGAAAAATAAAAAAATAAAAGATCAATTTTACTAAAAAATAAAAAAAATTAGAATTTATGAAAAAAATAAAAAAATTGATTTAAAAAAATAGAAAGAAAAAAGTGAGGACTAACAATGGGTGTGAAATAGGATAGAGTGAATATGGAAAATGTTATCCTCAACTTGAAAAGTGGAAAACATTTTCCCCCATTTTAAAAGACTTTTTTTTTTCTTTATGGAAAATGTTTTCCTCAATAAATTTATTTTCCATGAAACGAACATCGGAAAATCTGGAAAAAGTTTTATTGGAAGTTATTTTCCATGAAACGAACGGAGCCAAAGAGCATAAATTTCCTCCATGCAGTCTCTAAGGTAATGAATCCGCTTTCAACAGAAGTGGGAAGAAGCCCTTGGCATTAAACAGAGTGTCCAAAAGGAGAAAATATTCGGTGGCATGTGCTTGCCACATCATATGCTGATGTGGTGCGCATCTACCACTTAGAAATTGACATGGCACGTGCATTCCACTAAATATTTTTTCCTCCCCACGTGCAAACTTCACCACCAATCGCAAGTTTGTGTTTAAAAGCATCGCTCATTTCCTTCGAGGGGCTCTGCAGTGCAGACTTGATCCCATGCCACATTTATCTAAATGATCTAAGATACCAAGCACCTTAATTGCTGAAAAAGCATTTAAAGCCCTCTGCAACAGCCTTTGGACATACACCAGGTCCAAGCCTACAGTGACAAAAAATGAATAAGGTTGCAATCAACATGTCTTGAACACTGATCAAAACTTGCCAGTTATGTACTATCGTTCTTGGATCAAGGCTCTGGTGAAATGCATTAAATGTTTCCCCCTGAAGCATTTGAAAAATCAATGGCATTCTCTCTACATACAAATGTTATGAAAAAGAGAGAGAGAAAGAGAGAGAGAGCAGAACAAAGATAAGGATGGCTGAATACTGATTGCAACAAACATCAGTGCTATTAGCACACTCCCACGGCTTCACTTTCTAACTACCTACGAATCTTTCATGCATGCTCTTTCACGTTGTTATATTCCAACCTAAGCAAAGGTAACACCTGGAGAATCTGCACATGAAAACAAGCACCGTAAGCCTCAACCACGAAAAAAACTAACTGCAAATCAAGCGATTAAACAAATGAGAGACCACCAATCAACCAATTGAAAAAGCATGCAGCCAGAACTACTATGACTTGATATCATTTCAGGCATTGAAAGCAGCAAATCAATTTACCACACCAAGAACTCATACTTCCCCAAACTGCTTTTGCAAGTACACCGAATACAAGCATCCATCAACAAGCAAGCGCAAAGATTCGATTCACGGGGAAACGAGAGAACAGAGACGAATAAACGATAAAAGATGCGAAAGAGACGGACCTGCGTTTGCGTTTCGCTCAGTTCCAGTGTTCCTGCAGTTTCCCTGCGGAGAAGACAAAACTTTCCTTTATACAGCGCAGATTGACGATTTTGACATCGTCGCTGGGCTTTACATGGGCCATGGTTCTCCAGCACTTAGGCCCAAATAATCCACAGGCCACGATTTGTGTCGGCCCAGGATGTGAAGAAGGACGTTCTCTTCTTGGAATATCAATGTGCGTTTAAGTCTCCTTTGGGAAAAGTATCAAAAAAATCCTAACTTTTTGACTCAAACCTTTTAATGATGCCAATTTAGTATTACACTTTTTGAATTAGTACCAATTTAGTCCTAAAACTTTTGATTTGATGCCAATTTAGTCCTTTTGGCTATTTTTAGCTAATTATTGAAGTGGCACCAAGTCAAAAGATTTATGATTAAATTGACATTATTAAAAGGTTTAATATTAAATTGGTACCAATGTGATAGGTTTACAATTTTTTTTACTCTTTTCCTGAGCTCCTTCATAAGTTTCGAGCATTCATAATGTTTGATGCATTTGCAAAACTAGAAAACAAAAGTGAATAAGGGTTTATTTGGTGACGTGCCAAACAATGCTTATTTTTATTCTTTTGTCCATTGAAATAAAACAAGAATAGAAATCTGTTTGGTAATTTTTTTCTTCTTAGGAATTGATTACTAACTATGAAAAGCTTCACCACTTATTTGTTCTGAGGAACAACTCCAAAATCAAACCCAAACCATTGTTTTTTTCTCTTTTGTTTTCTTTCTTTTTTCTCTTCCTCTTCTTCTCCCTCTAGCCGATCATAGCCATGGCAATGGCTGGCGGCCTCGTCGGCTAGAGGAAGAAGAAGAAGAAGAAAAAGAAAAAAGAGAAAAATGTAATAAAATTATCAAAAAATAAAAGAAATTGTAAGTCATAAAAAAATTTTAGGGTCATACCAAACGCATTTCTATTACATAAATAAAAAATTTGTACAATTATCAAACGTTTTCGAATGTTCATAAATTAGTCTAAGGAACAAAATGAAAAAATTATTTCTGAACAGAATTATTCCCAAAAATAGAATGCTTATGAAATACACTCTAAGTACCTAAGTCCTTGAGGCTTTTGTTAAAACTGCATGCCTTTCAATGTATAAGTGACGAACTTGATCAAATGAAAGGTTAAGGCGTAGCACCAGATCTAAAAGTTTTTGCGCTGCCGCTCATTATTAAAACGTCATTAAGTTTTGTATATAAAACATGACCAAGCCTAAGCAAGCCGACGTAGGCATTTCAGGCTTAGAAGGGGGTTGTATATCCAATTATGCTCATTTTGATCCTGAACCTTACCAGGCGTGTCCCTCTGCCCATATGGTCTCGAATCCACATAAGTCTAATCAGGCATAATGAAAAGATCAATAACTTATCAAGTGAGTGCTATTTAATTGTGGATAATATATCTTTTTCATGGAAAAAAAATATGTAATTACCAATAACCCGTGAGTAATGATAACTTTGAGTTAGGAGAAATCTTCTTTTACCTATTCGGAGTTAGTGAATAATCAGTTGGTAGTAATTATTGACATAAAAATTGCATGTGTGACCATTTATACTGATAATATCCCCATCTAATTAAAAATTTTCAATTCATAATAGTGGCAATTTTTTTGGGGTGAGTAATTTATTCATCTTGCCAGTAATTTCATTCACAATCGATAACTTTGATTAACTTTTATGTATTTTGAGGTGATTCGGTCATTTGTATGTAAATAACTTTTATATGATTAAGTGAGATTCTTATCATCCAAATTAAATAAGTTATCCAATCCCCAAAATAAAAGTAAAATCAGCTATTTTCAATAAACCGGGCTAAGAATTTGAATCCATTTATGGACACGAGATGCACGAGCCTGGAATGGTACTGCTGCATTCACAAAAGCTAATGTGGTTAGATCATCCATGCTCTATATCCAAATGCACATACTTTTAGATTTGTTGTGGCTGCCAAAAAAGTGTAGCCTAGACACTGATTACAACATACGTAAGCAAAGTGCGGAAAGGATAGACTTCTAAATATCTTATGAACTTATTTCCCAATGAAAGTACATAGCAATATATTACATATTGCAACGAATAGTGGCATTCAGAGAATCATTGGTCATAGCATGAACTAAGACCATCTAAAGCAATGTAGTCGCAGTTATGCCGTTTTATTTACATCATCAGTGGATATGGTATCTCTCTTGCTTCACAATTGCTTTGCAAGATAGAATCAAGTGAATACGAATAAATATGAAACGGTTATGATTACACCATTAATATCGATTTCCTAATATGTGTCACAAAGAAGGAATGCGCAGCTTTTGGTACAATTGGGCTAATTGCCTAGTTCAATTTTGTATTAGCGTCAAGCAGTCTATACATTTTCTACCAGTAAATAGTGCTCAGGCCAAGAAGTGAAAGCTAAGACAAGAGAAAACTGGCATTCGGGGCTACAATGATTTTTGAGGAGGCTTTGCGCATACAAGATGCATCAAGGGTAAGGGAGAAGATAAGGCATGAATCGGCAAATTGAGGTTTGTGGCGTTGGGGAAACACAATCAAAGGGACAATGAGGAGTCACGTGCCCTGGGGAAGCCATTCTCACATGCCAAAAGGTGTTCTTATGTTCCATCTCTGTTTTAATCACTTAAAAACACTAATTTCCAACAATATACGTTTGTTCACCGAAGAGAAAGGACTTCGCATTTTCTCAACAGAGAGAGAGAGAGAGAATCCACATAAAGGAGAGCGTAGATTTCCTCCACGCAGTCTCTGAGGCAATGAAACCGCTTTCAGAAGAGGTGGGAAGAAGCCCTCAGCATGAAACATGGTGTCCAAAAGGCTTCAAGGATAACCAGTGAATTAGGAAACATGCTCGGATCAAGTCTTCTTGATACCTAATTTCGACAGTTTCCGTGGCTTGAGATGCAGCAACCTCTTGACTTTATAGTAATGGATCCTACTGACTGTAATGGTAACAAAGCAAATTGCTATTTGTACTCTTCCAGCTGACGGCTTTTTGACATCTACATCCCTTCAACCCACGAAAACTGATATCCAAGTTCCATCCAAACCAAAGTTGTCTTCTAGACTTGCAATTTGCAAGTGTATTAATCAGCATTACAATGAAAACTATGATATGGGTTCTTAACTTTATTTCATGAACATGTTCAACTTTTGCTCACAAGTGTCTTAAACTAACTCTGCAATTTTAATTATCACTATTGCTGCAACACGTCATCCCGCGAGATCCCCATACCGAACACAAACAATTCTTCAGGAAGGTGTGGGCGCCACATCCTATGACCATCCCAAGCTTTAATCTTTAGAAGATTAGTTGGCTGGAGAATCAGAATCCCAATGTAGGGCCTTGATTTTTATTTTTTTTAGGGAAAATAGCAGCACAATTTTTATCATAAGAAATGTTTAGGGTTGAGACCATCGAAATTTTAAAATTAATATACTTGTAGCATATTCATCTTAAACTAATTTTAGTGTTGCAAAAAATCTCAAATAGATACACCATGCTACGTTAGCTGCAAACTAATTTTCATGTCGCAAGAAATTTTATACAGGTACATCCGTGACAAATTTAACATCTGTTAACCTCCATCTAATATTCCCTTTATGTCATCGACATATAACGCACGTGACAAACAACTCAGATAATTGGCATTTGACATAGAAATTCAACATAGATGGGTCTCTAGAACAATGTCGTTATGAGGAAACCTGACTAAAAAAATGATTAAGATTAGAAAATATGCCAAATTTGCCAGTTTTGCCCTAAGAACTCCCTCGTGTTTTGAAAATCTACTAAAATCCTCAATGTTCCTCAATTTTACCTCAAGATTTTGATACCTTAAGATTTTGATAGTTTACCACATGCGCATTGGTTTGGGGAGTGATGCGTGCATATCAATATATTAATTTGGAAAAAATGTGATATGAGTGTGTCAATTTATGATTTTTTTATGGTATTAACTTTAATTTTTTTTATTGGATCATAAGTTAATGACACTTTCTCTCGACAAATTGGAACTACCTGGGCAAAAGTCCTGAAGAAAAATGCGAAAAGCGAATGGTCATTCGCGAAGAACCATGCAAAATATTTTTGCATCCTGAAGAGAATCCTATTGACGATGGCAAGAAAAAATTTGGTTAAACGATGGCAAGAGACTCATTGGTTGTCGCAAAAGAATTTGACAGTTTTCCACGATGATAAGCTTTTTTTTTTTTTTTTTTTTGGGTCGAGGAGCGAAAAAAACATCCCCGAGCAAAGAGGACAGCATAAAAGCGAAAAAACATCCCTGTTAAGCTTTTTTTTTGGGCTGTGTATATACTGTTGAGAGGAGAAGAGGGGGCTTAAGCAAAAAAAAACATTAGGACGGGAAGATGACAAGAGGGCGACATTAGGACGGGAAGATGACAAGAGGGCGACATTAGGACGGGAAGATGACAAGAGGGCGACATTAGGACGGGAAGATGACAAGAGGGCGACATTAGGACGCAAAGATGACAAGAGGGCGTTGAAGGGCGTTGAAGATTCAACGCCTTTTTGTCATCTTCCGGAAGATAATTGAACGCCCTTTTGTCATCTTCGCGTCCTAATGTTTTTTCGCTGCCCCCTTTGTCATCTTCCCGGATTCTACGCCCTGTTGTCATCTTCGCGTCCTAATGTTTTTTCGCTGCCCCCTTTTGTCATCTTCCCGTCCTAATGTTTCACTTCTCTCAAGTCTCAAATTAACATCTTCTAAACATTCCTCTCTCTCCCTCTCTCCACTCTCTGTTTCTCTGTCATCTCTGATCCATTAATAAACAATTACATCTCTCTAGTGAATTTATTCCGTAGGCATCATCGTGCAGAGGTGCTTGTCCGAACAAGAAATGGCCGCTCACTGGACTTCGGAGACTCTTTCCCGCCTCATCTCAGTCTTCCGTGACCTCATTTCCTATATTCCATGGCTTGCATCATCACGCAACGACCAGAATCCAAACCCCACCACAGCTTCCGCTTCACACGGTGGCGCTACCCCAACATGCTCCCCGGTGGTGGACAATGCCCTATTGAACCCGATAGCGAAACAGTTCCAGACAGGGCTGGGGAAGGTGGTGCTGGAGTTCACCGTTGCCATGACCATGGGGCTCCTCATAAGCCACCACCAGGGGTTGACCGACCAGCAAGTCAGTGCGATTGTGGTCGCGCTCTCATTCGGGGTTATCACCTTGTGGAACGGCATGCTGCTGCACCGTCTCTACCCTCGGGTTGCGGGGGCGCTGGTGTATATCGGAGTGGGGACAATCTTTGTGGCCTACTTCGGGCTGGTGAGTTCTTTTCTTCCGCCCAGCCTAGTGTGGGCGAGTTGGTTGTGTTGTGGCTTGTCGTTCCTGCCTTTCCTCCTGCTCCTTGTTCAACCGAGGGAGGATGAGGAAGCGAGCAGCGCGGGACGGCTGGGTGAAAATGTTTAGCATGACATCTATGTGGGATTCAACAGTTATCATTGATATCTGGAGCAGGCACTCGGTCCACCTTGCATATCTGCAGCATAAGATAACTCTCCCTCCCAGTTTTTTTTTTTTCTCTCCCTCCCAGTTGAGCCTCTGGTCTCGTCGACGTTTTAGAGAGCAGATTAGAAAAAAAAAAATGTCCGTGTTGAAGTAACGATTGCGGTTTATCGTAATTTCCACTTTGACAATTTCTTGAAATGTGTTTATTACAGAGACTACTTCCCTGCGTCATGAAATCTGTATTGTTTAAGTAATTTATTTTGAAATAGTAAAATTATAATATTAAGATTGATTTTTGAAACTGATATATTAAATGATATGGTAAATTATACTTAAGTGCTGGATATGCTTCGCTTATCTAATAGCCTCACTTACAATCTCTCAAAATGATCAGCATATGCCAATTTTGTACACCAATCTCGACTTATATAGCATTATTACTAAAAATAATTGAGGACCACTTGATCATCGCTTTAATTTGCTTGTGTGGTGATATTATGAATGACATAATTGAGGACCTTCTGCTATCTTAGAAAAAGCAAAAGCCTCATTTTTTTGTTGTTGCAAAATTTACCCAAAAACCTACTTGCACCATATATATATATCTATCTCCCCCTCCCCATGAAGCACACAGGGAGCTTGTGGTGGTCGCAATCTTGCAACCATGGAGGTTGAGATTACTGCGAATGGCCGCCCAACCTCAGGTGACCCCACCAAATCTATGGTCATCTGAGGTTGGCGATGTCACAGATGTGGAGAGAGAGAGAGAGAGAGAGAGAGGCCTTAGGGCGGAGTGAATGATGGCGTTGTAAAAGTGACCATGGGACTACGGAGAAGCCACTCAATTTTCTACCTATCTCCAGTTAATGTATCTTTTACATAGAAAAAGCATGTGATTATCAATAACTTGTTCTTTTCGTGCGTAATAATAACTTTGATTAAGAGAAATATACTTGACTTATCTAAAGTTAGTAAATTCTCAATTGATGGCAATTTTCTATATAAGAATAGCATATGTGACCACTTCTACTAATAATATCCCTATGAAGTTAATAAATTTCAATTTAGAACCGTAACAAATTTTTATTTTTGTGGCAAGTAACTTATTCATCTTGCCCGTAATCTGATACAGAATGTGTAACTTCAAGTAGCTTATATGTTTGTATTAATAATAGCCATATAACCAATTATTTGTATGTAAATAACTTTTCACCCGATTCAGTAAGCATTCAAATGATCCAACCAAAATCAGCTATTTCGAATAAACTGGGCTAAGAACTCAAATCCATTTGACGGCACGAGATGTGAGAGCCTAGTATTCCTTGTATGCATTTACAAAGCTCATGCGGTCGATTTATCCATTCCCTATACCCAGAGGCACACATGCTTTGCTTATCTCAAAGGTGCAGCACATACACTAATTAATACATACGCAAGCCAAGCTTGGAAAGGATATACTTTTAAATATCATAGGAGCTTATTTCCCGGCTAAAGTACATAGTTGTAGTTTACATAGTGAAATGAATGGCGGCGTTCGAAGAATCATTGGGCATCGCACGAATTGGAACCATTTGGTTGACTCCGTGCATATTGGTTCATGACAAGAGCAGCTTGGACACCCTACCCATTCAGGAGGCATATGAAGTAATGTAGTCGTGGTAATGCTGTGTTATCTACATTTCTGGTGGATATGGCAACTCTCCTACTCCATGATCACTCTGCGGAATAGAAACAAGGGAATAAATACGAATCTATGCAAAAGATCACAACTACACTACAATTATCGATTTTCTAATCTGCATAAAGAAGGAATACGTGACTTTTAGTACACCTGGGCTCATTGCGGTGGTTCAATTTTGTATTGGTGTCAAGCAGTCTGTCTATAGCATTGCATTTTACGTCTGTAACTAGTACTAAGCACTCAAGCTCTCCTGATCACACCAAGAAGAGGAAGCTAAGACAAGAAAAAACTGCCTTTCCGGGGCTACTGTGTGTTTTCAGGAGGATTTGCACATACGTGATACATCAATGGAAAAGGAGAAGATAAAGCATGAACGGGCAAACTGAGGTTTGCGGAATGCGGGAAACACAATCAAAGGCCATGAGGAGTTCCTTACCCTAGAAAGCCGTATCACATGCCAAAAGTTCGTTCATCGAAAAAGGAAGGGCTATATGCCATTCACTGTCTCAGCACGAGTATCAAAAGGGCTATAAGGATAAATGGTAAAACCCCCAGCTACATCCCCCCAAATCCATACAACACTAACACTCGGACAGAACCGTTGGGTGATATCAAACTTGGCCCTTTTTTGTGAAATAAAATTTTTACATAGTATAGAAACTACTTTACAGATTATAAACGGTTATAATAGGTAACCAGCCACGACCCCAATAAAAGACATTACCACTGGAACCGGTCATGCGCGAAGGGATGTAGTGAAAACTTCATCGTCACTAAAAGGGTTCCTTTGTAATTTTTCTAGGAAAAAAAAAAAAAAGAAACTCTAAGGCTCCATTCGTTTCATGGAAAATGTTACTTTGCTAGAAAATATTTTTCAGGAAACTATTTTTCAGGAAAACGTAATTATTTTCCGGTGTTTGGGTGAAACTTGATTTTGAAGTGGAAAATATTAAAGTGGAAAATATTTTCCACTGTTCGTTTGGAAAAATATTTTACTTTATAAACTCTTTTCAATAGATTTTTTAAAATTGTTATTTATTATTTTTTAAAATTGATTATTAATTTTATTTTATTTTGTGTTATCTCCTTCCTTGGCCAGTTGCCGATCGGCCACACCTCGAGCTTGCCCGATCAAATCATTGGCGAGACAAGCTCGAGGCGGCGAGGCTCGGGCCTTGCAGATCAGCGACGCCTGAGCCTTGCCGTAGTCTGGCAAAGCTCGGACGTCGCCCGAGCCTCGCCGCCGCCTGGCGAGGCTGGATCGATGAGTTTGGCTAGCTTGTCACTGGTCGCCGACGACCTTCTGAAAAAGAAAAACGGCAAAAAGAAAGAAAGAAAAATAAAGAAAAATAAAAAGTAATAAAAAATCAATTTTATTAAAAAATAACAAAAAAAATTCGAATTTATGAAAAAAAAAAATTGATTCAAAAGAAAGAAGTGAGGACTAATAGGGGGTGTGAGATAAGAGAGAGTGAGTGTGGAAAATGTTTTCCCCAATTTGAAAAGTGGAAAACATTTTTCTCCACTTTAAAAGACTTTTTTTTCTTCATGGAAAATGTTTTCCCCAATGAATTTATTTTCTGTGAAATGAACATTGGAAAATCCAAAAAACATTTTCTTGGAAGTTATTTTCCGTGAAACGAACGGAGCTAAATGGAAAAAGAAGGACAAGAGACGAGAAGAAAAAGACTCAATGCCACAGCATAGAACGCCCAAAGACAAGCTTACCCGCAGTAGCAGCTCGGGGCCATTTCTTTTGCTGGACATTAGAGCTATCTCTACCCACGTACAAACTTCACCACCAATCACAAGTTTTTGTTTGGAAGCATCACTTAGGCTCTTTTTGTTTCACGAAAAATGTTGTTTTTCTAGAAAATATTTTCTAAAAAGTTATTTTCTAGGAAAATGTAATTATTTTCTGGTGTTTGGATGAAACTTGATTTTAAAGTGGAAAATGTTTTTTGCCGTTTGCTTAAGAAAATATTTTCCTTTATAAACTCTTTTCAATATTTTGTTTTTTAAAATCATTATTTATTAATTTAAAAATTTTATTATTAAATTATTTTTTTCTCTTATCTCGATCTCACACGATCGGCTCACCGACGAGGCCAATTCGAGGCGATGAGGCTCGGACCTCCCAGATTGGTGACGCTTGAGCCTTGTCGTGGTTTGGCGATGCTTGGTTGTCATCAATCTGGTGAGGCTCGTGCCTCGCCGCCTCTAGTGACGCTCGGGCATTGCCGATCTGCGAGATCCAAGTCTTGCTGCCGTCTGGCGACGCTTGGGCATTGTTGATCTATGAGGCTCGAGCCTCGTTGCTGTCTGGTGAGGCTCGAGCATTGCCAATCTAGCGCTTGAGCCTTGTCACCTTTGGCAACACTCGGGCGTCGCCGATCTGCGATGCTCAAGCCTTGCCGTCATCTGGCGATGCCAAATCGGCAAGCTCAACTCGCTTATCGCCGGCAGTTGCTGTGGTCGGCGATCGGCCGAAAAACAAAAACAGCAAAAAGAAAGACAGAAAATAAATAAAGAAAATAAAAAATTGATTTTATTAAAAAATAACGAAAAAATTGATTTAAAAAAAAATAGAAAGAAAGAAGTGAGGACTAATAAAAGGTATGAGATAGAAAGAAGTGAGTGTGGAAAATGTTTTCCCAACTTGAAAAGTGAAAAACATTTTCCCTCACTTTAAAAGACTTTAAATGTTTTCCCTAATGAATTTGTTTTCCGTGAAACAAACATTGGAAAATCCGAAAAACATTTTCCTGGAAGTTATTTTCTGTGAAACGAACGGAGCCTTATTCCTTCGAGGGTTCTGCAGTGTTGACTCGATACCATGGCACATCCAAATGATCTAAGATACCAAGCACCTTGATTGCTGAAAATGCATTTAAAGCCCTTTGCGACAGCCTTTGGACATACACCAGGTCCCTGGCCCAGGGACATACACCTTGATTGCTGAAAATGAATTTCGGTGTGTATTAGAATGGGATCGCACCGTTGCTCCAGATCAATGGCTGTGCGCTCGGATTTGCTCCTCTTTTTGGGTTTTGATTGTTGTTTGGCGTGTGGGTGAGAATTCAATTGGGTCAGGGATCAGCTATTCAGGTGACAAAGAACATGCTTATGGTATCTGGCTCTTCTGGTTTTATTTTAAGTCTCTAATTTGCTTGCCTGGCTAGTGTTGGAACCCCTTCGTATATTATAATGATTTAAGCATGATTGACTCATAAGTTAACAATAGTGAGAGATTCTTACCTTCATGTTGTTAAAGTCGATTTTCAATTCCTAAGATCACATCATTTTACAATTTCAAACTTTATCACTATACAATTGGATCTTGTATTAAAATCTGTTGTTGGTAGAATGTAATAAGATCACTTGCCAAGGTCATAAATCGGTGTAACATCCATGGTGAAATTGTTGAAGTTTGAAATTTACCTTTTGATTTTACATCTAAAAGCAAAAAAATAATAGATAGATGAAAGAGTGAAAGGAAGACGTAAAGCGCACACACCGTTAAGAATATTTAGCCTAACCCTCTAATCAACCACATCCCAGTTTTAAAGCAAAAGTGACATTGAAGATGACACAAAAGACAATCAATAGCCGTTAAAAGTTTCGAAATGTTTGAATATTATGACTTTGACTTGGACGATGGAAAAATGAAATGACTGATTTCGTCTTGCTGTAAATCAACGTAGGATCATTTTTTTTTTTTTGGTTATATTTTATGGATTATCTACATCTCATCGCCATTTTCTTTTATGGATAAATGCTTTATTTTTTGGTCAAATTTTTTTGTAAGTTCAACTAGAACAATATTAAGAGAATTTGATGAGACATAATTGCTTGTAAGGCTATATTACTTTACGCGATTTCAAGATCCAATAACATGAATCTCCTAAAAACATCACACGAAAGAACGATTTTTGCTTATATTATCGCAAGATTAGTGCACTCGAGTAACTTTGCCGGCACAGGAATATTCAAATGCCACGTGTCGCAAAAGTAGAGAGAGATAGAAATAGAAGGGTAATGACTTCCAGGAGACCGTGGAGCAAATGGAGGTGGAAGGCTTCGGTCAGTCCTCTTCACTCGGTTCTGGGCAATTTCCTAGCAGCTCGGTCCCCTTTGTCCTTTCTACAATTTTCTCCGAAGGTCCATTATGACGAGGAAACTTCCTGGAAATATACATCGTGACCCCTCGAAATACGCCTACAAGACCAATTAAAGATTCAACTCGGAAATGAGCAATCCTAGTCACTGTTTTTTTTTTTTTTGGTTCCCTTTTTTACCATTTTATGGTTTTTGGGGGTAGGCTAGCCTCCATGACAAACGTGGACCGCAGGAGAATCAAAGGGACTTCAGAGCTAAGACATCGAGGGAAAGTGTGCATACATATTGTTTTTCTTGGAGGTTAATGGAACCGGTAGCTTTAGAACTTTGGCTAGTTATTCAATTTCATCTCCAAACTTTTTACTGTTCAATTTTATTCTTGAAGTTTTTGAAATTCGCTTGGCGTTAGTCATCACCGCCGCTATCGTAGTTAATGTAGTCTCTCTCTGTCTCCGTCTCTCTCTCCCCTTGCCACTAATGATTGAGGTGTACGTTCTCAAATTTGAAAGGCGCACAAATTTCTAAAGGTCGCTATATTAATTAAACAAACATTATTTATGGACCATTTCAAATTATGAGGAAAAGTTTAAAAGCAATGTCATCAATTCATTTTCCTTTGATTTGACAGTCTTATTTACACAACTAATATTAACAATGGCATGGTTAATTAAATCTATCATAATATATAATATATATCATGACCTGTACTTTTTATGGGATCTAATATCATATATTATAGCTTTATTATGTGATTTGTCTAATATGATAACATGATTTGAGAAATAATAATAACTCTATTTTTCTTGCTATCATATTCCTTGCATTGATAGATTGAATTAAAATGTAAGAATGCCAAAAAATGAAGTTTGGGGACAAACGTACAGTTTTACGGCAAAGTTGAGGGAGGAAAAATGAATTATTTCGTCCACGCAGTCTAAGAGGGTAATGAATCCACTTTCAGCAGAAGTGGGAAGAAGCCCGCGGCATGAAACATAGTCTCGGGAAGGCTTTAAGAATATAAATTTCCCCTGAGATTTTTTAAAAGAAAATGAAACTCTAAATAGACAAAGAAAAATGAGAGCCGAGAAGAAAAGGACTCAATGCCCAAGCGTAGAACGACCCCCAGAGACTGGCTTACCTGCAGCAGCAGCAACTCTCGGCCATATAGTTTGCTGGACATTTGAAGTGTCGGCTGTCTTTCCACATATACAAACTTCACCCTCAATCAGAAGTTTTTGTTTGAAAGCATCCCTTATTCCTTCGAGAGGCTCTGCAGTGTAGATTTGATCCCATGGCACATCTAAATGATCTAAGATACCGAACCCCTTGATAGCTGAAAATGCGTTTTAAGACCTTTGAAACAGCCTTTTGACCTGCACCAGGTCCCAGCCTACAATGACAAAAAATGAATTAGCTTGCAATCAACATGCCTTGAATACTGATCAAAACTTACCAGTTACGGACTATCGTCCTTGGATTAAGGTTCTGGGGAAATGCATTAAATTGTTTCCTCCCGAAGCAATTGAAAAATCACTGTCATACTCTCCACATACAAAGGTTATGAAAAAAGAAAAGAAAAGAAAGCAGAACAAAGATTAGGATGGCTGAATACTGATGGCAACAAACATCAGTGCTATCAGCCCACGGATTCACTTTCTAACTATCTATGAATCTTTCATGCATGCTCTTTTACGTTGTTATGTTCTAACCAGAGCAAAACTGAAACCTGGAGAATCCGCACTTGAAAACAAGCACCGTTGGCCTAAACCACGAAAAAACATACTGTGAAGCGGTGAATAAGATGAGAGACCACCATCACCAATCAACAAAGTGAAAAAGCATGCAGCCAGAACTACGACGACCTTTTGATATCATTTCAGGCATTGAAAGCAACAGATTAATTTGCCACACCAAGAACTCAAACTTCCTCAAACTGTTTCGCAAGTACACCGAATACAAGCATCCGTCAACAAGCATGCAGGAAGATTCGATTCACGAGGAAACGAGCAAATAGAGACGAATAAACGATAAAAGATGCGAAAGAGACGGACCTGCGTGGGAGTTTCGCTCGGTTCCAGTGTCCCTGGAGTTTCTCTGCAGAGAAGATAAAACCTCGCTTTATATAGCGCGGGTTGACATTTTTAACCTCGTCGCTGGGCTTTATATGGGCCATGGTTCCCAAGCACTTAGGCCCAAGTTTTCCACAGGCCACGATTTGTGTCGACCCAAGATTCGAAGAAGGACGTTCTCTTCTTGGAATATCGATGTGTGCTTAGGTCTTCTTCCTTAGTTTCGACTTTCGAGCACTCATAATGCTCTATGCATTTTATTTAAATTTGTGTGGTGGATATAGCATCCGTGCTGCTCCATGATAGCTCTACAAAATATACATAAGTGAATATATAAAAATCAAAGTAGAAGATTATCATTACGCTATCATTATCAATTTTCTAATCCTATCGTAAAGAATGAATACACAGCTTCTACTGCATCTAAGATGAATTTCATATTATCATTTAAGGTGCACATGATACTTATTCTATTTCTATTCTAGAATTATTTTTATATTCCAGACTTATTTTTAGAACATAAATCTATTTGATAAAATACTTTTATTTTCCTATTTTTAGAATAGATTTCTATTACATAATTAAGTTTGAAATAAAAATCAGAAGTAGAAATTTTTTATATTTATAGGAATAGAAATTAGAAATTATTTTTCTTTTTTCTACTTCTCATTCAAAGGAGTCTCTCTCTACTGTCTACCATTGCCCGCCATCACCACCAACCGTTGCTGACCTCGTTGCCACCCCCACCCCACCCCTCCTGTCACTACTCGGGAGGGAGAAATTTTATATCTTTATCAAACGAATTTCTATTTTGAAAATAGAAATTTTGTATCGTTATCAAAACTCGTATATTTGCTTCGCAACTCATCCAAGCTCTATTTCTATTCTAGAAATTAATTTATGGCAAAAAATTTCATCATTCGCCCCCTTAGCAATCTATGTAATTATTACTCAAGCTCTCCTGACCACGCCAAAAAGGAAAGCTAAAGATGAAAAAAAAAAAAATCAGGGTAAGATCCATGGAGACGAGAGTGGGGCCGCGGGAGAGAAGTAACCGCCCCACCAGAGGACTTCGAGGAATCCGGAGATAACGACCACCTCAAACCCCTTTCGTGGCTTGAGAGGCAGGGAGACCTTGACCTTCATAGCAAGGGCACAAGCAAATTGCTTTCTGTATTATTCCAACTCATGGCTTTTAACATCTACATCTCTCCAACTCAAGAAAACTCGTATCCGAGTATTGTCCAAACCAAAGTTTTCCTCTAGACTTGCAATCTGCTAAATGTACATTAATCAACATTTCGATGAAAACTACAATGTGGGTCTTAACTTTATTTCAAGAACATGTTCATTTTTCACTTACCAGTGCCTTAAACCAAATCCACAATTTTAATATCAATAATATTGCAGTATGTCCTCTCGCGAGATCCTTATACCAAACAGGCCTACAGTGCTTCGAATTCCAGACTTTAATCTAAGAAGAACAAAGGGTTGGATGAATCTCAATGTTGGGCCTTTTCTCTTTTTTTTTAAATAGTAGCAGAATTTTTACTATGTGAAATGTTTAGGGTTAATATCATTAAAAATTTTAAATTGATATGATCATAGTATATTTATTTCAAATTAACTTTCGTGTAATAAAAAATTTCAAACAGATATACCTATATCATATTCATTGCAAACTAATTTCTACATCGCAATGATTTACACACAAACCGCAAACTTTGTTGTAAGCTTAAGAGGGTCTGCTCATAAACACAACGACGTCTCGCTAGTCTCGAGTCTCAAATGAACGTCTTCTGAACATTCCCCCCTTTCTCTAACTGATCTCTCCGTGTTTCTCTCTCATTCATGTGGCGCCTCTCGAAAGATGGGGCCTTGAGAGGGTCCTGCTCTTCCTAACTAAAACCTCCAATGTTTTGTTCAATCAAGTGACTTGGGAGAATGGAGGATCGGATGAATTCCCATGTCGACCTTTATTATTCTTTTTTGAGGGAAAGTAATAGCAAGACTTTTAACATGAGAAAAATATTTAGGATTAATACAATTAAAATTCTTACACTCATGACACATTCATTTCAACTCAAGTAATTGGCGTTTGGCATGGACATTGAACATAAATGGATCTTTTGAACAACGGCATTTTAAGAAAATCAGATCTATGAATCAAGATTTGAAAATATGCCAAAATCTACTAGTTTTATCCAAACTCCCTCTTCTTAAGATTTTGATAGATGTGTTACGTGTGTGAAAAGTGACATGTGTGTTATTGACATAATAATTTTTATGACATGAAAATTAATTTAGAATAAATATGATACTAACATATCGGTTTGTGATTTTTTTATAGTATTAACCTTAATTTCTTTTGTAGTATGACTAAGTCCTGATATGAGAAGGAATTCCCCTGGCAAAAGTTCTGTTCATGAAAAGGTGTGTGTAGGTCTCCTTCCTAAGTTTCAAGCATTCGTAATGATCAAAACCGCTCATGATTAAAAAGTCAATAAATTCTCTACATAAAAATAAATCATAACTAAAGCTCCGTTCGTTTCGTGGATGATATGGCGTTTTCGAAAAATATTTTTCAAGAAATCATTTTCCAGAAAAACGTAATTATTATATGATGTTCAAGTGAAACCTAAAAAATGAAGAAGAAATTATTTTCCGCTGTGCAGTAGGGAAAATATTTGCCTCTAGACACTCTTTTTCAATAATTTTTTTATTATTATTTTTAAAAAAAATATTTTTAAAATATTTTTTTAAAAATTCGATTATTAATTTTTTTTTTTTTTTTTTTTCTTTAGTCAATCACCTGCCATAGGACAACCGCCAACCAGCCATAGGCGAGCTTGGGCCTTGCCGATCAACGAGCTTAGCTCGTTTGTGGTTGGTTGTTGGCTGTCGTGTAGCCGACGATAGGTTGTAAAAGAAGAAGAGCAAAAAGAAAGAAAGCAAAAAGGAAAAGAAAAAATCGATTTTATTAAAAAATAACAAAAAAAATTGATTTTTTTCAAATAAAAAAAATTGAATTTAAAAAAATTGAAAGAAAGAAGTAGAGACTAGTAGGGGGTGAGATAAGAGAGTGAAGTGTGAAAAATGTTTTCCCCAACTTAAAAAGTGGAAAACATTTTTCTTCATTTTAGAATACTTTTTTCTATCATGGAAAATGTTTTTTCCAATAAATTTATTTTTTGGGAATGAATGCTGGAATATTCGGAAAATGTTTTCCAATAAATAATTTTCCATGAAATAAACGGAACCTAAAAGAACTAACTTTAAGAGAGCTAACATTGGGCATTTTGGGCTTCAAATAAGGAACTGATTATCTGAGCGTGCTTATTTTGGCCTCTAGGCTATAAGTGGGCCTAACTAGGCATGATAGACTATCAGGCCCATGATCACATCTAATGAAAAAACAAAAAATCATTCCTCTTGCAGGTAATTTCATACACAATTGATGAGGTTTAATAACTTTGATATGTATTGAAGTGGCTTTCCGTGTAACTGATTATTTGTGTATGTGAATTGCCTTTTGCCCAATCGAATAAGCATTCTAATGGTCCAGCCAAAAAAAGAAAAAAAGCATTCTAATGATCTACCTAAAATCAAATATCTCGAATGAATTGGGGTTAAAAATTCCCTTGTACATGTCGAATGGCACTTCGAATTTTAATAGAATTATCGGAAACTCAAACGAGAATTAAATTCAAGTGCCAGACTAAAATGTAGCGACTTTTCATTTTAAAAAAGAAAAATTGGATTAGAATTGAGATAACGCCAAGTGAACCCATTTCAAGCAAATTATTTCACAAAACCAGAAGCCAATTCCGAAAAACTTGTTTGTTCCGGTTCAAATGCCCAATGGAAAAATGATCCACCCTAGAAATTCGAGTCAAAATCCAAGTCCATATCATCATGAGGAGCCCATCTCCGGATTTCTTCCTGGGCAACCTCATAAGCAGATCTGAGACAAAAAAATTTCCATTAGAGGGATGGTCTTGACAGTGTTGCGGATTGAGTCAGGAAATGAGAGAAGCCCGATGTTCCAAAGAGCCCAGAATCTCCTTTTACCCAAAACGAACAGTCAAGGGGAGAGTGGGGTCCCGTCGTTTGAATATCTCCGCTTGCTTGGAAACTTTCCGAAATGCACCCGTATAAAAAATGTCTTTAGTCTTTCCAGAAGTCCTTCCAAATGAGGACCACAATCTCCTTCTCCCGTTTAAAAATGTCTTTAAAAAGTCTTTTTCAACTGAGGATCCCAATCTACTGATCCCGTTCGGTAGATCCCGTTCGCACTGCTCCTGCCGACAACAACCCACCCCCCACCCCCGGTCCCGTTCGCACTGCTCCTGCCGACGGCGACGGTGGGACCATCGCACGCACCATTTTGAGCGCAGGGCGATAGCTATTCGCATCCCCGTGATAAGCGACGTTCCTTCATTTCGTCCGGGACGACTTCGAAAGCTGAGGTCTTTCTTTGCTTCTCGCTGTATCTTTCTTTCTTTGCTTTCTATTAACTTTCATCCAATATCCCGTTAACACGTATGGCAAGCAACTTGGATAATTGACGTGCGACATAAATATATCTCCTGAATGATGTCGTTTTGGGAAAATCAGATCTGAGAAAAAAAATGAATTGAGATTTGAAAACATGCCAAAATCTAAAAGTTTTGTTCTAAGAACTCCTTGCATTTTCAAGATCTCCAATGTTCCCCAACTTCGCCCTGAGATTTTGGTAGATGTGGCATATGTGGTACTCGTTTAAGACTTTTTGCAACATAGTTCTTAAATTTTTAATATATATTCAATACAATCCCTAAAATTGTATGAAAATATTCAATTAAGTCATTTTATTAATTCAAAATCATGGACTACATTGAACATTCTAACGTCACTATTAACTTTATTGGAGGAACATGTTCAACTTTTGTTTACCGGTGTTTTAAACTGAATTCGCAATTTTACTATCACTATTACTGCAGCGTGTCCTCTCGCAAGATCTCTATGCTAAACAAGCC
Organism: Corymbia maculata; assembly: GCA_014182735.1. Taxonomy (NCBI): domain Eukaryota; kingdom Viridiplantae; phylum Streptophyta; class Magnoliopsida; order Myrtales; family Myrtaceae; genus Corymbia; species Corymbia maculata. Next base: position 38,660,738 of record CM024688.1, on the reverse strand, counting down.
TACAGTGCTTTGAATTCTAGGCTTTAATCTAAGAAGAACAGAGGGTTGGATGAATCCCGACGTTGGGCCTTGATTCTTTTTTTTTTTTTTTTTTTTTGGAAAATAGTAGCAAAATTTTTACCATGTGAAATGATTAGGGTTAATACCATTAAAAATTTCAAATTGATATGACGGTAACATATTTATTTCAAATTAACTTTCATATAATGAAAGATTTGAAATAGATACACCCATATAACATTTGTCGCAAAGTAATTTCCATGTCGCAAAAAAATTCAAATTGATACACTGTGCTAAATCTTCCATCCTTTAACTTCCGTCCAATATCCCTTCAAATTGCTAATGCGGTACACATGTAGCAAAGAACTTGGCTAATTAGCATGTGGCGGAGAAATTCGACATAAATTGGTCTAATAAAAAATGTTGATTTAGAGAAACCAAATCTGAAAAAAAATGATCTGCCAAAATCTACTAGTTTTGTCCTAAGAACTCCCTCATGATTCGAAAATTGCTAAAATCCTTAATATCCCCAATTTTGTCCTAAGATTTTGGTAGATTTATTACTTATATATCAGTTTGACATTAACATGACACGTTAATACTGATACGAGATTTTTTATAACATTATTCATAGCATCACAAGTTTATAGCTCTTTTGCTCCACACCCTCCCCCACCCTCCTCCCTCAACAAAATGAAACCCTCCGCGCCCCGGGCAAAAGTCCTAATCACGGAAAGACGGGCAAAAGTCCAAGCCGTCTAAGGTTAACAACAATCCGTCTTTGACATCGTATCAGATGAAGCGCTCGCTGGCAAAGGACTTTTGCCCCAGACTACGGTCATCAACAATCCGTTTTTGACATCACATCAGATGGAGAAAATAATCCACACGCAAAACCGCCAAGATTTTCTTAAGCTTAAGAGGGTCTCCTTATAAATACCACAATTTCACTTCTCTCGTGTTTCAAATGAACATCTTCTGAACACTCCTCTCTCTCTCTATCTGATCTCTCTGCGTTTCTCTCCCATTCTCGTGGCGCCTATCGAAAGGTCGGGCCTTGAGAGGATCCTGCTCTTCCCAACCAAAACCTCCAACATTTTGTGCAACACTATCTCTGATCCATTGAGCATTTACATCTCTCTCTTGTGAACTTATTCCGTGGTCATCACCGTACAGAGGTACTTGTCCGAACAAGAAATGGCTGATCACCTTGCTTCCCATATTTCATCGCTTGCATCGTTATGCAACAACCAGATCCCGAACCCAACCACAGCTTCCGCTTCACACGGTGGTGCTAATCCAACAAGCTGCCCGGTGGTGGACAATTCCAGCTCCGTCGTAGTAGATATCCCGCCGCCAATCCATGATGGAGCTATACCCACGTTGAATGCGCAAGGAACAAGAAGCACAACGTCTGCCGGAAGCTATCAGGCCAGAACGTTGGATTCGTCCCGGCACGCCCTGGTTCACCCGACAGTGAAACAGTTCCAGAGACAGGAACTGGGGAAGGTGTTGATGGAGTTCGCCGTTTCCATGACCACGGGACTCGTCATAAGCCAGCACCAGGGGTTGACCCACCTGCAAGCCAGCGCGATCACCATCGCGCTCTGCGTCGGGTTCGTCACCTGGTGGAACGGCATGCTGCTGCATGACATCTACCCTCAGGTTGCGAGCGTGTTGGAGTATATCGGAGTGGGGACCATCTTGGTCGCCTTCTTCGGGATCGTGATCTCTTTTCTTCCGCCCAGCCTCGCGTGGGTGGGTTGGTTGTGTTGTGGCCTGTCGTGCCTGCCTGCCCTCCTGCGCCTTGTTCGTCCGAGGGCGGTTGAGGAAGCGAGCAGCGCAGGCTTTGTTGTTCCGAGGGCAGTCGAGGAAGCGAGCAGCGGAACGGCTGGATGAAGGTATTGTTTAGCGGGATGTGCTAGCATAATAGTCTTGGGATTACTGTTTGTAGCCACAAATTGAGAATAAGTTATTTATTTATTTTAGTTTAGAACAAACTGTTATTCTCGCGGAACGGCTGAATGAAGGTAATGTTTAGCGAGATTCGCCAGCATAACAGTCTTGGGGGTTACTGTATGTTGTGAGTTATATGTTTTCTTTACTTTAGAACAGACTGTTATTCTCATAGTAGATTAAATACAACTTAGTCATATGAATATATACAACCACTTATTTAAAGGCCCCATTTATTTGTACATCAATCTCGAGCATTATTGCTGAAAAAGTGTGTCATAAAATGACCGGTTGATCATCAATTTAGTTTGTTTATAAGGTGATATTATGAAATTACATAAATAAGGACCTTCTGTTATTTTAGAATGAGCAAAATGCCCCATTTTTTAATTTTATTTTGTAAAATTTACCCAAAAACCGACTTGCACCGTACATATATATCTCCCCATGAAGCGCATCGGGAGCTTGTGGAGGTCGCAATCTTGCAACCATAGAGGTCGCGATCTCGGCAAATGGCCACCCAACCTCATGAAGTTAACCTAAAAAAGCATATGTTACCATTTCCACCGATAATATCATCATGTAGTTAATAAATTTCAATTTAGAACTATAACAAATTTTTTGTGGCAACTTATTCCTTGCTCGTAATTTCATATAAAATTGTTAACTTTAGGTAACTCATCTATATAAATTTCCATATAACCAATTATTTATGTGTATATAACTTTTGACATGATTCAGTAAGTATTCTAATTATCCAACTAAAATCGGCTGAATAAACCGGCTTAAGAATTCTGCGTTTGTGGGCACAAGATGCGAGAGACTAGTATCCCCCTACATACATTTACAAAGTTCATGTGGTTACATCGCCCATGCCTTGTACCCAGTGATACTTTCGGATTTGTTTTGGTTTTCCTCGAAAGTAAAACACAAACATAAGATATACACACAAGCAAAGTCCGGAAAGATATATTTTTAAATATCTTAGGAACTTATTTCCCGGCCAAAGTACATAGCAGCAGTTTACAGATTGAAAAGTATGGCCGTGTTCCAAGAATCATTGGGCGTAGCATGAACCGGAACCATTTGGCTAACTCCGTGCTTATTGGTTTGTGACAGTAGCGGCTTTAGGTGGCATCTGAAGTAAGGTAGTAATGCCGTTTCATTTACATTTCCAGTGGATATGGCATCTCTCCTACTCCACAGTCGCTCTGCAAAATAGAAACAAACGAATAAATATGGATCTATGTACAAGATTACGACTACACTATAATTATCAATTTTCTAATATGCATAAAGAAGGAATACGCAGCTTTTAGTATACATGGACTCATTGCGTTGATTCAATTTTGTATTAGCATCAAGCACTCTGCCTATAACATTGCATTTTACATTTTTAACTAGTACTAAGCACTCAAGCTCTCCTGGGACATACCAAGAAGACAAAGATAAGACAAGATAAAACTACCGTTCTGAGGCTACTATGAGCTTTAAGGAGGATTTGCACATACGACATACATCAATGGAAAAGGAGAAGATAAGGCATGAACTGCCAAATAGAATTTTGGGGAGGTGGGGAAACACAATCAAAAGCCATGAGGAGTTCCTTACCCTACAAAAGGCATTTTCACAAGCCAAAAGTTGTCTTTATGTTCCGTCTCTGTTTCGATCTCTTAAAAGACTGATTTCCAACAATATACATTCGTTCACCGTGAAAGACCCTATGCCATTCATTGCCTCAGCACGAAACATAGTATCAAAAAGGCTTTAAGGATATATGGTAAAACGCCCAATACCCCTCGTGTGGCTTCAAAATCCATACAACCCCGTTACTCTTACAGAACCGTTGGGTGATATCCAATTTGGCCCTTTTGCGAGCAATAAAATTTTATACAGTAAAGAAACTGCTTTACAGATTATAAGACAGTGACAATAGGTAACCGGCCAGGATCCCAGAAAAGGAGATCCCCATCGGAATCAGTCATGCGCAAAGGGATGTAGATAAAACTTCATCATCACTAAAAGGGTCTCCTTGCGATTTCTTTTTTTTTTTTAAATAAGAAACTCTGAATGGACGAAGGACTATAGGCGAGAAGAAGAAGGCTCAATGCCCCGGCATAGAAAGATGCCCAAAGATGGCTTACCTGCAGCAGCAGCTGCAGCAGATCTAGGCCATATCGTTTGCTGGACATTAGAAGTGTCCGCTGTCTCACCCCACATGCTAACTTCACCACCAATCACGAGTTTTTGTTTGAAAGCGTTGCTTATTCCTTCGAGGGGCTCTGCAGTGTAGACTTGATCCCATGGTACATCTAAATGATCTAAGATACTAAACCCCTTGACTGCTGAAAAATCATTTAAAGCCTTTTGCGACAGCCTTTGGACATACACCAGGTCCCAATCCCCAGTGACATGCACCTTGATTGCTGTAAACGTATTTCGGTGGGAATCAGAATGGGATCGCTCCGTTGCTCCAGATCCATGGCTGAGCGCTTGGATTTGATCATCTTTTTGGGTTTTGATTGTTGTCTGGTGAGTAGGTGAGAATTCAATTGGGTCAAGGATCGGCTGTTCAGGTGACAAAGAACATGCTTAAGGAAGAGGGCATTGTGCTTTGTACAAGGTATCTGGCTCTTCTGGTTTTGCTTAAGTCTGTAATTTGCCTGCCTGCCTGCCTAGTGAAAGGAAGATGTAAAGCACATACACCGTTAAGAATATTTAGCCTAACCCTCTCATCAACCACATCCCAGTTTTAAAGCAAAAGTGACATTGAAGATAACACAAATTGATAGCCAATTAAAAGTTTCGAAATGTTTCAATATCATGACTTTGACTTAGACGATGGAAAAAGGAAATGACTGATTTCACCTTTCTGTAAATCAACGAAGGATCAGGGTTTTTTTTTTTTTTTTTTTTTTTTTTTTTATGTTTTTTGGATTATTCAACATCCCATCGCCATTTTCTTTTATGGATAAGTGCTTTATTTTTTAGTCGAATTTTTTTGTAAGTTCAACTAGAAAATATTAAGAGAAATTGATGAGACATAATTGCTTTTAAGGCTATATTACTTTACGCGATTTCAAGATCCAAAACATGAATCTCCTAACCACATCACACGGAAGAAAGATTTTTGCCTCCCTTATCGCAGGATTAGTGCACTCGGATCCCTTGCCGGAGCATGAACATGCAAACGCCACGTGTCGCAAAAGTAGAGAGAGATAGAAAAGGCAGGGTAATGACTTCCGGGGACCGTGGAGCAAATGGAGGTGGAAGGCTTCATCCGGTCGTCTTCGATCAGTTCTGGGCAATTTCCTAGCAGCTCGTCCCCTTTTGTCCTTTCTACAATTTTCTCCGAAGGTCCATTATGACGAGGAAACTTCCTGGAAATTATACATCTTGACCCCTCGAAACACGCCTACAAGACTAATTAGAGATTCAACTTGGAAATGAGCAATCCTAGTCATTGTTTTTCTTTTGTTTTGTTCTTTTTTACCCGTTTATGATTTTTGGGGGCTTCCGTGATAAACGTGGATGGCAGGAGAATGCAAGGGACTCCGCGAAAGAGACAAGAAAAGCTAAGACACCAAGGGAAAGAGTGTGTACATATTGTTTTTGCTCGAGGTTAATGGAACCACTAGCTTTTGAATTTTGCGTTGTTATTCTGTTTCATCGCCGAAGTTTTTGCTGTTCAATTTTATTGTTCAAGTTTTTGAAATTTGCTCGACGTTGGTCATCACCACCGCCATCGTTGCTGATGTACTCTTGTCCTGCATAACCACTGCCACTATTAGTGTCAAGGAGCTCAGCATTAGGTCTCTCTCTCGATCGAGGTGCATCGCCTTAGATTTGAAACGCGCACTTCCTAAATATTGAGATATTAAATTGAACAAACAATATTCAAGGACCATATTAAATTATAAGGAAAAGTTCTAAAGTAGTGTCATCAATCCCTTTTCTTTTGATTTGATAAAATTGTTTATTCAACTAATCTTAACAACCATGGTAAATTAAACCCGTCACAATATATAATATATACCACGACTTGTACTTTCTATCATGTCTCATAGATTTTTGTATGTGACTAATCTAGTATTATAAGATAACTTCAGAAAATAATAACAACTCTATTCTTCATTCCTGTCATATTCCTTCCATTGAACTCAATTCCAAAATCGAGTGAATCCATAGGGACAACTTCTGTCAAACGCCTCGATTGTAATGCACTTCACGAATTCATACCCTCAAAATGACATGACAGTAATAGTTTGAATTAAAACGTGAGAATGCAGAGAGGAAAAAGACTCAATCCCCCAGTATAGAACGATGCCAAAAGACTGGCTTACCTGCAGCAGCAGCAGCTCTGGGCCATATCGTTTGCTGGACATTGGAAGTGTCGGCTGTCTTTCCCCAGATGCAAATTTCAACCCCAATCACAAGTTTTTGTTCGGAAGCATTGCTTATCTCCTTCGAGGGGCTATGCAGTGCAGACTTGATCTCATGGCACATCTAAATGATCTCAGATGCCGAACACCTTGATTGCTGAAAATGCATTCGAAGCCCTTTGTGACAGCCTCTGGACATGCATCGGGTCCAAGCTTCCAGTGACAAAAAATGAATTAGCTTGCAATCAACATGTCTTGAATGCTGATCAAAACTTGCCAGTTATGTACTATCGTCCTGGGATTAAGGCTCTGGGGAAATGCATTAAATGTTTCCTCCCTGAAGCATTTGAAAATCTATGTCATACTCTACATACAAATGAAAAAGAAAAAAAGAAAAGAGAGAGAGAGAGAGAGAGCAGAACAGAAATTAGGATAGCTGAATACTGATTGCAACAAACATCAGTGCTATTCGCACATTCCCACGGCTTCACTTTCTAACTACCTACGAATCTTTCATGCATGCTCTTTCACGTCGTTATAATTCCAACCGAAGCAAAGCTAACGCCTGGAGAATCCGCAGATGAAAACAAGCATCGTAAGCCTCGACCACAATAAACTAACTGTAGTTCAAGCGATCAAACCGACGAGAGACCACAACCACCAATCAACCAAGTGAAAAAGCATGCAGCCAGAACTGCGATGACTTTATGATATCATTTCAGGCATTGAAAGCAACAAATCAATTTGCCACACCAAGAACTCATACTTCCCCAAACTGTTTTTGCAAGTACACCGAATACAAGGATCCGTCAACAAGCACGCACAAAGATTCGATTCACGAGGAAACGAGCGAACAGAGACGAATAAACGATAAAGATGGGAAAGAGACGGGCCTGCGTGTGAGTTTCGCTCGGTTCCAGTGTCCCTGGAGTTTCTCTGCGGAGAAGATAAAACCATCCTTTATATGGCGCAGATTGACGACTTTGATCTCGTCGCTGGACTTTATATGGGCCGTGGTTCCCAACCACTTAGGCGGAAACCACGGCCCAAGTAACCCACAGGCCACGATTTGTGTCGGCCCAAGATGAGAAGAAGGACGTTGTTGGAATATCGATGTGTGTTTAGGTCTCCTTCCTAAGTTCCGACTTTCCAGCACTCATAATGCTCTATGCATTTGCAAAATTAGAGAGAGTGATCTCATAACAAACGAGTAAGTCTTTAATGGATGAGGATATGTTAAAACATCGTACCTTTCAACATATAAGTGATTGGCACCGATTTAAAAGCTTTTACCTGATCTGACACAGTCATTTTGAGTTTAAGAACGGAATTGATTGTCCAAGCATACCCATTTTAGCCACTAAGTTGGGTATGTCTAGTCAAGCATAGTAGACTTAGATTAATAATTTTCAAGTGTGTGCTAATTAATACATACTTTTCATTGTCATGAAAAAAACATGTAAATCCCAATAACTCTAAGCAGTGATACCTTTGAATTAGGAGATATATTCTCTTACCTATCTAGAGTAAGTGAATTCTCATTTGTTTGACATAATAACAGCATGCGCAACCATTTATACAGATAATATCCCCATATAATTAATAACTTTCAATTCATAATTGCAACAATTTTTTTGTGGTGAGTAAGCTATTCGTCTTGCTATTAATTTCATACACAAATTTAAGGAACTTAATATATGTGTGTGTATATGCACATATCTATCTATCTATGTAGATATATTGATTGAAGTGACTTTAGATAAAAATGATTATTTATGTGTAAATGACCTTTTGCACAATTCAGTAAGCATTTAATGATATAACAAAAGTCAGCTATTCAGAATAAACCGGGCTAAAAATTCGAATCCTTTTCTGGGCACAAGATGCACGAGCTTGGAATCACCCTGCAAGCATTCACAAAGCTCATGTGGTCGGATTATCCATGTTCAATACTCAAAGTCATGTGCACTTCTAGATTTCTTTTGACTATTGCAAAAGTGCAGCACAGACGGGGGTTAGGATACACAAGCAAAGCCTGGAAAAACTAAACTTCCGAGTATCTCAAGAACCTATTTCTCGATCAAAGTGCAAGGCTGCATTTTACAAATTAAAACAGATAGTGGTGTTCAAAGAGTCATTGGTTATAGCATGAATCGAGACTCTTTAACTAATTTTGTTTGTGACAGGATCGGCTTGAACCTCCATCATTCAAGAGGCATCTAAAGTAATTCAGTCGCAGTAATGCTGTTTTATTTAAATTTATATGGTGGATATAGCATCTCTATTGCTCCACGATTGCTCTACAAAATAGACATAAGTGAATATATACAAATCAATATAGAAGGTTATTATTACGCTATCATTATCAATTTTCTAATCTATCATAAAGAAGGAACGCATAGCTTCTACTACACTTAGGCTGAATTTCGTATTAGCATTGAGTAGTCAATCTATACATTTTACATCTGTAACTAGTACCAAGCACTCAAGCTCTCCTAACCACGCAAAAAAGAGAAAGCTAAAGACTAAACAAAACTAAGGCTCAATTTATTTCATGGAAAATAAATAATTTGGAAAACATTTTCCTTAAAATGATGGCTTATATCGCTTAATATAATTAGTCAATAAAATATATTTTCATTGTTGATAACATTTTATGCTGAAACAATTTTAAGAATAATAAAAACATTTTTGTTTATTCATTTTCGTAAATTATATAAATCATAATTTTTAGGAAAATATTTTTTAAATTATTTATTTTTTTGAAAAATAAATGGAAATCTAAGTGAGATTGTCGATTTCAAAGATGTAGGGGCTACAATGATTTTTGAGGAGGATTTGCGCGTAAACGATGCATCAACTAAAGACAAGGCATGGAAAGGAATCTCCCGCCGGTTACCCCTCCAGCACCTTCCCCCTGGCCACTCTCTTCGAAAGGAATCTCAAAAGGAATTCCCCCGCCGCCCCACCCCCGCAAAAAAACTTATAATAAATAATTATAAATTATTATTGAGTCCACTCTTTCAAAATTTGTACTTCACAACAAGCTGTTGTTCTTACAATAGCCCTAAAACTATTATGCTAGTGAAATATGCTCGGATCAAAATATGCTCAAACCCAATACATATTTTTAGACGGTTTTCTTGGCTTGAGAGGCAAGGCACTCTTGACTTTATAGCAAGGCACAAGCATATTACTATTTGTATTGTTCCAACTCATGGCTTTTAATATCTTCATCTCTTCAATCCAAGAAAACTCGTATCTAAGCATCATCCAAACCAAAGTCTTTCCTCTAGACTCGCAATTTGCAAAATGTATATTAATCAACATGTCAGATGAAAACTACAATGTGGGTCTTAACCTTGATTTCAAGAACATGTTCAACTTTTGCTTACCGATGTCTTAAACCAAATCCGCAATTTTAATATTACTATTACTGCAACGCATCCTCTCTCGAGATCCCTATACCGAGTAGTTGCTTCAAATTCTAGACTTTAATCTAAGAAGAACAAAGGGTTGGATGAATCTCAACATCGGGCCTTTATTTTTATTTTAATTATTGTAAAATAGTAGCAAAATTTTTACCATGCGAAATGTTTATGGTTATCATTAAAAATTAAAAATTGATATGATTGTGATATATTTATTTTAAATTAACTTTCATGGAATAAAAAATTTCAAATAGATACACATACATCACATTTATTACAAACTAATTTTTACATCGCAAAATATCTATCATCATTTGAGTTCCATCCAATATCCCTTTAACTTGCTAAAATGGAACACATGTGGCCAATAACTCGGCTAATTAGTGCATGGCGTAGAAATTCGACATAAATTGGTAAAAATGAACTGAGATTAGAAAATATGCCAAAATCTAATAGTTATGTCCTAAGAACTCCGACACGATTCGAAAACTGCAAAAATCCCTAAGTTCCCCAATTTTGCCATAAGATTTTGATGGATTTCTTGCTCATATATCAATTTGACATTAATGTGGCATGTGTGTATTGATATGAGATTTTTTATAATATGAAATTTGATTTAGTATAAATGTAATAGGTGTGTGTCAGTTTATAATTTTTGATAATACTAGCCCTATTTTTTTACTTTTTTTTACGGCATCACAAGTTAATAGCAGTTTTTCTCCCCACAAAATGAAACTCTCCGCGCCCCGGGGCAGAAGTCCTGATCATGAAAAGGGAAGCTTGCTGACTGGTAGAGTGACGCCATGGGACGATGCAGATAATGAATAGAGAGAGAGGTCCTGCCCGTCAACTTTTGCCCTCCTGTCAACAATAATTTATTCACAAACCGCAAACATTGTCGTAAGCTTAAGAGGGTCTCCTTATGAACACCACAATGTCTCACTACTCTCGAGTCTCAAATGAACATCTTCTGGACATTCCCCTCTCTAACTGATCTCTCTGCGTTTCTCTCTCGTTCTTGTGGCGCCTCTCGAAAGGTCGGGCCTTGAGAGGGTCCTGCTCTTCCCAACCAAAACCTCCAATATTTTGTGCAACACTATCTCTGATCCATTAAACATTTACATCTCTCTTGTGAACTTATTCCGTGGCCATCATCGTGCAGAGGTACTCCGAATGAGAAATGGCCACTCACCGGACTTCGGAGACTCTTTCACGCCTCATCTCATTCTTCCTCGACCTTGCTTCCCATATTCCATGGCCTGGATCATCACGCGACGACCAGATCCCAAACCCCACCACAGCTTCCGCTTCACACGGTGGCGCTGGCCCAACGCTGGTGGACGATTCCAACTTTGTCGTACTAGACATCGATGATGGAGCCATGCCCACGTCGAATGCACAAGGAACCAGAAGCTCTCAGACCGAAACGTTCGATTCGTCCTGCCCCACCCTGGTTCACCCGATAGCGAAACAGTTCTAGAGACGGGCTGGGGAAGGCGGTGCTGGAGTTCGCCATTTCCATGGCCGCGGGGCTCCTCATAAGCCAGCACCAGGGGTTGACCCACCTGCAAGCCAGCGCGATTGTGCTCACGCTCTCCGTCGGGTTCGTCACCTTGTGCAAAGGCACGCTGCTGCATGATATCTACCCTCGGGTTGCAAGCGCATTGGAGTATATCGGAGTGGGGACCATCTTGGTCGTCTTCTTCGGGCTGGTGAGCTCTTTTATTCCGCCCAGCCTCGTGTGGGCGCGTTGGTTGTGTTGTGGTTTATCGTGCCTGCCTTTCCTCCTGCGCCTTGCTCTTCCGACGGCGGTTGAGGAAGCCAGCAGCACGGAACGACTGGAGCCAGGGTACCGTTTAGCATGAACACGCATGCCGGATACAACAAAGTTCACGTGGATTTCTGGAGCAGGCACTCAGTCACCCTTGTATTGCGGCAGCATACAATAAATGTACCTCCCAGTCGAGCGTCTCGGCTCGTCGACGCTTGTGGAGAGCGAATCAGAGATTGACCAAATAAAGTCATGCCTGCTTGTTCATGTCCGTGTCCAAACGCTTATCGAAATTTCCATTTTCACAATATCTTGCAATGCGTTTACTTCCTGGCATCAATAAATGAGTATTGTTTAGGTAAATCATTTTTGTACACTTTGTTCCTAGTTTGATCGAGTAGAGAAATACTAAAAATATAATATTAAGATTGAATTATGAAATTAATATATTAAGTAATGTTATGGTTAAGTTTGGTATATGGTCCACTTATTCAAAGGCCCATTTACAGTCTCCCAGACTAGTTAGCATGTCAATTTTTTGGACCAATCTTGATATATATAGTATTATTGCTAAAAAAGTTTATGTCTATGATCACTTGATCAGCACACCTCTTATGCGTGCTGGTTCGCTTATAAGGTATCATTATGGAATCACATAATTGAGGTTCTTCTGTACTTACCAACCTTTTATCGTAGAATGAGGAGAATGCCAGTACTTCTTCTTTTTTTCGCAAAGTTTACCCAAAAACCTAAACCTAAACTTACAATATATACATAGGGAGCTTGTCATGGTCACAATCTTGCAATCACGCAGGTGGCGGTGCTTCAGAGGGGAAAAAGGAGGGTCTTAGAGGAGGTGGGGATGTTGAGGAAAGCAAACATGGTGGCAGTGTTGATGATTTGGGTGATGTTGATGATGGCGAGTTGAAAAAATCCGACTTTAAATCCGTAATTCATTAAATAGTGGATATGATATGAAGAAATACCAGGACTTCTGATTTTATCTTATCCAATCATATCATATTTAAAAATTCGAGCAACTAAACGCATACTTTAAGGATAAATGGTGAATTAGGAAATATGCTTGGATCAAGTATTCTTAACGAGCTCAAACTCGAAACCTAATATCAACAGTTTTTGTGGCTTGAGATGCAGGAAGCTCTTGACTTTATAGTAATGGATCTTATTAATTGTGATGGCTTTTGACATCTAGATATCTTCAACCCAAGAAAACTCATATTTGAACATCATCCAAATTGAAGTCTTTCTTCTAGACTTGCAATTTGCAAAGTGCATTAATTAACATTCCAAAAAAAATTACAACGTGGGTCTTAACTTTATTTCACGAACATGTTCAACTTTTGCTTACTGCTGTGTTAAACTAAATCCACAAACAGCGATGTATCTGCACATGAGATCCTTGTACCGAACAAGCATATAGTTCTTCAAATTTAGGGTTAATGCCATAAAAAAAATTCAAGTTAACACACTCGTAGCACATTTATTTTAAACTAATTTTTGTGTTGTAAGAAATCCTAAATAGATGCATACGTGCTATATTTGCTGCAAATTAATTTCCACATCACAAAAAATCCTAAACCGGTACAATTGTAACAAATTTGCCATTTGCTAACTTTCATCCAATATCCAGTTAAATTGCTAACGTGCAACACACATGGCAAGCAACTTGGATAATTAGTGCGTGACGTGGAAATTCAACATAAATAGGTCTCCCGAACAATGTTGTGAACGATGTCGTTACCATATTTGAAAAAGAAATGAATAGAAAATGACAGTTTCACACTTAGTGTCTGATGTAAAAATTATCATTATTAACTAATGTGCCAACCAAATATCATGCATAAACTACCAATTAGAAACACCACTTTCACAATTAAATAAAATCTGTCAATAAACTCAACTTCATATCAAAAAAGGCCAATTCTCCTAATCTAAGTTCCCTATGTATGTATATCACAAGGCATGCACATCTAGAGCATCAACCATCATGAATTTCAGGACAACATAATGGCAATGGCAGAGCATCTATTTATTCAACGCAATGGAATACTCAGATTAAGACAGGCCTCCTGATCATAATTACTTAATTAGAACAAAATCGACCGGGAGTGAAATGCTTATAAGCTTCTGATCTGATCATAGTCCTACCTCATCCCCTCCAGGTATCAATGTAGCAGTGCAGCAGTACAGTAATTCTTTAGGACTGGAAAAAATACAGCTATTTTCATTTTTACCACTACCAATACTACCACACTAAACGTTCCCAGAAACAATATCAGCACACGACTTAACAAAATGAACCCTTACTGTACATCACATATCTAGGAGCCCAATATATCTTCCCACATAAGTATATACTAACACGCATTTCGAAGGCGAAAGTGCTAGTCGACGAAATCCTACATAAGCAAAGCTAAAAAACCTGGAGAACCCCCACATGAAAACGAGCATCGTAAGCCTCCACCACAAAAACTTAGCCGTAATTCAAGCAATTAAACAGACGGGAGACCGCCAATCAACAAAGTGGAAAAGCATGCAGCCGAATCTACGATGGCTTCATGGCATAAGCGACAGGATTCGATGCACGAGGTAAGGGAGCGAGCAGAGACGCGAGGCGAAAGAGAGATGGACCTTCGGGTGATGTTCGCTCAGCCAGCACCGGCGGCTTCCACTGTGCCCTAGGGTTTCTCCGCGGAGAAGATAAAAACCTCCAGTCATATGGGGCGGATTGAAAATTTTGGGCTCGTTGCTGGGCTTGTATATGGGCCGTGGCTTGCCCAGGCACTTAGGCCCAAGTAATCCCCAGGCCACGATTTGTATCGGCCCAAGGATGTGACGAAGGACGTTTTTGGAATATCGGTCTGTGTAGGTCTCCTTCCTAAGTTTCGAGCATTCGTAATGATCAAAACCGCTCATGATTAAAAAGTCAAAAATTCTCTACATAAAAATAAACCATAACTAAGGCTTTGTTCGTTTCGTGGATAATGTGGCGTTTTCGAAAAATATTTTCTAAAAAGTCATTTTCCAGAAAAAAAAAACGTAATTATATTTTGATATTCAAGTGAAACCTGAAAAATGAAGTAGAAATTTTTTTCTGCTGTGCGGTAGGGAAAATATTTTCCTCTATACACTCTTTTTCAACAATTTTTTATCATTTTATTTTTAAAAAATATTTTTATTTATTATTTTTAAAAAATCGATTTTTAATTTTTTTTTTACAAAATTTGATTATTAATTTTTTTTATTTGGTCCCTCTTCTTCTTTGGTCAGTCGCCTGCCATAGGACATCCGACAACCAGCCATAGGAGAGCTTGGGCCTTGCTAGATCAGCGAGCTCGGCTTGCTTGTGGTTGGTTGCTAGTTGTCATGTGGCCGGTGATAGGCTAAAAAAGAAGAAGAGCAAAAAGAAAGAAAGAAAAAAGGAAAATAAAAAAATTGATTTTATTATAAAATAACAAAAAAGTAGAAAGAAAGAAGTAGAGACTAGTAGGGGGTGTGGATAAGAGAGAGTGAAGTGTGGAAAATGTTTTCCCCAACTTAAAAAATGGAAAACATTTTTCCTCATTTTAGAATACTTTTTTCTTTCATGGAAAATATTTTTTCCAATGAATTTATTTTTTGGGAAACGAACACCAGAATATTCGGAAAACGTTTTCTAGGAAATAATTTTCCGTGAAACAAATGGAACTTAAAAGAACTAACATTAAGAGAGCTAACATTGGGCATTTTGGGCTTCAAATAAAGAATTGCTTGTTAGAGCGTGCCTATTTTGGCCTCTAGGCTATAAGTGGGCCTAACTAGGCATGACGAACTATTAGGCCAATGATCACTTCTAATAAATAAATAAAAAATCATTCCTCTTGAGGTAATTTTATACACAATTGATAAGGTTTAATAACTTTGATATGTATTGAAGTGGCTTTCCATGTAACTGATTATTGGTGTATGTGAATTGCCTTTTGCCCAATTGAATAAGCATTCTAATGGTCTGGCCAAAAAAAGAAAAATAAGCATTATAATATCTCCGCTTGATATTGAGTCAAGAGTCTCCTTTTACCCAAAACGAACAGTCAAAGGGGAGAGTGGGGTCCCGTCGTTTGAATATCTCCGCTTGCTTGGCAACTTTCCGAAACGCACCCGTATAAAAATGTCTTTAGTCTTTCTCCTTCCAACTGAGGAACCCAATTCCTGCACCCGTTCCCACATGCAACCCCTTGAAAAGTCTTTCCCCGATCTTCTGTCTTTCCCCAATCTCCTTCTCCCAGTTTAAAAATGTCTTTAAAAAGTATTTTCCAACTGAGGATCCCAATCTACTGCTGCTCCCGTTCGCACTGCTCCTGCCGACACGCCCCTTTATGTGAGACTCTATCTCTCTCTCCCTCCCCCTCCCCTGAAAACTGATTTCCAACATATATATATATGTTTTCTTCGCCCAAAAGAGAAAACTCGGAATTTGCAAGAAAACTCAGTATCGTGAGTATTGCCCAAATCATTGTCTTGCTTCTATGCTCGCAATTTGCAAAGTCTATATTAATCAACATCCCGGTGAAAACTACGGTGTGGATCTTTAACCGTATCTCAGGAACATATTCAACTTTTGCTCCCCTATGTCTTAAACTAAATTCGCAATTTTAATTATCACTATTACTGCAACGTGTCCTCTCGCAAGATCCTCATACCGAACAAATGCAAAGGTGCTTGCACCATGTCTTGTTACCATTGCCGGCTTTATTCTTAAAAGAATAGAGGGTTGGATGAATCCTAAAGTATGGCCTTGATTTTATTTTTTTTGGGAAAATAGTAGCAAATTTTTTATCATGCGAAATGTTTAGGGTTAATATCATTAAAATTTTAAAATTGCTATATTTATAACACATTTATTTTAAATTAATTTTCATGAGATAAAAAATTTCCAACAATATATATGTTTTCTTCACCGAAAGAAGAAAGGAGAGAGTATACATTTTACCCAAAGAGAGACGAAAGATCCACGTGAAGGAGAATACTGATTTCCTCCACGCAATCTCTTAGCTAAAGAACCCACTAGTGTTCGAAAAGATTTTTAAAGATGAACAGTGAATTTGGAAATATGATTGGACCTAAGGTTGCGTTCGTTTTACTGAAAATAACTTCCAAGAAAATACTTTTTGAATTTCCAACATTCATTTTTACGGAAAATGAATTAATTGAGAAAATATTTTTCAGTAAAGGAAAAAGTCTTTTAAAATGGGGGAAAATGTTTTCCACTTTTGAGAAAGAGGAAAACATTTTCCACACCTTCTTTCACCTCATTTTCTTTTACCAATTTTTTCCTTTTCTCTTTTTTCATCTTCTTCATTTGGCCAGTCGCCGACCACGGTGACAACTGTCGGTTGGCAACTGGCCATAGGCGAGCTGGAGCCTCGCCATAAGCCGGTGAGGTCGAACTTGCCTGACGCCAATGAGGTCGGACCTCGCTAGATCTAGCGACTTGGGTAAGGCTCGAGCCTCGCTTGAGGTTGCCGAAGGTCAACGAACCTCCGGTGACCTTGGGTGAGGCTCAAGCTCCCTAGAGGTTAGTTCGGTGAAGTTGGGCCTCACTAGATCTATGAATCGAGCAGGGCTCGTGCCTCACCCGAGGTTGCCAACCTTCGGTGACCTCGGGCAAGGCTCGAGCCCTACCTAGGTTGTCGAATCTGGCAAGGTCCGACCTCACCAGCATTGGGCGAGCTTGACCTCGCTTGATCAGGCAAGGCAAAGCGTCGCCACAAGCCGGCAAGGCTCGACCTCACCGAAATCAGGCGAGCTTGAACCTCGCCGGCTCGTGGCAAGGCTTCAGATCTCTTGCAGTCGCTACCATGGCCGACGACCGGCCAAAGGGAGAAGAAAATGAATAAATTTTTTTAGAAACGATTTCAAAAATAAAGATAATTAAAAACAATTTGAAAATTAAAATAATTAAAAAGGAGTGTATAAAGGAAAATGAAGGAAAAGATTTTCCTTACCGAACAACAGCACTTCATTTTCAATTTTTAGACGAACACCGAAAAATAATTATATTTTCCTGGAAAATGACTTTCTAGAAAATATTTTTCAAAAACACTACATTTTTCACGAAACAAATGGAGCCTAAAGCTCCATTCATTTCATGAAAAATATTACGTTTTCAGAAAATGAACCAGGAAATTATTTTCTAAGAAAATGATGATATTTTTTGATGTTCGGTTAAAACCTGAAAATGAAGTGGAAAATATTTTCCATCGTTCAATATCTAATTTGATTTTCTTGGAAAAATTACCAATATAATTTAATTTTTATAAAAATGGAATTTTTAATTATTGTTTAAAAAATCGAATTTTTATTTTTTATTTTTCTTTTCCTTTCCTCCTTCCCCCTTTCTTCTTCTCCATGCTCCTTCCTCTATCGCTTCCTCCTACTTCTTCTTCTTCTTGCTCCTTCCTCCATTGTCGTGTGCCTCAATGATGGCGAGCTACCTAGTGATCAGCCTAGTTGTTGGTTGGTGAGCTCAAGGCTCGGTCAATTCAAGTGAGCTCGAGCTTTGCCGAGGCCGGCGAGCCCAAGCTCCACCAAGGCTGGTGAGCTTGCAGCTCGCCAAATCCAGGCGAGCTTGAGCTTACCGCTTGTCAGATCGGCCAGCTAGTAGTGAGCATAAGCCTCTAGCTCACCAATCTCGCAACGCTTGAGGTTGGCGTTGGCGAGTTAGAGCTTGTCACTCGCTAGATTGGCGAGCCCAAGGCCGGTGAGCTCGAAGCTTTGCTGTGGCCAGTGACTGGTCGAAGAAGAAGGTGAAAAAAGAAAAAGGAAAAAAAAAGAAAAATAGGAATACAAAAATAATTAAAATTTTGAATTTTTAAACAAGAAAAGGAGAAAGAAGAGAGGCTAGTAGGGTATGAGATAAGGGAGAGTGAGTGAGGAAAATGTTTTTCTCAATTTAAAAGGGAAAAAATATTTTCCCCCATTTTAGAATGCTTTATTCCTTTGATGGAAAATGTTTTCCCCAATTGGTTCATTTTCCATGAAAGCAACACTGAAAAATTCAGAAAATGTTTTCTTGGAAGATATTTTACATCAAACGAAAGAAGCTTTATGGTCAAACCCATTGTTCTTCGATAAGGTGTAAGAGCCAACCATTCTAGTCTTTAATCTTTACAAGAATAGGGGGTTGGATGAATCCCAATGTAGGGCCTTTATTTTTTTTTTTTCAGGAAAAATAGTAGCAAATATTTATACCATGTGAAACGTATAGGATTAACATCGTCAAAAATTTAAAATTAATACACTTGTGGCATATTCATCTTAAACTAATTTTAATGTCGTAAAAAATCTCAAATAGATACACCCGCACTACATTAGTTGCAAACTAATTTTCGTGTCTTGAGAAATTTTAAACCAATACACTTGTGACAAATTTGCCATCCATTGACTTCCATCTAATATCCCCATTAAATTGCTGAAGCGCAACATGCATGACAAACAACTTGGATAATTGGTGTGTGACATAGAAATGTAATATAGATGTATCTCCTGAACGATGTCATTTTGAGGAAATTTGATTGAAAAAAAAAAATGATTAAGATTAGAAAATATGCCAAAACATGCTAGTTTTGCCCTAAGAACTCCTTCATGTTTCAAAAATCTACTAAAATCCTTGATGTTCTCCAATTTTGTCACAGGTGCACTGGCTCGGGGAATGGCACATGTATACTAGTACGATGAGAAAAATATAATATGAGTGTGTCATTTATGATTATTGATGGTATTGACTTTAATTTTTTTTTTATAAGTTAAGAGCACTTTTTCTCTCTACAAATGGGAACTATCCGGGCAAAAGTCCTAAAGAAAAATAAGTTTGAGCCTTGTTGTGATGGGTAAGGATGAGTGGTTCTAGGTTCTTTATAGATTATACTTGAAACCTAGAATTTACCTTCGAGTACATGTTCCTAATTTTTGGAACCTGAAACTTGAAATCTATCCTATTACATTCCAAAGTTGGTTCAAGGTTATAAAGTTATTATTTTGAAAAAAGTATTTACCTAAACATAACTGTATTAAAGAAACAATTGGAGCTTCCACATGTCTGATAGTATACGAACATAAAATTCTCAAGCATAAAATAGAACTGCAGACTAATGGTTCCGGATTATATACTCATCATTAAACATTATGGAATGCCTGAAGATTGCTTGAAGATATAAATTAAGAAAATAATAAAAACTTATTATAGGTTCTAAGTTATAGATTATAGGTTTTATGTTCTAGGTTTTTCGACCTAAAACTTATAACCTATCAATCAAATAAGTTTTCTAAATTTTAGAACCTAGAACATATCGTATATATATTGAAACTTGAAATCTATATATTTCTATCAGTGTGCGGTTTTCATATTCCAAATTTTACTCCGAAATTATGCCCACCCTTGGTGATGGGACCAGTGATGATACGCTCAAACTACGATGTTCCCACCATCGAAAAGCAAAGGGCGATGGTCCCACCGTCGCCCGGCACTTAGCTTGCAATGGTCCGGCATTGTGCGATGTTCCCACCATCGCACGCACCCTTTTGCGCGCAGGGCGATAGCTCTTCGCGTCCTCATGATAAGCGACGTTCCTGCGTTTCGTCCGGGACGACTTCGAAAGCTGAGGTCTTTCTTTGCTTTTCACTGTGCCTTTCTTTCTTTGCTTTCCGTTAACTTTCATCTGATATCCCGTTAAATTGCTGACGCGTAACATGTGGCAAGCAACTTGGATAATTGGCGTGCGACATAAATGTATCTCCTGAATGACGTCGTTTTGGGAAAACCAGATTTAAGAAAAAAATTAATTGAGATTTGAAAATATGCCAAAATCTAAAACTTTTGTCCTAAGAACTCCTTGCATTTCAAAGATTGCTAAGATCTCCGATGTCCCCCAACTTCTCCTTGAGATTTTGGTAGATGTGGCACTCGTGGTACTAGTTTAAGACTTTTTGCAACGTGGTGCATAAATTTTTAATATATATTCAATACAATCCCTAAAATTATATGAAAATGTTCAATTAAGTTGTTTTATTAATTCAAAATCATGGACTACATTGAACATTCTAACGTCACTATTAACTATATTGGAGGAACATGTTCAACTTTTGCTTACTAGTGTCTCAAATTGAATTCACAATTTTAATATCACTATTACTATAATGTGTCCACTCACAGGATCTCTATATCGAACAAGCCTGTAGCGCTTTGAATTCTGGGCTTTAATCTAAGAAGAACATAGGTTGGATGAATCCTGATGTCGGGCCTTAATTCTTTTTTTTTTTTTTTGGGAAAACAATAGCAAAATTTTTACCATGTGAAACGATTAGGGTTAATGCCATTAAAAATTTAAAATTGATATGATGGTAACATATTTATTTCAAATTAACTTTCATATAATGAAAGATTTGAAACAAATACACCCATATAACATTTGTTGCAAAGTAATTTCCATGTCACAAAAAATTTTAAATTGATACACTATGCTAAATCTACCATCCTTTAACTTCCATCCAATATCCCTTCAAATTGCCAATGTGAAACGCATGTGGCAAAGAACTCGGCTAATTAGCATGTGGTGGACATAAATTGGTCTAATAAACAATGTTGATTTGGAGAAACCAAATCTGAAAAAAAATGATGTGCCAAAATCTACTAGTTTTGTCGTAAGAACTCCCTCGTGATTCGAAAATTGCTAAAATTCCTAATATCCCCAATTTTGCCCTAAGATTTTGGTAGATTTATTACTTATAGATCAGTTTAACATTAACGTGGCATGTGAATACTGATATGAGATTTTTTATAGCATGAAAATTGGTTTAGTATAAATATAATACGATATATCAATTTATGATTTTTATAATACTAGCCCTAATCTTTATTCATAGCATCACGAGTTTATAGCTCTCCCCCTCCCCCCCCAAAAGAAACTCTCGGCGGGGGCAAAAATCCTGATCACGGAAAGACTGCTCCATTTCTGTCAAAAACTCGGTTTCCTGTCGAAAACTGGGCAAAAGTGCTTGGGGTTGGGATGGCTGAATTTTTTATGACGACTGGGCAAAAGTTGGGAATTTTTTATGACATTGGATTGTCATAAAAAATTGGGGGTCTTAGGGGTGCTTTGGATGGCAGGTCTTGGGGATGCTTTGGATGGCCCGAGACCCAGTGAATTTGACTTGGGGGGTCTTGGGGATGCTTTGGATGGCCCGAGACCCAGTGAATTTGACTTGGGGGTTCTTGGGGATGCTTTGGATGGCAGGTCTTGGGGATGCTTTGGATGGCCCCAGACCCAGTGAATTTGACTTGGGGGTTCTTGGGGATGCTTTGGATGGCAGGTCTTGGGGATGCTTTGGATGGCCCCAGACCCAGTGAATTTGACTTGGGGGTTCTTGGGGATGCTTCGGATGGCGAATTTGACTTGGGGGGTCTTGGGGATGCTTTGGATGGCCCAAGACCCAGTGAATTTGACTTGAGGGCTTTGGATGACTAGCACATTTTACCAGTCTAAACGCAAAACCAAGATTTTCTTAAGCTGAAGAGGTCCTTATAAATACCACAGGTCCACAGTTCACTTCTCGTGTTTCAAACGAACATCTTCTGAACATTCCTCTCTCTCTATATCTGATCTCTCTGCATTTCTCTCCCATTCTTGTGGCGCCTCTCGAAAGGTCGGGCCTTGAGAGGGTCCTGCTCTTCCCAACCAAAACCTCCAACATTTTGTGCAACACTGTCTCTGATCCATTGAGCATTTACATCTCTCTCTTGTGAACTTATTCCGCGGTCATCACCGTATAGAGGTAGTTGTCTGAATAAGAAATGGCCCATATGCCATCGCCTGCGTCGTCATGCAACAATCAGATCCCGAACCCAACCACAGCTTCCACTTCAAACGGTGGTGCTAGCCCAACACGCTGCCCGGTGGTGGACAATTCCAGCTCCGTCGTAGTAGATATCCCACCGCCAATCAATGATGGAGCCATACCCACGTCGAATGCGCAAGGAACCAGAAGCTCAACGTCTGCCGGAAGCCATCAGGCCAGAACGTTGGATTCGTCCCGGCACGCCCTGGTTCGCCCGACAGTGAAACAGTTCCAGAGACAGGAACTGGGGAAGGTGGTGCTGGAGTTCGCCGTTTCCATCACCATGGGACTTGTCATAAGCCAGCACCAGGGGTTGACTCACCTACAAGCCAACGCGATCGTGCTCTCGCTCTGCGTCGGGTTCGTCACCTGGTGGAACGGTATGCTGCTGCATGACATCTACCCTCGGGTTGCGAGCGTGTTGGAGTATATCGGAGTGGGGACCGTCTTGGTCGCCTTCTTTGGGCTTGTGAGCTCTTTTCTTCCGCCCAGGCTCGCGTGGGCGGGTTGGTTGTGTTGTGGCCTGTCATGGCTGCCTTCTCTCCTGCGCCTTATTCTTCCGAGGGCCGTCGAGGAAGCAAGCAGCGAAGCAAGCAGTGCGGACTTCGTTCTTCCAAGGGCAGTTGAGGAGGAAGCGAGCAGCGCGGAACAGCTGGGTGATGGTATTGTTTAACGAGAATTGCTAGCGTAACAATCTTTGAAATAGTGTTTGTTGTAAGTCATAATTGATAATGAGTTACTTGATCTTTTATAATTCATAATAGATTAAATATTATCACCCAGGCATATGAATGTATACGACCACTTATTTAATGGCCTCACTTATTTGTATATCAATCTCGACATAGATAGCATTATTGCTAAAAAAGTGTCACAAAATTACCGGTTGATCGTCAATTTAGTTTGCTTATAAGGTGATATTACGAAATTACTATTGAGGACCTTCTATTATTTTAGAATGAGCAAAATGCCTCATTTTTTTTTTTTTTTTTTGCAAAATTTACCCAAAAACCGACTTGCACCGTACATATATATCTCCGCATGAAGCGCGTCATGAGCTTGTGGAGGTCGCAATCTTGCAACCACAGAGGTTGCGACCACGGCAAATGGCCACCCAACCTCATGAAGTTAACATAAAAATAGCATATGTGACCATTTCCGGCGATAATATCATCATGTAGTTAATAAATTTCAATTTAGAACTATAACAAATCTTTTGTGGTAACTTATTCCTTGCTTGTAATTTCCTATGAAATTGTTAACTTTAAGTAACTCATATATATAAATTTCCATATAACCAATTATTTATGTGTATATAACTTTTGACATGATTCAGTAAGTATTCTAATTATCCAACTAAAATCGGCTGAATAAACGGGCTTAAGAATTCTCCGTTTATGTGCACAAGATGCGAGAGACTAGTATCCCCCTACATACATTTACAAAGTTCATGTGGTTACATCGCCCATGCCCTGTACCCAGTGATACTTTCGGATTTGTTTTGGTTTTCCTCAAAAGTACAGCACAAACATAAGTTATACACGCAAGCGAAGTCTGGAAAGATATACCTCTAAATATCTTAGGAACTTCTTTCCCGGTCAAAGTACATAGCAGCAGTGTACAGATTGAAAAGAATGGTCGTGTTCCAAGAATCATTGGGCATAGCATGAACTGGGACCATTTGGCTAACTCCATACGTATTGGTTTGTAACAGGAGCAGCTTGGACCCCCCGCTCATTTAGGTGGCATCTGAAGTAATGTAGTCGTGGTAATGCCGTTTCATTTACATTTCCAGGGAATATGGCATCTCTCCTACTCCACAGTCGCTCTGCAAAATAGAAACAAACGAATAAATATGGATCTATGTACAAGATTACGACTACACTATAATTATCAATTTTCTAATATGCATAAAGAAGGAATATGCAGCTTTTAGTATGCCTGGAGTCATTGCGTTGGTTCAATTTTGTATTAGCATCAAGCACTCTGTCTATAACATTGCATTTTACTTCTGTAACTAGTATACTAAGCACTCATGCTCTCCTGGCCATGCCCTGGCCATGCCAAGAAGAGAAAACTAAGACAAGAAAAAACTACCATTCTGGGGCTACTATGAGTTTTGAGGAGGATTTGCACACACGCAATACATCAACGGAAAAGGAGAAGATAAGGCATGAACTGGCAAATAGAAGTTTGGTGAGTTGGGGAAATCCAAAATGGCCCTATTTTGTGAAATAAAATTTTATATAGTAGAGAAACTGCTCTTCAGATTATAAGACAGATGATGATAGGTAACAGGCTAGGACCCCCAAAAAAGAGATTACCATAATGACAGGTCATGTGCGAAGAGACGTAGAAATAACTTCACAGTCACTAAAAGGGTTCCCTTGCAATTTCACCCAAAAAAAAAAAAAAAATCTCTAAATGGACAAAGAAGGATGAGAACCGAGAAGAAAAGGACTCAATGCCCCAGCATAAAACGACACCCAAAGACTGTCTTACCCGCAGCAGCAGCAGCTCTAGGCCATATAGTTTTCTGGACATTAGAAGTGTCGGCTGTCTCTCCCCACATGCAAACTTCACCACCAATCACAAGTTTTTGTTTGGAAGCATCACTTATTCCTTCGAGGGGCTCTGCTGTGTAGACTTGATCCCATGGCACATCTAAATGATCTAGATACCAAACACCTTGATTGCTGAAAATGCATTTAAAGCCCTTTGCGACAGTCTTTGGACATACACCAGGTTCCAACCTACAGTGAAAAAAATTAATTAGCTTGCAATCAACATGTCTTGAATACTGATCTAAACTTACCAGTTATGTACTATCATCCTTGGATTAAGGCTCTGGGGAAATGCATTAAATGTTTCCTCCCTGAAGTAATTGAAAATCAAGGTCATACTCTACATACAAATGTTATGCCAAAAAAGAAAGCAGAACAACAATTGAGATGGCTGAATACTGATCGCAACAAACATCAATGCTCTTAGCACAGGGTTTCATTTTCTAACTATCTATGAATTTTTTTATACATGCTCTTTCACGTTATTATATTATAAAACCTTCTCTATCTCTGGAACCAAGGGCCACAAGCCTGAGCTAACCACTTAGCATCAAGAAAATTAGAGCAGGTAGAAGTTAGTCAACCGGATGTCCAGGCCACAACCCAATGATAACTAATCTAGTTCACACAACATTTTAGCAGCAAATCCACCAAAAATCTTTCAAAATGAGGGGCCCAAACATAAGGATGTGTTACCAAAGTCCTCTTCTATAAGCAAAGACAATGATATTAATGACATAATTACTGGTTTGAGCATTATTTTCAATTTTCTAGGGACATGCTACAGAAGTCTAAAAAGCACTCTTCCATGCAAAAGTGATATTCCTTTAACATTCAACATGTCATCTCATAAAGACAACAATTCAATCGAAATACTTCTCTCAAAATGATGTAGAAACCAGTGTTGAGATGAGTCTCTTCAACAAATGTTGTCATATTGGTGTCGATGTCAACTAGGAAAATTGGCAAAGAGAAGGAGAACAATCTGTTCAATTTTTGCTAAATCAAAAACAATGTGCAGAACCAAACGTCTCCAGCAGGTGTTAGTAACATGTACATACCAGTTGACAGGGGTCCAATTTTTTGAAATGGCAATTTCTTGAGCTTTGAGTACAAAATACTTGTATGCATCTTTACCAGTCATGTTATGATTTTGGAGCCTGCATTTAAAGTAACCCTCATGTTCAGCATCTGACATGAGTTGCTAGAAGCAAGTCTTGGGAACTGCATTAAGAGAAAGCGAGGCATACAGGGAAAGGTATCACCACAGAGAAACAGGCTAGTGCTAAATCCATACAATTTCAAACGGAAAACATTTATAGAAAAATTGAATTTTCGAAAAGAGGTAGTTTAATTCAATACCAAAAAAGAAAGACCGATGAAAATTGCTTCCAGACTGTAGCAGTGATCTCAAGATATCTAATTTAAAATGTCAGGTTATAGCCCCACTATCCTCCTCTATTCTTGAGGATCCTAATAATGGAAAGACTTGTTAACTCCATCCAAATTTTCTAGAATCTAATTTTTAAGGCACATCTATTGCTTTGACTTGGTTTTCTAGGTTAACTGGAAGATATTTTAGTCACGGCAATAACGCGGTCTCAAAGTACAATGTTTCAAGATGGAATGGGTTGCATGCTCATTCATACCAATGAAAAACCACATTCCTGTAATTGTAACTTAAATAAACAAATCTGCTGCAACAGCTTTTGGCATAAGATCTAAGACCATAAAATAATAATGAGCCGGTTGAAGAGATGGCTCAGTTTTTGATAAAATAGAAACTAATTGCAATTTCACAGGCCAAACTTCCGGAAGTAGGATAATCTCAAGTAAAGTAGTTGATTAATGTACCACTGCTTCACATGAGGGGTGGATGTCCAACAGTCTGCGAAAGAAATATCAGACAATAATATTCAGTTACATAGTTTGTCATCATAAAACTTTAATCCAGAGAAACGTCTCAAATGCCAGAATGCTGTTATTTCACAAGTAGATGTGCTAGCCCATTAGATATCATTTGACATTACAAGTGTCTGCTTGCTCCCCTCGATCTCACTAGAATATTAGGTGGCATTTTGCAATATTATTGATAAATTCTTTGTGTTAGGTAATCCCATGTGTGTGCGTGCACGCAACTCCAATAATGTCTACATGATCCTTTAACAGCATACAGAGGATGACCAGTTGGCGAAATTCAGATTTTCAGTTCTTTTAAGTATGGGACCAAGCATATACTAAGTAGCAGATATTTTCAATTTTAAAATACTTCCATTTTCTTCATTTTTGTTCCTCTTCCACTAACACCATTGACATAGGATGGAAATGAGGATATTTCCCATGGTTTACCCAGAATAAGTTAGCACTTTGAAGAAACTGAAGGAAAACCCTACAGAGTAGAGACAGTTACAGAAACAAAAGCCCCTGTTACATTCTTAAGTCAAATTTTGCAAAGTACTTCTACAGTGGTGAGGTAGAAAAGGTCTACCGATCATCTAGCAGCTAGAGAAAAAATGACTACCAAAGAAAAAGAGAGATGCCAAGGTCACCTGCGCTAACCTGTGTTAACCTCATTACCACCCAAGTGAAATAGCTCAAAGGGGATTTGCGTTAGATCTAAGAGGCACACAGGTTATCAGGAGATTACGAAAAGCAATAGGGTGAATGCACTCTTCATGCATTCTAGGCCTCAGAATAAAGCATGAACTTTCATAATTTAATATTTGAACTATTAAGAACAAGCCAATAGCCAATTATGTCATCAGGTATCAAAGACTTGTCAAACGAGCCCCCTTCCCACCCTAAATGAATCAGAAGGATGAGGTCCAGCAGATACCCCAAAAAAGAAGATCAGAAACTTAAGGAGACTTATCTAAGATATACAACCTAAAAACATCCACGTAGTGTCATCACGGGCTGCTAAAATCTCCAAAAAAGAAGTGGCTTACCATGATTCTGCATGACCAGGGACATCTACTTCAGGCATCACATGGATTCCTAAAATCAGTTAAGAAAGATGCTCAGCAATTACTGCAATTGTACTAGCAGTGATAATAAAAGTAATTCAGTCATAATTATAAAATACACTCAAATAGTAAAGCAGCAGTTCTAAGGCCTACTAGATTTATACAATTTCGTTGTAGCAGTTGACATAAGCAAACAAGTTCAATAGACTTATATCAAATTTACAAAACTATAACTCCAATGAAATATGTGAGAACGCATTCATCAGAACCTCAACAAAGAAATGAATTTGAGAACATACCTCTACTTTTGGCAAAGCTTCATATAGTGAAAGCCAGTATGAAGCAAAAGGACAAAGTTAGTCCATCACTGGGTGCCAGATCCAGAAAGTCAACCGCAAAAAGGAGAAGAATTTGCTTTTCATGGAACAAGCAATGGATATCTTACTTCACTATTGCATATGCATCCTCAACTGTATATCGCTCCCATTTTGTATACGCCCCTCGCCACAACTTAGGATAGGTAGGCACTTCCAGAGGAAATGACTGTTCGTTTATTATGTGCCAATGAAGAACATTCTACTGAATGTAATTCCCATGGAAGGAACCCATTCATGGGCATTAAACAAGCAAAACAACATGGAATAGTGATCAGTAGAGTGTTACAGGAAAAGTGCACTCAGAATAAGAGCAAGAAGGAATTGCGAGTTGTCATATCTTACTAGTTTAGCATATGACATGGAATCCAGTATATGCTTAATCACATCGACGGGATACTAGTGCCTCAATGTATCTGTCATGGCAGATGCCATGCCACCAATAAAAAAATCACATAATGTTAAAGGATGTTTGCCGTTCAACATGTTCAGTTAAAAGGCTCATCGCTCTTACCAAGTAGTAGTCCACGATATGCAAACCTTGGGTCATCTTGGATATACCATGGAGCCTTGTGCACAAGTACCAACTTTGTACTATAATCAAAGGTACATAATTGGCTGAATGTGTGAAACAACGTAAAAGAATGTTTGAGAAAGAAGCCTCACACATCCAAGAAACTGCCGTTTGAGGATCCACCAAATACAGAG
The DNA here is from genome assembly GCA_014182735.1 of Corymbia maculata. Taxonomy (NCBI): domain Eukaryota; kingdom Viridiplantae; phylum Streptophyta; class Magnoliopsida; order Myrtales; family Myrtaceae; genus Corymbia; species Corymbia maculata. The sequence goes on along the minus strand of CM024688.1, from coordinate 38,631,693 downwards.
ATTACAACTTGGAAATATGACCAAAATACTACTGAACAATCAATACAAAGAAAATATATTCTTAAAATGCCCCTGACACAAAAATGTGTGATAGTGGATGAGAACTTTGAGTTTGCAGCACAGAATGTAATACCCAACACAAGCTTACATTTTGCTTGATGAGTACCTTCTTTTTTTTCTAGACCAGAAACTTCTGCCAAACACGAGATTCCCATGTTCTATAGATGAGGTAGCATTAGGATGCCGGCCATCACAAAGTCAATGTTTGTAACTGTTTGACAATTCCAAGATGCCGTGTGAAAATAATTTTCTTGGTATTACAACCGCTGTCACAATGCACATATCTTGCTCGAGACAGGAAAGGGGGAAACGTAAAGGAAACATTCCTCTAGCATCTTATCACCATAAGCAAACCAAAATCAACTATCACAGCAATGCAATACCGCATTTAAAATATGCCAATACATGAAGAGAGAGTTTTAAAACATTTGCACATACCTCCAACCCTCGTAATGCACCATAAACAGTGTTTGCCTGCAGCAAACGGCAACAGCTAAATTACCACATGATTGTCTCGTGCTCTCGTGCGAAAACACGTCTGTGTGCTCATGCCCATGTGTTAAAGTTATACTAGACTTTGTTTAGGGATGGAAATGGACACGGGAAGATGATTTGGCTGAAATCTTTGTATCTTTTCAACTCATCAAACTGCACAATTAATTCTCAAAGTTGGTCATTTACCTCAATTGTCGCCTTTCCGATGATCGACTTGTCATCACTCTTCGCCACGAGCAAAGTATAGCTCTCATCTACCCCAAGTTGAAGCTGCAAAGAGAAACACGCACGCTCACCAACCCAAATTTTCACATCGTGCGCGCGCCAATTTCCGGCGACTCAATCAAGCAAGCAAGTGAAAAAAAGAAGAAGAAGTAAATATATCCACATCGCAAACCGGACGAACCTCCTCATCCCGATGTCGTACCCGGACGCCCTCTTCCTGAAGGCGTTGAAGATGGAAAAGACGCCACTGTGCTGGAAGATTATGCTCTTGTACCGGTCGAAGGCCTCCTTGACGATCCTGAAGCCGCCGCCGCCGACGACGAGCGCGAGGGCGGAATCGACGGAGATGGTGTCGCCGCCGGTGGTGAACTCCGCCGGGAGCGGCCAGAGGTGCGCGAGTTCCTTGCCGCCGCCGCCGCGTCCCGACGCGAGGCTCGGCCGCGGGAGGAGGAGTAGGAGGAGGAGGAGGAGGAGAGTGTAGTTGGAGTTGGAGATGACATGTGAGGACTGGGAGTTGAAAATGAGCGGAAGATTGCGTTTGGAATCTCTCTGTCTCTGTACGTGGGTGATGCAGACGGAGATGGAGATGATGGAGATGGAGATGGAGATGGAGATGGAGATGGAGACGGAGACGGACGAGAGGGTGTCTGAATTGAAACAGTTGGGGAAGCTGGACCTGCCCATCCACCTACGTCTCCCCTATTTCTTTATTTTTTTTTATTTTTTTGGGATTTTTGTCTGTTAGTTTCTGGCGATATTTCCATTTGTTGCAGAAGGAATGAATGGAATCTCACGGTGATGATCCCGCCAACGGCAATCGTTGCCGATTTATGAATCCGTACACAATCTATCCACTTCCTTTTATTACTTAAAAAAAACATTATCGTCTAAATTAACTCTAGCTTATGTTCATGGTCTGACAATTTGAAGTTTCCATTTTCAAATACGTGTACTTGAAATTGGTGAAATATCCATATTCATATGTAAATTCAAGTAAATAGCTCAAATATGAAGGTTTTTACAAATCAAGGATCGCAACTAATTCTTGAATTATGTTTTATTCCTTTGATCTTGACTTGTTTCATCAAAATCAAGAAGAGCGACCAATCGATTTTTATTCGAGAGCACTTTCAAATTCATGCCTTCTCCCAAGAAGTTATGCTCATTCCTCGATTTTGCTCCATCGGGTCGCCCACCGTACGTTGTCGCAACTTTGCTTCTAACGCGCGCTTTGCTTCTTCCGATATTTTACCATTATTTTTTTGCGGCTCGGGAAAAGTTAAAAAAACCACGCGCGTGCCGCACCGCATGCGTGAGAGCTACACGTGGCATGTGCATCATATTCTGTTGGAGTACAAAGGGACCATATCAAGCTGAGCTACGCTTGCAATGCTTTAGCGAACCACAAAAAGTTTCCCAACTACTATAATCGAAAAAGCTAGATCCCCTTTTATTTTTTTTTAATTTGATGAAAATAAAATTCTCTTATCCGAATCATAAACTCATCTCATCTATACATTTTGAATGAATTGCTTTGTGTCTTTGTACAAATATTGCTCGAGTCACAATATCTGAAAAGTAAAAAGTAAAATGAAATGCATTTTTTTTCTCCTTCGTAATGGGCCTTGAAGAAAAGAAAGTGTCAACTTCGGCAATGATTACTTGATTGATAAGATTTTTTTCACATTAAAAAAAAAAAAGAGTAGAATGATCTATCTGATTAAAAAGGAATTAATATTGCTAAAACAAATATCAAATCGATACAATCATAACACATTTCTAATAAATTAACTTTGTGTCCTGAAAATATATATTAGCATTATATTCATTCCAGATTAATTTTTATGACTTAAAAATTTAGCCTGTTAATTTCATGCTTAAGACATGCAAAAAAAATTATGTTCTTCTTCTTTCTTAAAACCAATGGCATCACTTATAAGATGCAATTGCATAGGGAATGGGGCATTTGGTTTCTTTTATTTTTCGGAAGGCAGGCGCACGAGATTGCCCTTGTGGGGAGCGGTGTTATATCCACAAGAAGGGACGAAGATATATTCGAATGGGATTAAATAGAAGGAAGAGAACAGAGTAGGTAAGCAACATCGCCCTTGGAATAAAAGCGAGCGTTGGAGAAGATTTTTTTTAAAAAGGTCGTGGAGACAAAATTAAAAAAATTAAAAAAAACAAGCATGGCGAGCTCGTTTTAACGGTATCTTGGGGGCCTTTTGTCTCCGGGACGGCTTTTTACCCCCTCTTGTTGTTGATTTAAATATCGGAAAACTTTTATTAGGTTATACGAAGATGTATAAGAAACATTCATGTGGCTGGATTGTCCATGCTCTATACCTAGAGAGACATGCGCTTTTGGATTTGTCTGGTGAACCGAAATTTCGGAATATCTCGAGAATCTATATCCTAATCAAATTACAAATTGAATAAATAGCAGTGTTCGAACAATCATTGGCCATAACATGAACTAGGATCACTTGGTTTTGACGAGAGCCGCTTGGACCCTCCTACCTATTCAGGAGGCATCCAAAGTAATGTAGTCATGGTAATACCATTTTGTCTACATTTTCGATGGATGCGACATCTCTACTACTCCATAGTCACTTTGGCAAAATAGAAACAAGCAGATAAAAAGTAATTATCGAAAAATTCCTAAATGTATTGTAATTGTGCAAATTCAATCATAAACTTTTTTTTTTGCCATTTTCAGTTCTAAACATTTTATATTTGTGTCAATTCAATTTATTCGACTAATTTTGGCTAGCTATTACTAGCCATCCAACTGACGCTGACGTGGTAATTTTTTTAATAACTACTTTTTTCTTCCCATTTTCTTTAAGAACGGCTTTGCTAAAATAATAGTCAAAACAACAAAAAGACATAGATTGTATTATACGTGGATCGTATGATAATTGTATATAGATATGTATGGTGCATGGAAAAAGGTTGGAATGGAATGAGAAGAGAGTTTACACATTAGAAGATGCTCCCCCGTGTTTTTATGCCGTCCAAAACAGAGGGATGTTCCAAACTCCGTTTTTCCATCTATTTTGTTCTTGTAGTCGGAGGAGGCGGGAGATACGGTTAGAGTCGATGTGCAGGGGCCTAACGTCTTCCAGTCTATCAGCCAGAGATGCTACTCCGCTCAACTGGTTCGTCTTCTCCACCTCCTTCTCCTTACTCCTCTTATGGGTAGTTGCTTTCTCGAAGGCCCGGAGCACGTCCGACCCACTCATCCCCACTAGTTCAATCACAGCGGTAGGCGGAGATGACCGGTGTGGTCGTGCCGCCGCCTGAACGAGCTGCTGAAACAGTAGCTGGTGTGAGGAGGACCACCAGTAGTGGCGGAGTCAGGCACGCCACCACATTTCATCTCCTCCCAGTTCTAACTCCAGGTCTCTCAGCTGACCCCCAAAAAGCGGTATGTTTTAATCCGATTGGAAAGTGAAAGTCTGAACATCTCTCGTCCAGGGAGCCTTGAATGTTTCTTCTTGTTCATGGATGTCGCCACGCTTTAATTATATGACGTATGGATCCATTTTTTCCCGCTGTAAAGGAGGATTTTCTCCCGCTGATGGATGGCGCAGATTGACAATCTTGGCATCGTTGCTGGGCTTTATATGGGCCGTGGCGTTCCCAAGCACTCAGGCCCAAGCAATCCCCAGGCCACAATTTGTATCGACCCACGGATGTGGAGAAGGACGTGTCTGGGATATCGGCATGTGTAGGTCTCCTTCCTACGTTTGGAGCATTCATTATGGGCAAAACCGCTCATGATTAAAAATCAATAAATTTTCTACATAAAAATAAACCATAATCAAGAGAGCTAACGTTGGGCATTTTGGGCATAAAATAAAGAACTGCTTGTCTGAGCATACCGATTTTGATAAGTGGGCCTAACTAGGCATGATGGACTATTAGGCCTATGATTACCTCTAATGAAAAAAAGTATTCCTCTTGCAAGTAATTTCATATGCAATTGATAAGGTTACGTAACTTTGATATGTATTGAAGTGGCTTTCCATGCAACAGATTATTTGAGCATGTGAATTGCTTTTTGCCCAATTGAATAAGCATTCTAATGGTCTACCTAAAATCAACCATCTCGAATGAACTGAGGCTAATAATTCTTCTATTTTAGTAAGGTATAGCACATGTCGAATGACATTTTGAATTTTAACGAAATCAATGGATGAAAACTTAAATGAGAATCAAAATCGAGTAGCATACTGAAATTAACGACTTTTATTTTAAAAAAGAAAGATTGGATTAGAATTGAGAAATTGCCTAAATTTGGTGCCTTTTAAAGGAAGTGGGCCCATGTCAAGCAAATTATTTCCCACGAACCAGAAGCCATTTCTGAAAAACTCGTTTATTCCGGTTCAAATGCCCATTGGGAAGATGATCCGCCATAGAATTCGAGACAAAATTCGAGCCCGATCATCCCGAGGAACCCATCTCCAGATTTCTTCCTGGGCAATCTCACAAGCAGATCTGAGACAGAAATTTCCATTCGAGGGATGGTTTTGTTAATGTTGCAGATCATCCCCTTCACGAGTCGGGAAAAAGAAGAAAAGCCAAAACACAACGTCGAATAGAGAGAGTCAGAAAAGCCGAAAGAAGCTCCTTGGGTATTCCGGGGAAAAGCCAGGGTATTTTCCGAGGTCAAAATAAATTCTCGCTAAACCCCCTTTTGGTAATTGTCGTAGAAGAAGGGGATCGCCCCCGAAACAGACGTTAGAATTCGGGGCAGCTGTGGGAGATGACAGCTGGTTTCCAATGGCCTCTTTTCTTACACATAATCAAAAGGGGAGAGTGGGGTTAGGGGTGAGCATCGGTCCAGGGTTAACCCTGGACCGACCTGACCGGCCCAACCCCCCCGGTCCCGGTCCGGTTCTTAGGGGGCCAGGTTGGTCCCTTTGGCCCTGAAATTCCCGACCAACACCGGGTTGGTCCTCCGGTCCCTAGGAGTTTAGGGTCGGTCGGCCCAACCCGGGCCAACCCCGAATATATATTTATATATAGTATATCTAAAATATTATTTATAATTTTTTTAATCAAAAGAGAATAAAAATCATATGGTTTTAATAGTGTTGACCACAAGACTCACGGCATTGGGTTGGCCCCTTCCTCTTTTCCCTTTTCTTTCTTCTCGGCCCGGCCTGCTCCATTTTCTTCTTCCTCCCTTCTTTTTGCCCGCACAGAACATCACCTACAGAAGAAGACTAAAAAACTGAGGTGCAAGTCAGAGGGATCAGAGGCGGCAGAAAATCGAGGGGGTTAGGTCAGCAAAGCAAAGGAGAGGGGGGACAAAAGGGGAAAGAAAAACAGAAGAGAAAGAGGAGCTTGAGGTGGAGAGTTTTGCGGGGGTTTTCTCAGAAAAACGTAGAGAGGAAAAGTGAAACCTCCTCTGGTTTGACGCAAGGAAAAAAATAGAGAAGAATGCAAAAATGAAACAAAAAAAAAAAAAAATTAGTCGATCCCCGGTTGACCACGAACCGGACCGAACCCATTGGGTCGGTCCGGTCCTTGGTCCCAAGCTTGATAGGGTCGGTCCTCGGTCCTAAAATTTGAGGACCAACACCGTGCGGGTTGGTCCTAGGGTTAGGGGGTGGCCCGGCCCAACCCGGACCATGATCACCCCTAAGTGGGGTCCCATCATTTGAATAGCTCCGCTCGCTTGGAAACGTTCAGTCATCCTCTCCGAATTAAAACTGTCCCTAAAAAGTCTTACCTACTGAGGTTCCAATCACTTTCGCACTGCTCAAAGTTAATAAAATTCTCTTTTATGGTTATTTTCACTCATAAGTAAACCATGAAATTCCTTCTTGACGCGGAGAAATTACTAACTATAGTAACCCAACTGTCTACTGACAAGGACAATTGAATCAACGCGTACACCATATTTTCAAAATCAATCTCAGCCGAACTCAATTAACGAACGACCACATTGAACTCATTGATATAATTGGCAAGCAATTTACGTTCAACCATCTTTAAATGAAATAAATGTTGCATTAAGTAGACTTTCTTGGTCTCAAAGGGCTCACGTAGGTGTTGGACAGTGAACGATAACAATGGTGCTCTCTTTCATTATATTAAACACAACATTACGAGTTAATGTCTGAATGATATCTAATGGCTATACATCCAACAAATCCCAATCGGTTTACTTCATTGAATCTGCCATATCCCTAGACAAGAGTAAGTGCAAATTCCTTTAATATGGATAATTCTCAATTTGTATCTTTTAGAAACCAAAAATGCCTCCCATGAAATTTGCCAATTTTCATTTTTTTCTTTGTCTATAACCATCGATTGTTTCAACTAGGCCAATATTAATTGTTGTGAAACACAAAGGATAAATTAACAAAATAAGAAATTAAATTGGCCAATGAATTTACATGGATCAATTGGTGGGACCTACTAAATGTGAAGAGTAGAGGATTCCACCATAATCAATCGATGTAATGGATATTATAACCACATTTGAGTCATTCAAGCACTCTCAATTTTTCCTAACTTCAATTATATCTAATAACTCTAACTGTGATTAACTCTCACAATTTGCTCGAAGTAATCTCTAAATCTCACAAAAATTATTCACTACTACTGCAAGACTTAATGGCTTAAGCACCAAAAGCTCTTCTGAGATCCTCTTCATGGAGAAGATTTGGAAACTACGTAAACGAGAAATCCTATCGAAACCTACTCAAATTATAGAAAAGATGTTCCATAGAGACTAAAATTCAAAGCGTATTTTCAACAGTTTTCGTGGCTCGACTTGAGAATCTTCGAGAAGGTGTGGGCCCCACGTCCGGCGACATCACGGGGTTCAATCAAGTCACTTGGGAGAATGGAGGATCGGATGAATTCCCATGTCGACCTTTATTATTCGTTTTTTGAGGGAAAGTAATAGCAAGACTTTTAACATGAGAAAAATATTTAGGATTAATACAATTAAAAATCTTACACTATAACACATTCATTTCAACTCAAGTAATTGGCGTTCGGCATGGACATTAAACATAAATGGATCTTTTGAATGACGTCATTTTAAGAAAATCAAATATGATAAATCAAGATTTGAAAATATGCCAAAATCCATTATTTTTATCCAAACTCCCTCTTCTTAAGATTTTGGTAGATGTGTTACGTGTGTGAGAAGTGATATGTGTTATTGACATTATAATTTTTATGACATGAAAATTAATTTAGAATAAATATGATACTAACATATTGGTTTATAATTTTTTTTATAGTATTAACCTTAATTTCTTTTGTAGTATGACTAAGTCCTGATCATGAGTAGGAACTTGCCTGGCAAAAGTTCTGTTCATGAAAAGGACAGTATATGCCGACAAGGCAGAAAGTTTTCAGCATTTTCCGACCTGGACTTTTCCCCCAGAATTGCTCTTTTTTTTTTTTTTTTTGTCTTTTTGGTCGGTGTCAGCTGGTTTCAGAGGGTCTCCTTCCGTTATAAATAATAGCACGCAAGGTTTCTCTACTCTCGAGTCTCCATGAACTTCTTCTGAACCTTCCTGTGTCTGATCTCTCTCGGTTTCTCTCTCGTTCTTGTCGAGCCACTCGAAAGGCCCTGCTCTTCCCAACCAAAGCCTACAATAATTGGTGCGACACTATCTCTGTGATCCATTAAACAATGACATCTTTCCTGTAAATTTATCCCGTGGTCATCACCGTGCAGAGGTGCTTGTCCCAACGAGAAATGGCCGCTCACTGGACTTCGGCAACGCGTTCGTGGCTCATCTCGTTCTTCCACAGCCTCACTTCCCATATTCCATCGCTTGCACCATCATGCAACGACCAGATCCCAATCCGCACCACCTCTTCCGCTTCACGCGATGGCGCTAGCCCAACATGCTGCTCAGGGGTGGACGATTCCATCAGCGTCGTACTAGACGTCTCACTGCCAACCGATGATGGAGCCCTACGCACGTCGAATGCGAGCAAAACTGGAAGCACAATGACTACCGGAAGCTCTCAGGCAGGAACATTCAACTCGTCCCGGCCCAGCCTGGTTCACCCGATCGCGTCCGTGTTCCAGAGACAAAAGCTGGGGAAGGCAGTGCTGGGGTTCGCCGTTCCCCTGACCATGGGGCTCCTCTTCGAGCAACACAAGTGGTTGACGCCCGTGCAAGCCAGCACGGCCATACTCGCGCTCTCATTTGGGTTCACCACCACATGGAACGGCATGCTGCTGCATGAAATGTGCCCTCAGTTTGCGACCGCATTGGAGTATTTCGGAGTGGTGTCCGTCTTGGTCACCTTCTTCGGGTTGGTGAGCTCTTTTCTTCCACCCAGCCTCGCGTGGGGGGGTTGGCTGTGCTGTGGCTTGTCGTGCTTGCCCTTCCTCTTGTGCCTTGTTCTTCCGACAGCGGTCAAGGCAGAGAGGAGCTCGGAACGGCTGGATCAAGCTATTGTTTAGCATGAGCATACATTTAACGGCTCACTTATACTTTCTTAAAATAGTTAGCATACAAAATATACTATTATTGTTAAAAAGCGTATGTCATAATAGGACCATGAGAATGGTAATGTGACTGGAGCCATTACTGCCACTCATTTTTTGACTGGAGCCATTACTACCACTCATTTTTTTTCCTTTGGTTTGTTTTAAAAAAGAAAAGAAAAGAAGAAGAATAAAGAAAGTAAGTGGAATTTGAGTACCCACCCGTACAAAATGAAGTGAGTGATTCTCCTTACACTACACGATTATTGCATGAAAGTGACGGCATCGTCGTGCTAGCATCCCTCGACGACCACTTGATCAGCACATCTCCCATGTGTGCTAGGTCACTTGGAGGGTACTATTATGAAATCACATAATTGAGGATCTTCTATACTTATCAACCGTTATCTTAAAATGAGGAAAACACCCTCTAACCTTTTCTTTTTCTTGCAAAAATTACCCAAGAACCTGAACCTAAACTTCCAAAACATACATGGGGAGCTTGTCGTGGTTGCGATCTTGTGATCTTGTAATCATATAGGTTGCGACTGCTACGAATGGCTGCCCAACTTCAGGTGACCCCAAATCTATGATCATCTTGAGTGTAGGGATATGCGCATGCGTGCAAAGAAAGAGAGAGAGAGGCGGGTGGAGTGACCAGTGGCATGGCATGGCAGCAATGTTACTGTAAATAAACTAGTCAATTTGTTTACCTATTTAGTATCTGTCATGACCTAATTTTTCCTTGCCAATTAGGGAGCTTTGTTAAGTTTAGGAGTATTGTCAACTTCGGGCCAACGGCCTTCCTTTGACTCAAGCTCTTCCAAATCTATACCCACACAACATCAAAACATTCAAAATTTTAATCGATTAAACCTATGCAAATTTTAACAAATGAGTCACTACTAATTTTTTTGTGATTGGCTAGAAACCCAAAAAGATACGGGAGAATATCTTACTATTCATGCAATCGAAATTCTAGATTGGAAGACTTAATTACGTTAGCCCGAAGATTGACACTCTTTCGATACCTACTTGATTATGTGCTAACTAACAACATGACAACTTATCCAAGAAATCTAAAATTCATCCTAAACACTCTAGAGTAGGAAAGTAACACCCAAGATATTGAAATGTGCAATCAATTGTAATCATAAAGGAAAACGAACAAGCATACTAATATCGTCCATAAAAAGAAAAATGCAATACAAAATAGAAACCCCTATTATAAAATCCTAAAGGCTTGTCTAATTTTGGGTTTAATATTTGTAAGGGTTTTCCAATTTTCTAATTTTTTCTTTGATTTTTTTAGTATTTTTAGGAATTTTTTAATGATTTTCTTTTATTAGGACTCGGACAGGATCAAGAGAATCGGCCCAAGTCAACCGACCCAGACCCTAAGGTCCAGGTTGGACTATCGACCGGGCCGGCCCTAAGGCCCACACGAATTTCCTATTACATTGGCCCATGAATAAAAAAGGTAAATCAGCCCATTTCACCCATTTTACAAAAAATCGGCCCAGTTCCCGGCCTAGGCCCACTCGAAGAATGTTCAGCCCAACCCCTGTTTTATTTTATTTTCTGCCCCTTTTTTCTTTTCTATTTTTTCTTTGTCTTTTTGTGTTTTGTCGTTTTCTGCTGTAAATTTCTTTTCACCCTGCAGCCCCTTCTTATCCGAAGCATCTCTCTTCTCTGTTAATCCCCCGAATATCACAAATCATCAAGACCTCGATTCAGTTTTGCTTGTTTTGTTTAGAAATCCCATTGATTCAACTCTATAGCTTCACACCACAGTCGGCACAAAACGGAGCATGAGAAGAAGCATTACCTGGTTCGGGAATGGAGTTTTTGCCGGCATACGGTCGTTGGGAAGCTTCGACGGACGATGAACAGCGTTCCTTCTGGCCTAGGGATCACGTGTCCAATGGACGAAGGCTTCCGTACGACCACGGACGGAGATAATGGCTGGCGGTTGTGCAAGATGCTCTCCGGTATCCCCCTCGTCGAAGCGCTCTCTCTGGCTTGAGCTCGTCGAAGCTCTTTCTCTCTGGTTCAAACTTGAGCAACCTTAAGATTTTTCTCTTCACCCGTCGAGCTTGAGCAGTCTCCCTGATGAGAACGATTCTGTTTTTCTTCTTGTTTCTCACGAGCTCTCTCTCTCGACCAACCTCTGGCAGCCCTCCAATGGCCGACGAAGATGATTCGGCTTTTTCCCCATTTTCTCTCTGATTTTCCTCTCTGGTTTTTCTTTCGCTCCTCCTGTCTCTCGGTTGCTCTCTCTCTCTGGTCTCTCCCTTTCTCTCCGATCCTCTGTCTCTCGGGCCCTGGTTTTCTGCCCCCAGAAGCCGAGAAAACCAGAAACGGGATGATGAAACCTGCAACTGCTCCCTTCCAAAACCAGAGAACCAATCCCAAAAACCTCTTCTCTCTCAGCCACCTCCATGAAAAACCAGAATGTTCCCCCCTCCAAAGCCCTTCGTCGAGCACCTTTCTATCCCCACGTACTTCACGCCCGTTCCCTTCCTCCTCTCTCCGCGCGACAGCACAGCAGGGAAGATTCGCTCGCTTGCGTCACGCTGCTGGGTCACTGTCCGAGGATGCTGGCGTCGCTGGTGCTGGAGCGGCGTCGTGTTGAGTGCGTATGTAACTATGTATGAGCCGTGAAGAGTGTGAGTGAAGGAGCGTAGGCCAAGGGGCCGGGTTTCCTCCTCTTAAATTATGATATGGGCTTCGAAGACATAAGCTAAACGGGCCAGGAGAAGAAATAGAGAGAAATGGGCCAAAAAGGATATGGACCTAGGGAGAGAGATTTTATGGGGGCTTAAAATTTGCTAAAAGAGTGGGGACTGCTCGATTTCTTTTTAACCAACTTTTTTTTCCTCTTTACCTTTTTATGAATTTTTACATTTTTGAAAAATAAATGGATATTTAAAAATGTCAACAAATTCGGGTGTCAAAAATATCTATAGTTAATTTATCTTTTTTTTTTTACATAAGAAAAGCCATGTAATTATCAATAACTAATTATTTTCATAACAATAATAACTTTGAATTTGGATAAATATTTTTTTACCTACTTATACTATAGTTAGTAAATTCTCAGTTGGAGACAATTTTTTGGAAAAGTGTTAGAAAAATCCTAACCCTATTGCATTTGTACCAATTTAATCATAAACCTTTTTTTTTTTTGATGACCTAGGGAACCCTGCACCCCGCCGACAGTTTAGTAAACCCTCACGTGCTAGCTACCACACACGTAAAACCAGTTAAGTCACTCTATGACGGCTGGGATTCGAACTCTCGACCTTTTGCGAGAGGAAGAGAGCGCGAACAGCGGCCTTGGGTGGTATCATAAACCTTTTGATTTGGTGCCAGTTCAGTTCTAAATCTTTTTATGATGCCAATTTAGTTCTAAACCTTTTTAAGTAGTGTCAATTTAGTCATAAACTTTTTGAATTTGTGCCAATTTAGTTATTCGGCTAATTTTGGCTAAGTAATGAATTAGTACCAAATCAAAAAGTTTATGACTAAATTAACACTAGTTCAAAAGATTTATGACTAAATCGACACCATTAAAAAATTTAGGACTAAATTAGCACAAAGTCAAAAGATTTAGGATTAAATTGGCACCAACTCAAAAATTTTAGAACTAAATTAATATCATTAAAATGTTTATGACTAATTTGGCACATATGCAATAGGTTTATGACTATTCTGACACTTTTCCTAGCAATTTTTAACAAAAATTAGTAGGTGACCATTCCTACTAATAATATCCCATGTAAATAATAATTATCAATTCATACCAGTAACATATTTCTTGAGGCATATCAACTTATTCATCTTGCTTATGATTCAAAAAAAGAAGTATTCATCTTGCTGGTAATTTCATGAGCAATTGATAACTATAACCAACCTTCATATATATCGAAGTGGCTCTTGTTTTAATCAATTATTTGTATGTAAATTACTTTTTATCTGATTCGGCAAGCATTTTAATGATCCAACTAAAATCAGCTAATCTCTAATAATCTGGGCTAGGAATTTGAATACGTGTATGGGCATGAGATGCGCCAGCCTGGAAGCGTCTTGCGTGCATCTACAAATACCACGTTGGGTCACCCATGCTCTATGCTCGAGAGACGCAACTTCAAAATTTGTTTTAGCTTACCTCAAAAGTGCAGCACAAACACTTACGTTATGCGAGCAAAGTCTGGAAAGTTGAAACTTTTGAACATCTCAGGAACTTATTTCCTAGCCAAAGTATAGAGCAATTTTTTTCAGATTGAAATGAATAGCAGCACTCAAAGAATGATTGGGCATAGCATGAACGAGGACCTTTTGGCTTCGTGCATATTGATTTGTGATATGAGCAGCTTGGACCCCCTGCTCATTCAGGAGGCATTTGAAGTAATGTAATCGTGGTAATGCTATTTTATTTACATCTCCGGTGGATATGACATTGCTGCTGCTCCACAGTCACTCGGCAACATAGAAACAAGCGAATAAGTATAATTCAATGTAATAGATTATCATTATACTGTCATTATTGATTTTCTAATCAATTTCATGGAGAAGGAATGCACAGCTTTTAGTACACTTGAGTTCATTGCGTTGGTTCAATTTTGTATTAGCACCCACCACTCTGTCTGTAACTTTCCATTTTACATATGTAACTAGTACTAAGCACTCGAGCTCCCCTAATCACACCAAGAAGAGAAACCTAAGACACAGGCAAAACTACCGTTCTGGGGCTCCAATGATTTTTGAGGAGGATATGCCCATACATGATACATCAATGGAAAAGGATGAGAGAAGACATGAATTGCCAAATTGAGGTTTGCGGAGTTGGGGAAACCCAATCAAAGACAATGAGGTGTTCCACGTACTAGAAAAGTCATTTTCACATGCCAAATGATGTTTTTACGTTTATTTCTGTTTCAATCGCTTCAAAAGCTGATTTCAAACAGTATACGTTTGCTCCCCGTAAAAAGAAAGGACCGTACATTTTCCCCAAAGGCAAAGAGAGATTCCCCATTATGGAGGACATAAATTTCCTCCATGCAGTCTCAGAGGTAGTGAACCCACTTTTAAGTAGAAGTGGGAAAAGGCAATTAAATGTTTCCTCCCTGAAGCAATTGAAAATCAATGTCATTTCCTACGTACACATGTTATGAAAAAGAAAGCAGAACAAAGATGAGGATGGCTGAATACTGATTGCAACAAACATCAGTGCCATTAGCACACGCCCACGGCTTCACTTTCTAACTACCTATGAACCTTTCATGCATGCTCTTTCACGTTGTTATATTCCAACCTAAGCAAAGTTGAAACCTGGAATATCCGCACTTGAAAACAAGCACTGTATTCCCTATTTATTTGTTTTGATGAGAAATGCGAAACGAAAATGAAAAAAAAAACATAAGAGGAATCCCTGTTGGGAATGAAATTCGGCTATTTGTACCCTTCTTCACAAAAAAAATGGAGAGATGAATTATTGTATTTTTTATTGGATTGGATTTCGTCGGGATTGACGGGGCTCGAAAGCTTCAATCAATTCTTTGGGGGAAGACTAGCTTTTGCTTTCCTTTTGGAGGAAGGATCGGAGGAACTAACCCAATGTGGGTCCAAGTAGGAATCAAGGAATTTCACCTTGATAAAGCTTCTTACTTGTCTCCGATCCGATTACTGATTTATAGGATTAACTAGAAGAGAAGGAAGGTAGGACCGGCTGAAAGGACAGCGGGGAAAGTTCTCTAACTTGGGAAGTGGTACGAATCGGTTCTGCAAGACTCGCACCCGACTTGGGCCCATACCCTTCGGTAGCAAAAGTGGTGTCCTCCAGTACTTATTGATTAAGCTATAGTAGTTGGATTCGCGTCCAGTTGAAGCTCTCTTTCCTATCTTCAATTTTAGATGGTGAAAGTGCCTAACCCTAAAAGAAGTAGGATAAGGTACATATGAGAGACCACCACCAATCAATAAAAGCTTCATTTGCTTCTTAAAAAATGAATAATTCGAAAAATATTTTTCTGAAAAATGATCGATTATATTATTTGAAATAATTATCCAATAAAAAACGTTTTCATTA
This sequence comes from Corymbia maculata, assembly GCA_014182735.1. Lineage (NCBI taxonomy): Eukaryota > Viridiplantae > Streptophyta > Magnoliopsida > Myrtales > Myrtaceae > Corymbia > Corymbia maculata. Next base: position 38,616,343 of record CM024688.1, on the reverse strand, counting down.
TTGACAACAATTAATATATAAATATTTTATGGATGAAGATATTTTTTGTTAATTCATGTGATTGTTTTTAGGAAAATATTTTTTAAATAATTCATGTTTAGCTAAACAAATGCAACCAAAGTGAAAAAGCATGCAGCCAAGTCTCCGATGACTTTATGATATCATTTCGGGCATTGAAAGCAACAAACCAATATGCAACGCCAAGAACTCATACTTCCCCGAAGTCTAGAAAGGCTAAACTTATGAGTGTCTCAGGAACTTATTTTTGGGCCAAAGTACAAAGCAACATTTTACGGATTAAGGGTGCGTTTGGTACAGCTTTCCCAAGGGACTTTCGGGCCGAAAGCCCCTTGGGAAAATGCTTGAACCGTTTGGTTCGGCTTTGAAGCCGCCTTTCAACCGAAAGCTGGCCTTCAAAATGCTGAAACCATTTTTTTCTTCCAAAATTACCTTCACCGATTGTTCATATTTCCGATTTTACCCCTAAATATTATTTTTTTTAATTAAAAAATAAGGCAGCCTTCCTGGCGAAGGGCTATGGCCGTCGGGCGACCTCCGGTGAGGGTCGTGCGACCCGGCCGAGGGTCGCCGGAGGTCGCGCGATCTCGGGCAACCCTCGGCGAGGGCCGCGCGACCCGGGCGACCGCCGCCCGGGTCTCGTGGCCGCAGCGGCCCTCGCCCGGGTCTCGCAAGGGTCGTGCGACCACCGGCCGCCGTCGAGCGACCCTCGTGAGACCCGGGCGAGGGCCGCTTGCGGCCGCGAGACCTGCGGCGGTCGCCCGGGTCGCCCGAGGTCGGGCGACCTCCGGCGGCCCTCGATCGGGTCGCGCGACCCTCGCCGAGGGTCGCCCAAGGTCGGGCGACCTCCGGCGGCCTCGGCTAGGTCGCGCGACCCTCGCCGGAGGTCGCCCGACCTCGGGTGACCTCGGCCCGATGGCCGCCGGCGCCGAGATCCGGCTCGCCGCCGGCAGCCGCCGTAGCCCTTCGCCAGACCGGCGAAGGGTTTAGGTCATGTAATATATATATATATATATACATATATTATACCAATTATACCCATCAAAGCCCATTGTGAAAGTTTTTTTTACCAAACGCACATTCAACTCAAAGTCCATTTGTAAAAAAAATTTACTATACACAATTGCATTTCCCCAAGTAGCTTTGGGCTTTCAGCATTTGCATTGGACTGAAAGCCCCTTGCAAATGCTGTACCAAACGCACCCTAAAACGGACAGCGGTGTTCACAGAATGAATCATTGGACAAAGCATGAATTCAGACCATTTAGCTGACTCCGTGCATATTGATTTATGATTTATGACGGGACGAATCTGCACCCCCCCTTCCCCCAAAACGGCCGTGGTAATGCTGTTTTATTTACAATTCCGGTGGATTTGGCATTTCTCTTGCTCTACAGTCGCTTTGCGAAATAAAAACAAGTGAATGTGTACGGATCAATGTAAAAGATTATCATTACCCTATCATTATTGATTTTCTAATCTGTGTCATAAAGAAGGAATACTCAGCTTTACTAAACTTGGGCTGTTTGTGTTAATTCGATTTTGTATTAGCATCAAGTAGTCTTCTCTATACATTTTGAATTTGTAACTAGTACTAAGTGTAATAAATCTTAATATTAACAATCATTAAATTAAGAACAAATTTGATTCATACATGATTGTAAAACACCACTAATCCAAATATGTACAGCGGAATTAAACACATACCGTTTGAGCCATGGCCTCACTTGACGAAAACGGATCAACCCGATATGATCGGTGATCGTCGGTATCTTTGGTTCTTCCTCTCTATGACCTATTTCGGTTTAGCAGCTTTAATGGGATTAAGCAACTGATAGGTATTAACCTACCCTTTTATAGGCTAGAGAGGGGACCTAGCAAACCCTAATCAACAGCGTGTCAACTGGGCCCTTCCCATTACGGGCTTCAGTTAAACACAATTGCATACACTTTGCTGCTCAACTAGGCTCGTAATTAATAGATGCCAAAACCCAACTCAATAAGATCACTTTAGGGTTTAAAATATACTGGAATATCCATTAACCCGATTATATAAAATAGAAAATTAATTAATTAATGTAAGCCCATTATCGGAAATTTCCAACATTCTCCCACTTGGGCTACATTAATTAATTTGTTTTATTTTGAAAACGATTTTTATTTTGAAAACGACACTCTCGGGTTAATAACTGAAAATTTGTTTTATGTGGCCACAATTTTGAAAAATAATATTCCAATAATGGCATCTCAAAACCAATCCAATCCTATATAACCTCATTATAGGATTATGGCGATCAACGTGTTAAGAAAATATTGCAACACATGACCTTCCATAATCACATATAATAAACATTATATTTTCATGGATCATGGGCCTAGTAGTGTAGTAAGAAATAGTGCTAACATGTGATCAAAATATACACTATTTCTTATCGGTTCTCAATGCAATTTCTCAACGACATGAAACTGCATTAGCGCAATTTCTAAACAACATGAAATTGCCTCAGTGCGATTTCTAAATAACATGAAATTGCACAACTATGTCACAATCCAACATGAGATCTCATAATCGGTGACATCCAGTCGTCTTTAAACTAAAATTTGTTTAAAGATACTTGTTTCATATTTCCATTTCTCAGTCGACAGGAGAAAGGATAATGATAAGATCAATAATAATGATCATCAAAAGTAAATGCTTTAATAGACATTATAAAAGCATTATTAGTTTGTATATAACTATAATATCTAGTAATACAAACTATATAGTTCCCACTAACAAAATAGATCAAAAGACTCTAAAACACCCATATTCTTTACATGTTCTTTAAACAAAATGGGTCGTAAGCCTTTTGTTAGGGGATCAGTCAACATGGACTCAGTTCTAATATTCTCTATCACAATGTCTCCATTTTTGACTAAGTCCTTAACAGTATAATATTTGATCTCCATGTATTTAGACGCATTGCTTATCTTGTCATTCTTGGAATAAAACACAGTTGCAGTGTTGTCACAATAGATCACCATAGGTTTAGCAATAGAGTCCACAACCCGCAATTCAGAGATCAAATTTCTGAGCCAAGCAGCTTGAGTTGAAGCTCCGTAACACGCTACAAACTCAGCATACATTGTAGAGTTTGTAACCAAGGTTTGCTTTGTGCTCTTCCAAGAAATAGCACCCCCAGCCATCATAAAAATATATCCAGAAGTTGATTTTCTATCATCCGAACAACCAGCAAAATCAGCGTCTGAATATCCAATCACTTTGAGGTCATCTACTTTGCTATACACAAGCATGAAATCTTTTGTTCGTTGCAGATATCTCATCACTTTCTTAGCTGCAACCCAATGTTCATGACCTGGATTCGACAAATATCTCCCAAGAGTATTCACAAAAAAAAGCAATATCGGTGCGTGCGACTTGTGCATACATAAGACTCCGCCAACCGCACTAGCATATGGAATATTCTTCATTGCTTCTTTTTCAACATCATTCTTGGGGCATTGTTCTATGCTCAATTTATCTCTTTTCACAACAGAGCTTCACCAACCTTGCGGGTTTGCATATTAAATCTCTTGAACACGATCTATATAAATTTTCTGAGATAATCCCGAACCTTCTTAGATCTGTCACGATAAATTTCAATGCCTAAAACAAAAGATGCTTCCCCAAGATCTTTCATATCAAACTTTGCAGACAGAAAACTTTTTGTGCAATTCAATAGATCAATATCTCTACTAGCAAGCAAAATGTCATCTACATAAAGTACTAAGAAAATATATTTACTCCCACTTACTTTCATGTAGATGCATTGATCAAACTTGTTTTCTTCAAAATCATATGATCTCACAACTTTGTCAAATTTCAAGTACCACTGACGTGATGCTTGTTTGAGACCATAAATAGACCTCCGAAGCTTCCACACCATATGCTCCTTTCCAGCTTCTTTAAACCCTTCAGGTTGCTGCATATATACTTCTTCATCCAGGTCTCCATTTAGAAAAGCCATCTTGACATCCATTTGGTGAAGTTCTAAGTCAAAATGAGCCACCAATGCCATAATTATCCGAAATGAGTCTTTAGTGGACACCGAAGAAAAAGTTTCAGTATAATCGATGCCCTCTCTGCGTGAACCCCTTTGCGACTAACCTCGCCTTGAATCTCTCTATGTTGCCTTTATTATCTTTCTTGGTTTTAAAAACCCATTTGCAGCTAATCGGTTTATGCCCATCAGGTAAATCAACAAGTTCCCATACTTGATTATTTGTCATGGAAATCATCTCGTCCTTCATTGCTCTTAACCATTCATCCGCATGATCACTATCAAGAGCTTCTTTGAAGGTCACTGGATCAACTATATGTCCAATGTCAAAATCAGCTTCTCCAAGATAGACATGATAATCATCTTGAAATGTCGGTCTTCTTTGTCGTTGTGATCTCCGCACAGGCATTTCTGGAGCCGGATCATTCGTTTGGGGAATTTCATTCGCAGCCATATCTCCAAAGATCGCTTCTTGCCGCATTCCCACTCTACAAGGCTCTCGCATGGAATCATCATTCAAGATGGGCAATGGAATGGAAACCGTTTTGTTTGGTTCTTCCCTTACAAAAGATTGAGAAGAATTCTCTTCGGTAACATCTAACTCCGGGAATTTAGCGTTTGAGACTCAACGATTCTAGTGCCCCGAGTAGGACAATAGAACCTATACCCTTTGGAATGGTGAGGGTATCCAATAAAATAACATCTAGTAGTCCCGGGTTCGGTTTTCTTTTGAGAAGGATCATAAATTTTCACCTCTCGCAGACAACCCCAAACTCGAAAGTGATTCAAGCTTGGTTTCCTCCCCGTCCATAATTTAAAAGGTGTTTTCGGCACTGATTTACTAGGCACGCGATTCAATATATAAGCCGCTGTTTTAATCGCATCACCCCATAAGTATTCAGGCAAATTAGAACTGCCCATCATACTTCGTTTCATCTCCATGAGTGTGCGATTGCGCCGTTTAGCTACACCATTCTGTTCGAGACTTCCAGGCATTGTATATTGAGCAACAATACCACAGTCTTGCAAATATTTAGCAAACGGTCCCATTTGTTGTTCGGTCTCAGTATATCGCCCATAATACTCACCACCGCGATCAAATCTGACAATTTTGACAATTTTTCCCAATTGTTTCTCAACTTCAGTGCGAAACACTTTAAACATGTCAAGAGCCTCAGCTTTCTCCTTAATCAGATAAACGTAACAATAACGGGAGAAATCATCAATAAAAGTGATGAAATACTTATTTCCACACAGAGTGGTTGAGTATGGCCCGCTAATATCTGTATAAATTATCTCCAATAGATTTTGATTGCGAGTAGCGCCTTTCTTCTTAATTTTAGTCAATTTTCCCCTCACACAATCAATACAAGTCTCAGTATCATCCGAGTCAAGAGGAGGAAGAATGTCAACCTTGATGGGTCGCTTTACTCTTTCTTTGGAGATATGCCCTAATCGCTTATGCCACAGCAATGAAGATTTCTCTTTAATCAAGGATCTCTTAGCAACATTGTTCTCGACATTAAAAGAACAATATGGACTATCAGGAGATAAGGACAATCGATATAACCCATCACACAGAACACAATTCCCAATAATTCTGGAATCATAACTCAAATCCACTCTATTATTTGCAAAATAGAGACAATATCCAGCTTTGTCAAGCAAAGAAAGAGAAATTAAGTTTCTCCTAAAACCAGGAACGTAAAAGACATTGTTTAAAATGAGCTGAAATCCAGAATCTAAATTCAAAACAATTGTGCCTATGCACTTCACATCAACTCCGACATCGTTTCCAACTTTAAGCTTTAACTCCCTCAGACTTGGATTCCTTAGATTTGTTAGACTCTGTAAGGTAGTAGTCATATGAACAGTAGCACCAGAATCAAGCCACCAAGAATCCGGAGGAACATCAACTAGATTTGATTCAAAACAAACTAACAATTCATACAGCAAGTTTCCAACTTCAGCCTTGTCTGAGACTCTATATCGTTCTCCCACTACTTCAAGGAACTGTTTTGCATTCGTATTTTCCGGTAAACCACTAATGAGATGCTCAGCAATGGACCTCTTCATAGCAATGAGGCTCAGTCAGTTGGATTTTTCTCATCTAGCATAATGGGCCTTTTGATCTGTACTACTTTGATCATTGGGTTTGGGAGGTTCATTCTCACGTAGTGCCAAGTCCATATCTACAATTCCTAAAGCAAACTCTATATCTTGCTTCCACCTCTTGAAGTTTGATCCAGTTAACATCTCAACCGTAGCATTGTTGTTGTTCACAGCAAAAGTAACTGTTTATTACACATAATGCAATATGATTAATTATGGGCAATAAACAATTCCTCAAAATAATTAGTATATTATAAACTCCCCTTTGGGCAGAGTGTATAATACACCATTATTTTCCACAGCATGAAGATTGTAAAACAACAACAAGGAGAATTACATATAATTGTCAAGAATTCATCCCCTTTGGATAGACAAATCCTTTAAATTATACATCTCCATAATATCAATATATAGAGACGATAAGGAGAATTACATATAATTATCAAGAGCTTATTCACTTTGTGCAAACAAGACCTTTTAAATTATACATCTCCATTATCTCGACATAGAGGAGAATTACACATAACTCTAAAATTTATCCTCTTTAGGAAGATAAAATTTTGAGTTATACATCCCCATCAATTATCTCTATTATATTAATATAGAGGGGAATTACATATAATTTTCAAAAAATTTATCCCCTTTGGGCGGATAAATATTTTTCCAATTATACATCCCCATCTTTTTAAAGTGGGAATTTATCTTCATGCAATTTTTCAAATTAATATACACAATAACCCCCTTTGGACGGGTAATTGTATATACTAATTTGCATTAATAGGAACTCCAAAAATTTTTATAATGTTCCATTTAATTAATGCCCAAAACAATATGTGCTTCCCAAAATCATATTGCATTAAACAACAATTTTTGCCACAAATTCCCTTTTTTTTTTTTTTTTGAAATTTCATTTTCATTTAATATTTTATTTATTATTATTATTAATCATTTATTAAATTTTTTTTTGGCCCAACGGGCTCGAGCCAGAAAATTCTGGTAACTGGCCCGCGTGGGCTTCTCTCCGGAAGCCCAGATTCTGGGCGTAGCCTAGAATCCGAGAAGCCTAGAAACCTGGTCTTCTTCCAGAGGCCCAAATCTAGGCTTGTGCCCAGTCAAAAGAAAAAAAGGCCCAGGACCCCAGCTTCTTTGGAGACCTAGCCCGCATGGGCTTCTTTCCGAAGGCCCAGATTACGGGCTTGCGCCCCGAAATTTTCAGCAGGCCGAGATTCTGGGCCAAATTTTTTTTTAATAAATGATTCATAATAATAATAAATAAAATATTAAATGAAAATGAAATTTCAAAAAAAAAAAAAGGAAATTAAGATTTATTACATGTGGTATCGAGCCGACTCGACCACGTGTGGGGCCACAAATAAGACCCCGTGCTCGATACCATTTGTAAGGACTCAGGGGCTCGGCGAGTAATATTGTCCGCTTTGGGCCGAGGCCCGCACGGCTTTAAAACGCGTTACTCGGGGAAGAGGGATCCCGCCTTTATAAACCATCCCGGGACTCCCCCTTAGGCGATGTGGGACTCCCCCTAGGCAAGAGACATGTGACCCCCCTCCCTTGCACACATCCGAGGACCAAGGCGCGAACGCACCGCCATCCCTCCTCGCGCACCGTCGCCCGGGCTATCACATTCTCCCCCCCTTCAGGCACAGGGTCCTCGTTGTGGCCCCACACGCGGTCAGGAGTCGGCTCTGATACCACATGTAATAAATCTTAATATTAACAATCATTAAATTAAGAACAAATTTGATTCATACATGATTGTAAAACACCAATAATCCAAATATGTACAGCGGAATTAAACACATACCTGGTTGAGCCATGGCCTCACTTGACTGAAAACGGATCAACCCGATATGATCGGTGATCTGTCGGTATCTTTGTTCTTCCTCTCTATGACCTATTTCGGTTTAGCAGCTTTTAATGAGATTAAGCAACGATAGGTATTAACCTACCCTTTTATAGGCTAGAGAGGGGACCTAGCAAACCCTAATCAACAACGTGTCAATCGGGCCTTCTCATTACGGGCTTCGCTTAAACACAATTGCCTACACTTTGCCGCTCAACTAGGCCCGTAATTAATAGATGCCAAAACCCAACTCAATAAGATCACTTTAGGGTTTAAAATATACTGGAATATCCATTAACCCGATTATATAAAATAGAAAATTAATTAATTAATGTAAGCCCATTATCGGAAATTTCCAACACTAAGCACTCAAGCTCCCCTAACCACGTCAAGAAGAGAAAGCTAGGACGAGAAAACTCCTGTGCCAAGGTTACAATGATTTTGAGGAGGCTTTGCACATACATGATACGTCAAGGGAAAGGAGAAAATAAGGCATGAAGTGGCAAACTGAAGTTTGCGGAGTCAGGGAAACACAATCAAAGGGGCAATGAGGAGCTCCTTTCCCTAGAAGAGCCATTCTACATGCTAAAAGGTGTTCTTATGCTTTATCAGTGTTTCAATCACTTCAAAAGCAGATTTCGAGCAATACAACGAAAAAATAAAGCACTATACATTTTCTTCTGAGAGAGAGAGAGATTCCACATATAGGAGAACATAGATTTCCTCCATGCACACTAAGGTAATGAATCCACTTTCAGTAGAAGTGGGAAGAAGCCCTCAGCATGAAACGTAGTGTACGAAAGGCTTTAAGGATAAACGATGAATTAGGAAACATTCTTGGATCACATTTTCTTTAAAGGTTCAAACTCCATAAATATTTTCGACAATTTTTGTTGCTTGGAGCGTGGAAGCTCTTGACTTTATAGTAAGGGATCTTAGTAATTGTAATGGTAACAAGCAATTGCTATTTTAATGGTTCTAACTTATGGCTTTTAACATTTACATCTCTTCATCTCAAGAAAACTCATATTTGAGTATCATCCAAATCAAACTATAATGGTATACCCATGAGAAATTTATCATATGTTAACTTTTATTTCATGTCCTCACTAAATTGCTGATGTGGAACACGTGGTAAAAAACTTGGGTACTTGACGTGTGACGCGGAAATTCAACATGAATGACGCTGCTTTGGAGAAACCATATTTGAAAAAAAAATGAACTAAGATTAGAGAATTTTCCCAAATTTGCTAGTTTTGTGTTAAGAATTCCCTCACATTTCAAAAACTGCTAAAATACCTAATGTTCTCCAATTTGACCTTAGATTTTGGTAGATTTTCATGGATATACTAGTTTGAGAATTTGTATAACAAGAATATTAATTTGGGGCTAAGTGTGACTTGTGAGTACTGGCATGAAATCTTCTATAACACGAAAAATTAATTTAGGATAAATGTGATGCATATGTTTTAGTTTATGATTTTTTATAATATTAACCCTAATTTTTTTTATAGCATCACAGGTTAATAGCACTTTTTCTCTCCACGAAATGGAACTCCCTAGGCAAAAGCTTGATCATGGAAAGGGCAACATTTGCAATCAAATATTGCGATAAAGCAATGAGAAGGGATGTTGCGATAGAAAATTGCAATGTTATAACTTCACCGCATCCATTGTGGTCACATCGTTTTGTCGCAATAACTAACATCCCTTCCCATCGCTTTATCGCAAGATTGCAATTGAGAAAAGGTCCTGATCACGTTTTGGCATATTTTGCAATAAGCAATGGGAAGGGATGTTGCAAAAGAAAATTGCAACTCCCTAGAATCATCATTTTATTGCACTTAGATGAAACCTAGCTATAATTTGCCACGTCACTTGATATATTAACTTCGTAGATCAATTTTAATATTTTATTTGTGGCACTCCTCTGCTCGATAAAAATAATAACTGAAAACACAAAATAGGATTACTGAAATAATGATGCCGTAACGGAAGTGGTCTCCTTTGGAAAAACATTGCAAAAGATTGTCAAAATGAAAATTATGGTTAATGGTGATCTTCGCTTCGACACGGACGTGAACGTTCATGCATGCCTTGGTCATTTTACTGATCTACTCTCTACATGCTTCGGCGAGACAACAGGCTCAGCTGGGAAAGGAAGAGTTTTATCATATGACGCGGCAATGCATGGTCTATTCAAACAATCTCTCAAGAGGTGTCAAACCCATATTCAATGAGATGGGTCATCTATGGATTAGTTAAGCTTTAATAAATGGTTGTTAATAGGTTTGAGTTATATTTAAGTGCAATGATAAAAAGTTGTAAAGGGGTTTGCCTTTAAACTCATTTACAACCCATTTAACTTATAAAGGTTATTAGTTGACTTAACCCATTGAAGTTATATCATCCTCTTTGAACAATTTTTATAATTTATATTTTATAATTTTCAATATTTTTTATATATTTTTCTTTCTTCTTTTTCCTTCCCTTTTTGTTTCCATCTTTTACCTTTTCTCTCACGAACTTTGATGGCCGGTAAGGGCCGTTGTTGAGGGCTGCGAAGCCCTCACCAACTTGGCAAGGTTCGTGGCTCCCACCCAATCGCATCAATGAGCCTCGAGCTTGCCAAATCTAGTGAATCGAGCTTGTCGGTCACAGCGAGGGCCATGAAGTCCTCGTTGGTAAGGCCAGGGTAGCAACCTCTACTCCATCGCACTGATGAGCCTCGAGCTCGCCAAATTTAGTGAGCTGAGGTCGTTGGTCACTGGCGAGGGCTGCAAAGCCCTTGTCAACAGGGCGAGGTTCATGGTCCCTGCCCAATCACACTGGCAAGCTCAAGCTTGACCTCATCGGATTTGGCAAGGTGGAGCCTCGCTTAAGGCTAACTCAACTTGACTCGTTGGAATTAGGCAAGCTTGAGCCTAGCTAGCCTATGGCAAGACCAAACCTCACCTATCGCCGCCCACAACTATCATGGTCATCAACCTAGTGAAGAAGGAGGAAAAAAAATAGAAAAGAAAAAGGAAAAATGGTTAAATTTTCTATTTTAAAAATAAAAATAAAAATACCTAAAAGGAATGTATAGAAAATTAAATCAGGTTTTTTATACCAAACGAAAAATATTATCATTTTTGGAAATATCACATTTTTCGAGAAATAAATGAAGCGTCAATTTAATATATATATATATATATATATATATATATATATATATATATATATATCCATTAATTTTGTAATTGTATGGAAATGTTTTAATAATATAGAATTTTTTTAGATCATAAAAAATAAATATTTCTAGATTAACTTAATATATGAAATTGTTTTATTAATGTAAGTGGGGTTGGGTATGTGTTGATAAATTTATATTAGTAATAAATGGGTTATAAATGGGCTAATGAGTCAATTTAGGACTCAAATCTAAGCCGACTCATCCATTTAATAGGTCAAAGTCTCTCGGGGAATTTTTTTTAAAAAGCAGGAAATTAATATGGGGGTAGATGATGACAGTTGGATAAATCGTTTTTTTTAGATCATTATAATTTTTCTAGTGTTTCATAAAGAAGGACGTGCAACTTAGTACAACTGGAGTCATTGCCTTAGGTCAATTTTGTATTAGCATCAGGCCGTCTGTCTATATATTCAATATCTATAAATAGTACTAAGCACTCAGAGCTCTCTGAACCATACCAAGAAGAGAAAGCTAAGAAGAGAGAAAACTCCCATTTTGGGGCTCCAATAAATTTTTTAGGAGGCTTTGCCACATGCATGATATATCAATGGAAAAGGAGAAGATAAGGTATGAAGGGGCAAATTGTGGTCTGGGAGTCGGGGAAACACAATCAAAGGGGCATCGACGAGTTCCATTCCCCAAAAAAGCCATTTCACATACCAAAAGGTGTTCTCATGTTCCAAATGGCTTTAGGCTACATTTGGTCGACAGGATAAAGACCAAGATAGGAAATGTTTTATCTTATCTTGTGTTTGGTAGCAATATAAGATAAGATAAGGTCGGATATAGATCATATAAAAAAATCCGAGGAGGGTGGGACAAACCCGAAAAGGATTTCTATTGCCTATTTTTCTAGAAACCCTATGCTCCACTTGCTTCATCCCCACACCCTACACACCTTCACAAAAAAAAATAAAAATTCTCGACTTCTTTTCCTTTACCACCTCCCTTGGCAACCGCATCCCTAACGTCCACTGCGGCGTCGACGGCCCCATGGGCGCCATCACCGCCCACTCCCGCCGTCTCCGTCGCCACTCATCTTCAAGACAAGGTTTGTGATTCTCTCCATCCCTGCCTCTACCACACGGCCACCATGTTGCAGCTATCGCCCTCTACCTCTTCACCTCCCTCAAACCCTTCTCCCCCAAGTTGCCCTCCGACTGCCTCCTAGTCGACGACTTTGACGTCAAGCAAATCTGGTAGCAGATTGACTCTAGTCGCAGCTATTACTACCGAGCTTGTAGTGCTAATTAAGGCAACTTGAGAAGAATCCAAATGAATTTCGAATCTTTTTGAGGGTGGCGGTGCTTCAAAGGGGAAAAAGGAGGGTCTTAGAGGATGTGGAAATGTTGAGGAGAGCGAACATGGTGGCGACGTTGATGATGGCGATGTTGAAAAAATCCAACTTTAAATCCGTAATTCATTAAACAATGGATAGGATATGAAGAAATATCAGGACTTCTGATTTTATCCTATCTAATCATATCTTGTTTAAAAATCTGGAAGACTAAACGCAGACTTTAAGGATAAAGGGTGAATTAGGAAATGTGCTTGGATCAAGTATTCTTAACGAGCTCGAACTCAATACCAAATATCAACAGTTTTTGTGGCTTGAGATGCATGAAGCTCTTGACTTTATAGTAATGGATCTTATTAATTGTGAAGGCAACAAGCAAATTGCTATTTGTATTGTTCCAGCTCATGGCCTTTGACATCTAGATATCTTCAACCCAAGAAAACTCATATTTGAGCATCATCCAAATTGAAATCTTTCTTCTAAACTTGCAATTTGCAAAGTGTATTAATTAACATTTCGAAAAAAATTACAAGGAGGGTCTTAACTTTATTTCACGAACATGTTCAACTTTTGCTTACAACTGTGTTAAACTAAATCTGCAAACAGCAATGCATCCGCACATGAGATCCCTGTACCGAACAAGCATATAGTTCTTCACATTTAGGGTTAATGCCATAAAAAAATTCAAGTTAATACACTCGTAGCACATTTATTTTAAATTATTTTTTGTGTTGTAAGAAATCCTAAACATATGCACGCATGCTATATTTGCCGCAAACTAATTTCCACATCACAAAAAATTCTAAACCGGTACAGTCATAACAAATTTGCCATTTGCTAACTTTCATCCAATATCCCGTTAAATTGCTAACGTGCAACACACATGGAAAGCAACTTGGATAATTAGTGTGTGACATGGAAATTCAATAGAAATAGGTCTCCTGAACAATGTCGTGAACGACGTCGTTTTGGATAAACCAAATCTGAAAAAGAAATTAATAGAAAACAACAGTTTCACACTTAGTGTCAGATGTAAAAATTATCATTGTTAACTAATGTGCCAACCAAATATCATGCATAAACTACCAATTAGAAACACCACTTTCACACTTAAATAAAATCTGTCAATGAACTCAACTTCATATCAAAAAAAGCCAATTCTCCTAATCTAAGTTCCCTATGTATGTATATCACAAGGCATGCATAAATAGATCATCAACCATAATGAATTTCAGGACAACATAATGGCAGAGCATCTATTTATTCAACACAATGAAATACTCAGATTAAGACAGGCCTACTGATCATAATTACTTAATTAGAACAAAACCGACCAGGAGTGAAATGCTTATAAGCTTCTGATCTGATCATAGTGCTACCTCATCCCCTCCAGGTATCTATATAGCAGTGCAGCAGTACAATAATTCTTTAGAACTGGAAAAAATACAGCTATTTTCATTTTTACCACTACCAGTACCACCACACTAAAAGTTCTCAGAAACGATATCAGCACACGACTTAACAAAACGAACCCTTACTGTACATCACATGTCTAGGAGCCCAATATATCTCCCCCTATAAGTATATACTAACACGCATTTCGAAGGAGAAAGTGCCAACAGATGTGAAACATCACCTTTAGCACGAGCCACTTCCGGTCGACGAAATCCTACATAAGCAAAGCTAAAAAATTTAGAGAACCCGCACATGAAAACAAGCATCGTAAGCCTCAACCACAAAAAACCAGCCGTAATTCAAGCAATCAAACAGACGGGAGACCGCCAATCAACAAAGTGGAAAAGCATGCAGCCGAATCTACGATGGCTTCATGGCATAAGCGACAGGATTCGATGCACGAGGTAAGGGAGCGAGCAGAGACGAAGAATGACAGAGAGGCGAAAGAGAGACGGACCTTCGGGTGAGGTTTGCTCGGCCAGCACCAGTGGTTTCCACTGTGCCCTAGGGTTTCTCCGCGGAGAAGATAAAAACCTCCAGTCATATTGGGCGGATTGACAATTTTGGGCTCGTTACTGGGCTTGTATATGGGCCGTGGCTTTCCCGGGCACTTAGGCCCAAGTAATCTCTAGGCCACGATTTGTACCGGCCCAAGGATGTGATGAAGGACGTTTTTGGAATATCGGTGTGTAGGTCTCCTTCCTAAGTTTCGAGCATTCGTAATGATTAAAACCGCTCATGATTAAAAATTCAATAAATTCTCTACATAAAAATAAACCATAACTAAGGCTCCATTCATTTCGTGGATAATGTGGCATTTTCTAAAAATATTTTCCAAGAAGTTATTTTCTAGAAAAACGTAATTATATTATGATATTCAGGTGAAACCTGAAAAATGAAGTCGAAATTATTTTCTGCTGTGCAGTAGGGAAAACATTTTTCTTTATACACTCTTTTTCAAAAAAAAATTATCATTTTATTTTTAAAATATATTTTTAATTATTTATTTTTTTAAAATCTATTTTTAATTTTTTTTACAAAATTCGATTATTATTATTTTTTTTTTGGTTCTTCTTCTTCTTTGGTCAGTCACCTGCCACAGGACAGCCGACAACCAGCCATAGGCGAGCTTGGGCCTTGCTAGATCGCTGAGCCGGGCTCGTTTGTGGTCGGGTCGCTAGCCGTCGTGTGGCCGGCGATAGGCTGAAAAAGAAGAAGAGCAAAAAGAAAGAAAGAAAAAAAAGGAAAAGAAAAAAATCGATTTTATTAAAAAAATAACAAAAATTTTGATTTAAAAAAAAAAAAAAAAAATTGGATTAAAAAAATAGAAGGAAAGAAGTGGAGACTAGTAGGGGATGTGAGATAAGAGAGAGTGAAGTGTGGAAAATGTTTTCCCCAACTTAAAAAGTGGGAAACATTTTTCCCTATTTTATAATGCTTTTTTCTTTCATGGAAAATGTTTTCTTCAATGATTTTATTTTTCAAGAAACGAACACCAGAATATTTGAAAAACGTTTTCTTGAAAATAATTTTCCGTGAAATAAATGGAACCTAAAAGAACTAACGTTAAAGAGAGCTAACATTGGGCATTTTGCCTCAAATAAGGAATTGCTTGTTTGAGCGTGCCTATTTTGGCCTCTAGGCTATAAGTGGGCCAAACTAGGCATGATGGACTATCAGGCCCATGATCACCTCTAATGAAAAAAAAAAAAAATCATTCCTCTTGCAGGTAATTTCATACACGATTAATGAGGTTTAATAACTTTAATATGTATTGAAGTGGCTTTCCATGTAACTGATTGTTTGTGTATGTGAATTGCCTTTTGCCCAATTGAATAAGCATTCTAATGGTTCGGCCAAAAAAAGAAAAAAAAGCATTCTAATGGTCTATCTAAAATCAAATATCTCGAATGAACTGGGGTTAAAAATTCTTTTGTACACGTCGAATGGCACTTTGAATTTTAATGGAATTATTGGAAACTCAAACAAGAATCAAATTCAAGTGCCAGACTGAAATGTAGCGACTTTTCATTTTAAAAAAGAAAAATTGGATTAGAATTGAGATAATGCCTAAACTTGATGCTTTTTAAAGCAAGTGAACCCATTTCAAGCACGGTGCAGGACCGGATTCTCTCTCTACCGTGAGAGCTCCTCTCTACCTTTGCGGTAGTTCCCCCAAAAATTCCAAACCCTAAATCAGTCTTCCATCTTCGATAAGAGCAACAAGGATGGCAAGTTTACAGTCCCTCACTCATAATCCTTTCCCACCATAGCCTAACTTCACTCACACTTCCATGAACCCTAAAATCTCACCTCGCTCAAACCCATCTAACCTCTTCTACTACCTCCCCTTCATACTGAGTAATGGATTCCAGTTTTCCTTCAATCTGAGACAAGGCAAGCAAGTGCTGTAGTTCCAGTCCACCTGGTACCCGATCTTCATCAGAATCGTGCGCCCACCCCAACATTGCTAGCATATTCCGGAATGGAGACCCATGAGGAGGAAAATGTTCGACTGGCTGCGCTCTGCAAACAATTAGGTAAACTTTGGTCAAACCAAGCCATTATAGAAGTTGATGATGTAATATCTGCAGAAAAGGTTAAAGAATGCCAGAATACACTTATTGGGCAGCTGTATCAAAATCCAAAAATTAACTTCCAAGCTTTTCAAACTACAATGAAAAGGGTTTGGAAAGTGGAAAATGTAGAGATAAATCTGTTGGTACCAGGCTTATTTGCTTTCCGATTTGCTTCGGCAATGGATAAAGAAAGAATAATGTCTACTAGCCCTTGGTCATTTGCGAATCATCTTCTGATATTAAAACCATGGGAGCCGAACACTCCACCTGCATGTTATAAGTTTGATTCCTGCAGTTTTTGGGTTCATATTCATGGTCTACCAACAGAGTGGATTGCAGTTGATGTCGTAGAACGGGTAGCGGGAGAAATAGGACAGGTAACCGAGGTGAAAATAGAGGCAAAAGGCTATATGCCATCTATAATAGGCAAAGCGAGAGTTATAGTGGATATGCTGAAACCACTGAAACCAGGAGCCTTATTTAGCAACAAAGGTCAAAAAATATGGCTGGACTTTCGCTATGAACGTTTACCACACTATTGTTATTCTTGTGGTAAATTAGGACATTATGCCCAGCACTGTCCGGAAATCCCATATCAAGAAGAAAAGTTTCTAAATAGAGATGAGATGCTGTTCGGATCTTGGTTGAAAGCCGAAGCGAATGAACCTAGCCCATTTTGGGATATTTTCTATGGCAAAACAGTGAAGGAGTTGCTGGAAGTTGAGGAAGACGCCCAAGGCTTACCAGTGAATCCAGGGGAAATGGTTATATATGAAAAACCAAGAGAAGACAGTTTTCATCAGCCAAAAGATACGGGGAAACGGAAAGAAGTACTCCAGGAGGACATGCATTGGACTCAAACAGAACATCTTCAAGCACAGCTAGACTCGGGCTATTCCACCAATCTACCTTCATTCAGCACTCGCAAGGGGGTTGGCTTAGTGGGTGAAAGGCAAGGAAAGGGGCCTAAACTTTCCGGTCAAAAAAAGCAGAAAAGGTATGCACCCTATGAACCCCAAGGGTCGGGTAAACAAACCATTGATGAAGCAAACCTAATGGAGACTCCGGTATTTTCAGCAGAAGACACAAACAGATGGGCACTGGTGGCTTGCCCTAATAAGCCACCGAGTAACAAATGAAGCTTATAAGCTGGAATTGTCAGGGGCTGGGCAATCCCCTGACAATTCAAGCCATTAGAGTCCTAGTGGCTCAGGAGAGGCCCGCAATCCTATTTCTAATGGAGACAAAAAACAAAGAGGAAGTATGTAAAAGGCTACAACGGAGATTAAACTTCAAACACAGCTGTATAGTAAATCCAAGGGGAATTGCTGGGGGATTGGCAGTTTTTTGGAGTGATGAGGTTTCTATGATAGTTAATTCAAGTAATATGAACAGTCTAAACCTAACATGCAGGTATGGGGAGATGAACCAACATGTGAATATTTCTCTCGTCTACGCCCCCGACAGATTTTCAGGAGAGATTGAAACTTTGGGCTGACTTGAATTCTACACGAAGTCCTAATACGGTCCCTTGGGTGTGTATCGGGGATTTTAATGAGGTACTATATGTATGGGAAAAGGTAGGAAAGGGACTGGCTGAGAATCATAGGATGAAAGCATTTCAAGAATTTTTAGATTCTTGCAATCTTATGAATGTTGAGAGTAAGGGGTGCGCCTTTACTTGGGCTAATAACAGAGAAGGGGAGGAATTTGTGAAGGAAAAACTGGACAGGGCTCTCTGCAATAGGGAATGGAGAGTGCTATTCCTGACTGCTGAAGTTTATGCTTTACCTGCAATAGGTTCAGATCATAGCCCTCTGCTGTTGGACTTTTGCCCTAGTGTGGAAAAACGACGCAAGGAGTTCAAATTTGAAGCATATTGGTTAGAGGATGAGGAGTATGACCAGGTGGTGCGGGATTCATGGAACAAATCAGGGGAAAACAATAGAGGACTGATCAGTAAACTCAACAATGTTACTGGACAGCTTACTAAGTGGAGTAAGAGAAGATTCACCAATGCGCGCAAGGAAATTGATGCACTAAAAGAAGAATTGCAATTCTTGACAAATAGCACTAGGCAAATTTATGACAAGCACAGAGTTCAGTGGATTAAGGGCGAAATCGAGAGATTATGGAGACAAGAGGAAATTTACTGGGGGATGAGATCACGTATCCAATGGTTACGATGGGGGGACAAAAATACAAAGTTTTTTCATGCTACAGTGGTACAAAGAAGGCATAGAAACAAAATCAACATGCTGAAAAACTCGGATGATGAATGGATCGAGGCCCGGATCGATTAAGCAAATGACCACCGATTTCTTTCAAAACTTGTACAAGTCGGTTGGGAGCGCAATTTCCAGCCTGTTCTAGACCAGATACCCTGTGTGGTGACGGAAGAAATGAACCAAGCTCTTATAGATGATGTCACTTTAGAGGAAATCAAGCAGGCTACTTTTCAACTAGGAGCGTTAAAGGCCCCCGGACCAGATGGACTAAATGGACAGTTCTACCAGCATCACTGGAGTGATATTAGTAAGGAAATTTATGAAGAGATACACTCTTTTTGGGCAACGGGACATTTCCCCTCAGAGCTGAATCAAACCCACATTATCCTTATCCCTAAGGTCCCGAATCTAGAAAAGATTGATCAATTCAGACCTATTAGTCTATGTAATTTTGCTTACAAGATTATAGCAAAAATGCTAGCTAATAGACTCAAAACATGGATGCCCCAGCTGATCACTATGGAACAAAGTGCCTTTATCCAGGGAAGGCAAATACAAGACAACATCCTAATAGTCCAGGAGGTGCTTCACCAGCTGAGAACAAGGAAGAGACGTAGAAAATTCCAAGCAATCCTGAAACTCGATATGAGAAAGGCGTACGATCGAGTGGAATGGGACTTTTTGCGGGCGTGCATGATTAAAATGGGATTTAGTGAAGTGTGGGTAAACTGGATAATGCAATGTGTCTCAACCGTGACCTTTAGCGTTAAAATTAATGGTCAACCCCAGCCAGTGTTTACTCCTTCGAGAGGACTACGCCAAGGTGATCCACTCTCTCCCTATCTATTCATTCTAGTAGCCAATGTCCTATCTCATTTACTACACAAAGCTGTCGAAGATGGAAGTATAAAAGGAATTCGGCTGAATAGGGACTGCCCTGTCTTGTCACACCTAATGTTCGCGGATGACTTAATCCTATTTATGGATGGAAAAATTATTGAAGGCCAGAACATAGCTGCTGTTCTAAATCAGTACTGTTTTGCTTCAGGACAAGCTATTAATTTGAACAAGTCAGGCATATTCTTCAGTAGAGACTGCCCTATGCTTTGAAACAAAATCTAGCGAATGTAATGAGGGTGGCTGAACTAGAAAGAACAGAAAATACCCGGAATCCCGTCGACCGGGGTGGGTCAAAAAAGGAAATGTTTGCCGGATCCTAGCTAAAGTGAATGCTAAACTGGAAGGATGGAAAGAGAAACTCATTTCTAAAGCAGGTAAGGAGACTCTTATAAAAGCAGTGGTGCAAGCTATACCACAGTTCGTAATGTCTGTGTTTAAAATACCTGTGTCAGTATGCCGTGCTATCGAAAGGAAAACTGCAGACTTTTGGTGGAAAAATAATGAACAGCACAAAGGAATACACTGGCGACGATGGGAAATCTTAAAAGATCGGAAAGATGCTGGTGGCCTAGGGTTTAGAGATCTCCTCTCCTTTAATGAAGCTATGCTAGGTAAGCAAGCGTGGCAACTAATTCAGAATCCCGATTCCCTCTGGAGTAAGGTTTTTCGGGGCCTCTACTATCCGCATAATACTTTCCTACAAGCTGGTAAAGGTAACAAACCATCTTGGGGATGGCAAAGTCTCATTTCAGGGAGAAATTTTCTAAATCCGTCTCTTAGATGGGTCGTTGGGAATGGGTAAAAAGTCAACATTTGCCAAGATCAATGGCTATCTAGAGGTGTGATAGGAGGTCCAGCAAACAAAGATGATCCTATTATGGTGGCAGAGCTGATCGATGTGACTCAAGCTAGATGGAAAGAACAGACCATCAGAGAGATTTTTGACCAACATATAGCAGAAGACATATTATCTATTCCATTAAGCCTTGCTATGCAGGAAGACCATCTAGTTTGGACTCCCACAAAGACAGGCCACTACACAGTCAGAAGTGCATATCATACCGTGCGGGAAACACAGAAAATCAGCAAACAATATGAGGCATCATCCTCTTTCCAGCAAGCACCAGCATTATGGAAACGAATTTGGCGGGCAAAATTACAACCAAAACTCAAACACTTTTTATGGCAGCTTTGTCACAATGCACTCCCCACACGCTCAAACCTTAAAAGGCGACAGATTATACCTGATGATGTGTGCGAGTTGTGCCGGCGACACCCCGAATCAAGCGAACATCTCTTCCTGCTCTGTCCCTGGACGAAATCAGTATGGGAAAGCTCCGAAATTCAGCTCACATCTGATTTTCGCAACATAGCTCGCATCGAGGAATGGATTACTCAGTTTAATCATAATTTCATCTCCTTTGAACTACTAACCCAAATTTTATAGCAGATTTGGCGAGCCCGGAACGATTATATTTTCCGACATACCCGACCCAACCCTCAACTACTCACCGAAGCAGCACTAACGCAAAATCAGAATACCCAAAGGTGGGTAAACAGCAACTACAGCAGATCTACTCAAAATCAAGAGATACCTCTCCATTGGCGACCTCCCGAGCGTAGCAAGCTGAAGTGGAACGTGGACGGGTCTTACGCTGCCGGCACCGGAGCTGCAGCGATTGCCGGGATCTGTCGGAACCACGCCAAGGAGATGCATGACGGCTTTGCGATTTCGGTAAGAGCAGGCTCCGCTGTCCAAGTCGAGGTTCTGGTGGTGATCGAAACCCTAAGGAGAATTGAGAGAAAACGAGCTGAAGGTTGCTGCGAACGTGAGGTAGAGATTGAAAGTGATCTGTTAGACCTTGCCTCCTTGATAAGCGCTCCTGCAGATCACTTCAGCTGGGACTCACGTGCATTGATCAACGAAGCCCAGGCCCATTTGGAAAACCTACAGCCCATCAAGCTAATCCACTGCAAAAGAGAGGCAAATAGGGTGGCCGATTGGGTGGTGAAAGCCCAACGAAACCGAGCACTACCGGCAAATTGGGTCCATTACCCCCCACAGTCTCTTCTGGATTTATTGTGTGCTGATATGAGTCACCAAATTTCTCAGACGTTTATCTAATCGAATGCAATGCATCTTTTCGACCAAAAAAAAAAAAAAACCCATTTCAAGCAAATTATTTCACAAAACCAGAAGCCAATTCCGAAAAA
Organism: Corymbia maculata; assembly: GCA_014182735.1. Taxonomy (NCBI): domain Eukaryota; kingdom Viridiplantae; phylum Streptophyta; class Magnoliopsida; order Myrtales; family Myrtaceae; genus Corymbia; species Corymbia maculata. The sequence continues at coordinate 38,594,404 of CM024688.1, read as the reverse complement.
CTTGTTTATTCCGGTTCAAATGCCCAATGGGAAGATGGTCCGCCCTAGAAATTCGAGACAAAATCCAAATCCCCATCATCCTGAGGAGCCCATCTCCGGATTTCTTCCTGGGCAATCTCATAAGCAGATCCGAGACAAAAATTTCCATTGGGGGGATGGTTTTGACAATGTTGCGGATTGAGTTAGGAAATGAGAGAAGCCCGATGTTCCAAAAAGCACAGAATCTCCTTTTACCCAAAACGAACAGTCCCGTTCGCATTGCTCCTGCCGACGCCCCCCTAGGGGACCTTTCCTAATCCAACAATCCCCGAATACGCCCCGCGCCATCCCCTCCGGTGAAAAAGCATAGGTATTCTCCTTTATGTGAGACTCTATCTCTCTTCCTCCCCCCTCGAAAACTGATTTCCAACAATATATATGTTTTCTTCCCCCAAAAAAGAAAGGAGAAGAGGAATATGCATTTTCCCGTAAGAGAGAAAGATTTCACATAAAGGAGAATATAGATTTCCTCCACGCAGTCTCTGAGCTAATGAACCCACTAGTGTTCAAGAAGGCTTTGAGGATAACTGGTAAATTAGGAAATATGCTTAGATTGAAATTGGTTCAAACCCAATACGTATTTTTAGACGATTTTTCGTGACTTGAGATGCAGGGATCTCTTGACTTTATCTTAATAGATCTTACTAATTGTAGTGGCAAATAGCAAATTGCTATTTGTAGTGTTCCAGCTCTTGGCTTTTGACATCTATCTCTCTTCAACTCAAGAAAACTTGTATCGAGTATTGCCCGCACAATTGTCTTTCTTCTATATTCACAATTTGCAAAGTGTATATTAATCAACATCTCAGTGAAAACTACGATGTGGATCTTAACTATATTTCAGGAACATGTTCAACTTTTGCTTCCCCATGTCTTAAACTAAATCCGCAATTTTAATTATCAATATTACTGCAACGTGTCCTCTGACGAGATCCCCGTACCAAACATACGTACAGTGCTTTGTGAAGGTGCTTGCGCCGTGTCTTGTGACCATTGCCGGCTTTATTCTTAAAAGAATAGAGGGTTGGATGAATTCCAAAGTATGGCCTTGATTTTTTTTTTTTTTTTTAGGGAAAATAGTAGCAAAGTTTTTATCATGCGGGTTAATATCATTAAAAATTTAAAATTAATATATTTATAACATATTTATTTTAAATTAATTTTCACGTGATAAAAATTTCCAACAATATATATATATATATATATTTTTTTTTTCTTCACCGAAAGAAGAATAGAGAGAGGACTATACATTTTCCCCAAAGAGAGTCGAAAGATCCACGTGAAGGACAATACTAATTTCCTCCATGCAGTCTATTAGCCAAAGAAGCCACTAGTGTTCGAAAAGACTTTTAAGGATGACCTGTGAATTTGGAAATATGATTGGATTTAAAGCTAGGTTCGTTTTACGGAAAATAACTTCCAAGAAAACACTTTTCGAATTTCCGATATTCGTTTTACGGAAAATGAATTAATTAGGAAAAACATTTTCCAGCAAAGGAAAAAAGTCTTTTAAAATGAAGGAAAATGTTTTCCACTTTTGAGAAAGAGGAAAAACATTTTCCACACCTCATTTTCTTTTACCAAATATTTTTTTTCCTTTCTCTAAAACATTGATATTTTAATTATTTTTATTTTTATTTTTATTTTTATTTTTATTCCTTTTCTCTTTTTTCATCTTCTTCATTTGGCCGGTCGCCAGCCATGATGACAATTGTGTTGGTGACTGGCCGTAGGCGAGCTGGAGCCTCACCATAAGCCGGCGAGGTCGAGCTCGCCTGACACTGATGAGGTCGAACCTCACTAGATCCAGCGACTTGGGTGAGGCTCGAGCCTTGCTTGAGGTCGCCGAAGGTCAGCGAACCTCCAACGACCTCAGAAGAGGCTCAAGCCCCACCCAATCATCGGATATGGCGAGGCTCGAGCTCCCTTAGTCCGGTGAAGTTGGGCCTCGCTAGATCCGACGGATCGGGCAAGGCTCGTGCCTCACCCAAGGTTGCCAACCTTCGGTGACATCAGGCGAGGCTCGAGCCCTACCCAAGTTGCCGGATCTAGTGAGGCCCGACCTCACCAGCATTGGGTGAGCTTGACCTCGCTTGATCAGGTGAGGCAGAGCGTCGCCATAGGTCGGCACAGGGTTTCATTTTCTAACTACCTATGAATTTTTTTATACATGCTCTTTCACGTTATTATATTATAAAAACCTTCTCTATCTCTGGAACCAAGGGCCACAAGCCTGAGATAACCACTTAGCATCCAGAAAATTAAAGCAGGTAGAAGTTAGTCAACCGGATGTCCAGGCCCAACCCAATGATAACTAATCTAGTTCACACATCATTTTAGCAGCAAACCCACAAAAATCTTTCAAAATAAGGGCCCCAAACATAAGGACGTGTTACCAAAGTCCTCTTCTATGAGCAAAGACAATGATATTAATGACATAACTACTGGTTTGAGCATTATTTTCAATTTTCTAGAGACAAAAGCACTCTCCCTGCAAAAGTGATATTCTTTAACATTCAACATGTCATCTCATAAAGACAACAATTCAATCGAAATACTTCTCTCAAAATGATGTAGAAACCAGTGTTGAGATGAGTCTCTTCAACAAATGTTGTCATATTGGTGTTGATGTCAACTAGGAAAATTGGCAAAGAGAAGGAGAACAATCTGTTCAATTATTGCTAAATCGAAAACAATGTGCAGAACCAACGGTCTCCAGCAGGTGTTAGTAACATGTACATACCAGTTGACAGGGGTCCAATTTTTTGAAATGGCAATTTCTTGAGCTTTGAGTACAAAATACTTGTATGCGTCTTTACCAGTCATGTTATGATTGTGGAGCCTGCATTTAAAGTAACCCTCATGTTCAGCATCTGACATGAATTGCTAGAAGCAAGTCTTTGGAACTGCATTAAGAGAAAGCGAGGCATACAGGGAAAGGTATCACCACAGAGAAACAGGCTGGTGCTAAATCCATACAATTTCAAACTGAAAACATTTATAGAAAAATTGAATTTTCAAAAAGAGGTAGTTTGATTCAATACCAAAAAAGAAAGAACAAAAAAAAAAAAAATTACTTCCAGACCGTACCAATAATCTCAAAATATCTAATTTAAAATGTCAGGTTACAGCCCCACTATCCTCCTCTATTCTTGAGGATCTTAATAATGGAAAGACTTGTTAACTCCATCCAAATTTTCGAGAATCTAATTTTTAAAGTACATCTATTGCTTTGACATGGTTTTCTAGGTTAACTGGAAGATATTTAGTCACGGTAATAACGCGGTCTCAAAGTACAATGTTTCAAGATGGAATGGGTTGCGTGCTCATTCATGCCAATGAAAAACCACATTCCTGTAATTGTAACTTAATAAAATAAACAAGTCTGCTACAACAGCTTTTGGCATAAGATCTAAGACCATAAAATAATAATGAGTTGGTTGAAGAGATGGCTCAGTTTATGACAAAATAGAAACTAATTGCAATTTCTTAGGCCACGGAAGTAGGATAATCTCAAGTAAAGTAGTTGATTAATGTATCACTGCTTCACATGAGGGGTGGATGTCCAACAATCTGCGAAAGAAATATCAGACAATAATATTCACTTACATAGTTTGTCATCATAGAACTTTAATCAAGAGAAACGTCTCAAATTCCAGAATGCTGTCATTTCACAAGTAGATATACTTGCCATTAGATATCATTTGACATTACAAGTGTCTACTTGCTGCCCTCGATCTCACTAGAAAATTAGGTGGCATTTTGCAATATTATTGATAAGTTCTTTGTGTTAGGCAATCTCATGTGTGTGTGCGTGTGCAACTCCAATAATGTCTACATGATCCTTTAACAGCATACAGAGGATGACCAGTCGGCGAAATTCAGATTTTCAATTCTTTTAAGTATGGGACCAAGCATATACTAAGTAGCAGATATTTTCAATTTTAAAAGCCTTCCATTTTCTTCATTTTTGTTCCTCTTGCACTAACACCATTGACATAGAGTGGAAATGAGGATATTTCCCATGGTTTACCCAGAATAAGTTAGCACTCTGAAGAAACTGAAGGAAAACCCATAAGCACAGAGTAGAGACAGTTACAGAAACAAGAGCCCCTGTTACAATCCTAAGTCAAATTTTGCAAAGTACTTCTAAAGTTGTGAGGTAGAAAAGGTCTACCGATCATCTAGTCGCTGGAGAAATAATGACTGCCAAAGAAAAAGAGAGATGCCAAGGTCACCTGCACTAACCTGTGTTAACCTCATCATCGCCCAAGTGAAATAGCTCAAAGGGGATTTGAGATGCCTGAAGCTCTTGATTTTGTAGCACGGAATCTTACTAATTGTAAGGGCAACAAGAAGATTGCTATTCGAATTGTTCCCAGTCTATGGCTTTTAACATCTGCCATCTCTTCAACCCAGAGCAAGAAAACTCATAAAAGTCTCGTCTGGGTCTTGTCCCGACCTAAGTCTTCCTTCTAAAACCGCATTGTATATTTAATCAATGTTATGAAAAAAAAAAAAGATTTTACTAGTATAATAATTTATTGTGATCCATAAATCTTTAAAAGAATAAGTACCATAACAATTTATAATAATTTTTTATTTAAATTTTTATGATTTAAGATAGAATATTATTTTCACAATAAATTAAAAATCGTCACGTAATAATTTCTCTAGAAACAAAAACTGGGACGTAGGTTTTAATTCACGAGCATGTTCAAACTCTTGCTTACGTGTGCCTTAAACCGAGTAGAACTTACGATCTTCGAGAAGGTGTGGGCCCCACGTCCCGCGACCATCACGGGGTTCAATCAAGTCACTTGGGAGAATGGAGGATCGGATGAATTCCCATGTTGACGTTGATTATTCTTTTTTGAGGGAAAGTAATAGCAAGACTTTTAACATGAGAAATTTTTTTAGGATTAATACAATTAAAATTCTTACACTCATAACACATTCATTTCAACTCAAGTAATTGGCGTTCGGCATGGACATTGAACATAAATGGATCTTTTGAACAACGGCATTTTAAGAAAATCATATCTATGAATCAAGATTTGAAAATATGCCAAAATCTATTAGTTTTATCCAAACTCCCTCTTCTTAAGATTTTGATAGATGTGTTACGTGTGTGAGAAGTGACATGTGTGTTATTGACATAATAATTTTTATGACATGAAAATTAATTTAGAATAAATATGATACTAACATATCGGTTTGTGATTTTTTTATAGTATTAACCTTAATTTCTTTTGTAGTATGACTAAGTCTTGATATGAGAAGGAACTCCCCTAGCAAAAAGTCTGTTCATGAAAAGGTGTGTGTAGGTCTCTTTCCTAAGTTTCGAGCATTCGTATTGATCAAAACCGCTCATGATTAAAAAGCCAATAAATTCTCTACATAAAAATAAATCATAACTAAGACTCTGTTCATTTCGTGGATAATGTGGTGTTTTTGAAAAATATTTTCCAAGAAGTCATTAAAACATAATTATATTCTAATGTTCAGGTGAACCAAAAAATGAAGTAGAAATTATTTTCCACTGTGCAAGAGGGAAAATATTTTCCTTTAGACACTCTTTTTCAATAATTTTTTATTATTTTATTTTATTAAAAAAAATATTTTGAATAATTTTCTTTAGTCGGTTGGTTGCCACAGGACGGTCGCCAACTAACCATAGGCGAGCTTAGGCCTTGCCAAATCAATGAGCTCGCTCGCTTGTGGTTGGTTGCTAGGCGTCGTGTAGCCGACAATAGGCTATAAAAGAAGAAGAGCAAAAAGAAAGAAAGAAAAAAGGAAAAGAAAAAAAAATCGATTTTATTTAAAAATAACAAAAAAATTGAATTTAAAAAAATAGAAAGAAAGAAGTAGAGACTAGTAGGGGGTGTGAGATAAGAGAGAATGAAATGTGGAAAATGTTTTCCTCTTTAGAATACTTTTTTCTTTCATGGAAAATGTTTTTTCTAATGAATTTATTTTTTGGGAAAGAATGCTGGAATATTCGGAAAACATTTTCCAAGAAACAATTTTCTATGAAACAAACGAAACCTAAAAGAACTAACGTTAAGAGAGCTAATATTGGGCATTTTGGGCTTCAAATAAGAAACCGCTTGTCTGAGTGTGCCTATTTTGGCCTCTAGGCTATAAGTGGGCCTAACTAGGCATGACGGACTATCAAGCCCATGATCACCTCTAATGAAAAAAAAAATCATTCCTCTTGCAGGTAATTTCATACACAATTGATGAGGTTTAATAACTTTGATATGTATTGAAGTGGCTTTCCATGTAACTAATTATTTGTGTATGTGAATTGCCTTTTGCCCAATTGAATAAGCATTCTAATGGTCCGGCCAAAAAAAGAAAAAAAAGCATTCTAATGGTCTACCTTAAATCAAATATCTCGAATGAATTGGAGTTAAAAATTCCCTTATATATATATCGAATGGCACTTCAAATTTTAATGGAATTATTGAAAATTCAAACGAGAATCAAATTCAAGTGTTACACTGAAATGTAGCGACTTTTCATTTTAAAAAAGAAAAAATGGATTAGAATTGAGATAATGCCTAAACTTGTTGCTTTTTAAGCAAGTGAACCCATTTCAAGCAAATTATTTCACAAAACCAGAAGCCAATTCCAAAAAATTTGTTTATTCCGGTTCAAATGCCCAATGGGAAGATGATCCGCCCTAGAAATTCGAGACAAAATCCAAGTCCCCATCATCATGAGGAGCCCATCTCCGGATTTCTTCCTGGGCAATCTCATAAGCAGATCTGAGACAAAAAAATTTCATTAGAGGGATGGTTTTGACAGTGTCGCGGATTGAGTCAGGAAATGAGAGAAGCCCGATGTTCCAGAAAGCACAGAACCTCATTTTACCCAAAACGAACAGTCAAGGAGATAGTGGGGTCCCGTCGTTTGAATATCTCCGCTTGCTTGGAAACTTTCCGAAATGCACCCGTATAAAGATGTCTTTAGTCTTTCGAAAAGTCCTTCCAACTGAGGACCCCAATCTCCTGCACCCGTTTGCACATTGTAATTAGACTAATTACACTGCTGCCATCACTCGCTACGTCACTCGCTACCAGTCTTCGACTGTTGCCTACCAGTCTTCGACTGTTGGGGCAAAAGTCCTTTGGTAGCGAGTGATGGCAGCAGTGTAATTAGCTAGTCACTCGTTACGTCACTCGCTACCATGGCAGCAGTGTAATTAGGATGGAGAAAATAATCAATACGCAAACAGCCTTGATTTTCTTAAGCTTAAGAGGGTCTCCTTATAAATAACACGATTTCACTTCTCTCGTGTTTCAAATGAACATCTTCTGAACATTCCTCTCTCTCTCTCTATATATATATGATCTCTCTGCGTTTCTCTCCCATTCTTGTGCCGCCTATCGAAAGGTCGGGCCTTGAGAGGGTCCTGCTCTTCCCAACCAAAACCTCCAACATTTTGTGCAACACTATCTCTGATCCATTGAGCATTTACATCTCTCTCTTGTGAACTTATTCCGGGGTCATCACCGTACAGAGGTAGTTGTCCGAACAAGAAATGGCCGATCACCTTGCTTCCCATATTCCATCGCTTGCATCGTCATGCAACAACCAGATCCCGAACCCAACCACAGCTTCCGCTTCACACGGTGGTGCTAGCCCAACACGCTGCCCGGTGGTGGACAATTCCAGCTCCGTCGTAATAGATATCCCGCCACCAATCGATGATGGAACCATACCCACGTCGAATGCGCAAGGAACCAGAAGCACAACGTCTGCCGGAAGCTATCGGGCCAGAACGTTGGATTCGTCCCGGCACGCCCTGGTTTGCCCGACAGTGAAACAGTTCCAGAGACAGGAACTGGGGAAGGTGATGCTGGAGTTCGCCGTTTCCATGACCATGGGACTCGTCATAAGCCAGCAACAGCGGTTGAGCCACCTGCAAGCCAGCGCGGTTGTGCTCGCGCTCTGTGTCGGGTTCGTCACCTGGTGGAACGGCATGCTGCTGCATGACATCTACCCTCGGGTTGCGAGCGCGTTGGAGTATATCGGAGTGGGGACCATCTTGGTCGCCTTCTTCGGGCTCGTAATCTCTTTTCTTCTGCCCAGCCTCGCGTGGGCGGGTTGGTTGTGTTGTGGCCTGTCGTGCCTGCCTGCCCTCCCGCGCCTTGTTCTTCCGAGGGCGGTTGAGGAAGCGAGCAGCGCAGGCTTTGTTGTTCCGAGGGCGGCGGTTGAGGAAGCGAGCAGTGCAGACTTCGTTCTTCCGAGGCCAATTGAGGAAGCAAGCAGCACGGAACGGCTGGATGAAGGCATTGTTTAACGAGATTTGCTAGCATAATAGTTTTTGACCTAGTATTTGTTGTGAGCCACAATTGAGAAGGAGTTATTTGGTCATTTATAGTTCATAATAAATTGTTATTTTCAAAATAGATTAAGTGCTATCACCCAGTCATATGAATGTATACGACTACTTATTTAATGGCTCCACTTATATGTACATCAATCTCGACATGTATAGCATTATTGCTAAAAAAGTGTCATAAAATGACTGGTTGATCATCGATTTAGTTTTCTTATAAGGTGATATTACAAAGTTTCATAATTGAGGACCTTTTGTTATTTTAGAAAGAGCAAAATGCCTCATTTTTTATTTTTATTTTGCAAAATTTACCACCCAAGTGAAATAGCTCAAAGGGGATTTGCGTTAGATCTAAGAGGCGCACAGGTTATCAGGAGATTACGAAAAGCAATAGGGTGAATGCACTCTTCATGCATTCTAGCCCTCAGAATAAAGCATGAACTTTCATAATTTAATATTTGGACTATTAAGGACAAGGCAATAGCCAATTATGTCATCAGGTATCAAAGACTTGTCAAACAAGTCCCCTTCCCACCCAAAATGAATCAGAAGGATGAAGTTCAGCAGATACACCGAAAAAGAAGATCAGAAACTTATGGAGACTTATCTAAGATATACAACCTAAAAACATCCACATAGTGTCATCACAGGCTGCTTAAATCTCCAAAAAAGAAGTGGCTTACCATGATTCTGCATGACCAGGGACATCTACTTCAGGCATCACATGGATTCCTAAAATCAGTTAAGAAAGATGCTCAGCAATTACTGCAATTGTACTAGCAGTGATAATAAAAGTAACTCAGTCATAATTGTAAAATACACTCAAATAGTAAAGCAGCAGTTCTAAGGCCTACTAGATTTATACAATTTCGTTGTAGCAGTTGACATAAGCAAACAAGTTCAATAGACTTATATCAAATTTATAAAACTACAACTCTAATGAAATATGTGAGAACGCATTCATCAGAACCTCAACAAAGAAATGAATTTGAGAACATACCTCTACTTTTGGCAAAGCTTCATATAGTGAAAGCCAGCATGAAGCAAAAGGACAAAGTTAGTCCATCACTGGGTGCCAGATCCAGAAAGTCAACCGCAAAAAGGAGAAGAAATTGCTTTTCATGGAACAAGCAATGGATATCTTACTTCACTATTGCATATGCATCCTCAACTGTATATCGCTCCCATTTTATATACGCCCCTCGCCACAACTTAGGATAGGTAGGCACTTCCAGAGGAAATGACTGTTCGTCTATTATGTGCCAATGAAGAACATTCTACTGAATGTAATTCCCATGGAAGGAACCCATTCATGGGCATTAAACAAGCAAAACAACATGGAATAGTGATCAGTAGAGTGTTACAGGAAAAGTGCACTCAGAATAAGAGCAAGAAGGAATTGTGAGTTGTCTATCTTACTAGTTTAGCATATGACATGGAATCCAGTATATGCTTAATCACATCGACAGGATACTAGTGCCTCGATGTATCTGTCATGGCAGATGCCATGCCACCAATAAAAAAATCACATAATGTTAAAGGATGTTTGCCGTTCAACATGTTCAGTTAAAAGGCTCATCGCTCTTACCAAGTAGTAGTCCATGATATGCAAACCTTGGCTCATCTCGGATATACCATGGAGCCTTGTGCACAAGTACCAACTTTGTACTATAATCAAAGGTACATAATTGGCTGAATGTGTGAAACAACGTAAAAGAATGTTTGAGAAAGAAGCCTCACACATCCAAGAAACTGCCGCTTGAGGATCCACCAAATACAGAGATTACAACTTGGAAATATGACCAAAATACTACTGAACGATCAATACAAAGAAGATATGTTCTTAAAATGCCCCTGACACAGAAATGGGTGATAGTGGATGAGAACTCTGAGTTTGCAGCACAGAATGTAATACCCAACACAAGCTTACATTTGGCTTGATGAGTACCTTCTTTTTTTTCTAAACCAGAAACTTCTGCCAAACATGAGATTCCCATGTTCTATAGATGAGGTAGCATTAGGATGCCGCCCATCACAAAGTTAATGCTTGTAACTGTTTGACAATTCCAAGATGCCGTGCGAAAATAATTTTCTTGGTATTACAACCGCTGTCACAATGCACATATCTTGCTCGAGACAGGAAAGGGGGAAAAGTAAAGGAAACATTCCTCTAGCATCTTATCACCATAAGCAAACCAAAATCAACTATCACAGCAATGCAATACCGCATTTAAAATATGCCAATACATGCAGAGAGAGTTTTAAAACATTTGCACATACCTCCAACCCTCGTAATGCACCATAAACAGTGTTTGCCTGCAGCAAACGGCAACAGCTAAATTACCACATGATTGTCTCGTGCTCTCGTGCGAAAACACGTCTGTGTGCTCATGCCCATGTGTTAAAGTTACTAGACTTTGTTTAGGGATGGAAATGGACACGGGAAGATGATTTGGCTGAAATCTTTGTATCTTTTCAACTCATCAAACTGCACAATTAATTCTCAAAGTTGGTCATTTACCTCAATTGTCGCCTTTCCGATGATCGACTTGTCATCACTCTTCGCCACGAGCAAAGTATAGCTCTCATCTACCCCAAGTTGAAGCTGCAAAGAGAAACACGCACGCTCACCAACAACCCAAATTTTCACATCGTGCGCGCACCAATTTCCGCCGACTCAATCAAGCAAGCAAGTGAACAAAAGAAGAAGAAGTAAATATATCCACATCGCAAACCGGACGAACCTCCTCATCCCGATGTCGTACCCGGACGCCCTCTTCCTGAAGGCGTTGAAGATGGAAAAGACGCCACTGTGCTGGAAGATTATGCTCTTGTACCGGTCGAAGGCCTCCTTGACGATCCTGAAGCCGCCGCCGACGACGAGCGCGAGGGCGGAATCGACGGAGATGGTGTCGCCGCCGGTGGTGAACTCCGCCGGGAGCGGCCAGAGGTGCGCGAGTTCCTTGCCGCCACCGCCGCGTCCCGACGCGAGGCTCGGCCGCGGGAGGAGGAGTAGGAGGAGGAGGAGGAGGAGAGTGTAGTTGGAGTTGGAGATGACATGTGAGGACTGGGAGTTGAAAATGAGCGGAAGATTGCGTTTGGAATCTCTCTGTCTCTGTACGTGGGTGATGCAGACGGAGATGGAGATGGAGATGGAGATGGAGATGGAGATGGAGACGGAGATGGACGAGAGGGTGTCTGAATTGAAACAGTTGGGGAAGCTGGACCTGCCCATCCACCTACGTCTCCCCTATTTCTTTTTTTTTTCTTTTTTTTTGGGATTTTTGTCTGTTAGTTTCTGGCGATATTTCCATTTGTTGCAGAAGGAATGAATGGAATCTCACGGTGATGATCCCGCCAACGGCAAGTCATCATTGCCGATTTATGAATCCGTACACAATCTATCCACTTCCTTTTATTACTTAAAAAAAACATTATCATCTAAATTAACTCTAGCTTATGTTCATGGTCTGACAATTTGGAGGCTCCATTTTCAAACACGTGTACTTGAAATTGATGAAATATCCATATTCATGTGTAAATTTAAGTAAATAACTTAAATATGAAGGTTTTTACTAACGAAAGATCGCAACTAATTCATAAATTATGTTTTATTCCTTTGGTCTTGACTTGTTTCATCAAAATCAAGAAGAGCGACCAATCGATTTTTATTCGAGAGCACTTTCAAATTCATGCCTTCTCCCAAGAAGTTATGCTCTTTCCTCGATTTTGCTCCATTGGGTCGCCTACCGAACGTCGTCGCAACTTTGCTTCTAACGCGCGCTTTGCTTCTTCCTAGATTTTACCATTATTCTTTTGCAGCTCGGGAAAAGTTAAAAAAACCACGCGCGTGCCGCACCATATGCGTGAGAGCTACACGTGGCATCTGCATCATATTCTGTTGGAGTACAAACGCTTGCACTGCTTTAGCGAACCACAAAAAGTTTCCCAACCACTATAATCGGAAAAGCTAGATCACCTTTTATTTTTGTTAATTTGATGAAAATAAAATTCTTTTATCCAAATCATAAACTCATCTCATTTATACATTTTGAATGAATTGCTTTGTGTCTTTGTACAAATATTGCTCTAGTCACAATATCTAAAAAGCAAATAGTAAAATGAAATGCATATTTTTTTTCTCCTTCATAATGGACCTTGAAGAAAAGAAAGTGTCAACTTCGGGAATGATTACTTGACTGATAGGTTTTTTTTCACATTTTAAAAAAGAAGAGTAGAATGATCTATATGATTAAAAATGAATTAATATTGCTAAAATAAATCTCAAATCGGTACAATCATAACACAATTCCAATAAATTAACTTTGTGTCATAAAAATATTTATTAGCGTCATATTCGGTCCAGGCTAATTTTCATGGCTTAAAAATTTAGCCTGTTAATTCCATGCTTAAGACATGCAAAAAAAATTTGTTCTTCTTCTTTCTTAAAACCAATGGCATCACTTATAAGATGCAATTGCATAGGGAATGGGGCATTTGGTTTCTTTTATTTTCTGGAAGGCAGGCGCACGGGATTGCCCTTGTGGGGAGCGGTGTTATTTCCACAAGAAGGGACGAAGATATATTCGAATGGGATTAAATAGAAGGAAGAGAACAGAGTAGGTAAGCAACATCGTCCTTGGAATTAAAAGCGAGCATTAAAGAAGATTTTTTAGAAAAAGGTAGTGGAGACAAAATTAAAAAATTAAAAAAATAAGCATGGCGAGCTCGCTTAACGGTATCTTGGGGGCCTTCTGTCTCCGGGACGGCTTTTCACCCCCTCTTGTTATTGATTTGAATACGGGAAAATTTTTATTAGGTTATACGAAGATGTATAAGAAACATTCATGTGGCTGGATTGTCCATGCTCTATACCTGGAGAGACATGCGCTTTTGGACATATATACATGCGAAGTTTAGAACGGTGAAACTTTGGAATATCTCAAAAATCTATGTCCTAGCCAAATTACAAATTAAATAAATAGTGGTGTTTGAACAACCATTGGCCATAACATGAACTAGGATTATTTGGTTTACTCCGAGCACATTTGTTGTGACGAGAGCCGCTTGGACCCTCCTACCTATTCAAGAGGTATCTAAAGTAATGTAGTCACAGTAATACCATTTTGTCTACATTTTCGATGGATGCGACATCTCTACTACTCCATATTCACTTTGGCAAAATAGAAACAAGCAAATAAAAAGTAATTATCGAAAAATTCTTAGACGTATTGTAATTTTGTCAATTCAATCATTAACTTTTTTTTTTTTTTTTTGCCATTTTCAGTTCTAAACCTTTTATATTTGTGTCAATTCAATTTATTCGACTAATTTTGGCTAGCTAGTACTAGCCATCCAATTGATGCTGACGTGGTAATTTTTTTAATAACTACTTTTTTCTTCCCATTTTCTTTAAGAACGGCTTTGCTAAAATAATAGTCAAAACAACAAAAAGACATAGATTGTATTATACGTGGATCGTATGATAATATATTGTATATAGATATGTATGGTGCATGGAAAAAGGTTAGAATGGAATGAGAAGAGAGTTTACACATTAGAAGATGCTCCCCCGTGTTTTTATGCCGTCCAAAACAGAGGGATGTTCCAAACTCCGTTTTTCCTTCTATTTTGTTCTTGTAGTCGGAGGAGGCGGGAGATACGGTTAGAGTCGATGTGCAGGGGCCTAACGTCTTCCAGTCTATCAGCCAGAGATGCTACTCCGCTCAACTAGTTCGTCTTCTCCACCTCCTTCTCCTTACTCCTCTTATGGGTAGTTGCTTTCTCGAAGGCCCGGAGCACGTCCGACCCACTCATCCCCACTAGTTCAATCACAGCGGTAGGCGGAGACGACCGGTGTGGTCGTGCCGCCGCCTGAACGAGCTGCTGAAACAGTAGCTGGTGTGAGGAGGACCACCAGTAGTGGCGGAGTCAGGCACGCCACCACATTTCATCTCCTCCCAGTTCTAACTCCAGGTCTCTCAGCTGACCCCCAATGAGCGGTATGTTTTAATCCGATTGGAAAGTGAAAGTCTGAACATCTCTCGTCCAGGGAGCCTTGAATGTTTCTTGCTGTTCATGGATGCCGCCACGCTTTAATTATATGACGTATGGATCCATTTTTTACCCGCTGTAAAGGAGGATTTTCTCCCGCTGATGGATGGCGCGGATTGACAATCTCGGCATCGTTGCTGGGCTTTATATGGGCCGTGGCGTTCCCAAGCACTCAGGCCCAAGCAATCCCCAGGCCACAATTTGTATCGGCCCAAGGATGTGGAGAAGGACGTATCTAGGATATCGGCGTGTGTAGGTCTCCTTCCTACGTTTGGAGCATTCATAATGGTCAAAACCGCTCATGATTAAAAAATCAATAAATTTTCTACATAAAAATAAACTATAACTAAGAGAGCTAACGTTAGGCATTTTCGGCTTAAAATAAGGAAGTGCTTGTCCGAGCATACCAATTTTGGTAAGTGGGCCTAACTAGGCATGATGGACTATTAGGCCTATGATTACCTCTAATTAAAAAATTATTCCTCTTGCAAGTAAATTCATACACGTAACTTTGATATGTATTGAAGCGGCTTTCCATGCAACAGATTATTTGTGCATGTGAATTGCTTTTCGCCCAATCGAATAAGCATTCTAATGGTCTATCTAAAATCAACTATTTCGAATGAACTAAGGCTAGCAATTCCTTTGCTTTGTAAGGTATTGCACATGTCGAATTTTAACGGAATCAATGGATGGAAACTTAAACAAGAATCGAATTCTGAGTAGCAGACTAAAATTGATGACTTTTTATTTTATATAAGAAAGATTGGATTAGAATTGAGAAATTGCCTAAATTTGTTGCTTTTTAAAGGAAGCGGGCCCATGTCAAGCAAATTATTTCCCATGAACCAGAAGCCAATTCTGAAAAACTCCTTTATTCCGGTTCAAGTGCCCATTGGGAAGATGATCCGCCATAGAATTCGAGACAAAATCCGAGCCCCGATCATCCCGAGGAATCCCATCTCCAGATTTCTTCCTGGGCAATCTCACAAGCAGATCTGAGACAGAAATTTCCATTCGAGGGATGGTTTTGTTAATGTTGCAGATCATCCTCTTCACGAGTCGGGAAAAAAAGAGAAGCCAAAATAATATGTCGTATGGAGAGATTCAGGAAAGCCGAAAGAAGCTTCTTGCGTATTCCGGGGAAAGCCAGGGTATTTTCCGAGGTCAAAAAAACTCTCGCTAAACCCCCTTTTGGTAGTTGTCGGAGAAGGGGACTGTCCCCAAAACAGACGTTAGAATTCAGGGCAGCTGTGGGAGATGTCAACTGGCTTTCAATGGCCCCTTTTCTTACACCCATCCTCCGTCGAGAAGCACAGAATGGAAACGTTCAGACATGGTCCCCGTATTAAGACTATCTTTAAAAAGTCTTACCAACTGAGGTTCCAATCAGTTTCGCACTGCTCAAAGTTAATAAAATTCTCGTTTATGGTTATCTTCACTCATAAGCAAACCATGAAACTCCTTCTTGACACAGAGAAATTGCTAAAAATAATAACCCAGTTGTCGACTGACGAGGACAATCGAATCAAAGCATACACCATATTTTCAAAATCAATCTCAGCTTAACTCAATTAACGAACAACCAAATTAAACTCATTGATATAATTGGCAAGCAATTTACGTTCAACCACCTTTAAATGAAATAAACGTTGCATTGAGTAGACTTTCTTGGTCTCAAAGGGCTCACGTAGGTATTGGACAGTGAATTTCTTTTGTAGTATGACTAAGTCCTGATCACGAGAAGGATCTCCCCTTGGCAAAAGTTCTGTTCATGAAAAGGACAGCATTTTCCGACCAGGAATTTTCCCCGAGAATTGCTCTTACTTTTTTGATCTTTTTGGTCGGTGTCAACTGGCTTCAGAGGGTCTCCTTCCGTTATAGATAATAGCACGCAGGGTTTCTCAACTCTCGAGTCTCCGTGAACTTCTTCTGAACCTTCCTCTGTCTGATCTCTCTCGGTTTCTCTCTCGTTCTTGTCGAGCCACTCGAAAAGCCCTGCTCTTCCCAACCAAAACCTGCAATATTTGGTGCGACATCATCTCTCTGATCCATTAAACAATTACGTCTTTCCTGTGAATTTATCCCGTGGTCATCACCGTGCAGAGGTGCTTGTCTGAACGAGAAATGGCCGCTCACTGGACTTCAGCAACGCGTTCACGGCTCATCTCGTTCTTCCACAGCCTCACTTCCCATATTCCATCGCTTGCACCATCATGCAACGACCAGATCCCAATCCGCACCACCTCTTCCGCTTCACGTGATGGCGCTAACACAACATGCTGCTCAGGGGTGGACGATTCCATCTGCGTCGTACTAGACGTCTCACTGCCAGCCGATGATGGAGCCCTACGCACGTCGAATGCGAGCAAAACCGGAAGCACAATGACTACTGGAAGCTCTCAGGCAGGAACATTCAACTCGTCCCCGCCCAGCCTGGTTCACCTGATCGCGTCCGTGTTCCAGAGACAACAGCTGGGGAAGGCAGTGCTGGGGTTCGCCTTTCCCCTGACCATGGGGCTCCTCTTCGAGCAACACGAGTGGTTGACGCCCGTACAAGCCAGCACGGCCATACTCGCGCTCTCCTTTGGGTTCACCACCACATGGAACGGCATGCTGCTGCATGAAATGTACCCTCAGTTTGCGACCGCACTGGAGTATTTCGGAGCGGTGTCCGTCTTGGTCACCTTCTTCGGGCTGGTGAGTTCTTTTCTTCCACCCAGCCTCATGTGGGCGGGTTGGCTGTGCTGTGGCTTGTCGTGCTTGCCCTTCCTCTTGTGCCTTGTTCTTCCGACAGCGGTTGAGGCAGAGAGGAGCTCGGAACGGCTGGATCAAGCTATTGTTTAGCATGAGCATACATTTAACGGCTCACTTATACTTTCTTAAAATAGTTAGCATACAAAATATACTATTATTCTTAAAAAGCGTATGTCATAATAGGACCATGAGAATGATAATTTGACTGGAGCCATTACTGCCACTCATTTTTTTTCCCTTGGTTTGTTTTTAAAAAAAAGAAGAAGAAGAAGAATAAAGAAAGTAAGTGGAATTTCAGAGTACCCACCCGTACAAAATGAAGTGAGTGATTCTCCTTACACCATTATTGCATGAAAGTGACGGCACCGTCGTGCTAGCATCCCTCTATGACCACTTGATCAGCACATCTCCCATGTGTGCTAGTTCACTTGGAACGTATTATTATGAAATTACATAATTAAGAATCTTCTGTACTCATCAACCGTTATCTTAAAATGAGGAAAATACCCTCTAACTTTTTCTTTTTCTTGCAAAAATTACCCAAAAACCCGAACCTAAATTTTCAAAAACATGAGCAATTTGCCATGGTCGCGATCTTACGATATTACAATCATACAGGTTGCGATCGCTACAAATGACTACCCAATTTCAGGTTATCCCAAATCTATGGTCATTTTGAATGTAGGAATATGTGCACATGTGCAAAGAAAGAGAGAGGGGCGGGTGGAGTGACCAATGGCGTGGCATGGCAGCAATGCTACTGCAAATAAACTAGTCAATTTTTTTACCTATTTAGTATTTGTCTCGACCTAATATTTCCTTGCCAATTAGGGAGCTTTAATAAGTTTAGGGGTATTATCAACTTCGAGCCAACGGCCTTCCTTTGACTCAAGCTCTCCCAAACATATAGCCACACGACATCAAACATTCTTTTAATTGAGTAAACCTATGCAAATTTTAACAAATGAGTCTACTAACCTTTTTGTGATCGACTAGAAACCCAATAAAATACAGGAGAATATCTTACTATTCATGCAACTATAAATTCTAGATTAGGAGACTTGATTACGTCAACTTGAAGATTGATGCCCTTTCGATACTCACTCGATTGTGTGCTAACTAACAATATGACAATCTATCCAATAAATCTAAAGTTCATCATAACCATTCTAGAGCAAGAAAGTAATACCCAAAATATTGAAATGTGCAATCAATTATAATCATAAAGAAAAACAAACAAGTATCATAATATTGTCCATAAAAAGAAAAATGCAACACAAAATAGAAACCCCTATTATAAAGTCCTAAAGGCTTGTCTAATTTTGGGTTTAATATTTTTAAGGGTTTTCCAATTTTCTAAATTTTTTCTGATTTTTTAGTATTTTTAGGATTTTTAGGATTTTGTTAATGATTTTCTTTTATTAGGACTCGGACATGGTCAAGAGACCCGGCCCAAGTCAACCGACCCGGACCCAAATGGTCCAGGTTGGACTATCGACCGGGCCGGCCCTAAGGCCCACGAGAATTTCCTATTACATTGGCCCATAAAGAAAAAGGTAAATCAGCCCATTTCACCCATTTTACAAAAACTCGGCCCAGTTCGCGGCCTAGGCCCACTCGAAGAATGTTCAGCCCAGGCCCTGTTTTATTTTATTTTCTTTTCTATTTTTTATTTTCTATTTTTTCTTTGTCTTTTTGTGTTTTGTCGTTTTCTGCTGTAAATTTCTTTTCACCCTTCAGCCCCTTCTTATCCGAAGCATCTCTCTTCTCTGCAACTTTTTCCTTAGCCGAACCCATGGTCATCAACACTACACTATCCTCCACATGCGTCTTTGCCGGCACCTATGCCGACGCGGAACAACCAACACCGACCACCTGCCGCCTACTCCGGCCGGCGTCGACTAACTCCGGTCGCTTACTCCGGCGACCACAAACTTAGCAAACAAAACCCCACCGAATGGGCATTTCTAAAACCCAGAAATCTCAGCAAACCAACAAGGATAAATACATTAGAATGAGGAGAAATATTCTAGCTCGTGCGGCCTCGAACCGCTGGCTCGCCGGTGAGGGAAGGTAGCTCCGGTGAGTTTTTGTTTTTCCGGCAACTGCAAAGATTGATGAACACGCCATGAAATCACGGAAAAACATAGAGAAAAACATGATATCAGACGTAGTTCGACCATGCAGGAACGATCGCGCATCAAACTAACCTTCTAAGCATCTACACGACGAAATGAATTTCGGCCATTCAGTTAGGCATTTCCTCAAACAGTTGGTGCGCGATTTAACAAGTATGTTCAGGACCAAGATTTAATGTGATTTTCGAGTCAAAGATGATGTAAAAACGTTAGAATCAACATATTAAATGCCAAATCCATCTTATTATGTCACGTTTCACCCAAAATTTTCCAGTCGAGTTCGGTACTCCTAAGTGTTCTATGTTTCATTCAGGCAATGCATCGCACAGGTGGTATCCATCGATGAACTCAAGTTCTGGGTTCGAACCGGAAGCATTCCTCAGTCTAACGGTGCGTGTTAACCCCCTGAATATCACAAATCATCAAGACCTCGATTCAGTTTTGCTTGTTTTGTTTAGAAATCCCATTGATTCAACTCTATAGCTTCACACCACACAGTCGGCACAAAACGGAGCATGAGAAGAAGCATTACCTGGTTCGGGAATGGAGTTTTTGCCGGCATACGGTCGCTGGGAAGCTTTGACGGACGATGAACAGCGTTCCTTCTGGCTTAGGGATCGCGTGTCCAATGGACGAGGGCGTCCGTACGACCACGGACGGAGATAATGGCTGGCGGTTGTGCAAGATGCTCTCCAGTATCCCCCTCGTCGAAAAGCTCTCTCTGGCTTGAGCTCGTCGAAGCTCTTTCTCTCTTGTTCAAACTTGAGCAACCTTAAGATTTTTCTCTTCACCCGTCGAGCTTGAGCAGTCTCCCTGATGAGAACGATTCTGTTTTTCTTCTTGTTTCTCACGAGCTCTCTCTCGACCAACCTCTGGCAGCCCTCCAATGGCCGACGAAGATGATTCGGCTTTTTCCCTCTTTTCTCTCTGATTTTCCTCTTTGGTTTTTCTTTCGTTCCTCCTGTCTCTCGGTTGCTCTCTCTCTCTGGTCTCTCCCTTTCTCTCCGATCCTCTGTCTCTCGGGCCCTGGTTTCCGCCCCCAAAAGCCGAGAAAACCAGAAACGGGAAGATGAAACCTGCAACTGCTCCCTTCCAAAACCAGAGAACCAACCCCAAAAACCTCTTCTCTCTCAGCCACCTCCCTGAAAAACCAGAATGGTCCCCCCCTCCAAATCCCTTCGTCGATCACCTTTCTATCCCCACGCATTTCACGTTCGTTCCCTTCCTCCTCTCTCCGCGCGACAGCACAGCAGGGAAGATTCACTCGCTGGCGTCACGCTGCTGAGGTCACTGTCCGAGGATGCTGGCGTCGCTGGTGCTGGAGCGGCGTCGTGTTGAGTGCGTATGTAACTATGTATGAGCCGTGAAGAGTGTGAGCGAAGAAGGAGAGTAGGCCAAGGGGCCGGGTTTCCTCCTCTTAATTTATGATATGGGCTTCGAAGATTTAAGCTAAACGGGCCAGGAGAAGAAATAGAGAGAAATGGGCCGAAAAGAAATAAAAGGATATGGACCTAGGGAGAGAGATTTTATGGGGGCTTAAAATTTGCTAAAAGAGTGGGGACTGCTCGATTTCTTTTTAATCAATTTTTTTTCCTCTTTACCTTTTTATGAATTTTTACATTTTTGAAAAATAAATGGATATTTAAAAATGTCAACAAATTCGGGTGTTGAAAATATCTATAGTTAATTTATCTTCTTCTTTTTTACATAAGAAAAGCCATCTAATTATCAATAACTAATTATTTTCATAACAATAATAACTTTGAATTTGGATAAATATTTTTTTACCTACTTATACTATAGTTAGTAAATTCTCAATTGGAGAAATTTTTTTGGAAAAGTGTTAGAAAAGTCCTAAACCTATTGCATTTGTATCAATTTAATCATAAACCTTTTAATTGTGCCAATTTAGTCATAAAAATTTTAATTTGGTGCCAATTTAGTCATTTTGGCTAATTTTGACTAAATAATGAATTAGTATCAAGTCAAAAAGTTTATGACTAAATTAGCACTAGTTCAAAAGATTGTTAGGACTAAATCGGCACCATTAAAAATTTTATAACTGAATTGGCACCAAGTCAAAAGATTTAGGATTAAATTGGCACAAAATCAAAAATTTTATTACTAAATTAATACCATTAAAATGTTTAGGACTAATTTAGCTCAAATGCAATAGGTTTAAGACTATTCCAACACTTTTCCTGGCAATTTTTAACATAAAATTAGTAGGTGACCATTTCTACTAATAATATCCCATGTAAATAATAATTATCAATTCATACCAGTAACATATTTCTTGAGGCAGATCAACTTTTATTCATCTTGCTTATGATTCAAAAAAAGAGGTATTCATCTTGCTGGTAATTTCATGAGCAATTGATAACTATAACCAACCTTCATATATATCGAAGTGGCTCTTGTTTTAATTGATTATTTGTATGTAAATTACTTTTTATCTGATTGGTAAGCATTTTAATGATCCAACTAAAATCAGCTAATCTCTAATAATCTGGGCTAGGAATTTGAATACATGTATGGGCATGAGATGCGCCAGCCTGGAAGCGTCTTGCGTGCATCTACAAATACCACGTTGGGTCACCCATGCTCTATGCTCGAGAGACGCAATTTCAAAATTTGTTTTAGCTACCTCAAAAACGCAACACAAACACTTACGTTATGCGAGCAAAGTCTAGAAAGTTGAAACTTCTGAACATCTCAGGAACTTATTTCCTAGCCAAAGTATAGAGCAATTTTTTTCAGATTGAAATGAATAGCAGCATTCAAAGAATCGTTGGGCATAGCATGAACGAGGACCTTTTGGCTTCGTGCATATTGATTTGTGATAGGAGCAGCTTGGACCACCTGCTCATTCAGGAGGCATTTGAAGTAATGAAATCGTGGTAATGCTATTTTATTTACATCTCCGTTGGATACGACATTGCTGCTGCTCCACAGTCACTCGGCAACATAGAAACAAGCGAATAAGTATAATTTAATGTAATAGATTATCATTACACTGTCATTAATGATTTTCTAATCAATTTCATGGAGAAGGAATGCACAGCTTTTAGTACACTTGAGTTCATTGCGTTGGTTCAATTTTGTATTAGCACCAACCAGTCTATCGGTAACTTTCCATTTTACATCTGTAACTAGTACTAATCTCTCGAGCTCCCCTAATCAAACGAAGAAGAGAAACCTAAGACAGAGGCAAAACTACCGTTCTGGGGCTCCAATGATTTTTGAGGAGGATATGCCCATACATGATACATCAATGGAAAAGGATGAGAGAAGACATGAATTGCCAAATTGAGGTTTGCGGAGTTGGGGAAACCCAATCAAAGACAATGAGGTGTTCCACGTACTAGAAAAGTCATTTTCACATTCCAAATGATGTTTTTACGTTCATTTCTGTTTCAATCACTTCAAAAGCTGATTTCAAACAGTATACGTTTGCTCCCCGTAAAAAGAAAGGACCATACATTTTCCCCAAAGGGAAAGAGGGATTCCCCATTATGGAGAACATAAATTTCCTCCATGCAGTCTCTGAGGTAGTGAACCCACTTTTAAGTAGAAGTGGGAAAAAGCCATTAAATGTTTCCTCCCTGAAGCAATTGAAAATCAATGTCATTTCCTACGTACACATGTTATGAAAAAAAAAGCAGAACAAAGATTAGGATGGCTGAATACTGATTGCAACAAACATCAGTGCTATTAGCACACGCCCACGGCTTCACTTTCTAACTAACCTATGAATCTTTCATGCATGCTCTTTCGTGTTGTTATATTCCAACCTAAGCAAAGTTGAAACCTGGAATATCCGCACTTGAAAACAAGCACTGTATTCCCTATTTATTTGTTTTGATGAGAAACACGAAACAAAAATGGAAAAAAAAGCATAAGAGGAATCCCTGTTGGGAATGAAATTCAGCTATTTGTACCCCTTTTCACAAAAAAAATGGAGAGATGAATTAATGTATTTTTTATTGGATTGGATTTCGTCGCGACTGACGGAGCTCGAACACTTCAATCAATTCTTCGGGCGAAGACTAGCTTTTGCTTTCCTTTTGGAGGAAGGATTGGAGGAATTAATCCAATGCGGGTCCAGGTAGGAATCAAGGAATTTCACGTTGATAAACCTCTTACTTGTTTCTGATCCGATTACCGATTTATAGGATTAACTATAAGAGAAGGAAGTTAGGACCGGCTGAAAGAAGGACAGCGGGGAAAGTTCTCTAACTTGGGAAGTGGTACGAATCAGTTCAGCAAGACTCACACCCGACTTAGGCCCATACCCTTTGGTAGCAAAAGTGGTGTCCTCCGCTACTTACTGATTAAGCTATAGAAGTTGGATTTGTGTCCAATTCAACCTCTCTTTCCTATCTTCAATTTCAAATGGTGAAAGCACCTAACCCTGAAAGAAGTAAGATAAGGTACAGATGAGAGACCACCACCAATCAATAAAAGCTCCATTTGCTTCGTAAAAAATGAATAATTCGAAAAATATTTTTCTGAAAAACGATCAATTGTATTATTTGAAATAATTACTCAATAAAAAATGTTTTCATTATTGACAACAATTTATATATAAATATTTTATGGATGAAGATATTTTTTGTTAATTCATGTGATTGTTTTTAGGAAAATATTTTTTAAATAATTTATGTTTAGCTAAACAAACGCAACCAAAGTGAAAAAGCATGCAGCCAAGTCTCTGATGACTTTCTGATATCATTTCGGGCATTGAAAGCAACAAACCAATATGCAACGCCAAGAACCCATGCTTCCCCAAAGTCTAAAAAGGCTAAACTTATGAGTGTCTCAGGAACTTATTTTTGGGCCAAAGTACAAAGCAACATTTTACAGATTAAAACGGATAGCGGTGTTCAAAGAATGAATCATTGGACAAAGCATGAATTCAGACCATTTAGCTGACTCCGTGCATATTGATTTATGATTTATGACGGGACGAATCTGCACCCCCCCCCTCTTCCCCCAAAACAGCCGTGGTAATGCTGTTTTATTTACTATTCCGGTGGATATGGCATTTCTCCTGCTCCACTGTCGCTTTGCGAAATAAAAACAAGCGAATGTGTACGGATCAATGTAAAAGATTATCATTACCCTATCATTATTGATTTTCTAATCTGTGTCATAAAGAAGGAATACTCAGCTTTTACTAAACTCGGGCTGTTTGTGTTAATTCGATTTTGTAGTGGCATCAAGTAGTCTTGTCTATACATTTTGAATTTGTAACTAGTACTAAGCACTCAAGCTCTCCTAACCACGTCAAGAAGAGAAAGCTAAGACGAGAAAAATCCTGTTTTGAGCTTACAATGATTTTTGAGGAGGCTTTGCACATACATGATACGTCAAGGGGAAGGAGAAAATAAGGCATGAAGTGGCAAACTGAAGTTTGCGGAGTCAAGGAAACACAATCAAAGGGGCAATGAGGAGTTCCTTTCCCTAGAAGAGCCATTCTACATGCTAACAGGTATACTTATGCTCCATCTGTGTTTCAATCACTTCAAAAACAGATTTCGAGCAATACAACGAAAAATAAAGCACTATACATTTTCTTCCGAGAGAGAGAGAGAGAGATTCCACATATAGGAGAACATAGATTTCCTCCATGCACACTCTAAGGTAATGAATCCACTTTCAGTAGAAGTGGGAAGAAGCCCTCAGCATGAAACGTAGTGTACGAAAGGCTTTAAGGATAAACGGTGAATTAGGAAACATTCTTGGATTAAATTTTCTTTAAAGGTTCAAACTCCATAAATATTTTCAACAATTTTTGTGGCTTGGAGCGTGGAAGCTCTTGACTTTATAGTAAGGGATCTTAGTAATTGTAATGGCAACAAGCAATTGCTATTTTTATGGTTCTAACTTATGGCTTTTAACATTTACATCTCTTCATCTCAAGAAAACTCATATTTGAGTATCATCCAAATCAAAGTATGACGGTATACCCATGACAAATTTATCATTTGTTAACTTCTATTTCATGTCCTCACTAAATTGCTGATGTGGAATGCTTGTGGTAAAAAACTTGGGTAATTGATGTGTGACGTGGAAATTCAACATGGATGGGTCACCTAAATGACGCTGCTTTGGAGAAACCATATTGGAAAAAAAAAATGAACTAAGATTAGAAAATTTTCCCAAATTTGCTAGTTTTGTCTTAAGAATTCCCTCACATTTCAAAAACTGCTAAAATACCTAATGTTCTCCAATTTGACCTTAAGATTTTGGTAGATTTTCATGGATATACTAGTTTAAGAATTTGTATAACAAGAATATTAATTTGGGGGTAAGTGTGACTTGTGAGTACTGGCATGAAATTTTCTATAACACGAAAATTAATTTAGGATAAATATGATGCATGTGTTTTAGTTTATGATTTTTTATAATATTAACCCTAATTTTTTTTATAGCATCATAGGTTAATAGCATTTTTTCTCTCCACGAAATGGAACTCCCTAGGCAAAAGCTTGATCATGGAAAGGGCAACATTTGCAATCAAATATTGCGATAAAGCAATGGGAAGGGATGTTGCAATAGAAAATTGCAGTGTTATAACTTCATCCCATCCATTGCGGTCACATCGTTTTGTCGCAATACGTAACATCCCTCCCCATCGCTTTATCGCAAGATTGCAATTGAACAAAAGTCCTGATCACGTTTTGGCATATTTTGCAATAAACAATGGGAAGGGATGTTGCAAAAGAAAATTGCAAGTCCCTAGAATCATCATTTTATTGCACTTAGATGAAACCTAGCTATAATTTGCCACGTCACTTGATATATTAACTTCGTAGATCAATTTTAATATTTTATTTGTGGTATTCCTCTGCTCGATAAAAATAAGAACTGAACACACAAAATAGGATTACTGAAATAATGATGCCGTAACGGAAGTGGTCTCCTTTGCAAAAACATTGCAAAAGATTGTCAAAATGAAAATTATGGTTAATGGTGATCTTTGCTTCGACACGGACGTGAACGTTCATGCATGCCTTGGTCATTTTACTGATCTACTCTCTACATGCTTCGGCGAGACAACAAGCTCAGCTGGGAGAGGAAGAGTTTTATCATATGCCCCCGCCATGCATGGTCTATTCAAACAGTCTCTCAAGAGGTGTCAAACCCATATTCAATGAGATGGGTCATATATGGATTAATTAAGCTTTAATAAATGGTTGTTAGTAGGTTTGAGTTGTATTTAAGTGTAATGATAAAAAGTCATAAAGGGGTTTATCTTTAAACTCATTTACAACCCATTTAACTTATAAAGGTTATTAGTTGACTCAACCCATTGAAGTTACATCATCCTCTTTGAACAATTTTTATAATTTTCGATATTTTTTTCTTTCTTCTTTTTCCTTTTTTTCCCTTTTTGTTTCCATCTTTTACCTTTTCCCTCACGAACTTCGATGGCCGGTAAGGGCTATTGTTGAGGGCTGCGAAGCCCTCACCAATCGGGCAAGGTTCGTGGCCCCCACCCAATCGATGAGCCTTGAGTTTGCTAGATCTAGTGAATCAAGCTTGTCGATCGCAACAAGGGCCAAGAAGTCCTCACTAGTAAGGCAAGGGTAGCAGCCTCTACTCCATCGCATTGATGAGCCTCGAGCTTGCTAGATTTAGTGAGCCGAGGTTGTTGGTCACTGGTAAGGGCCGCAAAGCCCTTGTCGGCAGGGTGAGGTTCACGGTCCCTGCCCTATAACATTGGCAAGCTCAAGCTCGACCTCACTGGATTTGGTGAGGTGGAGTCTTGCTTAAGGCTAACTCAGCTTGACTCGTTGGAATTAGGCAAGCTTGAGCCTTGCTAGCCTGTGGCAAGACCAGACCTTACCTATTGCCGGCCACAACTGTCATGGTCGTCAACCTAGTGAAGAAGGAGGAAAAAATAAAAAAGAAAAAGGAAAAATACTTAAAATTTCTATTTTAAAAATAAAAATAAAAATACCTAAAAGGAATGTATAGAAAATTAAATCAGATTTTTTTATACCAAACAGAAAATATTATCATTTTTGGGAATATCACATTTTTCGTGAAATAAATGAAGCATCAATTTAATATATATCCATTAATTTTGTAATTGTATGGAAATTTTTTAATAATATATATATTTTTAGATCATAAGAAATAAATATTTCTAGATTTAGTTAAAATATGAAATTGTTTTAGTAACGTAAGTCGGGTTGGGTATGTGTTAATAAATTCATATTAG
Organism: Corymbia maculata; assembly: GCA_014182735.1. Classification (NCBI taxonomy): domain Eukaryota; kingdom Viridiplantae; phylum Streptophyta; class Magnoliopsida; order Myrtales; family Myrtaceae; genus Corymbia; species Corymbia maculata. The sequence goes on along the minus strand of CM024688.1, from coordinate 38,566,833 downwards.
TAATAAATGGGTTATAAATGAGCTAATGAGTCAATTTGGGACTCAAATCTAAGCCGATTCATCCATTTAATAGATCAAAGTCTCTCGGGAAATTTTTTTAAAAAAAGGGGGAAATTAATATGGGGGTAGATGATGACGGTTGGACCGAAGTCCATTAACCGAGAAATATAAGATTAGAAAAAAAGAGTTCGCACCTTCATACTTTGTTACGCAGACGCGAAGGCTCGAGCAGAAAGTCAATGATGACTTGAGTCCCATTTATCCTCCCCTTCGTACTATGTTACGTTACGTAGGCTCGAGGAGCCTTCGCGCGACGCGCTAGTAGCGATTTTCGCAAAGTACGAGGGGAAGGGTAATGGGACTCAGGTCATTATTGACTTTTCATTCTCTTTTAGACTGCCTTGCTAATCATGCACTTTCGAACGGCATAAAAAGAAATGGACGTGGGCTGTAGGGGAGGGTAACCCTACTTCCCAACAAAAACGCCACTCTCTCTCTCTCATTCTTGTCGAGCCTCTTTTGAGATTGAGCATTGAGAGGGTCTAGCTCGTCCCAACAAGAGCCTCTAACATTTGCGCAACATCGTTTCTGATCGATTTAACAATTAGAACTCTCTTGTGAAATTACACATCGTGCAGAGGTACTTGTCCGAATGAAAAATGGTCCCTCACTGGACTTCGGTGGCTCGTTCATGCCTCATCTCACTCTTCCGCAGTCTCACTTCCCATATTCCATCGTTTGCATTATCCAGCAACAACTGGATCCTGAACCGCGCCACTGCTTCTGCTTCACACGGTGGTGCTAGCCCAATACGCCGGCTGGTGGTGGACGATTCCATCTCTGGCGTAGTAGATGTCTCGCTGCCAACCACCGAGGGAGCCATACGCACGTTCGCCAGAAGTACAAGGAGTGCCGGAAGCTCTCAAATCAGAACTTTCAACTCATCCCAGCCCAACCCAGTTCATCCAATAGTGGTCCTGTTTCAGAGACAGGAGCTGGGGAAGGCGTTGCTGGGGCTCGCCGTTCCCACGGCCACAGGACTCTTCTTAAACCAGTACCAGGGGTTGACCCACCTGCAAGCCAGCGCGATGGCAGTCACACTCTCCATCGGGATCACCATCACGTGGAACGGCATACTGCTGCATGGGATCTGCCCTCGGGCTGCGGCCGCACTGGAGTGTTTCGGAGCGGTGACCATCTTGGTCGCCTTCTTCGGGCTGCTGAGTTTTTTTCTTCCGCCCAGCCTCGTGTGGGCATGTTGGCTGTGTGGTGGCTTGTCGTTCTTGCCCTTCCTCTTGTGCCTTGTTCATCGGACGGCGGTTGAGGAAGAGAGGAGCGCGGAACGGCTGGGTGAAGATATTGTTTAGCACGAACATGCATGTCGAATTCAACAGTCCACATGGATATCGGGAGCGGGCACTCAGTCCACCTTGCATAGCTGCAGCATATGATAACTCTCTCTCCCCCTGGAGATCCTCTTGTCTCATCTACGTTTACTGTTAAAGAAGGTATAAAATATGATTTTCCTCTTCATTCATAAATTTCAACTCTTGTAGAGAGCATATCATAGCAATGACCAAATAAAGTATGAACACGTCCGTGTTCAAGCAATGGTCGTGGTTCATCGTAATTCCCCTTTTGAAAATATCTTGCGATACGTACTGTTCTTCCCAGCATGAGCAAATCAGCATCAAACATGGAATGCATATTAGTTTGACCAAGTAGAGAAATACTAAAAATTATAACATTTGTTTGATTTATGAAATTAATATATGAAATGACATGGCAAATTAGGGTTAGACATTCCATATGATCCACTTATTTAAAGGCCCACAGATGGCAACCGTAAAATTTGCGACTACCGTAGATGGCTGCCCAACCTCAGATGGCCCCAAATGTATGGTCGTCTTGAGGGTAGGGGCGCATGCGCAAGAGAAAGAGAGAGGGGCGGGTGGGATGAACGGTGACGATGCACAACAACAATGCTATTGCAAATAAACTGGTCAATCTTTTCAGCTATCTACAGTTAATTTATCTTTTTCTGCATAGAAAAAGAAGGTAACTATCAACAGCTAGTGATTTCCATGAGTACAATAACTTCGAACCAGGAGTAATATTTTCTTTTTACCTTTCTATAGTTAGTAAACTCTCAGGTGATCTCAATTTTCAACATAAAAATAGCATCTGACTATTTCTACTTCTAATATCCTCATGTATATAACAATTGTCAATTCAGACCAGTAACATATTTCTTGAGGTGAGCAACTTATTCATCTTGCTAGTAATTTAATATGTAATTGGTAACTTTAAGTAACTTTCCCATATATCAAAGTGACTTTTGTTTTAGCTTATTATTTGTATGTAAATTACTTTTTACCTATTATTTCAAAAGGAAACATTTATCTTGATAGTAATTTCATACGCAATTCGTGACTTTAAGTTAACTTTCCTGTGTGTATATATTGATAGTAAGTTCAGCTCTGTGTCTCGCTTCCGCTCAGTCCCTCCCTCCGCTCGCTCCCCGTTCTCGCTTTTTCGATTTCTCTCCCCCTCCGGACGCTCTTTCGGCTCCCCTCGACTCCTGCCCCTCTCTCCCTTTTAAGCTCTCCGGCCGGCGCGCATGCCTTCCTGCCCTTTCAGCTGCCATTGCTGGCCTGTCCTCAACCAGACGTCTTCGCTTGACGCCCTCTGCTGCTGCCCTGTCTCCAGTACCTTCGCTGCACCGTCTGTCGCGAGCGTGAAGGCATGAGAGGAGGAAAGAAAAGGCCGGGCCGGCCTACCCAGCCCGTTTTCGCTTTTTTTTTCAATAACAATAACTTAACGATAATTTTTCTCTTTTTTTTTTTAAAAATAAATTCTATTATTATTAATACAAATGCTTCTATTACCACTATGATATGCAATTTATTGAAAATTATTTTTGTTAGGGGCTAGGTTGACCCCCAATTTTCTATGCTACAAATTGCCAAATGGGACTTCAAAATTTAAATGTTAACATTATACAATAAATATATGACTTTTATGGTATTTTCCCCTTTACAAAGCTTATGTCAAATCATCCATGCTCTATATACACGAGAATCACACTATTATATTTGTTTTGGCTACCTCAAAAGTGCAACACAGATACTTATTAGGATAAGCAAGCAAAGTTTAGAAATGCGAACTTCTAGATGTCTTAGGAACTTATTTCCTTGCCAAAGTACAAAGTAACACTTTCAGATTGAAACGAATAGCGGTGTTCAAAGAATCACTAGGCATAGCATGAACCGGTACCTTTTGGTTGACCCCAAGCGAATTGACTTGTGACAGAAGCGGCTTGGACCGCCCGCCCATTTAAGAGGCATTTGAAGTAATGCAGTCACGGTAATGCCGTTTTATTTACATCTTTGGTGGAAATGGCATCCTTCTTGCTCTACAGTCGCTCTACAAAATGGAAACATGCCAATAAGTACAGATCAAATGTCAAAGATTATCAGTACACACCATCATTTTTTATTTTCTATTCAATATCATGAACAACGAATGCGCAGCATTTAGTACACTTGAGCTTATTGTGTTGGTTCAATTTTGTATTAGCCCAAACAAGTCTATGTACAACTTTGGGGAAAAGTGTCGGAAAAGTTATAAACACATTACATTGATACCAATTTAATTATAAACTTTCTAATGATGTTACTTTAATCCTAAACATTTTGACCTAATGTCAATTCAATCATTTGGCTAATTTTGTCTAGATATCACTAATGTGGATGTTAGCCGGCTTATGTAACACAACCAGTATTGACATGAACAGCTTTTAATAATATTTTAATTTTCTTTTCTTTTCTTTCTCTTTTCCTTCCCTTTCTTCTTCTTGCAACTAGTTGTCGGACCTTGGTGGCTAGTTAAAGGCAAAGGCTTGTGAGGGACCTATCGGCCTCTCGCGATCCTCGCCAGTCACTAGCAAGGCTTGTCTAGCCTCTAGTGAGGGGTCAAAGCCTCGCCCATGACAAGCGAAGCTAGCCCTCATTGTCACTAGTAAGGGTGAGCCTCTTTGGCCCTCATGTTTGGTCGATTGCCAATCGACGATTGGCTGGAGGAAGAAGAAAGAGAATGAAAGAGAAAAAAAAAAAGGAATAAATGAATAAAAATAAATAAATAAATAAAATATTATTAAATGTTGTTTACATTAATATTGGTCATGTTACATAGGTCGATTGGCATTCACATCAACAAAATCCTGTCAAAATTAACCAAAATGACTGAATTGGTACTTGGTCAAAATATTTAGGATTAAATTAATACCAATAAAATGTTTCTAACTAAATTAACATCAATGTAATAGGTTTATGATTTTCTCGATACTTTTCCCTACAATTTTGTATTTTATACCTATAACTAGCATCAAGCACTCGAGCTCTCATAACCGCACCAAAAAGAGAAAGCTAAGACCAGACAAAGCTACCGTTCCACGCCCTAGAAAAATCATTTTCACATGCCAAAAGGAGTTTTAATGTGCCATTCCTTTTTCAATCGCTCCAAAAGCTTATTTCGAACAATATGCGTTTGCTCGCCGTAAAAAGAAAGGACTGTACATTTCCCCAAAAGAGAAAGAGATTCCAGACAAAGGAGATCATAAAATTCCTCCCTGAAGCAATGGGAAATCAACGTCATACCTACGTACACATTTTACGATAATAAAGGAACCAGAACAAAAATTGAGATGGCTGAATACTTATTACAACAAACATAAGAGCTATCAGCATACAGCTTTACTGATATGGATGCCGATATGCACCAACCATCCGGCTCATATTAATATAAATAATTTTTAATAATATTTTCTTTTATTTTTCATTTTCATCCTTCTTTTGCTTTTCCCCTCATAACCTCAACGAGTCTTGCCAGCCAATAGGCAAAGGTTGCAAAGCTCTCACCAACCATCAGTGAGGGTTACAATCCTCACCTAGATTTGAGCAAAGTGACTTTGCCTAGATACGGGTGAGGACAACCTTGCCATGATGTTATGGCTGTGAGCAAAGGGGCCTTGCGGTGAGGCCATGGCCGCCTTCACCCCTCCCTCATGGCCATCAAGCCTTGCCCAAATATGGGCAAAGGCCGTGACCCTTACCAACACTATAGGGAAAAAAGCAAGAGAATGAAGGAAAAAAAATAAATAATTCAAAAAAATATGTTATTAAAAATGGTTTATGTCAGCGTATATCGGATGATTGGTGCTAGTCACCAGCATTCACATTAGTGTCAATCGGCTAAATTGATATAATTACAAAAAAATTATGATTAAGTTGATAACAAAATAATTAAATTGACATAATTATGATAAATTAATGGCTATTTTTGCAATCACCCCTCCTCCAGACTCGATTCCCAAGGAAAGGAGCGAACAAATACGATAAAGATGCGATCGAGACGAACCCTCGAGCGAGTTTCGCTCAGACACCACCGCGGGCGTTCATTGACAATTTTAACCTCGTCGCTAGGCTTTATGTCTGCCGTGGTTCACATGCACTTGCGCAAGATGTAAAAAAGGATGTTCCTGGAATATCAATCTGTTTAGGTCTCCCTCCTAAGTTTCGAGCATTCATAATGCTCATTAGTAAGGGATATTAGTGACTGTAATGGCAACAAGCAAATTGCTATTTTTATTGTTCCAACTCATGGCTTATAACATGTACATCTCTTCAACACAAGAAAACTCATTATTCCAGCATCATCCAAACCAAAGTCATTCTTCTAGACTTGCGATTTGCAAAGTGTATTAATCAACATTCTAATGAAAATTATGATATGGGTCTTAACTCTATTTCCTGCACATGTTCAACTTCTGCTTACAAGTGTCTTAAACTTAATTTGCAATTTTAATATCACTATTACCACAATGAGTGCTCATGCGAGATTCCTATACCGAACAGACATATATTGCTTCGAGAAGGGGCGAGCGCCACATCTTATGATCACCCCTAGCTTTAATCTTAGAAAACTAGAGGGTTGGATGAATTAGAATCCGAATGTAGGGCCTTGATTATTTTGTAGGGAAAATAGTAGCAATTTTTTTACAATGGGAACTCTTTGTGGTTAATACCATTAAAAGTCCAAGTTGATACACTCGTAGTACAGTTATCTCAAACTAATTTTCATGTTGCAAATATATTAAACAGATGCATTCATGCTAAATTTGCTGTAAACTAAATTCCACGTTGCAAAAAATCTTAAACTAGTATATTCATGATAAATCTATCATTTGTTAACTTCCACCAAATATCACGTTAAATTGTTGGCATGCTACACACGTGCAAGCAACGTGGATAATTGGCATGTGACGTGAAAATACAACAAAAATAGGTCATTCGGCCCACATTAACATGGATACATTTTTAATAATATTTTTTTTCAATTTTCAATTTTTTTTCCCTCTCTCTTGTCGACTAGTGGCGAGGCTCACCTCGCCATCACTGGGTAAGGGCGAGCTAGTCTAGCAACGGCGAGGTGAGCCCTTGCCAAATCTGGTGAGGGTGAGCTTGCCCTTTCCCATCGATGGCGGGGCTCACGTCACCACTAGCCGGTGAGGTTGCTTTAGTTCGACAATCGGCCCTTGCCTCTGGTTGGTTGCCTCAATTCGACGATCAACCCAAGGAAGGAGGAAGAGGGCAAAATGACAGAGAACAAAAATTAATAAAAGAATTTGAAAAAACAAAATAATATTACAAAATTGTTTAGATTAGCACCAGTTGGATGGTTGGCGGCAACTAGTGTTTACGTCAATGCCGGCTTGCCAAATTTAGTTAGATAGATTAAATTGACACAATTGTAAAATGTTTATGACTCAATTAGTAAAAAAAATTATGACTAAATTAGCATAATTATAATATGTTTATAAATTTTTTGGTAATTTTCTGAAAAAGTCATTAAATGTTTCCTCCTAAAGCAATTGCAAGTCAATGTCACACACCACATACAAATGTTATGAAGAAAAAAAATAGCACAACAAAGATTAGGGTGGCTGAATACTGATGGCAACAAACATCAGTGCTAACAATCCCACGGCTTCACTTTCTAACTATCTATGAATCTTTCATGCACGCTCCTTCGGTTTGTTAAATTCCAACCTAAGCAAAGCTGAAACCGGGAGAATCCGCACCTGAAAACAAGCACCGTAAGCCGCAACTACCATAGAAAAAGATTAAAAAAAAGTAACCGTAATTCAAGCAATCAAACAGATGAGAGAACACCAATCAACAAGGCTCCGTTTGTTTTATGAATTATTTGAAAAACATTTTTCTAAAAAACAGTCCCTTATATAGTTGAAATAATTACTCAATGAAATATGTTTACATTATCAACTATAATTTATATCTAACTATTCCGTAAATAAAGATATTCTTTTATTCATTCACGTGATCATTTTTAAGAAAATATTTTTAAAATCATTTATGTTCAACCAAACAAATGCAACCAAAGTGAAAAAGCATGTAGCCAAATCGACGATGACTTTATGATATCATTTTTGAGGCATTGAAAGCAACAAACCAATTTGCTACACCAAGAACTCATACTTCCACAAACTGTTTTCGCAAGTACACCTGATAAAAGAATCGCACGACCAAGTAGGCGTAACGATTGAATTGACGAGGAAAGGACGAAACAGAGACGAAGAGCTGCAAAAGAGACGGACCTGCGAGTGAGTTTGCGCAGACACCAGCGCGGCTTCCGGTGCCCCCCAAGGGTTTCTCTGCGGAGAAGACAAAACTTGGCGCAGTTGACAATTTTGACCTCGTTGCTGGGCTTTATTTGGGCCGTCGCGTTCCCAAGCTCTTAGGCCCAAGTAATCCACAGGCCACGATTTGTGTCGGCCCAAGACGTGAAGAAGGACGATCTTGGAATATCGATGTGTGTTTAGCACTCACAATGCTCGATGCATTTGCAAAATTACATTAGAGAGAGAGAGGGAGAGAGTAATTAATCTCATAATCAAGGAGTAAGCCTTAAATAGATGAGTAAGTCCTAACGATATGTTCAAACTACGTACCTTTATAACGTATAAGTGATAGACATGGTCAATTAAAGGATTTGGCCTAGCACCGATCAAAAGTTTTTGTGCGGCTGCTCGTGATTAAGAAGTCATTAAATTCTCTATATAAAACATGAGCAAGCATAAGTGAGTTGTCGTGGGCATTTCGGGCTTAAGAAGGGAATTGCTTGTCCAAGCATGCCCAATTTAGCCTTTAAGTTAGGTAGGTCAAATCAACCATAGCAAATTGTCAGACCCATGATCACTTCTAATAAGAAAACAATAACTTATTGAGCGTGTGCTATTTAATACATACTTTTTATTGTGGTCAATTTATCTCTTTCATGGAAAAAGCATGTAATTTCCAATAAATCTTGAGTAATGATACCTTTGAATTAGATGAAGTATTATTTTACCTATCTATAATCAGTGAATTCTCATCTGTTTGACATTAAAATTGCTTGCGTGACCATTTCTACTAATAATATGCCAGTCCAATTAATAACTTTCAATTCATAATTGCAATGAATTTCATGTGGTGATTAAATTATTCATCTTGCAGGTAATTTCATATAGAATTGGTAACTTTATTAACTTATATATATATATATTGAGGTGACTTTGGATACAAATGATAATTGGATAGAAGTGAAAAATTCCATGCTAGCAAATATGTGTTAAGTTATTATTGGATAGAAGTGAAAAATGCTTGCCATGTCCGCTGATGACATGGTGAGAGCAAACCACTGAATATGGAAGGAACAACATTCGCAATTAAATTGCGATGAAGCGATGGGAAGGGACGCTGCAATAGAAAATTGCAGTCTCGTCGCTTTATGGCATCAATTGCAGTCTCATCGCTTTATTGCAATCATGCGATAAAGCGATGGCAAGGGATGTTGCAGTAGAAATTGCAAAAAGTTCCTGAAAGGTTTGCAATCGTGCAAAAGTCCTTACGGTGTTTTGGCCTAATGCGGCAATCTTGCGATAAAAAAAATTGCAATTAATTAAAAAGTCCGGACCATGTTTTGTCCTTGTGTTTCAATCTTGCGATAAAGCGATGGAAAGGGGTGTTTCTACTGCAACATCCCTTCCCAAGGCTTCATGGCAAGATTGATCCATACGGACAAAACTTGCGATAAAGCGATGGGAAGGGATGTTGCAGCAGAAACTCGCGACGACTCTCTCAAAAGTCGCAATCGAGTAAAAATCCCGACCATGTTTTTTTTCGTATGTTTCGATCTTGCAATAAAGCGATTGGCAGGGATGTTGCCAGGCAACATCCAATTGCGCATGCTGCGGACTTTTGCCCGGAGACCTGCTGAGTCAACAATCTATACGCAAACAAGATCGAGGAGGATGCGAAACATCTAAACATTTGGGAAAATCCCTTCCCAACTTCATCTGCAATATCCAATTGCGAATGCTCCCGACTTTTGCCCGCAGACCTGCTAAGTCAACAATCTATAGGCGAACCAGATGGAGGAGGATGCGAATCATCTAAACAGTATCTTAAGGGGGGTCTCCTTTGCTATTAAATAGCACAAGGTTTCAACCTACTCTCAATTCTCAAGCGAACATCTTCCAAACACTTCTCTCTCTCTCTAGTCGAGCCACCCGAAAAATTGGGCCGTGAGAGGGAAACCTCCAACATTTGTGCGACATCAGCTCTGATCAATTATATCTCTCTCCTGATATAATTCCATTCCCATCATCGGGCAGAGGTCCTTGTCCGAACGAGAAATGACCACTCACTGGACTTCGGCGACACGTTCCCGCCTCATCTCATTCTTTCACGTCCTCACTTCCCATATTCCACCCCTGGCATCATCGTGCAACGGCCAGATCCCAAAACGCACCACCGCTTCTGCTTCACATGGTGGCGCTAGCCCAACACAGTGCCCGGTGGTGGACAATTCCATCTCCATCGTAATAGATGTCCCGCCACCAATCAATGATGGAGCCATACCAACGTTGAGTGCATGCGGAACTAGAAGCCCATCGACTGCCGGAAGATCTCAGGCCAGAACGTTCGAGTCGTCCCAGCCCACCCCAGTTCACCCGATAGCGAAAGTGTTCCAGACAAAGGAGCTGGGGAAGGCGATGCTGGGGTTCGCCGTTCCCATGACCACGGGGCTCTTCTTCAACCAGTACCAGGGGTTGACCCACCTGCAAGCCAGCACGATCGCAATCGCGCTCTCCATCGGCTTCACCACCACGTGGAACGGCATGCTACTGCGTGGGATCTGCCCTCGGGTTGCGAGGGCGTTGGAGTATTTCGGAGCGGGGACCATCTTGGCCGCCTTCTTCGGGCTGGTTAGCTCTTTTGTTCCGCCCACCTTGGTGTGGGCGTGTTGGCTGTGTTGTGGCTCGTCGTGCTTGCCCTTACTCTTGTGCCTCGTTCCTCCGGCGGCGGCTGACGAAGAGAGCAGCACCGAACGGCTGGATGAAGGTATTGTATGAGAAAATATTGGGTGCAGCGCATGTGCCAGTGGCAAATCGGAAGGGCTTCCAAAGCACGTCACGTGTCCTACGGGCCCAGCTGTTTTTCTCTCCCCCTCGGCACGCTCTCTCCTCTGCAATCCTTCTCTCTCCTCTCTCCCCCTACTGCACATTGTCCTCTCTCCTCTCTTTCCCTGCTCTTTCACTGTCGCCCAACTCTCTCCCTCTTTGCCATCCCCTTGTCCAACCGACGAATCACCGGACCGGCAAACCGACAGCAGAGTCGAAGTGGAGGCAGAGGCCGCACGGTGGTTCGTTAGACGAGCCACTGCGTCCTCGTCCGACTGACGAACCACCGTGCTTGACCGATAAGTGACGACGGGGGAACCTTTCAAGGCCGAGGTCAGTGATTCGTCGGATGAGCCACCATGCCCTCGCCCGACCAACCTGTCGCCAAATCGTTGCAATCGACGAATCACTGGACCGGCGAACTTCACGACAGCAGAGTCGAAGTGGAGGCGAAGGCCGCGTGGTGGTTCATCAAACGAGCCACCGCATCCTCATCCAACTGACGATCCACCGCGCTTGATCGACGAGCAACGGCGGGGAACCTTTCAAGGCAGAGGCCGCAGGCGGTTCGTCGGACGAGCCACCTCTGCTTCCTCCGGTTGTTACTCGGAGGGAGAGAGTCGGGCGACAGAGAGAGGGCGCAGGGGAAGAGAGAGGAGAGAGGACAGCGTGCAAAGGGGGGAGAAAGGAGAGAGAAGGCTTGCAGACAAGAGAGAGCGTGCAGAAGCAGGAGAGAGGAGACGGGGGAGAGAAAAACAGGTAGACCCGCGGGACAAGTGGTGCGCTCTGGAGGACGTTCCATTTACCACAATGGCATATATGGACTGCACCCAATATTTTCTTGGGATTTGACAACGAAAAATTCTTTGAGGACCGTACCGTCGCTCCATGAAGTGACGGCAACTTTGACAACCGGAATATCAAATTAACAAAATTAATTACAAAAAATTGGCAGAAACTTACAGCTTTTTGTTTTCGCTTTTGTTTTTGGGAGGATAACTTTTGAGGTTATCAGAACCAAAAAAAAAAATTTGAGGTTGTACGATAATGCCCCCACTGAGGCCGCCTAAACAAGAAGAGAGATGTGCATATAGTCAACTGATATTTTGTGAAATTGTCGATCTCCTGAAATTGATCAAATTCCTCTGATCACTCAATCCAAATTTTTCCTATTAAAACGATTATAAATGAAAATCAAACGAAAACAGAGACGAAGAGGAGCCAATGAAGATAAAATTGACAAGTAGTGGCACTAGCGATGGTGGGTGTGAGCGCCATGCTCGAAGAAGACGAGGACTGCAAAATGGTGGTGAGGGCTGGGTTCGTAGGAGGGAAGGTGAGGTTGCGACGAGGAAGGAGAGGTGAGGACAGACTCTATATAGGATAAATAATTACACCTTGGTGCTTCGGCTTCATAAGGATAAGTGGAGAGCCTTTCTAACGATCAAAGCAGCGTCATCTCACTGTCATCTCTCCATCCTCGCGATCGATCGAGGCTTGCAGTACCCTCTCCATTCTCCAATCTCCTCTTTCTCTGGTACAGACTCCATTCTTGAATTTCACGAATTGCCTTCGTTCTCGCTCAGGTTTATTGGAAGCGCAGACATGTCTTTAATCGGAGGGATAATGTATTTTCAAACGTAATTCGGTGAATATCAGAGCAATGGTCAACATCGTCAACACCAACGACACGGTCGGTATTCGAGGGAGTCCATAACGTGTGGAAGAGAGACGTGGCTACGCCGCAAGGACATTTGTGGGCAATTAACTTTGTCGATTTAATATTCCAGGTGTCAAATCCCACAAGGCGTGTATTTGGGAGGGCTCTGTCGCTTCGTGGAAAGTGATGGTATCTAAGCATTTCCCTTCTTGCAACGCGTTTTTTAAGGAAAGTACTTTGCCGCGCCAACAAATGCATATTGTTTAAGTAAATCATTTCTAATGTTCTGTTCCTAGTTTGATCGAGTAGGGATATACCAAAAGCATAATGTTAAGAGTGATTTATGAAATTAATATATCAAGTGACATAACAAATTCTAATTAAATTTTGTGTATGATCTAGTTATTTAAAAACTCGTTTACGCTTTCTCAAAATAGCTAACACATCAATTTTGTAAACCAATTTTTATATAAATGATATTATTGCTAAAAAGTGTATGCCATAACATAAAGCTCCTATGCGAGTTAGTTATTATCATGAAATCATATAATTAAAGATCTTTTGGCTTTACCACACGTTATTTCAAAATAAGAAAAATATTTCTACTTTTTTCATAAAGTTAAACCTGATAAATATCTAAATTCCCACAAAGCACGTAGGAAGCTTGCAGTGGAAGCTTGCAGTTGGTGGTGACTTAGAGAGAGAGAGAGTCAATGTTATACCTATCTACGATTAATTTATCTTTTATATAGAAAACGCTAGTGCTTACGAATAACTAATCATTTTTGTGAGCAATAATAACTTTGAATTAGGAGAAATACCTTTTTTCATATATCTATAGTTAGTAAGTACTCAGTTTATAGCAATTTTCAACATAAAAATATTATGTGTGACTATTTCTACTAATAATATCCCCTATAATTAATATTTCTTAATTCAGAACAATAAATTTGTTGTGGTGACTAACTTATTCATCTTGCTGGTAATTTCATACGCAACCGATAAGTTTGTGTAACTTTTATATACGCCATAGTGACTTTCGATATGATTAATTATTTGTATGTAAATACCTTTTCACCTATGTCCATAAGCATTCTAATGATCCAACAAAAATAAGCTATTTTCAAGTAAATTGGGCTAAGAATAAGATCGCGCTTATGGACACGAGATGCGAGAGCCTGGTATCCCTCCGCATGCATTTACAAAGCTCATGTGATTGGATTATCCATGCTCTATATCTAGAGACGCACACTTTTAATTATGTTTTGACTATCTCAAAAGTGCAGCACAAACACTAATTAGGACATACACAAGCAAAGTCTGGAAAGAATATACTTCTAAATCCCTGGCCAAAATACTAAGCAACAATTCAGGGATTGAAACGAATAGTGGAGTTCTAAGAATCTGACTCCGTGCATATTGATTTGTGACGGGTCCCAAGAAAAAAATCAAAAGGCATCTAAAGTAATAGAGTCACAGTAATGCGATTTTATTTACATCTTTGATGTATGTGGCATCTCTCTTGCTCCATAGTCACTCTGCAACGTAGCAACAAGCTAATAAATACGGATCAATGTAAGAAGATTATGATTACACTATCATTATCATTTTCCTAATGTGTCATAAAGAAGAATGTGCAGCTCTTAGTACAACTGCAGGGCTCATTGCCTTGGGTCAATTTTGTATTTGCATAAAGCAGTATGTCTATAAATTTTATATCAGTAAATGGTACTAAGCACTTTAGCTCTCTAAACCACGCCAAGAAGAGAAAACTCCCATTCTGGGGCTATAATGATTTTTGAGGAGGCTTTGCTACATACGTGATCTATCAATGGAAAAGGAGAAGATAAGGCATGAACTTGCAAATTGAGGTTTGCGGAAATGGGGAAACTTAATCAATCGGGCAATGAGGAGTTCCATGCCCTAGAAAAGCCATTTCACGTGCCAGGTGTTCTCATGTTCCATCTCTTAGTGATTTCGAACATCATATATTTGTTCACCAAAAAAAGAAAGGACTGTACATTTTCTCCGAGAAGAGAGAGAGAGTCTACATAAAGGAGAACATAGATTTCCTCCACGCAGTCTCTGAGGCAATGAACCCACATTCAGTAGAGGTGGGAAGAAACCCTCAAAATGACACATAATGTCCAAAAGGCTTTAAGGATAACTGGTGAATTAGGAAACATGCTTGGATCAAAAAAAAATTATGAGCTCAAACTCAATACCTAATTTCAACGATTTCAAGTCAAGAAAACTCATATCCGAGTATCATCCGAACCAAAGTCTTCCTCTAAACTTGCATTTTGCAAAGTGTATATTAATCAACATTTTGATAAAAGCTACGATGTGGGTATTAAATTTATATCATGAACATGTTCAACTTTTGCTCACAGATGTCTTAAACTAATTTTGCGACTTGAATTATCACTATTGCCATGACGAGTCCACGCAAGATCCCACGACCTGACAAACATACAGTTCTTTTGGTAAGGTGTCGGCGCCACATCCTGTGACCATCCCGGGCTTTAATCCTAGAAGAATGTAGGGTTGCAGGAATCGGAGTCCCAATATGGGGCCTTCATTTATTTATTTATAAGAAAAATAGTAGCAAAATTTTTACCATGCTGAATGTTTAGGGTAAATGCCATCAAAAATCTAAATTTAATATGCTCGTAACATATTCATCTCAAACTAATTTTCATGTTGTAAAAAATCTCAAATCGATACACCCATGCTATATTAGCTACAAACTAATGTCTGCGTCACAAGAAATTTCGGACCAATATATTCATTACAAATTTATCATCCGTTAACTTCCATCTAATATCCCCATTAAATCGTTAACGTGCAACTAGAGTTATCAAAATGGGTTATAAACCCATATTATAACTCACTTCTAAATAAACGGATCATATATGGATAAGTGAAAGTTAAATATAGGTCATAAATGGGTCTTAAAAAGTAAAGCAAAAAAAAAGAAATGGGTGTTAATGAGTTATTAAGAAACCCACTTTGAACCCATGAAGGGGTCCAAGGCCTTCCTTCTCTGCATCCTCTGTTCTCTATCTCCTTCCATCCATGATCGCAAATCTCTAGGTGAGTAGAGCACTCCCTTTCTTTTATGATCCCAACCGATTGCAACCAACGCCCACCCTGCCATCACACCGCCATCTTTGTCACCTATCTCTGGTGAACACAAAGCAAATTCTCCCTTCCTTCGTCACTATCGGGTGGTGACAACCACAAGCAAGCTCCACCTCATTGAGATTGAGCGAGTAGCGAGCTCACTGGCCTTAGCGAAGCCAAAGCTTGCTTGGATCTGGCAAGCCCCAAGCTCACTAGCCTTAGTCGAGCTTAAGCTTTCCTGGATCTGGTGAGTCACGAGCTCAACGACCTTGGCTGAGCTCAAGGTCGTTAGCCGTGATGAAGCTCAAGCTCGCCTGGATGGGTCGAGCTTCGAGTTCGCTAGCCTGCGTCTTGGCCGGTCATCGCCGATGGGAACAAAAGGAAAAGGGAGGAAGAAAAGGAAAGAAAATAGCAAAAAAGAAAAGGAAAGGAAAGGAAAAAAAAAAAATAAAAAACAAATAATACTTAAAAATTCTATTTCTAAAAAAAATTAAAAATTATATTTAAAAAAAAATTGGTAGATAGATATCCATATACATATCGAAGAAGTATTTTTAGGGGAAGCTTGATGCTGTCTAGATCGAAATTCAATCAATATCGAAATTGAAATTCTAAACATCATTGTGTAATTTTGAACTTGGGGAGCTACAATTAAGAAGCTATGATTTCTTGCATTCAAGAAGATTTGTTATAAGGAAAATTTATTTTTATGTCAATCATTAGCCGATCAAACTTTTTCTTATTGAGAGTTCTTCAAAAGTATTTTTATTTAAAGGTTTTTCATTTTTCATTTTATTTACTAATTTTTTTGTTTAATTTATATTTTAATTTGATGTGAAGTTTTTATTTAAGCAACATATATATGTGAAGAGCTTAAAGTGGATTAACTGGGTGGAAGTAGATTTTCCTAGATTGAGTCAAATATTAATGTGCTTTAATAATATGAATCGAGTTGGGTATAGATCGAATATAGGTTGATTTGGGTCAGGTATGGATTATCAAATTTATATTACATGAAAATGAATTAAAATGGGTTAAATAGATCGATATAGGTCAAATCATTTTCGACCCAAGCCAACCTGACTTAACCCATCTAATTTTGGCCCAACATGTAACGGCGTGACAAACAACTCAAATAATTGGCATGTGATGTAGAAATTCAACATAAATGGGTCTCTTAAACAACCTCGTTTTAAGGAAATTTAATTGAAAAAAATGTTTAGGATTAGAACATATGACCAAATCTGCCAATTTTGTCGTAAGAACTCCCTCATGTTTTGAAAATCTACTAAAATCCTTTTTATTCCCCAATTTTGCCCTAAGATTTTGGTAGACAGGTGCACTAATTTGGGGAATGGCATGTGCATACCGGTATAGGTTTTTTTTGATGATATGAAAATTAATTTGGGAAGAATGTGATAGGGGTGTGTGTCAATTTATGATTTTTGATGGTATTTACTTCAATTTTTTTACAAGGGCAAAGTCCTGAAGAAAAGTGCGAAAAGCAAAGGGCTCAATCAAAAAGCAAGAATCGAAACGAGCTAAAGCAAGAAAAAGCAAGAACCGAAACGAGCTAAGGTCGAAACTCTTGCTTTAGGGCTGAGTAGAGAAGCGAGAAAGCAAGAATCTAAACGAGCAAAGGCAGAAACTCTTGCTTTAGGGCTGAATCGAAAAGCAAGAATCGAAACGAGCTGGTCGAAACTCTTGCTTTAGGGCTGAGTAGAGAAGCAAGAAAGCAAGAATCGAAACGAGCAAAGGCCGAAACTCTAGCTTTAGGGCTGAATCGAAAAGCAAGAATCGAAACGAGCTGGTCGAAACTCTTGCTTTAGGGCTGAGTCGAGAAGCAAGGAAGCAAGAAAGCAAGAATCGAAACGAGCGAAGGCCGAAACTCTTGCTTTAGGGCTGAATCGAAAAGCAAGAGTTTCGGCCTTTGCTTTTCGTATTTTTCTTCAGCCCTGGACCGCGAGTCAACAATCTATGCATTAGCTTAAGAGGGTCACCTCCGCTATGAGAAAGACAATGTTTCACTTCTCTCAAGTCTCAAATGAACATCTTCTGAACATTCCCCTCTCTCTCTATCTGATCTCCTCTCTCTTTCTCTCTCGTTCTCGTCAAGCCTTTTGAAAGATTGTGCCTTGAGAGGGTCCTGCTCTTGCCAACCGAAACCTCCAATATTTTGTGCAACTGTCATCTCTGATCTATTAAACAATTACTTCTCTCTTTAGAATTTATTCCGTGGTCATCAGTATCACCGTGCAGAGGTACTTGTCCGAACGAGAAATGGCCTCCCGATGGACTTCGGCGACTCGTTCATGCCTCACGTCATTCTTCCACAGCCTGCCTCACTTCCCTTTTTCCATCGCTTGCATCATCATGCAACGACCAGATTCCAAACCACACCACCACTTCCGCTTCACACGATGGCGCTGGCCCAACACGCTGCCCAGTGGTGGACGATTCCATCTCCGTCGTAGTAGACGTCCCACTGCCAACCGATGATGGAGCCATACGCACATCAAATGCGCATGGAACCAGAAGTGCGACTGCCGGAAGCTCTCAGGCCAGAACGTTCGACTTGTCCCAGTCCGGCCCGGTTCACCTGATAGCGAAACTGTTCCAAAGACAGGAGCTGGGGAAGGAGGTGCTGGGGTTCGCCGTTCTCATGACCACCACGGGGCTCCTCTTCAACCAGTACGGGGGGTTGACCCACCTGCAAGCCAGCGTGGGCATACTCGCGCTCTCCATCGGGTTCACCACCACGTGGAACGACATGCTGCTGCGTGGGATGTGCCCTCGTTTTGCGAGCGTGTTGGAGTGTTTAGGAGTGGCGTCCGTCTTGGTCACCTTCTTCGGGCTGGTGAGCTCTGTTCTTACGCCCAGCCTGGTGTGGGTGTGTTGGCTGTGTGGTGGCTTGTCGTGCTTGCCCTTACTCTTGTGCTTTGTTCCTCCGAGGGCGGTTGAGGAAGCAAGCAGCGCGGAACGGCTGGATGAAGGTATTGTTTAGCATGAACACGCATGCCGGATTCAACAGTTGACATGGATATCTGGAGCAGGCACTCGGTCCTCCTAGAGCTTCCCGTCTCGTCCACGTTGTAGAGAACTTGAGAAATGACCGTATGAAGTCGTGCGTGCGTGTATCTTCATGTCCGTGTTGAAGCAAAGATTGGGGTTTATCGTTATTTCCATTTTGACATTTTCTTGAACTGTGTTACTAAGGAGACTACTTTCCATCGTCAGCAAATCAGTATCGCTTAAGTAATATATTTTTGTATGTTCTGTTCTTAGTTTCATCAAGTGGAGATATAGCAAATCATGAAATTGATATATTAAATGATGTGGCAAATCATAATTAGGTATTGCATATGGTCCACTTATTTAACAGCCTGACTTACAATTTCTCAAAATAGTCAGCATGTTAATTTCGTCCATTAATCTCAGTATACATAGTATTATTGCTAAAAAAAAAAAGTGTACGTGATAAGATGACTACTTGATCATCACTTTAGTTTACTTATAAGGTGATACTATGGCATCACATAATTGAGGACCCTCTGTTATATCTTTTTTTATTTCAACCCTCCGTGATATTAGAATGAGCAAAATGCCTCAAATTCTTTTTGGCAAAATTTACCTAAAAACCTTCTTACACCATACATATATATCTCCCCCCATGAAGCACGTAGGGAGCCTGTGGTGGTCGCAATCTGGCAATCATAGTGGTTGCCAAGGCGCTGCCAATGGCCGCATGGCCTCAGATGACGCCAAATCTATGCTCATACGAGGCTGGCGACGTCACGGAGAAAGAGAGAAGGAGATAGGCCTTAAGGGGGAGTGAATGATGGCGTTGCACCGTAGCCAATCAATTTTTTACCCATCCACAGTTAATTTTATCTTTTACATAGAAAATGCCTGTGATTATCAATAATTTGTTACCTTCGTAGGTTATAATAACTTTTAAGCGAAATATATTTTACCTATAAATGGTTAGTAAATTCTCAGTTGATAGCAATTTTCAGCCCGTTTCTATTGATAATATCCCGATGTAGTTAACAATTTCAATTCAGCACTGTAAGAAATTTTGGTGGTGAGTAACAGACTCATCTTGCTCATAATTTCACATAGAATCGATAACTTCAAGTAGCTTATGTATCCGACGAAAAAAAAAAGAGCCGCTTATATGTGTGTGTAAATATAATATCCATATAACCGATTATTTGTACCTAAATAACTTTTCACCATTCAGTAAGCATTTTATTAATGCAACTAAAATCAGCTATTTCGAATAAAATGGGCTTAGAATTTGACTCTGTTTATGGGCCTGAGATGCGAGGGCCTAATATCCCTGTGCATGCATTTACAAAGCACATGTGGTGAAATCATCCATGCCATAAACCCAGAGACAAGACACCATTAGATTTGTTTTGGCTATCTCAAAAGTGCAGCACAACCACTGATTAAGATGAACGCAAGCAAAATCTGGAAAGGATATACTTCTTAATAATTCAGGAACTTGTTGCCTGACCAAAGTACAGAGCAGCGTTTTACAGAGTGAAACGAATGGTGGCATTCGAAGAATCATTGGAACTATCACCTCCAATTACTTTCAGCAGTAGTTTTCATATCTACAGATCAGTACCTAAAGCTTCACTGAACCAGAAACACTCAAACCTCACACCGACAATACTCTTATACCACCACCGCTCATTCTTGTTCTTCATCAAAGCATCATCTCTGGCCATCGGCATCGCCATATTACTGGCCACCACCAACCCCTACTCTCATTGCCAATCATGAGCGGAGAAGAACAAAAGAACATGGATTTGGCTGAGACATTTTATCGAACACCCGACGGGCGTCGACTGAGAGGAACCACAACAAGCATTTGAGACACGGGCTCAAGCCAAATCCGTCCATAAACAACAAACAACACTCAACATAAACAATTTAAGGCACGAGAAAATCAGCGTGCGCGAAAACTAGAGCCCGCAAGCCTGGGCCCGTAGATTCAAAAAACATCATAACAGAGGCGTTGGAGCATACGACCGCGAGATCCCTACCCGGCTCTACGACGATGGCCAGAAGGTGAGCCCAAAGCGAATCGAGCTATAGTCGGGCGCCTGGATGTCGCTGAGCCCGGATACTCTTGATCGAACCCAAAGAAAAATCCCCGAAATCCCCGGGACTTCAGTCGCCGTGGAAGAGGAGGCCGCGAACTCAAGTGCGTCAGCTAGAGGTCGTCAGCTTGCGTCCGGGGATGGCCGGATAACGCTCAGCTAAGAACGAAGTTCAGCTCTGTGTCTCGCTTCCTCTCAGTTCCCCATGATATCAATATATCCAGTTGGACCCACCTTAACTCAAAAGCTTAAGCTAGTGAGTTATGGGCCAACTATGATATATTAATTGCTCTACATTGAGTTATGGGCCAACTAAAATATATTAATTGCTCTACATCACATCAACTCACACACGTATCCTAACAATCTCCCCACTTATGTGTGACACAACTCACACGTGTACATTTAAAACCCCGAGCCCGTTCCTATTCATTTTCCAGCCCATTTCCTAGGCCCGATTCAAGCCCAATAAATTCCCGAGCCTTTGATAAGCGTTCCTATTCATTTTCCAGCCCATTTCCTAGGCCCGCCCCTCCATTTTCAGCCTAAGGACAGATTAGGAAATGTGCAAGGTGGAAATGACCAAAATGCCCTTGGATATTTTGAAGAAAAGTCAAAAAGAAGAAAGAGAAGATGAGGTCATTTTCTTGACAAGTGGGGCAAGCATTGAAGGCTTTGATAAGCCTTATCCTTCAGCCTTCACTTCACTCTCTCTCTCCTCTTCATCTTCTCCAAAACCGCACACCTCTCTTCCATGGTTTTCCTTCCTTCTTTCAGTTTTTCAGTTCTGACCTTTCACCGAAATCTGAGTTGTTCATTGCCTTCCCGTTGGAATCTCGTCTCGTGTCACCCGCCGTTGTGTTCAGAAGACAAAAACCGTTCGGACAGCGTCTACCGATCGCCGGAAGGAGCTGCTGATCTTCCCGTATTCCGGCCGAAAGACGGCTGTCGTGTAATCCTAGGTTAGCTTGGGAAACCGAAAGATGGCAAGAATAGTTTCGTCAAAAATCAGATTTCAGTGGATCGGTGATGCCGATTCAAGCCCAATAAATTCGCCGGACCGTTTTCTGACCGCCTGCTGCTGTTCTGTTTTGCTGTTTCGGCCATTTTCCTCCCTTTCCGGCCAAATCACCACCCATCCCAGCCTCAAGTGGTTCCCCCTCGACCCCCAGGTGCCGCCAGTCTCTGGCCTGTCGCTCGCCGGAGCTCCGGGCAGCCCGTTCAACTCCGGTCAGCAACTTTCCTCCTGTGCAGTCAGTTTTTCAGAGTTGCAGAGGGATTTCGAGTTTGTTGCTGCTGTTCTCAGCCCGGGACCGCCTTGGATCGCTGTGGTAGAGGTCCCCGGGTGTCGGGTTCGTCGCCGCCGCCGCGTCCGTGTCGTCGGCCCGCTTAACGGGTGAGTTTAGCTCCTAATCCCTATTTAGTGCCTAAACTTGCTTAGGGTTGGTTAGTTAGTGTTAATCTTGGTTTAAGGGGTTTAATTAAGTTGTATTAGCCTTAAGATAGGTGGTTAGATAGATGGTTAAGATTAGATTAGCTTAATTTTGCTTATTAGGCTTAATTGTGCTTAATTTGTGATTAATTGTGTTTATGTGATTAATTAAGCATGATTTGCTTAAATTGGTTGATTAATTGTTTTAATTAATGTTTTGTTTAATTTCTGGATTAAATATTTTAATTAATTGAATTTCGGGAAAATCACTGTTCATGATTACTGTTCACGGCACTGTTCATCCGGAAGCTAATTTTTGTCTGAATTTGATGTGCTATTGATTGTTATGATTAATTGAAGTGCCGATTGTTAATTATACTCATGATTGATGATGAAATGCGTGATCGAGTGTTGGTTGGAAATTGAATTTTGGAAAATTGTCGAGTGAGATCGCATGACATATTACGTGGGTTATACGAAATGGCATGTCGCATGAGCATGAGTGATATTTCATTCACGACAAAGCAAAGATATAAATGGATTGCTTAATGATGTGTTGCATGGTCACATTAAGAGGAGAGCCCGGCGTTGCCGGAAGACCGCCAATCCCTATGGGGTTGTGCCGTGGCCAGTGGGTCGCCTGACTTCGGTCGGATGCCCGAGGGAGGGTTCTATGTGGGGCTGCGGTATGGGGGCGGGTCCCGGGCCTCTGTCGATAGCGGGACTGCGGTAGTGGGCGAGTCTTGTGCTCCTTCGGGAATGCCGTCTTGGGAGTGAGCCCTTGACGTCGCCGTGCCTCGAGGTAAAGAGGACGAAGCTGGTTTAGCCGAGAACCGCCAACTATAAGGTTGTGCCGTTGGCCCCGGGAGGGCGTTAATAATCGGAGCATGTGTGAGTGTGAGACATGAGAAAGTTGTGTGAGATGCTCGATTATTTGCATGCTCTTAATGTCGTGATGATTTGTGGTACGCACGCATGAGTTGACGGTCGTGCGGGGTGTGGCAATGGCCGAGGTGAGATCGCTTGTGGCGCGATTCGCATGTGATTGATGAACTGTTTCATCTAACGGCCATGTGCCTTGCTTGCATTGTATGAGATTGGACGATTGGCGCGAGGTATGGCATACCGGGTAAGGTTGCATGCGAACCGAATATTGATTGTTGGTTGCCCCGTTTGTTGTTGGTTGCCGTTTGTGGGTTGTTGGGTTGAGTGAGGGGTGGTTACGGAGAGATACCCGGGTTGAGTTGGCGTACTAACCGGGGCTTAGGGGGAAGAACTCGCTGAGATTTTATCTCAACCCGTCGTGGTAACCATTTTCAGGTCCCTAGAATGGCGTACTCACAGGTGGAGAATCCACCGCCCCCGCTTCTCCGGTGATCGACTCGACGGAGCTTGAGTCCGATGGGTCCGAGTGACCGTGGTGTTGAACCTGAGGGTTCTTCTTGTTTAATTGGATTAGCCTAGTTCCTTTTTGGTTTGGCTTAGAGGATGGATCGGCCCTTTTTGTCGGGCTTGTAATTTGGAAAGCGATCCTCTGTTGGTTAATCCAATAAGATGTATAAATGAGTAGTTCTTTGCTTTGTTACGCTGTTCATCCCTCTATCCTGTTTGGTTGTTTGTTTGTCTGGGGATGGTTCGTCTTACGCTTGCGCTTAACGAAAGATAAAATGAATGGTCGTGGACGGGTCCTGGGATATCGCTTTCAATCGACCAAGGTAATGGGGTTGCCGCGAGCTCGAGAGTCGGGGCGTGACAGTGTATCCTAACAATCTCCCCCCTCATGTGTGAGCTCCAGTGTTAGGTCCACTCCCCCTTAAATTAGATATCCTTCTGACCCAACATCATTCTAGTCCGCATTGTTACACCACAACGCCCACCTAGGCCATCCTCACGAACCCACGTTGTTACACCATAACGCCTACTTGCCTCATGTGTGAGCTCTAACACAACTCACATGTGTATCCTAACAATCTCCCCCCTCATGTGTGAACTCCAGTATTAGGTCCACTCCCCCTTAAATTAGATATCCTTCTGGCCCAACATCATCCTGGCCTGCGTTGTTACACCACAACGCCCACCTAGGCCATCCTCACGGGCTCACATTGTTACACCACAACGCCTACTTGCCCCTACTTGCCTCATGTGTGAGCTCTAACATAACTCACATGTGTATCCTAACAATTTCCCCCATCATGTGTGAGCTCCAGTGTTAGGTCTACTCCTCCTTAAATTAGATATCCTTCTGGTCCAACATCATCCTGGCTTGCGTTGTTACACCACAACGCCCACCTAGGTCATCCTCACGGGCCCATGTTGTTACACCACAACGCCTACTTGCTCGGAAACCGTAACCATCAGCTCTAATACCAGTTGATGGGAGCGATACCAGTTTATGGGAGCGCGCAGCAAAAGTCCAATATCTTTACTTGAGAGATCTCTAAGAGGGAAGCCCAAGTCTGAGCCTATCAATATATCCAGTTGGACCCACCTTAACTCAAAAGCTTAAGCTAGTGAGTTATGGACCAATTATGATATATTAATTGCTCTACACCACATCAATTCTCCGATGTGGGACTACTTCTCTAACACAACTCACACGTGTATCCTAACACCCCCCTCCCCCTCCGCTCGCTCCCCATTCTTGCTTTTTCAATATCTCTACCCCTCCGAACACTCTTTTGAAACCCCTCAACTCCCGCCCCTCTCCCTTTTAAGCTCTCCAGCCGGCGCACATGGCTTCCTGCCCTTCCAGTTGCCATTGCCGACCTGTCCTCAACCAGACATCTTCGCTCGATGCCCTCTGCTGCTGCCCTGTCTCCAGTACCTTCACTGCACTGTCCGTTGCGAGCAGGAAGGCGTAAGAGGAGGAAAGAAAAGGTCGGGCTGGCCCTACCCAGCCCGTTTCGCTTTTTTTAAATAACAATAATTTTTTTCTTTTTTTTTATATAGATTCTATTATTATTAATGCAAATGCTCCTAATACCAATATGCTATGCAATTTAATGAAAATTATTTTTGTTAGGGGCTAGGTTGACCCCCAATTTTCTATGCTACAAATTGCCAAATGAGACTTCAAGATTTAAATGTTAACATTATAAAATAAATATATGATTTTTATGGTATTTTCCCCTTTACAAAGCTTATGTCAAATCATCCATGCTCTATATACACGAGAATCGCACTTCTATATTTGTTTTGGCTACCTCAAAAGTGCAACGCAGATACTTATCAGGATAACAAGCAAAGTTTAGAAATGCAAACTTCTAAATGTCTTAGGAACTTATTTACTTGCCAAAGTACAAAGTAACACTTTCAAACTGAAACAAATAGCGGTGTTCAAAGAATCACTAGGCATAGCATGAACCGGGACCTTTTGGTTGACCCCAAGCAAATTGACTTGTGACAGAAGCGGCTTGGACCCCAACCCATTTAAGAGGCATTTGAAGTAATGCAGTCACGGTAATGCCGTTTTATTTACATCTTTGGTGGAAATGGCATCCTTCTTGCTCCATAGTCGCTCAACAAAATGGAAACATGCTAATAAGAACAGATCAAATGTCAAAGATTATCAATACACCATCATTTTTTATTTTCGATTCAATATCACGAACAACGAATGCGCAGCATTTAGTACACTTGAGCTTGTTGTGTTGGTTCAATTTTGTATTAGCCCAAACAATTCTATGCACAACTTTGGGGATAAGTGTTAGAAAACCCTTAAACCTATTGCATTGATACTAATTTAATCATAAACTTTTTAATGATGCTAATTTAGTCCTAAATATTTTGACCCTGTGTCAATTTAGTCATTTGGCTAATTTTGGCTAGATATTATTAACATAGATGTTGGCCAGCTTATGTGGCATGACCAACATTGAGATGAATAACTTTTCATAATATTTTAATTTTTTTTGAATTTTTTTATTTCATTTTTCCTTTTTTTTTCTTTTCTTTCTCTTTTCCTCCCCTTTCTTCTTCGAGCAGCCAGTTGCCAAACCTCAATGGCTTGCTAGAGGCAAGGGTCCGAAGGGACCTACTAGCCTATGATCCTCGCCTGTCACTAGCAAGGCTTGCCCAACCTCTAGTGAGGGCTCAAGCCTCACCCATGGCTAGTGAAGCTAGCCCTTGTTGTCACTAGTAAGGGTGACCCTCTTTGGTCCTCTTGTCTGGTTGATCACACAATTGGCTAGAGGAAGAAGAAAGAGAAGGAAAAAAAAAAGGAATAAATGAATAAAAATCAAAATAAAATCAAAATCATTAAAATATTATTAAATATTATCCATATTAACGTCGGTCATGTTACATAGGCTGATTGACATTCACATCAACAAAATTCAGCCAAAATTAATTAGAATGATTGAACTGGCACTAGGTCAAAATGTTTAAGACTAAATTAGTACCATTAAAATATTTATGACTGAATTGTTTAGGACTAAATTTTTTAGGACTTTTTGGTACTTGGTCAAAATGTTCAAGACTGAATTGGCACTGAATCAAAATGTTTAGGACTTTCGACACTGAATCAAAATATTACGCACTCGAGCTCTCATAACCGCACCAAAAAGAGAAAGCTAAGACCAGACAAAGCTACCGTTCCACGCCCTAGAAAAATCATTTTCACATGCCAAAAGGAGTTTTAATGTGCCATTCCTTTTTCAATCGCTCCAAAAGCTGATTTCGAACAATATGCGTTTGATTGCCGTAAAAAGAAAAGACTGTACATTTCCCCAAAGAGAAAAAGAGATTCCAGACGAAGGAGAACATGAATTTGCTCCCTGAAGCAATGGGAAATCAACATCATACCCTACGTACACATGTTACGATAATAAAGGAACTAGAACAAAAATTGAGATGGCTGAATACTGATTACAAAAAATGTAAGAGCTATTAGCATACAGCTTCACTGATATGGATGCCGATCTACACCGGCCGTCTGGCTAATATTGACATAAATGATTTTTAATAATATTTTCTTTTCTTTTCTTTTCTTTTCCTTTTTCTTTTCTTCCTTCTTTTGCTTTTTCCCCACAATCTTGAGGAGGCTTGCTGGCCACTAGGCAAGAGCCACAAAGCTCTCACCAACCATCGGCGAGGGTCACAATCTTCACCTAGATTTGAGCTAGGTGACTTTGCCTAGAAATGGGTGAGGACAACCTCACCATAACCTTGCGAGCTGCGGGAGAAGGTGGCCTCACCAGCCATGGGTGAGGCCATGGCTGCCTTTGCCCCTCGCTCGTGGCCATCAAGCCTCGCCCAGATATGGGCAAAGGCCACAACCCTCACCAAAGCTTTGCTTGCATTATGGGGAAAAAAAGCAAGAGAAGGAAGAAAAGAAAAATAAAAAATTCAAAAAAAAAATATTATTAAAAATAGTTTACGTCGGTGTCGGTCGGATGGTCGGTGCCAATCAACAACATTCACATTAGCACGAGTTGGCTAAACTGATATAACTATAAAATGGTTATAATTAAATTGATAAAAAAATTATAATTAAAATGATATAATTATAATATATTAATGGCTGTTTTTGGAATCACCACTCCTCCGAGTCAGTTTTTGCAATCACCCCTCCTCTAGACTAGACTCCCAAGAAAAGGAGCGAACAGAGACGATAAAGATGCGATGAAGACAAACCCACGGGTGAGTTTCGCTCAGATACCACCGCGGGCGTTCATTGACAATTTTAACCTCGTCGCTGGGCTTAATGTCGGCCGTGGTTCACATGCACTTGCGCAAGATGTAAAGAAGGATGTTCCTGGAATATCAATCTGTTTAGGTCTCCCTCCTAAGGTTCGAGCATTCATAATGCTTATTAGTAAGGGATCTTAGTGACAGTAATGGCAACAAGCAAATTGCTTTTTTTATTGTTCCAGCTCATGGCTTATAACATGCACATCTCTTCAACCCAAGAAAACTCATTATTCGAGCATCATCCAAACCAAAATCATTCTTCTAAACTTGCAATTTGCAAAGTGTATTAATCAACATTCTGACAAAAACTATGATGTTGGTCTTTACTTTATTTCTTGAACATGTTCAACTTTTGCTTACAAGTGTCTTAAACCTAATATGCAATTTTAATATCATTGTAACTGCGATGAGTCCTCATGTGAGGTCTCTATACCGAACAAACATGTAGTGCTTCGAGAAGGCATGAGCGCCACATCTTATGATCATCCCTAGCTTTAATCTTAGAAGACTAGAGGGTTGGATGAATCACAATCCCAATGTAGGGCCTTGATTATTTTGTAGGGAAAATAGTAGCAAATTCTTTACCATGCAAACTCTTTGCGGTTAATACCATTGGAAATCCAAGTTGATATGCTTGCAGTACATTTATCTCAAACTAATTTTCATGTTACAGAAATATTAAATAGATACATCCGTGCTACATTTACTGTAAACTAATTTTCGAGTCACAAAAAATCTTAAACTAGCATATTCGTGATAAATCTATCATTTGTTAACTTCCAGCACATATCACATTAAATTGTTGGCATGCAACACACATGCAAGCAACTCGGATAATTGGCATGTGACGTGAAAATTCAACAAAATAGGTCTCCTTATGCAGAAACCAGATGTGAAAGAAAAAAAAAAGAAAAAGAACTGAGATTAGAAAATATGCCAAAATTTATTAGCTTTATCCTAAGAACTCCCTCACATTTTTTTTTTTAGGATCTCAAGTTAATAGCACTTTTCTCTCCACGAAATGGACCTCGCACGGGCAAAAACCTAATCATGGAAAGGGTAGCATCCGCCAATAAATATTGTGATAAAGCTTGGGCAAAAGTACTTTTCCCCGGAGGTTGGGAATAGATTTATTCTGCTATAACATTATCTTATTGACCAAAGAAGCCATGAACCGTGTAGCTTTGTCCTTCGTATCCTATTGACCAAAGGAACCACGAATCATGTAGCTTTGTCATTGGGCTATAACTTTATCTTATTGACCAAATGAACCATGAACGATGTAGGATTGTCCTATGTAACCTATTGACTAGAGGAACCATGAACCATGTAGCTTTGTCATTGTGCTATAACTTTATCTTATTGACCAAAGGAACCACGAACCATGTAGCTTTGTCCTATGTATCCTATTGACCAAAGGAACCAAGAACCATGTAGCTTTCTCATCGCACTATAACTTTATCTTATTGACTAGAGGAACCATGAACCATGCAGATTCAGAATCAAAAGTAATGGCAAAAATACCTCGCTCTAAAGGGGTGAAATCAGCATTCTCCACACCCCATACTCTCCTCATTGTATTTTGGAAGGCTTGAGAGTTGATTTTAGGGTTTTTGAGAATTTGCCCTAATAGAGTTAAATGCCCATCCTTTGCTGTTCACTGACAAACAATTTCTTCCACATTTGTGGCAACTTTATCTGACCATATTCTTCCCAATCTTTTGCGGAGAAGAGCCAGTCTGAATCATTGTATGGATTCATGTCGAAGTTCAAAGTTCAAAATACTGGAGTTTCAGGCACAGGACCAAGCAAAGTTATCTTACCCTTTGCATTGTTCCCAGCTCCAAAGGACTCGAAAAGGGTTGGATGAAGAAGGGGTTGGAAGCTATTTTATGTAGGTGGTCGAAAGAGGAGAAAGGATTCTGGGTGGGGGTGTAATGATTGCATAAATGAAATTCTATAAATTTGTAATAATTTGTAGTGATTGAAATGGAATTGATTTCATTGTTGCTTTAATTTATGTAGTGAGGCATTCAGGGTTTTACAGAAATGAAGCTAGCCCATCAGGTAGAGGGAAGCTCTTCTGAGAGAAGAGAGAACAATATGAAACTGATGGAGGAGACATGACAAGGGTATTTTACCTCAGGAACTTATTTCCAGGCCAAGTATGAGCAACATTTTTCAAATTGAAACGAATAGCAATGTTCAAAGGATCACTGGGCATAGCCTGAACCGGGACCTTTTGGCTGACCTCATGCATATTAATTTGTGACAGGAGTAGCTTGGACAACCACCCCCCCCCCAAAAAAAAAAAAAAAAAAGACCAACCAACCAGCCATCCAAGAGGCATATGAAGGAATAGAGTTGTGGTAATGCCGTTTTATTTACATCTCTATTGGATACGGCATCTCTGCTGCTCCACAGTCACTAAGCAACATACAAACCACCGTTCTACGGCTATATGCCCATATACGATACGTCAATGGAAAAGAGTGAGATAAAACATGAATTGCCAAATTGACGTTTGCGGAGTTGGGGAAATTCAATCAAAGACAATGAAGAGTTCCACGTCCTAGAAAAGTCATTTTCACATGCCAAATGGTGTTTTTATGTTCCATTTCTGTTTCAATCACTTCAAAAGCTGATTCTGAACAACATATGTTTGCTCACCGTAAAAAGAAAGGAATATATATTTCCCCTGGAGAGAAAGAGAGATTCCACATAAAGGAGAACATAAATTTCCTCCGCGTAGTCTCTCAGGTAGTGAATCCACTTCAAGTGGAAATGGAAAAAAGTGGATTTGGAAAAAAGCCAAGGAGAATTACCAAAAAAATTATAAACCTCTTATAATTGTGTTAATTTAGTTCTAAATTTTTTTTTATCAATTAAGACCTAAATCTTTTGCAATTGTATCAATTCAGTCTATCTTGTCAAATTTAGTTGGCCGGCACTAATATGGAAGCCAATTGACGCCGACATTTGGCCGACAGTGACGTGGATATTTTTTTAATAATATTTTTTTTTATTTGTCATTTTTTTTATTTTTCCCCTCTCTCTCTCTCTCAATGTGCGTCGAAGGTAATGAATCCACTTTCAGTAGAAGTGGGAAGAAGCCGTCAGCATGCAACATAGTGTACAAAAGGCTTTAAGGATAAACGGTGAATTAGGAACAATTCTTGGAATAAACGGTGAATTAGGAACAATTCTTGGATCAAATTTTATTTTATTTTACACGTTCAAACTCGATAAATATTTTCCACAGTTTTCATGTGGCTTGAATTGCTGAAGCTCTTGAATTTAAAGTAAGGGATCTTACTAATTGTAATGGCAACAAGCAATTGCTATTTTTATGGTTCCAAGCTTATGGCTTTTAACATCTTCATCTCTTCATCCTAAGAAAACTCACATTCGAAACTATAATGATATATCTATGACAAATCTATTATCTATTAACTTTCATTTAATATCCCCGCTAAATTACTAATGTGGAACCCATGTGACAAACAATTTGGATAATTGATGTATTATGTGAAAATTCAACATGGACGAGTCATCTAAACAACGTCACTTTGGGGAAACCATCTCTAGAAACAATAAACTGAGATTAGAAAGTTTCCCTAAATTTGCTAGTTTTGCACTAAGAATTCCCTCACGTTTCGAAAAATGCTAAAATCCCTAATGTTCTCCAATTTTGCCTTAAAATTTTGGTGGACTTGTCATTCATGTACTAATTTGAAATTTTTTATGACATGAAAATTAATTTTAGAGCAAATGTGACTTTTGTGTACTAGTATTGAGATTTTTTATAACACAAAAATTAGTTTAGGATAAAAGTGATACATGTGTTTTACTTAATGATTTTTTATAGTATTAACCCTATTGTTCTTTTTTTTTAGAATTACAAGTTAATGCACTTTTTCTCTCCACAAAATGGAACTCCCTGAGCAAAAGCTTGATCATGGAAGGAACAACATTCGCAATTAAATATTGCGATGAAGCGATGGGAAGGGACGTTGCAATAGAAAATCGCGGTCTCGTCGCTTTATCGCATCAATCGCAGTCTCACCGCTTTATTGCAATCATGCGATAAACCGATGGCAAGGGATGAAAATTGCAACAAGTCCCCGAAAGACAGCAATCGAGCAAAAGTCCTGAACGTGTTTTGGCCTTATGCAGCGGTCTCGCGATAAATAAAAAAAAAAAATAGTGCAATTAATCAAAAAGTCCTGACCATGTTTTGTCCTTGTGTGTCAATCTTGGCGATGGAAAGGGATGACATCCCTTTCCCATGGCTTTATGGCAAGATTGCAGCCATCGCTTTACCGCAAGATGGAACCAATTTGAACCATCGCTTTATCGCAAGATTGAACCATACGGACAAAACTTGCAATAAAGCGATGGGAAGGGATGTTGCGGCACAAACTTCCAACGACTCCCTAAAAATTTTCAATCGAGAAAAATCCTGACCATACTTTTACCGTATGCTTCAATCTTCAGATAAAGCGATGGAAAGTATGTTGCCAGGCAACATCCTTTCCCTACTTTGGGCCCGTTTGGTTCAGCATTCCCAAGGGGCTTTCAACCCCGAAAGCCCCTTGGGAAAATGCAAACTTGTTTGGCTAAGCTTTGGAGAGGACTTTGGGGAGATGCAATTGTATCTCCAAGTGTCCTCAAAGTCTCTTAGCCCAATGCAGGTCCAAAGGTGCATTTGCAAGTTGTATTTTCAGAATGCAACTTGCACTACTGTTCATCTACCGGCAACCACCCGCCAGCGACCGCCGGCCACCGTCCGGCCACTGCCGGCTCACCCTCCGGCCATCGCCGGCGACCACCGCCCACCCTCCGGCGGCCGATCGGCCGGCGGTCAAGCTCCGGCGACCGGATCTCGCCGCCGGTCAAGCTCCGGCGATCGATCCGGCCGCCGGGGCCGGCCGAGGTCGTGCGACCTCGGGCGGGCGGCCGCCGGGTCCGGGCGACCTCGGCGGCGGCGCGCCGAGGTCGTGCGACCTCGGGCGGCGCGCGCGCCGGGTCCGCGACCCGGGCGGTCGCGCGCCCGAGGTCGCCGCCTCGGGCGGTCGCCCGGGTCGCGTGACCCGAGCACGCCTAAGGTCGCCGCCTCGGGCGGTCGCCCGGGTCGCGAACCCGGGCGACGGCGGTTGCGAACCCGGACGACGGCCGTCGCCTAGGTCGCATGGCCTCGAGCGGGCCTTTCGACGGCCGAGATCCGGCCGCCGTCGGCTATGGCGCCCGATCGGCCGCCGGAATATGAATTTTAAAAAAAAAAATTAATAAAAAATTTCGTAAAAGTCCTTTAGCAAAATGTAATATTTACCAAACGGCATTTAGGCCAAAATTGTTTTACAATGCAAAATTTACCAAACGGTATTTGCATTTCGGAAAACTCCTTTAGACCAAAGGTACTTACATTTTCCCAAGTGCATTTCCCCAAAGTCGAACCAAACGCACCCTTTATCTGCAATATTGAATTGCGAATGCTGAGGACTTTTGCCTGGAGACTGCTAGTCAACAATCTATATGCAAACCAGATTGAGGAGGATGCAAATCATCTGGACATTAGCTTAAGAGGGTGGTCTCTTTCCGTTATAAATAAAAGCACAAAGGTTTCACTCCACTCTCAAGTCTCAAGCGAACATCTTCCGGACACTCCTCTCTCTCTCTCTCTCTCTCTCTCTCTCTCTCTCTCTCTCTAGTCGAGCCGCTTGAAAGATTGGGCCTTGAGAGAGGATCCTTCTCTTCCCAACACAAACCTCCAACATTTGTGCGACATCAGCTCTGATCCATTAAACAATTATATCTCTCTTGATATTATTCCATTCCCATCATCGTGCAGGGGTCCTTGTCCGAACGAGAAATGACCGCTGACTGGACTTCGGCGACTCGTTCCCGCCTCATCTCATTCTTTCAAGTCCTCACTTCCCATATTCCACCCCTGGCATCATCGTGCAACGACCAGATCCCCAAACGCACCACCGCTTCTGCTTCACACGGTGGCGCTAGCCCAACACGCTGCCCGGTGGTGGACAATTCCATCTCCATCGTAGTAGATGCCCCGCCACCAATCAATGATGGAGCCATACGAACGTTGAATGCATGCGGAGCTAGAAGCCCAACGACTGTTGGAAGATCTCAGGCCAGAACGTTCGAGTCGTCCCAGCCCACCCCAGTTCACCCGGTAGCGAAAGTGTTCCAGACAAAGGAGCTGGGGAAGGTGATGCTGGGATTCGCCGTTCCCATGACAACGGGGCTCTTCTTCAACCAGTACCAGGGGTTGACCCACCTGCAAGCCAGCGCGATCGCAATCGCGCTCTCCATCGGCTTCACCACCACATGGAACGGCATGCTGCTGCGTGGGATCTGCCCTCGGGTTGCGAGGGCGTTGGAGTATTTCGGAGTGGGGACCATCTTGGCCGCCTTCTTCGGGCTGGTTAGCTCTTTTGTTCCACCCAGCTTGGGGTGGGCGTGTTGGCTGTGTTGTGGCTCCTCGTGCTTGCCCTTCCTCTTGTGCCTCTTTCCTCAGGCGAAGGCCGACGAAGAGAGCAGCGCGGATCGGCTGGATGAAGGTATTGTATGAGAAAATATTGGATGCATCCACGTGTCATCGTGGCAAATCGAAAGAGCCTACAAAGCGCGTCATGTGTCCTGAGCCCACCTATTTTTCTCTCCCTCTCTCCTCTCTCCTCTCTCCTCCCTCTGCACGCTCTCTCTCCTCTGCAATCCTTCTCTCTCCTCTCTCCCCCTTCTGCACGTTGTCCTCTCTCCTCCCTCTCCTCTACAATCCTCGTCTCTCCTCTCTCCCCCCGCTGTCCTCTCTCCTCTCTCTTCCCCTGCTTTTTCTCTCTCGCCCGACTCTCTCCCTCTTTGCCATCCTCACCGGACTGGCGAACTTCGTGGTGGCAGAGTCGAAGTGGAAGCAGAGGCCGCATGGTGGTTCGTCGAACGAGCCACCGCATCCTTGTCCGACTAACAAACCACTATGCTTGACCGACGAGCAACGGCGGGGAACCTTTCGAGGTGTGGAGGCGAAGGCCGTGCGCAGTTCACCAGACGAGCCACCGCGGCTACCTCCGATTGCGACTTGGAGGGAGAGAGTCGGGCGACAGAGAGAGCGCAGGGGAAGAGAGAGGAGAGAGGACAGCGTGCATAGGAGGGAGAGAGGAGAGAGAAGGCTTGCAGAGGAGAGAGAGCGTGCAGAGGGAGGACAGAAAAACAGGTGGGTCTGCGGGACACATGATGTGCTCTGGAGGCCCTTCTGACCTTCTGATTTGCTACGGTGATACATAGACTGCACCCAATATTTTCTTGGGATTTGACAACGAAAAATTCTTTGAGGACCATACCATCGCTCCATGAAGTGACGGGCAACTTTGACAACCGGAATATCAAATTAACAAAATTAATTACAAAAAATTGGCCCTGCTGTAAATTTGCAGAAACTTACAGCTTTTTGTTTTCGTTTTTGTTTTTGGGAGGATAACTTTTGAGGTTGTACGATGGATGCTACGCCCACTGAGGCCGCCTAAACAAGAAGAGAGATGTGGATATAGTCAACTGATATTTTGTGAAATTGTCGATTTCCTGAAATTGATCAAATTCCTCTTATCACTCAATCCAAACTTTCCTATTAAACGATGATAAAAGAAAATCAAACGAAAATGGAGACGAAGCGGAACCAATGAAGATAAAATTGACAAGTAATGGCACTAGCGATGGTGGGTGTGAGCGCCATGCTCGAAGAAGACAAGGACTACAAAATGTTGGTGGGGTCTGGGTTCGTAGGAGGGAAGGTCGACGAGGAAAGAGAGGTGAGGATAGACTCTACATAAGAGAGGTGAGGATAGACTCTACATATGATAAGTAATTACTGTTGGTGTGAGCTGATTTGTAGGAGTGATATGTATAGAAAGAAAATATTTATATTTGCGCGGGTTGATTTGTGGGGGTAATGCATATAGAAAGAGAATATTTTACCTAATAGGTGCTTATTGCCCTAGCAGTACTTGTATGTATATATATAGCCTTGTAAAGAAAAAAAATATACTAAAATAATAGTGATCTATTTTTCAACATGGTATCAGAGCAGGAACCCTAGTTTTCTCCACCTTCTTTACACCAGATCAAATCGCCGCTGCAGCTCTAGGTTTTTTCTTGTGCTGCCGCCGCACCAACCAAATCAGATCGCTGCCGCAACATTGACTTGTGTTGTTGTTGCACTAATCTGACTTGACCAGAAATTCCTTTGCGAAGGAATTGTGATTGGCAACCATGACAAAGCTAACCGATGAGGTACCTCATCAAGACCAAGGGGAGAACTCAACAACGATTCTCTTCTAGAGAATCTTACGATGAAGCCGACACGATTTTGACTCGAGTTCAACTCGGTATCAACACAATCCCGGGAGCCATCCACTACACAAATCTCGAGTCAAATTGGATGGATCAAATTATGGATTGTGGTCTCAAGTGGTGGAGATGTTCATCTCCGGTAAAGACAAGTTGGGTTATATTAATGGTGATCTCCCTCGCCCTCACCTACCAATCCTCAATTTCGAAAGTGGAAGACGAGGATGCGATTGTGAAGGGGTGGCTAATCAACTCGATGGATCCCGCATTAATAGGAAATTTTATTCGCTTCCCAACTGCAAAGATGGTATGGGACTCTGTTGCAACAACCTTCTTTGATGGAAGTGATGCCTCCCAAGTTTATGACTTGAAGAGACGGGTGACTCGGATGAGACAAGGTGGAGAGACAATAGAGGCTTATTACAATAATCTTCAGGGTTTGTGGAGGGAGATCGACTTCCGTCGTCCAAACCCAATGACATGCCCAGCTGATATTGAGCGGTACAATCTTGCCATTCAGGAAGACCGGGTGTATGTCTTTCTTGATGGGTTGGACAATCGTCTAGACAAAGTGAGAGCGGATGTTCTCCAGATGCAACCATTCCCAACTGTCGAGCAAGCATATGCACGGGTTCGTAGGGAGGATACGAGACAATCAGTGATGCTCACCCATACTGATTCCACGTTTGGGTCTTCTGCCATGGTGGCACGGGGAAGCAAGACAAGTGTCCGAGAATTACCAATAATGCCAACTCTACAAATGAATAAATCAGGAGTTGCGCAAGGGGGTGGGCGGATGAATAACGGTTCACGAACTACAATTTCATCCGGAGGATGCTCACACTTTGTGGGAATGCTAAGCATACTCGAGAGACATGCTTTAAGCTCCATGGTTATCCGTGGTGGTGGAAGGAATTGAAGGTGCGAAAACAAGCCGACGGGGTACTAGCGGTGGAAAAGGGAAGGTTTTTCTTTCTAAGATGGAACCTCAGCTATCTTTGGTGCCCAAAGTCGAAAGTCAAGATCAACCGGCTACGTCCAATTCAGGTAATATCCAAGGTAATTGTGGTTGTGCGCTGGTTCTCCCTAATCACAATAGTTGTGATGGATGGGTTATCGATTCGGGAGCTACGGAGCATATGACCTTTAGCCCGATGATTTTGTGAGCATTACGTAACCAAAACGATGCGGTATCTCAAATGCAAATGGGCATACATACCCAAAGGACGGGGGCTGGTGTGGTTGAGGTTTCCCCTCGGTTGTCATTACCTAACACATTACTTGTCCCGTCATTGACCACAAAATTAATTTTTGTTGGACAGCTCGCTGAAGATTTGAATTGTATTGTCCTAATGTATCCTCAATTCTGCCTTTTCCAGGATATCCTCACGAAGGAGATCATTGGACGTGGTACTAAAAGGGGGGGGGCTGTATTACTTGGATGATCTCAAGTTTGGAAGTGTGCATCAAGTCCGGGGTTCACCTAGCAATAAAGAAAAACAGATTTGGCTTTGGCATCGACGATTGGGACATCCTTCATTTGGTTATATGAAAAAGCTATTTCCTGAATTATTTTTGGAGCTAAAAGAGTTGGATTTTAGTTGCCAGACTTGCATTTTGGCTAAGAGCCATCGTGTTTCATTTCCCATAAGTTTGAATAAGAATAACGTGCCTTTTTCATTAGTTCACTCTGATGTGTGGGGTGCTTCTCCTATTACTGCTATCTCGGGCTATCGGTGGTTTGTTATATTTGTTGATGATTGCACGCGTATGACTTGGCTTTACTTGATGAAAACTAAGGATGAGGTGGTTAATGTGTTTAAAGTATTTCACAAGATGGTTCAAACACGGTTTGATGCTAAGCTACAAGTTCTTCGAAGTGATAATGGCGGAGAGTATGTGAATCGACATCTCAAGGAGTACTTTCAGCAACATGGTCTTATTCATGAGACCTCGTGTACACAGACTCCACAATAGAATGGAGTGGCCGAAAGGAAGAATCGCCATATTCTCGAGACTGCTCGAACCCTCTTAATTGAGGGACATGTTCCTTCACGTTTTTGGGATAATGTTGTTGCCACGGCGGTGCATCTCCTCAACCGAATGCCCTCAAAAGTGCTAGATTTCCGTACGCCTCTACAAACACTCTCTGCATTTGTCCCATTGCCATCAGTCTTGACAATTCCTCCTCGTGTGTTCGGATGTGTTGCGTTTGTTCACATTCCGAAGAACCAACGTACCAAACTTGATCCATGTGCTTTACGGTGTGTGTTCTTGGGATATGGTACTCATCAAAAGGGCTATCGATGCTACAACCCATCTACTAAAAAAAACTTATGTGACTATGGATGTCACATTTGTTGAAGGAGAGTTCTTTTACCCGAGTACCAATTCTACCTTTCAGGGGGAGAATTGGCTAGAAAGGGAGAATTGGTGGGAGATTATTGCTGGGGTTATACCCAAAGGAAGAGACGCGGTTGTTGGTGGTGGTGGTAGTGTTAATGATAGCTCCAACACTTGGTGATAACGGGGCTAGGCAGGCTTTGACTGATGTTGGAGTAATCTTGGATGGTGCTGGCACGACTGGTGTTAATGGTGGAACTGTTGAGCAAGTGAGAGATGGTGCTAGTGCTGATGAATTTGTGACGGGTGTAGCTACAGAAGCCTCGCAGGATCCAACAAATGGTGAAATACCCACACGTGAACAAGTTGAACAGCCCCCTTCCTCTCCAGTACCCGACCAAGTTCGTGAGGATTTCCCTGAGGTAATCTCCTCTACTACTTCTAGTTTGCTTGATGAATCTAATATGTTGGTGGAATATAAATTACCTGTTAGGCATAATTGGGGAAAGCCCCCAAATCGATACTCACCGAATCTTTGGAGAAAGGAGATCAAAATATTCCATCGCAAATTATGTCTCAACAGGAAGGTTATCTAAACCATTGAAGCAATTTGTGTTGGCTGTATCTTCGGTTCAAATTCCGAATGGAGTACAGGAAGCTTTGGAGGATCCGCAGTGGGTTCAAGCTATGGAAGAAGAGATGAAGGCATTGGAAAAAAATAGAACATGGGAATTGATGGACTTACCTGAGGGAAAGAAAACAAGTGGGATGCAAATGGGTGTTTTCTCACAAATATAAGGCGGATGGGTCTATCGAAAGATACAAGGCAAGATTGGTAGCAAAGGGGTACACGCAGACATATGGAATTGACTACCAAGAGACTTTCTCTCCTGTTGCAAAACTTAATACTATTCGAGTTTTAGTGTCTCTTGCGTTAATTTAGACCGGCCATTATATCGGTTTGATGTGAAGAACGCATTCCTCCATGGTGACTTGGAGGAGGAGATTTATATGGATGTACCACCGGGATACGTCTTCTTCACATCCAGTGTGGTCTCCAAATTGAAAAGGTCCTTATATGGTTTGAAGCAATCACCAAGGGCTTGGTTTGGTCGGTTCGGTGTGGCAATGAAGAAGTATGGGTACGATGCAGTGAGTCGGATCACACCTTGTTTCTTCGACAACAAGAAGGGAAGATAGCTGTATTGATTATCTATGTTGACGATATAATCATTACGGGGATGACGTGAAAGAAATCACCTCACTCCAAAGGAGGCTTTCTGGAGAGTTCGAGATGAAAAACCTGGGAGAACTGAGGTATTTTTTGGGAATAGAGGTATCAAGATCAAAGGGGGGAATATTCTTGTCTCAAAGGAAGTATGTACTAGATTTGTTGGCAGAAGTAGGGATGCTAGATTGTAAGCCAGCGGATACCCCAATCGTGGAGAATCATAAACTTGGAGAGTATCTCGATCAAGTACCTACAAACAAGGAGAGATACCAAAGGTTAGTGGGGAAGTTGATCTACTTATCGCATACGCGTCCAGACATTGCATATGCGGTAAGTATCGTAAGTCAATTCATGCATGCTCCTAGTGAAGACCATATGAATGATGTGGTGAGAATAATTCAATATTTGAAAGCATCTCCAGGGAGAGGGTTAAAATTCCTAAGGAATGGTCATCTTGGAATTGAAGGTTACACGGATGCGGATCAAGGGCGGGGAGTGTGTATGACGAGGTCAACTTCGGGGTATTTTACATTTGTGGGGAAATCTGGTCACTTGGAGAAGTAAGAAACGAGAAAGTGGTGGCTTTGTCGAGTGCGAGGCAAAGTTTAGAGGGATGGCCAAAGGGCTATGTGAGCTTTTGTGGCTTAGAAAGCTGATGTCCGAATTGGGATTTCCTCCGAGATCCGAGATAAAGCTCTTTTGTGATAACAAGGCAGCTATTGACATATCACATAATCCTGTGCAGCATGATCGGACCAAACACATTGAGGTTGATCGTCATTTTATTAAGCAGAATTTGGATGCAAAGATAGTTCAATTTCCATTTGTGAGGTCTGAAGATCAACTAGCAGATATATTGACGAAAGCAGTCTCGAGTAGAGCCTTCTACAGCTCACTTGACAAGATGGGCATTAGCGACATTTATGCACCAACTTGAGGGGGAGTGTTGGCATGAGCTGATTTGTAGGAGTGATATGTATAGAAAGAAAATATTTATATTTGCGCGGGTTGATTTGTGGGGGTAATGCATATAGAAAGAGAATATTTTACCTAATAGGTGCTTATTGCCCTAGCAGTACTTGTATGTATATATATAGCCTTGTAAAGAAAAAAAATATACTGAAATAATAGTGATCTATTTTTCAACAATTACAACTTGGTACTTCAGCTACATAAGGATCGGCAAAGAGCTTTTTGACGATCAAAGTGCCTTCATCTCACTGTCAGCTCTCCACCCTGTAGTACCCTCTCCATCCAACAATCTCCTCCTTCTCTGGTACAGACTCCCTTCTTGAATTTCACGAATTGCCTTCGTTCTTGCTCAAGTTTAGTGGAAGCGAAGACATGTCTTTGATCGGAGTATTGATTTGGGATAATGTATTTTCAAACGTAATTCGGTGAATATCAGAGCAATGGTCAACATCGTTAACACCAACGACACGGTCGGTATTCGAAGGAGTCCATAACGTGTGGAAGAGAGACGTGGCTATGCTGCAGGGACATTTGTGGGCAATTAACTTTGTCAAATTAATATTCCAGGTGTCGAATCCCATAAGGCGTGTGTTGGGGGGCTCTGTCGCTTCGTGGAAAGTGATGGTATCTAAGCATTTCCCTTCTTGCAACGCGTTCTTTAAGGAAAGTACTTCACCGCGTCAACAAATGCGTATTGTTTAAGTAAATCATTTCTAATGTTCTGTTCCCAGTTTGATCGAGTAGGGATATACCAAAAACATAATGTTAAGACCGATTGATGAAATTAATATATCAAATGACGTATTAGATTCTAATTGAGTTTTGTGTATGATCTAATCATTTAAAAACTCGTTTATGTTTTTTCAAAATAGCTAACACATCAATTTTGTAAACCAATTTTCATATAAATAATATTATTGCTAAAAAGTGTATGCCATAACATAAAGCTCCTATGCGAGTTAGATATTATCATGAAATCATATAATTAAAGATCTTTTGGCCTTACCACACGTTATTTCAAAATAAAAAAAACCTTTCTACTTTTTTCATAAAGTTAAACCTGATAAATATCTAAATTCCCACAAAGCACGTAGGAAGCTTGCAGTGGAAGCTTGCGGTTGGTGGTGACTTAGAGAGAGAGAGAGAGAGTCAATGTTATACTGCGCAAGAGCTTACAAATAACTAATCATTTTTCTGAGTAATAATAACTTTGAATTAGGAGAAATACCTTATTTCATATATCTATAGTTAGTAAGTTCTCAGTTTATAGCAATTTTCAACATAAAAATATTATGTGTGACTATTTCTACTAATAATATCCCCTATAATTAATATTTCTTAATTCAGAACAATAAATTTGTTGTGGTGACTAACTTATTCATCCTGCTGGTAATTTCATACACAACCAATAAGTTTATGTAACTTTTATATACGCCATAGTGACTTTCGATATAATTAATTATTTGTATGTAAATAACTTTTCACTGTGTCCATAAGCATTCTAATGATCCAACAAAAATAAGCTATTTTCAAGTAAATTGGGCTAAGAATAAGATCGTGCTTATGGACACGAGA
Source organism: Corymbia maculata (assembly GCA_014182735.1). Lineage (NCBI taxonomy): Eukaryota > Viridiplantae > Streptophyta > Magnoliopsida > Myrtales > Myrtaceae > Corymbia > Corymbia maculata. The sequence goes on along the minus strand of CM024688.1, from coordinate 38,524,806 downwards.
TGCGAGAGCCTGGTATCCCACTGCATGCATTTACAAAGCTCATGTGATTGGATTATCCATGCTCTATATCTAGAGACGCACACTTTTAATTATGTTTTGACTATCTCAAAAGTGCAGCACAAACACTAATTAGGACATACACGAGCAAATTCTGGAAAGAATGTACTTCTAAATCCCTGGCCAAAATACTAAGCAACAATTCAGGGATTGAAACGAATAGTGGAGTTCTACGAATCTGACTCTGTGCGTATTGATTTGTGACGGGTGCAGCTTGAACCCCACCTCCTAAAAAAAATAAAAAATCAAAAGGCATCTAAAGTAACGGAGTCACAGTAATGCCATTTTATTTACATCTCTTATGTATGTGGCATCTCTCTTGCTCCATAGTCACTCTGCAACATAGCAACAAGCTAATGAATATGGATCAATGTAAGAAGATTATGATTACACTATCATTATCATTTTCCTAATGTGTCATAAAGAAGAATGTGCAGCTCTTAGTACAACAGCAGGGCTCATTGCCTTGGGTCAATTTTGTGTTTGCATCAAGCAGTCTGTCTATAAATTTTATATCAGTAAATAGTACTGAGCACTTGAGCTCTCTAAACCATGCCAAGAAGAGAAAACTAAGAAGAGAGAAAACTCCCATTCTGGGGCTACAATAATTTTTGAGGAGGCTTTGCTACATACGTGATCCATCAATGGAAAAGGAGAAGATAAGGCATGAACCGGCAAATTGAGGTTTGCGGAAATGGGGAAACTTAATCAAAGGGACAATGAGGAGTTCCATGCCCTAGAAAAGCCATTTCACATGCCATGTGTTCTCATGTTCCATCTCTTAGTGATTTCGAACATTATATATTTGTTCACCAAAAAAAGAAAGGACTGTACATTTTCTCCGAGAAGAGAGAGAGAGAGTCCACGTAAAGGAGAACATAGATTTCCTCCACGCAGTCTCTGAGGCAATGAACCCACATTCAGTAGAAGTGGGAAGAAACCCTCAAAATGACACATAATGTCCAAAAGGCTTTAAGGATAACTGGTGAATTAGGAAACATGCTTGGATCAAAAAAATTATGAGCTCAAACTCAATACCTAATTTCGACGATTTCAAGCCAAGAAAACTCGTATCCGAGTATCATCCAAACCAAGGTCTTTCCTCTAAACTTGCATTTTGCAAAGTGTATATTAATCAACATTTTGATAAAAGCTACGATGTGGGTATTAAATGTATATCATGAAGATGTTCAACTTTTGCTCACAGACGTCTTAAACTAATTCTACGACTTGAATTATCACTATTGCCATGACGAGTCCACACGAGATCCCATGACCGGACAAACATACAGTTCTTTTGGGAAGGTGTGGGCGTCACATCCTGTGACCATCCCGGGCTTTAATCTTAGAAGAATAGAGTATTGAATGAATCCGAATCCCAATATAGGGCCTTGCTTTTTTAAAAAAAATATAATAGCAAAATTTTTACCATGCATAACATTCAGGGTTAATACCATCAAAAATCTAAATTTGGTACACTCATGACATATTCATTTCAAATTAATTTTCATGTCGCAAAAAAATTCAAACAGATACACTCATGCTACATTCGTTGCAAACTAATTTCTGTGTTGCAAGAAATTTCTAATCGATACACTCATTACAAATTTATCATCCATTAACTTTCATCTAATATTCCCATTAAATCGCCGACGTGCAACACGTGTGACAAACAACTCAGATAATTGGTATGTGATGTAGAAATTCAACACAGATGGGTCTCTTGAATCACGTCATTTTCAAGAAATTTGATTAAAAAAATGATTAAGATTAGAAAATATGCCAACTTCGGCCAATTTTGTCGCAAGAATTCCCTCGTGTTTCAAAAATCAACTAAAATCCTTTTTATTCCCCAATTTTCCTATAAGATTTTAGTAGATTTGTCACAAGCGACCTGATTTGAGAAATGGCACATGTAAACCAATATTTATGTGTGTGCGCTTTTTTTTTTAATGATGCAAAAATTAATTTGGAAAAAAGGTGATACAGGTATGTCAATTTATGATTTTTGATGGCATTTAACTTTAATTTTTTTATAGGATGATAAGTTAATAGCACTTTCTCTTCACAAATTGGAAGAACCCGGGCAAATTCCTGAAGAAAATTGCCAAAAGCAAATGGCTGAATCGAAAAGCAAGAACCTAAACGAGCTAAAGCAAGAAAAAGCAAGAATTGAAACGATCAAAGGTCGAAACTCTTGCTTTAGGGCACAACAGCGTTTCCATTGTTTCGATTCGTGGTCGAAACTCTTGCTTTAGTGCAGAATAAGGATCGAAATTATTCTACCCTAAAGCAAGAGTTTCGACCTTTGCTTTTCGCATTTTTTCTCAGGAATTTTGCCGAATGCGAATCAACAATCTATACATTAGCTTAAGAGGGCCACCTCCGTTATAAGAAAGACAAGGTTTTACTTCTGTCAAGTCTCAACTGAACATCTTCTCTCTATCTGATCTCTCTGCTTCTCTCTCGTTCTCGTCAAAGCCTCTTGAAAGATTGTGCCTTTAAAGGGTCCTGCCCTTCCCAACCGAAACCTCCAATATTTTGTGCAACATCATCTCTCTGATCCATTAAACAATTACATCTCTTTTGAATATATTCCTTGGTCATCAGTATCACAGTACAGAGGTACATGTCCGAACGAGAAATGGCCTCTCCCTGGACTTCGGCGAGCCTCATGTCATTTTTCCACAGCCTTACTTCCCTTTTTCCATCGCTTGCATCATCATGCAACGACCAGATCCCAAACCACACCACCGCTTCCGCACGCTGCCCAGTGGTGGACGATTCCATCTTCGTCGTAGTAGACGTCCCACTGCCAACCGATGATGGAGCCATACGCACGTCGAATGCGCATGGAACCAGAAGCACGACTGCTGGAAGCTCTCAGGCCAGAACGATCGACTTGTCCCGGTCCGACCTGGTTCACCCGATCGCGAAACTGTTCCAAATACAGGAGCTGGGGAAGGAGGTGCTGGGGTTCGCCGTTCCCATGACCACGGGGCTCCTCTTCAACCAGTACGGGGGTTTGACCCACCTGCAAGCCAGCGCGGGCGTACTCGCGCTCTCCATCGGGTTCACCACCACGTGGAACGGCATGCTGCTGCGTGGGATGTGCCCTCGTTTTGCGAGCGCACTGGAGTGTTTAGGAGGGGCGTCTGTCTTGGTCTCCTTCTTCGGCCTGGTGAGCTCTGTTCTTACGCCCAGCCTCGTGTGGGTGTGTTGGCTGTGTGGTGGCTTGTCGTGCTTGCCCTTCCTCTTGTGCCTTGTTCCTCCGAGGGCGGTTGAGGAAGCGAGCAGCGTGGAACGGCTGGATGAAGGTATTGTTTAGCATGAACACGCATGCCACTCGGTCCTCGTAGAGCTTCTCGTCTCGTCCACGTTGCAGAGAGCTTGAGAAATGACCGAATGAAGTCGTGCGTGCATCTTCATGTCCGTGTTGAAGCAAAGATTGGGGTTTATCGTTATTTCCATTTTGACATTTTCTTGAACTGTGTTACTAAGGAGACTACTTCCCATCATCAGCAAATCAGTATTGCTTATGTAATATATTTTGTATGTTCTGTTCTTAGTTTCATCAAGTGGAGATTTAGCAAATCATGAAATTGATATATTAAATGATGTGGCAAATTATAATTAGATATTGTATACAGTCCACTTATTTAACAGCACGGCTTACAATTTTTCAAAATAGTCAACATGTCAATTTCATACATCAATCTCGGTATACATAGTATTATTGCTATAAAAAAAAAGGTGTACGTGATAAGATGACTACTTGATCATCACTTTAGTTTCCTTATAAGGTGATACGATGGCATCACATAATTGAGGACCCTCTGTTTTATCTTTTTCTATTTCAACCCTCCGTTATATTAGAATGAGCAAAATGCCTGAAATTCTTTTTGGCAAAATTTACCCAAAAACCTTCTTACACCACACGTATATATCTCCCCCCCATGAAGCACGTAGGGAGCCTGTGGTGGTCGCAATCTGGCAATCATAGTGGTTGCCAAGGCGCTGCCGATGGCCGCATGGCCTCAGATGACGCCAAATCTATGGTCATACGAGGCTGGCGACGTCACGGAGAAAGAGAGAAGGAGAGAGGCCTTAAGGGGGAGTGAATGATGGCGTTGCAACGTAGCCAATCAATTTTTTACCCATCCACAGTTAATTTTATCTTTTACATAGAAAAGGCCTGTGATTATCAATAATTTGTTATCTTCGTAGGTAATAATAACTTTTAAGAGAAATATATTTTACCTATATATGGTTAGTAATTTCTCAATTGATAGCAATTTTCAGCATGTGTGACCGTTTCTATTGGTAATATCCCAATATAGTTAACAAATTTCAATTCAGCACTGTAACAAATTTTGGCGGTGAGTAACATACTCATCTTGCTCGTAATTTCACATAGAATCAATAACTTCAAGTAGCTTATATATCTGACGGAAAAAAAAAAAATCGCTCATATGCATGTGTATATATAATATCCATATAACCGATTATTTGTATGTAAATAACTTTTCACCAGATTCAGTAACCATTTTATTGATGCAACTAAAATCAGCTATTTCGAATAAAATGGGCTTAGACTTCGACTCTGTTTATGGGCCTGATATGCGAGGGCCTAATATCCCTTGCATGCATTTACGAAGCACATGTGGTCAAATCATCCGTGCCCTAAACCCAGAGACAAGACACCATTAGATTTGTTTTGGCCATCTCAAAAGTGCAGCACAACCCCTGATTAAGATATACGCAAGCAAAATCTGGAAAGGATATTCTTCTTAATAATTCAGAAACTTATTTCCCGACCAAAGTACAGAGCAGCGTTTTACAGATTGAAACGAATGGCGGCATTCAAAGAATCATTGGGCATAGCATGAACCAGGACCATTTGGCTGACTTCGTGCTAACTGGTTTGTTACGGGAGCGGCTTGGACCCCCCGCCCATTCAGGAGGCATCTGAAGTAATGTAGCCGTGGTAATGCTGTTTTGTTTACATTTCCAGTGGATATGGCATCTCTCCGACTCCACAGCCGCTCTGCAAAATAGAAACAAGCGAATAAAATACAGATCTATGTAAAAGATTATGATTATACTATAATTATCGATTTTCTAATATGCAAAAAGAAAGAATACACAGCTTTCAGTAGACCTGGGCTCATTGCATTGGTTCCATTTCTTACTAGCGTCAAGCAGACTGTATATAACATTGCATATTACATCTTCAACTGGTACTAAGCATCCAAGCTCTCCTGGCTACCCCAAGAAGAGAAAGCTAAGACAAGAAAAAGATAACAGTTCTGGGGCAACTATGAGTTTTGAGGAGGATTTGCACATACGTGATACATCAATGGAAAAGGAGAAGATAAGGCATGAAATGGCAAATTGAGGTTTGGGGAGTTGGGGAAACACAATCAAAGGTTATGAGCAGTTCCTTACCCTAGTAAGCCATTTCCCATGCCAAAAGTTGCTTTTACATTCCATCTCCATTCGATCACTTAAAAGACTGATTTCCAACAATATAGTTCGTTCACCCAAAAAGAAAGGACTATATGCCATTCATTACCTCAGCATAAAACATAGTATCGAAAAGGCTTTAAGGATAAACAGTAAAACCCCCAGCTACCCCATGTCTTCAAATTCCATGCAACCCCACGACTCACCATTGGATGATATCCAACTTGGCCCCTTTTTGGGAAATATATATATATATATTTGTAGCAGAGAAACTGCTTTACAGATTATAAGACGATGATAATAGGTAACCAGTCACGACCCCAAAAAAAGAGATCACCATCGAGACCAGTCATGTGCAAAGGGATGTAGATATAACTTCACCGTCACTTAAAGGATTCCCTTGCAATTGAAAGGAAAAATATGAAACTCGAAATGGACAAAGAAGGATGAGAGCCGAGAAGAAAAGGAGTCAATGCCCCAGCATAGGACGATGCCCAAAGACTCAATTACCTGCAGCAGCAGCAGCTCTAGGCCATATCGTTTGCTGGACATTAGAAGTATCAGCTGTCTCCCCCCACATGCAAACTTCACCACCAATCACAAGTTTTTGTTTGGAAGCATCACTTATTCCTTCAAGGGGCTCTGCAGTGTAGACTTGATCCCATGGCACATCTAAATGATCTAGATACCAAAAGCCTTGATTGCTGAATATGCATTTAAAGCCCTTTGCGACAGCCTTTGGACATACACCTCCTCCCAGCCTACATTGACAAAAATTAATTAGCTTGCCATCAACATATCTTGAATACTGATCCAAACTTACCAGTTATGTACTATCGTCCTTGGATTAAGTCTCTGAGGAAATGCATTAAATGTTTCCTCCCTGAAGCAATTGAAATTCAATGTCACACTCTACATACAAATGTTATGAAAAAAAAAAAACCGGAACAACAATTTGATTGTAACAAATACCAGTGCTATTAGTAAACAGTTTCATTTTCTATCTACCTATGAATCTTTCATACGTGCTCTTTCCTGTTGTTATATTCTAAAGACCTTCTCTACCTCTGGAACCAAGGGCCACAAGCCCAAGAAAACCACTCACTATCTAGAAAATTAAAGCAGGTAGAAGTTAGTCAACTGGATCTCCAGGCCACAACCCATTGATAACTTTAATCTAGTTCAAACGTCATTTTAGCAGTGAATCCACCAAACTTTCAAAATGATGGGCCCAAATATGAGGACATGTTAACAAAGTGCTCTTTTATAAGCAAAGACAATGATACTAATGACATAACTACTAGTTTGAGTATTATTTTCATTTTTCTATAGCCATGCTATAGAAGTCTAAAAAGCACTCTTCCATGCAAGTGATATTCATTCAACAACATCTCATCTCACAAAGACAACAATTCCATTGAAATATGTTTATCAAAATGATGCAGAAACCAGTGTTGAGATGCGCCTCTTCAACAAATGTTCTGTCATATTGGTGTGGAGACTTGATATCAACTAAGAAAATTGGCAAGAGAAGGAGAATAACATGTTCAATTATTGCTAAATCAAAAACAATGTGCAGAACCGTCTCCAGCAGGTGTCAGTAACATGTACATACCAGTTGACAGGGATCCAATTTTTTGAAATGGCAATTTCTTGAGCTTTGAGTACAAAATACTCGTACGCATCTTTACCAGTCATGTTATGATTTTGGAGCCTGCATTTAAAGTAACCCTCATGTTCAGCATCTGAAGCAAGTATTGGGGACTGCATTAAGAGAAAGGGGGGCACACAGGGAAAGGTATCACCACAGAGAAACAAGCTGGTGCTAAATCCATACAATTTCAAACAAAAACAATTTATAAAAAAATTACATTTTTGAGATAGATAGTTTGATTGAATACCAAAAAGAGAGAACAATGAAAATTGCTTCCAGCCTGTAGCAGTGATCTCAAAAGATCTAATAAAAAATGTCAGGTTACAGCCCCACTATCCTCCTCTATTCTTGAGGATCCTAATAATTAAAAGACTTGTTAACTCCATCCAAATTATATAGAATCTAATTTCTAAAGTACATTTATTGCTTTGACAAGGTTTTCTAGGTTAACACCAGAAGATATTTTAGTCATGGTAGTACCCTGTCTCAAAGTACAATGTTCCAAGATGCAATGGGTAGCATGCTCATTCACACCAATAAAAAACTGGAAGGCATTCCTGTAATTGTAACTTAATAAAATAAATAAGTCTGCTGCTACAGCTTTGGCATAAGATCCAAGACCATACAACAATAATGACTTGGTTGAAAAGACAAGTTAGTTTATGATAAAATAGAAAATAATTGCAATTTCCCAGGCCAAACGTCTGGAAGTACAATAAATCTCAAGTAAAGTAGTTGATTAATATACCACTGGTTCACATGAGGAGTGGATGTCCAACAATCTGCAAAAGAAATATCAGAAAACAATAATCACTTATATAGTTTGTGATCATAAAACTTAAGTCCAGAGAAACGTCCAAAATTCCAGAATGCCATCATTTCACAGGTAGATGCATTAGCTCATCGGATATTATTTGACATTACAAGTATTTACTTGCTGCCCCTGATCTCACAACAAAATTAGGTGGCCTTTTGCAATATTATTAATAAATTCTTTATGTTAGGTAATTCCATGCCCATCATATATATGCAACTCCAATAATGTCTACATAATCCTTTAACAGCATACAGAGGATGACCAGTGGGTGAAATTCATATTTTCAGTTCTTTTAAGTATGGGACCAAGCATAAACTAAGTAGCAGATATTTTCCTTTTTAAAGCCTTCCATTTTCTTCATTTTGTTCCTCTTGCGCTAACACCAATGACATAGGACGGATATGAGGATATTTCCCACGGTATACCCAGAATAAGTTAGCACTCTGAAGAAACTGAAGGAAAACCCACATGCACAGAAACAAGAGCCCCTGTTACAATCCTAAGTCAAATTTTGCAAAGTACTTCTAAAGTTGTGAGGTAGAAAAGGTCTACCAGTCATTTAGCAGCTAAAGAATAAACGATTGCCAAAGAAAAAGAAAGATGCCAAGGTCACCAGCACTAACCTGTGTTAACCTCATCACCACCCAAGTGAAATAGCTCAAAGGGGAAAATTTTTCTCAGATCTGCAACAATAGGAGTTGTATTAGATCTAAACCGAAACGAATGAGAACAATGAAATTTCAGCAGATACCCCAACTTCTCAGGCATTATCTAAGTGACAACAACTCCTTTCCCACTCAATTAGGGCCTCGCCCATGCAGAGAATTCTTAAGAGCAAAGCTTTATACTACAAAAGTTTCACACATGTTATTACTCAAGTCGACATGGCCTTCTTCCTTCAGGATCTCATGAAACATGAACATCTATGTTACAGTAGATGTATAGATAACTCATACATAGGTAAATTGGAAGATTTAGCAAGACAGAAAAAGATACTGGATGCCTAACCTGATAATAGGCCAGAAATTAAGTCAAAAGTAGAACTTTTGGAAACATCAAGTGGCTCTCTACAGGATGTAGAAGGCCATAATTCAGGATACCCTTTTCCCCTGCATTAAAGAAGATCAGAAACTTATGGTGGCTTATTTAAGATATGTGACCTAAAAACGTCCATGTTGTCTCATCCAAAGCTGCAAAATCTCCAAAAAAGAAGTAGCTTACCATGATTCTGCATGACCGGGGACATCTACTTCAGGCATCACATGGATTCCTAAAATAAGTTGAGAAAGATGCTCAGCAGTTACTAAAAGTAACACTCATAAAGTAAAGCAGCAGTTCTAAGGCCTACTAGGTTCATACAATTTCGTTGTAGCAGTTGACATAAGCAAACAAGTTCAATAGACTTATATTAAATTTTTAAAACTACAATTGCAATGAATTATGTGAGAAAGCATTCATCAAGAAAGAATAAATGTGAGAACATACCTCTACTTTTGGCAAAGCTTCATGAGGTGAAAGCCAGCATGAAACAAAAGGGCAAAGTTAGTACATCGCCGGGTGCCAGATCCAGGAAGTCAAATCTCAAAAAGGAGAAGAATTTGCTTATCATGGAACAAGCAATGGATATCTTACTTCACTATTTCATATGCATCCTCAACTGTATATCGCTCCCATTTTGTATACGCCCCTTGCCACAACTTAGGATAGGTAGGCACTTCCAGAGGAAATGACTGCTCGTCTATAATGTGCCAATGAAGGACATTCTACTCAATGTAATTCCCATGGAAGGAACCCATTCATGGGCATAAAACAAGCAAAGCATAGAATAGTGATCAGTAGAGTGTTACAGGAAAAGTGCACTGAGAATAAGAGCAAGAAGGAATTGCGAGTTGTCATATCTTACAAGTTTAGCATATGACATGGAATCCAGTATATGCTTAATCACATCGACAGGATAGTAGTGCCTCGATGTATCTGTTATGGAAGATGCCATGCCACCAATAAAAAAACATCATCACATAATGTTAAAGGATGTTCTCAGCTCAATGTGTTCAATTAAAAGGCTCATTGCTCTTACCAAGTAGTAGTCCACGATATGCAAACCTTGGCTCATCTCGGATAGACCATGGAGCCTTGTGCACAAGCACCAACTTTGTACTATAATCAAAGGTACATAATTGGCTGAATGTCTGAAACAATGTAAAAGAATGTTTGAGAAAGAAGCCTCACATATCCAAGAAACTGCCGCTTGAGGATCCACCAAATACCGAGATTAGATTAGACCTTGGAAATATGACCAAAATACTATTGAATGATAAATACAGAGAAGATAAATTCTTAAAATGCCTCTGATACAGAAATGGGTGATAGTGGATGAGAACTGTGAGTTTGCAGCATAGGATGTAATACCCAACACAAGCTTACATTTGGCTTGATGAGTACCTTCTGTTTTTCCAAACCATAAACTTCTGCCAGACACAAGATTCCCATATTCTAAAGATGAGGTAGCATTAGGATGCCACCCATCACAAAATCAATGCTTGTAACCGTTTGACAATTCTAAGATCACGTGCAAAAATAATTTTCTCAGAATTAAAACCACTGTCACAATGCACATATCTAGCTCGAGAAAGGAAAGGGGGAAAAGTAAAGGAAACATTTCTCTAGCATCTTACCACCATTAGCAAACCAAAATCAACTATCATAGCAATGCAATACCACATTCAAAATAAGTCAATACATGAAGAGACAGTTTTAAAACATTTGCACATACCTCCAACCCTCGTAATGCACCATAAACAGTATTTGCCTGCAGCAAACGGAAACACCTATGTTACCACATGAATGTGTCATGCTCTCGTGCAGAAACATGTCTGTGTGCTCATGCCCGTGTTATGATTGTTAAAACTATACTGGACTGTACAAGCTAGACAGTTGCCTGATCCAAGCTCCCTATCCAATATGATTGTCTAGGGATGGAATTGGACACATGGAGATGATTTGGCTGAAACCTTCGTCTCTTTTCAATTCATCAAACTCCACAATTGATTCTCAAAGTTGGTCATTTACCTCAATTGTCGCCTCTCCGATGCCCGACTTCACATCACTCTTCGTCACGAGTAAGGTGTAGCTCTCATCCACCCCGAGTTGAAGCTGCAAAGAGAAACACGCACGCTCACCAACGACTCAAATTTCACATCGCGCGCGCGCGCCAATTTCCGCCGGCGACTCAATCAAGCAAGTAAGTAAGTGAAAAAAATACATATATCCGCATAGCAAACCGGGCGAACCTCCTCATTCCCGGAGTGAACCACGATCCTCAGCCTCCCGATGTCGTAGGCGGACGCGATCTTCCTGAAGGCGCTAAAGATGGAGAAGACGCCGCTGTGCTGGAAGATGATGCTCTTGTACCGTTCGAACGCGTCCTTGACGATCCTGGAGCCGCCGCCGTTGCCGCCGACGACGAGCGCGAGGGCGGGATCGACGGAGAGGGTGTCGGCGCCGGTGGTGAACTCCGCCGGGAGCGGCCAGAGGTACGCGAGCTCCCCCTGGCCGCCGCCGCCGCCCGACGCGAGGCTCGGCCGCGGGAGGAGGAGGAGAAAAGCGAGGACGACCAGGCCGAGGAGGACCGGCCGGGGAGGGGCATGGGGCGGGGGCATGGCTCTGATCGGCGGATAAATCGGAGGAGGAGGAGGAGAGTTGGACTTGGACTTGGAGTTGGATATCACATGTGAGGATTGGGCGTTGACAATGAGCGGAAGATAGCGTTTGGAATATCACTCTCTCTCTCTCTCTCTCTCTCTGAAAGGGGGGGGATTGATGCTGACGAGCGGGGGAGAGGGAGGAGATGAAGACGAAGACGAAGAGGAGGGAGAGTGTCTGAATTGGAACAGTTGGGGGATGGACCTGCCCGTCTACCTGCGTCTTCCCTGATTCTTTCATTATTTTTGTTATTATTATTTTCTTTTTTTGGAGTTTTTTTTGTCTGTTGGTTTCTGGCGATTTTTCCATTTGCTGTAGAAGGAAAGAATTTCACGGTGGCGATCCTGCCAACGGCAAGTTATTGAGTTAACGTTGCCGATTTATGAATCCGTTACACAATCTATCCATTTCCTTTTATTACTTAAAAAGAATATTCTCCTGAAATTAATTAAAACTATCAAAATTAATCGTAAATTGATGAATCGAACCACTGAATGAATCATAAATTAATTTAGAACGGTAAAGTCAAAAAAAGAAAAATGCCGATGTTCAATAGATTATCAATTATTTTAGACCCAACCCACCTACTCTTTCTCTGCTCCCTCTCAACCTCACTCAATGTCACTACTCTCTCACTCTCAACTCTCGCATCAATTAAGGTGAAAGTGTTTTCGAATTTATTGCATTGGGTCAAAAACAGGTTTTAATTAATCAATTTAGATTTGACTATTTTCGATTCGACTCAAATCTATTCGATTCACCCGTTTGACAGCTTTAAATTAAATTCAACACATGTCAATGTATTATTATATTTAGACGATTGAAAACTCCATTTTTTCAATATGTATATTTGAAATTCATGAAATATCTCATTTGAACCAAAATTTGAGCGAGCAACTCAAACATGAAGTTATTTACAAATGAAGGATCACTACTAATTCGTGAATTACGTTTTATTCCCTCTATCCCAGACTTGTTTCGTCGAAGTGAAAAAGAGCGACGGATCGATTTCTGTTCAAGCGCACTTCCAATTCGTTCTCTCTCTCAAAAGCTCGTGTTCATTACTTGATTTTGCTTCGTCGTGTCGCCTACTGCACGCCTTGGCAACTTTGCTTCTAACTGCTTTGCTTCTTCCTATAAGATACCGCTGTTGTTTGCGGCTCGGGAAAAGGGGGGAAAAAGTTGCCAACGCGCCGCACCGCACGCGTGGCACGTGCATCGTGTCCTGTTGGAGTATAATGAAACCAACGTCGAACTGATTGATCTATTTTTGCAGCGCTTTAGCGACCCACGAAAAGTTCCCCAACTACTGTAATCGGGAAAAGCTCGATCACTTTTTTTTTTTTGTTAATTTGAAAATAAAATCATTTTATCCGAATCTTAAACTCACGTCATTTCATACATTTTGAATGAAATTGCTTCGTGCTTTTAACAAATATTGCTTCGTATTTTTCTTCTTCATAATGGGCCTCAGGGAAAAGAAAGCATCGGCCACTCTGCTCCAAGAACAAAACACCGAAACGGGATTTTTTCACGTTAAAATTTTTCATAGAAATAAGCTAAAATGATGTCTGATTAAAAAGTTAGGGATTTATATTACCAAAAAATCTCAAACCACCATAATTATACCACATTTATGATAAAACTAATTTTCATGTCATAAAAAATATACTCTCACCATATTCAATCCATACTGATTTTCTTGGCTCAAAAAATTGGTTTGTTAATATTTTGTTTATGACACGAAATAAATTTTTGTTATTCTTTCCTTAAAAATCAACGGCACTACCTATAAAGTCGCAATCGCATGGGGAATGGGGTATTTTTTGGTTTCTTTTTATATTGTGGAGGCGCGCGTGGTCGCACCTGCGAGGAGCGGGGTTACTCCGACAAGAAGGAGGGACAGAGATTTATTCAGATGGGATTAAAGAAAAGGAAGAAAACAGAGTAGCTGAACAACGCCGGCCTTGGAGTAAAAGCGAGCATTAAATAAGATTTTAGAAAAATATTGGTGGAGACAAAAAAAAAAAAATTAAAGGGCATGGCGAGCTCGTTTAATGGTATCTGGGGGGCCTTTGTCTTCAAGACGGCTTTTATTAGTTTATACGAATATAAATTAGAAATATTTTTTTTGTTCAGATCATTTATGCTCTATATCGAGAGAAACATATATTTTATGATTTATCTTCGAAACCGATTAGAATATATAAGCGAAATCTAGAATGGCGAAACTTTAGAATATCTTAAGAACTCATGTCATAGTTAAAGTACATAACATCATTTTACAAATTGAAATGAATAATGATGTTTCAAGAATCATTGCCCATGGCACATCGGTTTGTGTCTCTAAGATATAGAAAAAGAATATTCAAGAGGATTTTCTTATCCTACCAGGCTACCATATCCAACTACACCAAATCTCATTTGACTAAACTCCAGTTTCGACCTAACTACTTTTTCCTCTCCTTTCCTCTTGGGCAGTTTCACTAAAATAATAGTCAAAACAACGAAAAGACATAGATCGTATGATAATGTATTTTATATGGGTACGTAGGGTGCATAAAAATAGGTTTGGAATCGAATGGAATGAGAAGAGAGTCTACGCATCAGAAGATGCTCCCCCGTGTTTCTATCCCGTCCCAACAGAGGGAGGTTAACCGCGCTTTGCATCTATTTTGTTCGTGCTGTCGGAAGAGGCGAGAGAAATGGTTAAGGCGCTCCTCAAGCTCGTTCAAGCGCGCAGCCCAGCCAGAGCCGATGTACAGGGGCCTAACGTCTTCCAGTCCATCAGCCGGAGATGCTCCTCCGCTCAACTGGTCCGTCTTCTCCATCTCCATCTCCATCTTCTTCTTCTTCCTACTCCTCTTAAGTGCAGTTGCTCTCGTGAGGGCCCGGAGCACATCTGACCTACTCATCCCCTCGACATCAATGCCACTAGCCTGACCATAGTGTGGTGATTTAAGTAGCACCGACATGAATACGCGACATACAACATGACATGACACATCAACACGTTGTTTCTAAAAAAATAGAGAATTTTGACTCGTTGGGACACATTATTTACTAAATATACATAAATTAATATATTCATGATAGATTATTATTTCTATGATTATTTCAATCAAATTAATTTGATTCAAATTCACAAATAAACAAATAAAAAAAATTCTAAAATGAATTTACATTGAAAGCATTAATTCACCATTTGTTAATATCATTCAATATTTCAATTTAACAAATTCAACTCAATTTCAATAATCCATAAAACTTGGAGAAAAAAAAACAAACAATCCATGTTCTAAACTCTAATGTCAAAGTATGTTGGAAGAAAAGAGGAAAAAAACAAACTCGAGTGGGTGAATTGTGTGTAAAGGGAAGTAAGAGTCAAAAAAGAAGAAAAGAGAATACTAGGGTTTTCATTTTTCCCCATTTATTATTTTTATTTATTTATATATTTATATTTTGACCTATCGTTTATTGAAAATTTTTAAAATTGACCCCCTGCATGTCAAAATCACATCTTGGAATTTCGACGCAAGTGTCGGAGAAAGTTAATAAAATGTTGGATTTTTCAACACGTGTTGACTAAGTGTCGAAGAGTGTTAAATACGTGTCGAAGTATTCGACACAACACGAAGGCTCTCGAAAAATGTCGATACTTCTTAGGTGGTGGTGCCGCCACTTGAACGAGCTGCTGTGGGGAGGACCACGAGCAGTGGCGGAGTCAGGCGTGCCCCCACGTTTCCATCTCCTCCCAGTTATATCTCCGCGTCTCTCAGCTGACCCCCAATTAGATTGGTATGTTTTAATCCGATTGGAAAGTGAAAGTCCGAACGTAGACCGATCCTCAGTCGGAACCTTTCATCCCGGAAGCCTTGAATGTTTCTTCGCGTTGATGGTTGCGCTGTCGGGAAATAGTTTCTAGATGGCCACGCTTAATTTTATGATGTAATGATCCATTTTTTTCCCGGCTGCGAAGGAGGGATTTTTTTTTTCTCTTTATTGTGAGTAAAGAATAGAACTCTGTATAATGGGATTAGCATAATTAGTGGATCTATGTAAGAAGTTTCACCTTTCCCGACTTTGCTCGTATATCCGAATCAATGCCTGCGCTACACTTTTTAGAGGTAGTCCAAACAAATCTAAAAGTGCATGTTCCAAGTATAGAATATGGATGATCTGACCACACGGGCTTTGTAAATTGCATGCGGGGCGATACTAGGATTGTCCCATGCCCGTAAATGGATCCAAAATCTTAGCCCAATTCATTCAAAATAGCCAACTTTATTACCAAATTGTGTAGAAAATTACCGGCAAGATGAATAAACTTAATCACCACAAAAAATTCGTTTTGAATTGAAAATTATTAAGTGCATGGGAGATATAATTAGTAGAAATGGTCACCCATGCCATTTTAATGTTGAAAATTGCTATCGACCGAGAATGTTACTTACTATAGATAGATAAAAATAGTTTTCCTAACTCGAAATCATAATTACTCGTGAAGATAACTAGTTATTGATACTCACATGTTATTTCTATTAACTAGTAGATAGGTAAATAATTGACTAACTTATCTGCCGCCTCCTCTCTCCCTCCCTCCCCCTCTTCACTCACGGTGGTCACTACCACTATGATTGCAAGATTGCGAACACCACAAGTCTCCTATGTGCTTCATGGGGGATATATATTTGACAAAATTTAAATTTAGGTTTATGGTTTTGGCTAAATTTTGCAAAAAAGAAAAAAGAGAAAAAGAGAGGCCTTTTCCTAATGCTAAGATAACTTGTGATAATTAAAGAAAATTTTCAATTATGTAATTCTATAATGATACCTTACAAACTACCTGATAAGCATAGGAGGTATGTTGATCACGTGGTCATGTTATGACATACATTCTTTAGTAATAATATTGTACATATCAAGGTTGGCCTACGAAATTGGTATGCTAATAATTTTAAAAGACTAAAAGCGAGCCTTTAAATAAGCAGACCATATACAATACTTTAACCATAGTATGCCACATCACTTAAAAAATTAGATATCACAAATCAATCTTAATATTATAATTTTAGTAATTCTCTACTTGATCAAATTAGGAACAGACCATAACAAAATGATTTACTTGAACAATACTCATTTGTCTAAGTGGAAATTACAATAAACGGGGATCTTTGCTTGGACAAGGACGTAATTATGCATGCACAACTTTATTTGGTCATTTCTCTGATCTGCTCTCTATAAGCGCCGACGAGACGAGAGAATCCGCAGGGAGGGAGAGTTCTTGTATGCCGCCGCTATGCAAAGTGGACCAAGTGCCTGCTCCAGACATCCATGTGAACTGTTGTACCCGACATGCATGTTCATGCTAAACAATACCTTGATCCAGCCTTTCCACGCTGGTCTTCTCAGTGGCCGCCGGAGGAACAAGGCACAAGAGGAAGGGCAAGCACGACAAGCCACCACACAGCCAACACGCTGACACCAGAATGATCGGAAGAGAAGAGCCCAGCAGCCTGAAGAAGGCGACCAAGACAGACCGTACTCCGAAAAGCTCCAATGCGCTCGCAAACCGAGGGTACATCCTGTGCAGCAGCATGCCATACATGGTGATGAAGCCAATAGAGAGTGCGAGTACGACTGCGCTGGCTTGCAGGTGGGTCAACCTCTGATACAGGTTGAAGAGGAGCCCGTAGTCATGGGAACAGCGAACCCCAGCACCTCCTTCCCCAGCTCGTCTCTGGAACAGGGACGCAATCGGGTGACAAGGGCCAGGCCGGGACAAATCAAACGTTCTAGTCTGAGAGCTTCCGGCAGTCGTTGTGCTTCTGATTCCTTGCGCATTCATCATGCGTATGGAATCGATAGGTGATGAGTGGTCTCCTTCGACAGAGATGGAATCGCCCCCCACCGGGCTGCTTGTTGGGCTATAGTAACCGTGAGAAGCAGAGGCGGTGGTGCGGTTTGGAATCGGGTTGTTGCATGATGATGCAACCGATGGAATGTGGGACGTGAGGATGTGGAAGAATGAGATGAGCCACGAACGAGTCGCAGGAGTCCAATGAGGGGCCATCTCTCGTTCGGAAAAGTACCTCTGCCCAATGATGACCACGTGATAAATTTGCAAGAGAGATCTAATTGTTTAATGGATCAAAGATGGTGTTGCACAAATATTGAAGGTTTTTGTTGGGAAGAGCAGGACCCTCTCAAGGCATAACCTTTCAAGAGCTCAACGAGAGCAAGAGAGAAACCGAGAAAATTCTTTTTATGCCGTCTGAGAAGTGCTTCAAAATATGAAGTCATGCATATATAATATCAAACTCTCTTTTTTCTCGTATTATATTTATGTACCGCTCCAAACTCATTCGAAGACCACTTTTATCATAATCCCTCTCTTTTTTTTTTATAGAAAATATAATAACATTTTAAGCATGATCAAACTGGGCAAAGACACTTGGGACCAAAACTAATCCGATGTGTCCATTGATCCTGTGAATTTTGTTGTATAACAACAACAACTTTAAGTGGATAATAATTTATTCATGTGACTAGTGTTAGGAATTAAATAAAATAGATTTTGAAGGACACTGGGTCTCTCTCTCTACACACTTCTTAGCCGTGACTTTGGGATCCTTAAGCAACAAGAAAAGATCAAGGAAGAAATCGAGAAGAATCAGGAGCCATCTAAGGAGAAGAAAATTTCCACTTTGATTTCATTTACTTTGACTTGAAGGAAAAGGTATGGCTGAAAAGGCGGTGGAAAACCCTATAAATATATATGCAATTCATTAGTCATATATATGCGGAGAAAGTGAGTTTAGCCTAGAAAAGTTAAGCTTGTATTAGTGGTGTGGATTTTTATAAAACCCTACGCAAGGCCTTCGAAAATTATTGTCTCTTTTTTGTGTCATTCTCTCCCCACCAAACCCTCCAAAACTATTTGTTATCATTTTGGTTCCTACAACTAGTAAGCTTTCTATGATGCTGCATCTATGAGGATCCATGCTTGTATTTATTCATTACTAGTAACTAAATTAATTTCTAATATACCTGTACGATAGTTTTCTAGTTACGTACGTAAGAATAGTCTCTTGCCAATAAATTGACCCATGGATTCAAATCATTTTGTAGTGGGCATGGCGTGACTGCTAGAATTGACCATCTCCAATTTAATTGAAACTACGGAAAATTTATAACGGTAAACATAATTAAAAGGATGATTATATAGAAATTTTAAAAAATTGAGAAAATTGAGAAAATTGATGATAATTTACGTATGACAGTGAGATTATAGAAATCCCCGTTCTTTTTAAATAATTTTTTGAAATCTCTCATATTATTTACTTGTTTAGCACGTGTGCCGTCTTAACTTGGAAAGACGTGTTCAGGCCAAAATAACAAAGAGGAGGATATTGGCTACGTTTGGGAAGATTTTTGGAGAAAACCTTTGGAAAAAGGCAAACAACTTTAAGTTAAAAGAGCTTTTTAAAATGTATATTATATTTGGTAAATTGTAATCTAAAGGTCCATTATGAAGTACCTTTGACCAAAATAGTGTTTGGATAAATTTTATTTACAAAGGACCAAAATAATTAAATCGCAATGATGCTGCTTTATTTACACTTCCTTTGGACGTGGCATCTCTCTTACTCCGCAATCGCTTGGCAAAATAGAAATGCGCAGATAAATACAGACCAATCTAAGGGTTATGTTTGCACTATCGTTATCCATCTATGCAATTTGTGTCGTAAAGAATGAATGCGCAACTTTTAGTACAACCGAGCCCATTGCGTTGGTTTTCGATTTGTGCCAACACAAAGCAGTCTGTCTATAACTAGTACTAAGAACCCAGCCTCTTCTAGCCATGCCAAGAAGAGAAAGCTAAGACAAGAAACTTGCAACCGACATGAATTAGAAAGTGATCAAAACTCACCAGTTACGTATCAATATGAATTAGAATATGCGTAAGGGTGTCAAATGGGTGGGTCGGGTCAAAAATGGTCCGACCCATATTGATCCATTTAACCCGTCTTCACCCATTTTCATGCAATGTAAATTTGATGACTCATACTCGACCCGACCCATACCTAACCCATATTCCCAACACATATTAATATTTAACTTAATTTAAGAAAATTTACTCCCATTTATTTAGTTCACTTTAAACTTTTCACATATAAATTATTTGAATAAAAATGTTTCATCAAATTTATAATGTAAATTAAATAATAAAAAAATTAGTAAATAAAAAAAAAATGTGGATACCTCTAAATTAAAATAGTTTTTGGAATGGCGAGATCGGCAACGGCAAGTTCGGGATCAATGATGGTGACGGCGGCATGATAGCGAGATCGGCAACGGAAGTTGGGAACTCATAGAAGAGGGGATGGAAGGAGAGAGATAATAGGTTTATCTAATAACTCACTCAACCCATATTTTACTATATTTAACTTTCACTTGACCCATATTTAACCCATATTTAACTTTCACTTGACCCATTTAACTAAAAGTGAGTCATAATATGGTTTATGACCCATATTAACACCTCTAAATATGCACTATCTACAAGTCCACACATGCTCTCGCACATTGCTGCATTCCAAAAACTTTTCTTTGCCTCTAAACCCATTTTCGGCCGCTCGTTAACCCGTCTAAATTAACTCTGGCACATGTCAATGCATTATTGTATCCCGACGATTGGGAATTCCATTTTCTGATACATATACTCAGAACTTGTGAAATATACCGCTTATGCCGAAATTCGAGCAGGCAGCTGCTCCAGCATGGAGTTACTTACAAATGAATGATCATGTCTAGTGCATGAATTATGTTTTATTCCTTTAGCCCTGATTTGTTTCGTCGAGGTTGGAAAGAGGGACGGATCGATTCTCTTCGAGTGCACTTGCAAATTCATAATTTCTCCCGAGGACTTATGTTGATTGCTTCATTTTGCTTCTTTGCGTCGCCTATTGTAAATATCGCATGTCTTCGGAACTTTGCTTGTTAATCGCAGGCTTTGCTTCTTTCTTTCTAGTTTCGTTGGGTTCGGATTGTAATTTTAAATTTTTATACTATTCTTTTGCGGCTCGGGAAAAGGAAAACCAACAATGGGACACGCGCATAGCGCGTGTGAGAGCTACACGTGGCATGCGCATCTTACGTTGGACTGTTCTGTTGGAGTATTAAGAAACCATATCAAACTGACGTAAGTTTACTATCCTTCAGCGACCCGCAAAAAGTTCCAAACTACTATTATTGGAAAAGCTAGCTTACCTTTTATTTTTGTTAATTTGAAAATAAAAATCTTTTATGCAAATCTTAAACTCGTGTCATTTCTACATTTTGAACGAATTGCTTGGAGTCTCTGTACAAAGCGCTGTGCGAATCAAAAATAAATAAATTAAAAAGTAAAAAGTAAAACTGAATTCGTATTTATCTTCTTCGTAATGGTAAATGGGCCTTGAGAAAAAGATAACGTCCACATCTGCGGCCGCAGCTCTGTTTACCAACAAAATGCCCAAATGGGTTTTTCGCATTAAAAGAATTATTAAAAAGGAGCCTAAAATGATCCACGTAATTAAAAATCTCAAACCAATGCATCATGCCACATTTATCATAAGCTAATTTTGTTTATCTTCGAAAATATGTTCGTGTCACGTTTATTTCCAACTAATTTTCGTGGCTTATTAGTTTGTTAATTTTATGCTCATGACATGAAAATTATATTGTTCTCCTTTCCCGGAAAACCAATGGCACTACTTGTAAATTGCAATTGCACAGGGTGCGGCATTTGTTCTCTTTAATTTTGTTTGAGGCCCACGAGAGCGCAGTGCGAGAAGCGCTGTTATTGCAGCTGTCACGCATGTAGATTCTAGTGCTGTTCAAGCTTTAAAAGGACTTGTACAAGAGTACAAATCACGGGACTTTCAGGTTCATTGTTCTCTGCAGAGAACCATTCGTTCATTCTCTTGCCAGTCTCACTGGAAGTTCCTTTGGCCATATCTCTACGAGCATCTGAGACATTTCTTGGTGCGGCGGATTGCTATCTCCGATCCAAACGGGACGTCCTCCTTACCTTACCAAAGTCCGGCGTAATTGATTTGATTGGTGAGGGATGGTTCTTTGTTCGTGTCCATGATGCCGTTCAAATCGGCCTCCAACACATCCGAAGCATAAAAGAAATTCCCACAGCACTTGATCCTCCACCTGAGGAGGGATCCAGTCTCTTGCAGAGGTTACTCCGGCAAAATGGGGAGGATCATTCGATTCCCGAGTTGGAGTCCTGGAATCAGAGGCCTCCAGCTTCTACAGATACCGATATTCAGTCGGTACCTCTCGTCCCAGAAGCCTTGGATGTTTCTTCCAGTTGAGAACGTTCTGTCCGAAAATTATTTCCTGGAGGCCATGCTTCAATTTAATGATGCATTGATACATATTTCTCCCGCTGTAAAGGAGGCTTGTTTTTTCCATTTCTGTGAGTAAGAACAGTACTTTGTATAGTAGAATTAGCGTATGCCACCGAATTATATTCACCAATGAGTAGATTACCACGAGAAGTTTCACCTTTCTTGACTTTATTTGTATATTCTAATCAGTGCTTGTGCTGCACCTTTAAGATAAAAGCAAATCTAAAAGTGCATGTTATGGGTATAAAACATGAATGATTTGAGTCATTTGACCATATGAGCTTGGAAAAATTACCCAAAAAGTCACTATTACTCAAGAAGATAACTAGTTATTGATAATCACATGTTTATCTATGTAAAAAATAACTTAATTATAGATATAGACTAACTTATCTGCAACCCCTTATCACTGTGCAACACCCATCGTTCAGTCCAACCTTAGGCCTCTCTCTCTCTCTCTCTCTACCTTGCCAACTTCAGATGACCCTATACAGGTCATGGTTGGGCAGTCATTCACGATTGTCACTACCCCTGTGGTTGCATGACTGCGAACACCCCAAGTTCCCTATGTGCTTCGTGGGGATCTATATATCAGACAACATTTAAGTTTAGGTTTAGGTTTTTGCAACGAGAGAGAGAGAGGCATTTCCTTATTCTAAGATAACGTGTGATAAGGAAAGAAATTCCTTAATTATGTGATTTCATAACATCCCACACATTGGGAGAAAATATTAGGTGGGCCGGCCACACCACGTCAACGTGCACCCCTGTCAATAAGAAACCTCCATGTGGCTCCACATCAGCGAGTGGTCCCCACCGTTCTTTGCTCACAGCTAAAATGAATTTCTTATTTCTTATTTAAAAATTTCCCCTAATAGTAGGCCTACGCAGATTAATGGCTACACCTGCTATTCACTTTCTCTCTCCTCTTTTTCTCCTTCTGCAGGAAGAAGACCGACGATTTGTCTCTCCCTTCCTCTCGTGATTTCAAAATTTGGGCTCCCTCGTCTTCACTCTCTCCGATGGTCGCTCCCTCTTTTATCCGGTGCTCGTTCGCCCTCTGCTCCGGTCTCGCTCGGCGCTCGTTGAGCATCACTTCTTCTCTCTCTGCTCCAGCGCTCGTGCTCCTTGGCCCTTGCTTTTTCGCGCTCTACTCCAGCGCTTGCTTGACTTGTTCACTCTCTGCTCCGACGCTCCCCACGGCGCTCGTTGGATCTCGCTTCTCCGCTCTCTGCTCTGGTTCTTGTTTGGCTCGTTCGCTCTGTACTCCGGCGCTCACTCGCTCTCTAAATTCCTTCTCATCCGAAATTCCGATTCTGGAAATTTTTTCTGACAACTCTAAGTAAGTTCAATTGTGATGAACTGCAAGTTGTGGCTTGCAATATTAACGAGGCAAATCTTGTGGGCTGAGGTTGGTTTAGAAGAGTGTTTTACTCTATTTTCTGGGACTTTTGAGTCTTGTTTGATTGCTTTAGGGATTTTTTTTGGTTGGGATGAAGCTGCAGGAGAATCGCGTCCTTGTTTTGCTTGTTTCAATTGGCTTTGCCTTTACTTTTAGAGCTCACGTTCTGGTTTCGCAATTTTGGCTCCTTTTTACGAATGCCTAATACAAATTAACAGTTGCAATTAAAAGTTTGATTATTTCACCAAAACCAGAAACAAAAATCCGATTTTGCTTTGATTGACAATTCCCTTCTTGCAAAAAAAATAAATAAAAATTCAAGCGAAATTCTCATCTGAATTTTATATTCCTCAAAATGAAGAGATTGTGGAATGAAGACTTCGACACAGGTGCACTGAATGCCAGTAATAGTGCAAACAATACTCAATTTCATCGTTGATGAACTACATCCAGTATAAAATACATAAAAAGGCACTATTCTCACTTGAATTGAATAGTATTAGGACAGTATTAGCCCCCCAACATTGAACTCAACCACAAGAAGAACAACCGGTAAAAGCATCAAGATTATCATAGGTTACTCGACTGCGGGCACAAAACTTGCAAAACACAACTATTCTCGATGAAATTGACAAAGAAAATGGATGGCTATGACTAAAAAAGGAATCCTCAATATCTAACGAAGAATCTGGAGAACCATATTGCTGGGCACCCTGGCCTTCTGCTAGGCCCTCCAGGTTCGCTACCCTCAGGTTCCTGAAGCGGGCCCTTAGCTTCGACTCTTCCTACTGCTACTTTGAAATCAACGAGAGCTGCGTCAATGACAACGAGCTCTACAACGCCGTCAAACTCTACTCAGCTCCTCCGTCTCCGCCTCCTACAGCCGCCTCTCCCTCAGTCGCGCTCGCAACTCCAACTCACTACCTTCGCCCACTCCAACAACGACTACGTCACCGACGTCTTTGACGGCGTTGCCGTCCAGCGGGAGCATGTGGTGAGGCAGTGCCGGTTAGAGCCTTCCTCGTTGGGGCCTCTCCCCGACGAGAACTATGAACGCCTCCTTAACACTAATTCGTGCGGCGGGTGGAAATCGGTGCCGTTCAAGCATCCGGGCACTTTCTACACGTTGGCCATGGACCCAAAGAGGAAGAGGGACATCATGAAGGTTCTCCGTGACTTCGTGGCCGTGGGGCTATCTGCTAAACCCAACGAGCGCTGTGGGGAGCGTCGGAGTAGAGAGCGAACGAGTCGAGCAAGCGCCGGAGCAGAGTGCGAAAAAGCGAGACCTAGCGAGCACGAGTGTCGGAGAAGAGAGCGAAGAAGTGACCCCAAATGAGCGCCGAGCGAGAACTGGAGCAAAGGCGAACGAGCACCGGAGCAGAGGAGGGAACCGAAATTTTGAATTCAGGAGAGGAAGATAGAGACAAAGCGTCGGTCTTCTTCCTTGGGAGGGAGAAAAAGGAGGAGAGAGAAACTGAGAGGACTCTCCGCAGTAGGTGTAGCCATCAATATGTGCAGGCCTATTATTAGGGGAAATTTTTAAATAGGAAATTCATTTTATCTGTGTACAAGGAGCGGTGGGGACCACTCGCTGATGTGGAGTCACGTGGAGCTTCCTGATTGGTAGGGCGGCACGCTGACGTGTTGTGACCGGCCCACCTAATATTTTATCGAAGTGGAGCCCCATGGTCATGGGAACGCCATACGCCAGCACCTTTGTTGGAAATTGGTGATCTATTTTCAACAAAATCTAGAAACTATTTGCTTAAATCACGAAGGAAATTCACGTGTCTCATATGGTTGTCGCATGGACTCTGCCCCCAAGTATGTTTAAGTCAAAAGGAATCGATTCCTCCCGCTGTTCACATGGACTCCTCAATCGACTCCTCCCGCTGATGTTTTAGTCAAAAGGAGCGATTGTCACATCCTACCAAATGTTTTAACGTGGTTGCCATCGACTCTGGGATTACATTGATTCTGGGCAGGATGGTCAACATACGATAGGAGTCGATGTTGTCGCATAGACTCCCCCCATATCTCTTTCCACGAAAGGGTTCGTAGCGATATAGCAATATAACCTAAGGGAAAAAGAGTTTGATAGGGTGGTAAATGGACTCCGGTCGTCATCCACCCTGCTTCGAGAGAGACCATAGGCCTAAATGGACAAATTTACCCCCATAACTGTACCTCCACGCTGAAGGAAGACAAAATAACTCGTTTCTTTTTATCTTATACTCCCCGAGATACGCCATGTCTGAATAGACCATAGGTCCGCCATGCATAGCGGCGCCCTACCAATAAACTCTCCCTCTCAGTCGAACCTCTTGTCTCGTCAACGCTTGTAAAGACTAGATCAGAGAAATGACCAAATGAAGTTACACATGCATGCCCGTGTCCGTGTCGAACCAAAGATCACTCTCTACCATAATTTCCATCCGGACAATTTCTTGCGGTGTGCTTACAGAGGAGATCGGCATCATTGCTTAAGTAAATTCGTTTTTGGGTGTTCTCTTCGTAGTTTGATCAAGTAGATAAATGCCACAAATATAACATTAAATTGATTTGTGCAATTAATATATCAAATGATGTGGCAAATTATAGTCGAGTGTTATATATGGTCTGCATATTTAAAACCTTGCTATAATCTCTCAAATAGTTACATATCAACTGCGTAGGCAAATATATATATACAAATAGTTACATATCAACTGCATAGGCAAAAATATATATAATTAATGCTAGATAATGTATGCCAGAACAAGATCACTTGATCAACACACTTCGTATACTTGCTAGTTCACTTGTAAAGTATTATCATGAAATCACATAATTAAGGATCTTCTCTACATATCACACTGGCGATGTCAGAGAGAGAGAGAGGCTTGAGGGTGGAGGGAACAATGGCGTCGCACAGTGATGAAGGGGCTGCAGGTAAGTCAATCAATTTCCACTCATCTATAGTTAATTTATCTTTTGCATAGAAAAGACATATAATTATCTAGTTCCATTCCTGAGGAATAACGCTTTAAATTAGGAGAAATTTCTTTTTAGCTATCTATATTTAGCAAATTCTCTGTCGATAGCAATTTTCAACATGAAAATTGTGTCCACACGTACTTAATAATTATCAATTCAAAATTATAACAATTTTTTTTGGTAACTTATTCATCTTGCTTGTAATTATACCACAATCGGTAACTTTAAGTAACTTTCGCATAAATCGAATGACTTCAGATAGTCTAGCTCAATAAGCATTCAATAATCCAACTAAAATCAGCTATTTCGCATTAACTGGGCTAAGAATTCATATCTGTTTATGGTTACGATAAGCACGAGCCTAGAATCACCCTGCATGCATTTACAAAGCTCATGTGATCAGATCATCCACGGTCTATAGCCAGGACACATTTTTAGATTTGTTTTAGCTACCTCAAAAGTGCAGTGAAGACATTGGTTAGGAGTGCGAAACTTCTGAAAATCCCAAGAACTTATTTTTCGGCCAGAGTATCGCAGATAGAAACGAATAGAGGTGTTGAAAGAATCTTCGGTCATAACGTGAACAAAGGACCATTTGGCCGACACAGTGCAAATTGCTTTGGCCCCCTAGAACGCATACTTTTTTATTATTTATTTTTTTCGGCTACCTCAAGGGAGCAGCACAGACGCTAGTTAGGAAAGCAAAGTTTGGAAGTGCAAAACTTCTGAAAAATCCCAAGAAGTTATTTCTCGGCCAAGTATAGAGCTACTTTTAACATATGAAAACGAATAAAAGAATTTGTTGTCATAACGTGACCCCTCCCCCAAAATTCAGGAATTCAGGAGGCATTTGAAGTAGGGGTGTAAATGGTTCGGTTCGGTTCGGTTTTTCGGTTTTTTCTAACTTTTTTTTAGCAATTTTGATTTAGCAGATGTTGCGACTAAATTTGCGCAAACATTGCAAATTAAAAGCAAAAGAGAGATCCAATCGAAGACGTAACCTATCTAATGAGCTCAAAAGAAAACCAGATAAGGAAATCATCGAACAAGAAAAAAGGAAAGGAAGCGAGGACCTCCCAACACCAGAGAGAGGAGGGAGAATCATCTTCCAGAACGTCGGCGTCGGCATTCGGGACACCATACATCACTCTCTGCCCGACGAACACCACTCCACTCTTCACTGACGCCACCGTGAGCCCTCCTCCTCCCGCATTGCCCTCATTCAACTTGGCGTATACCTCACCCACCAGGCGGGATAGTGGCGAGGCGCTCTCCTCGAGGTAGCAGGCGATTGCCCCGTTGGCTCTTGAACAAGGAACGAGAAGAAGAGGAATTCCCTCTTTTGCGCTTCAAAGGCCCCCGCAAGCATGAGGCTGACGCTAGCCCGCTCCCGCCGGCGTCCGCCATTTTTCGCTGGAGATGCAGAGAGAGAGAGGAGATGGAGGAGGAGAGGGCAGTCGCCGCCGGCGAGAATCGTAGGGTTTCGGGAGGCACCGATCTACAGCAGAGGGGAACGCCGACGGAATTCACCCCTTCACTAGAGCATCGAAAGCAAAGAAGAAAAGCAAAAAAGATCGCTCGTCATTTCCGAATATTTTTTTGCACCTTAGAAATCGGTTTAATTCGGTTAACTAGATTTGGTTGGGTTAACCGGATTCGGTTCAGTTAACCGAACCGAATAGAATTTGATTTTTTCGGTTAATCGAACCGAACCGAAAACGCACGAAATTTCGGTTCGGTTCGGTGCAGTTCAGTATTCGGTTTTTGGTTTTCGATTTTCGGTTCGGTTAGGTTACTAACACCTCTAATTTGAAGTAAGGAAGTCGCGTACTATTCATTTACATTTCCGGTGGACACGGCATCTCTCTTGCACCACAGTTGCTCTGCAAAATAGAAACAGTATTTACAGTTAATAAATACTGATCCTGGCCACTAAAACTTGCTGCTTTTCACCTTCCTCTTCTGATCCACAAGAAAGTAGAAGAACACTATGGTGCCACTAGTCTGACTTTTCTTCTTTGTCGGGTGTAAAGTTTTCAAATTCCAGCCAGTCTGGTCCGATTTCAGACAATTCGGGTGGGTCCTGATTCTTTTGCACACTCTAGACCCTTCGGGGAGACTTGTGTTTTGCTTGGAAATTTCCAAGTCCTTGTGGTTGAGGAAAAAAAATTTAGTGGCCATCCTTTGATCGTCACGTCGTCCATGACGTCATTTATCGTTTACTCATGCTGGTGTGCAGGCTTGGCTCCCCCGCACTGAGGTTCTTTCGCCATTTCTTATTGCGGCTGTCACGTATCTTGATTCCAGTGCTGTTCCAGCACAGAGGACTTGTGCAAGAGTACAAGTCACGGGACATTCAGGCTCATGGGTCTCCGGAGACATTTCTTGGTGTGGCGGATCGGTGAGTCCGATCCAAACCGGGACGTCCTCCTCGCCTTACCAAAGTCCGGAGTAATTGACTTGATTGGTGAGGGATCGCGTCCATGATGCCGTTCATGTCGGCCTCCGACATGCCCGAAGCATAAAAGAAATTCTACTCAGAACTTGTCTCGTCTCGAAAGCCTTGAATGTTTCTTCCTGTTGATGGACGTTCTCTCCGAAAACTATTTGTAGGAGGCCATGCTTAATTTAATGATGCAATGATAAATTTTTTATTCCCGCTGTAAATGAGGCTCTTTTTTTTTTCCTTTTCTGTGAATAAAGAACCTAACTTTGTATAGTAGGATTAGCATATGTCACAGAATTAAATTCACTAATAAGTAGATCCCCATCATAAGTTTCGCTTTTTCGGACTTTATTTGTATATCCCGACCAGTGCCTGTGCTGCCCCTTTGAGGTAGCCTAAACAAATCTAAAAGTGTATGTTATGGGTATAAAACATGAATGATCCAAACCGCGTGAGCTTTGTAAATGCATGCAGGGTGATTTCAGGATCGTGCGTCTTGCGTCCATAAACGGCTTCAAAATCTTACCTTGGTTCATTCAAGATAGATCATTTTAGTTGGATCTTTACTGAATTGGGTAAAAAGCAGTTTAAATATTGGGTCCCCCCCCACCCCGCCTCATCATTAAGGGACACTCATCATTCAGTCCCACCTAAGACCTCTCTCTCTCTCTCTCTCTCTCTCTCTCTCTCTCTCTCTCTCTCTCTCTCCTTCCTCTGACCTAGCCAGCCGCAGATTAGGGTCGTCTGAGGTTGCGCAGCAATTCACGGTGATCACTTCCTCTATTATATATTTGACAAGATTTAAGTTTAGGTTAAGGTTTTAAGGTAAATTTTGCACACACACAAAAAAAAAAAAAAAGAGCCGTTTTCCTTTTTCTTAGATAACATGTATAAGTCAAGAAATTCCTAAATTATGTCTTACAAGCAACCTAATAAGCATAGAGGTGTGTTTATCAAGTTGTCATGTTATGACATACACTTTTTAGCAATAATACTATACATATCAAGTTTAGTCTACGAATTTGGTATGCTAATTATTTTGAGAGGGGTCTTTAAAAAAGCAAACCGTATACAGCACGTTAAATATAACATGCCACATCACTTGATATATTAATATCTTAAAGCAATCTTAATATTATATTTTAGCATTTCTCTACTTGATCAAACTGGGAACAGAACATAACAAAATGATTTACTTGAACAATACTCATTTGTCTTAGTGGAAATTACGATAGACAGGGATCTTTGCTTCGAAAAGGACGTAAGTGTGCATGCACGACTTGATCTGGTCCTTTCTCCGATCTGCCCTCTACAATCGCCGACGACACGAGAGGCTTCACTGGGAGGGAAAGTAGTTGTATGCCGCCCTTATGCAAGGTGGACCGAGTGCCTGAACCAGATATCCATGTCAACTGTTGAATCCGACATGGGTGTTGGTGCTAAACAATACCTTCATCCAACCGTTCCGCGCTGCTCTCTTTTTGATTATCCGTAGGAAGAACAAGGCACAAGAGGAAGGGCAAGCACGAGAAGCCACAGCACAGCCAACACCCCATCGTCAGGCTGGGCCGAAGAAAACAGCTTACCAGCCCGAAGAATGTCACCAAGACGGACACCACTCCGAAATACTCCAAGGCGGTCGCGAACTGAGGGCACATTTCATGCAGCAGCATGCCGTTCCATGTGATGGTGAACCCAAAGGAGAGCGCGAGTATGGCCGTGCTGGCTTGCAGGGGCGTCAACCACTTGGGTTGCTCGAAGAGGAGCCCCATGGCCATGGGAACAGCGAACGCCAGCACTGCCTTCCCCAGCTTTTGTCTCTGGAACACGGACGCGATCGGGTGAACCGGGCCAGGCTTGGACGAGTCGAATGTTCTGGCCGCAGTCAACGTACGTACGGCTCCACCATCGATTGGCGGTGAGCTATCTACTACGACGGAGATGGAATCGTCCACTGCTGTGCGGCGTGTTGGGCTAGTGCGATTGTGTGAAGCGGAAGCGGGGCCGCGGTTTGGGATCTGGTCGTTGCATGATGGTGCAGACGATGGAATATGGGAAGCGAGGACGTGGAAGGATGAGATGAGCCATGAACGAGTCGCCGAAGTCCAGCGAGGGGCCATTTCTCGTACGGAGAAGTACCTCTGCACGATGATGGCCGTGGAATGAATTTACGAGAGAGGTCTAATTGTTTAAGGGATCAGACATGGTGTTGCACAAATTATTGGAGGTTTTTTTGTTGGGAAGAGCAGGACCCTGTCAAGGCACAACCTCGCAAGAGCTCGGCAAGAATGAGAGAGAAACCGAGAGAGAACACACACAGAGAAGAGAAGGGTTCGTTGGGAAGTGGGGTTGCCCTCCCCTCACGTCTCCGTTCGTTTATACCGTGAGAGAGTGCTTTCAACTGTTTCGTCGAAAGAGAAATTGTATGGAGTCAAAACGTGCGACAGTCGGAACGCTGCGCGGTTTCACACAATCTCTTAATGGGTTTGCGCTTGTGCCGGCACTGTAATATAGTAGTCGATACCTAATCCAATCTGGTCCAATCCCATCTAACAATTGAAAACTGGGCCAAGACGATTAGTTCTCAATTTTTGAGAACATAGACCGGACTAACTGGCCTTGAAATCGGGGATCGACTAGTCTGGTCTAGTTTCAATTAACCAAAACACTTGTTATATATATACTTTCATGTGAGCTTTAAAAAATATGCATTCCCTAATTCAAACACGTGTTAGTAGAATCTCAAATCAATACAAGTTTAATGCACATTTTTGCCTTGGTTTCGCACAAATTAGAATTAGCAAAAGGAAAATAAAGAGAATTGGAAAAGTGAAGTAATGATATAATTTAGAATTGGAAAAGTGAAGTAACGCAAAGTTCATTGATTGGATGCGGTGGCTCCTTAGATGAGCCACCGCGCGGCCTCCACCTCCGCCTCGGAAGGGTGCCTCTGCCGTCGCGAAGTTCGTTGGTCCAGTGGTTCGTCGGTCGGACGAGGGAGAGGCGAAGGAGAGTGGCGAGAGAGAGCGTGTAGGAGAAGAGAGGAGAGAGGAAGCTTGCAGAGGGGACAGAGGAGAGAGACCAAGGACACGTGGCGAACTGTGGATGATTCAGAGTATAAATGAAGCCGCACTTTTTTGGGTACACAATATTTTTTCGTATCTAAGTAGAGAAATGATTACTCTCCCTCCCAGTGGAGCCTCCATGTCGGCGACGCTTCTAGAGAGAATATTAGAGAAATGACCAAATGAAGTCGCACATGTATGTTCGTGTTCGTGTTGAACCGAAGATCACCCCTATTGTAATTTCCATATGGATAATATCTTGCGGCGTATTTATAAAGGAGACCAATTCATTTTTGTGTGTTTTGTCCATACTAGTTTGTTCAAATAGAGAAGTACTAAATATATAATATTAAAATTGACTTATCAAATCTAATGTGTCAAGTGATGTTGCAAATTATGGTTAGGTATTGTATATGGTTCGCTTATTTAAAAGCCTTTCTTATAGTCTCTCAAATAGTTACATATCAATTGCATAAACGAATCTTCATAGATATAGAATTATTGCTAGAAGATATATGCCATAGCATGATCACTTGATCAGCACACTTGTTATGCATGCTTGTCAGATCACCTATAAAGTATTATTATGAAATCACATTAAGGCCTTCTCTACTTATCATACCTTATCTTAGGGAACTTGATTAGTAACTCATTTTATTCCCAAAGTAATAATGCTCTGAATTACGAGACATATCTTTTTAGCAATCTATATTTAGTAACTTCTTTGTTGATAGCAATTTTCAATATAAAAAAGTATGGGTGACAACTTCAACTAAGTGTGTCCCCACGTGTTTAATAATTGTCAATTGAGAATTGTAACGAATTTATCGTGGTAACTTATTCATCATGCTTGTAATTATACCATAATTAGTCACTTTAAGTAACTTTCGCATATATTGAATGACTTTTGGATAATTCAGTTCAATAAGCATTCCGATGATCCAACTAAAATCAACTATTTTGCATTAACTGGGCTAAGAACTCAAATCCGTTTTAGAATTGCCCTTCGTGCATTTAGAAAGCTCATGTGCTCCTATCATCCACGGTCTGTACCCAATACACATTTTTAGAATTGTTTTGGCCATCTTAAGGGAGCAGCACAGACACTAGTTAGGAAAGCAAAGCCTGGAAATGCAAAACTGCTGAAAAATCCCAGTAACTTATATCTCGGCCAAAGTTTAGAGCTACATTTTACAGATGAAAATGAATGAAAGAATTTTTTATCATAAAGTTGTTGACATCTGAATTTTTATCAACATGTTTATTTTGAAAAATAAATATATATATATAGAAAAGATAAAAAAAATTGACAAAAAAAATTGAGTCGAGTTGGCTGGCATAGTCCAGTCCATTTTTTAATCTCTTAAGCCCACCTCTTTATTTCCTTCAAGCCCACTAGAGATTAAAGTTGATACCCAGCCCACCATCCATTTCCTCTTTTCAACTCACCTCACTCTCTCATGCACACAACACGCGCGCGCAAGAAGATCGACGACGCCGTTCGGATTGTGACGCCACAGCCACGACGTCAACAACATGACGCCAGCAAGGGAACCTTCCCTTGCTGTTAGGAGCGTCAATGGGTCGGGTCGGGTCGGGTCTTGATATTACCCGACCCAACCCGAACAATAAGGGTCATGACATTTGACCCGACCCGAAATACATAAAACATGAAGCAAAAAAAAAACGGGTCGGGTCATGTTTCGGGTTTCGGGTTTTTTATTAAAAAATATTATAAAGAGAATTCAAAATACTTTTACGTGATACCACGATATCTCATCCAACCCGTCCGTGAACCGTGACGCCGCGAGGTCTCGTCTAACCTGTCCATGAACATCTCCACAAACAAATAACTTTTTAATAAAAAATTATGACAAAGGGAATTCGAAATATTCTTAGGTGACGTTGCGAGGCCTTATCCAACCTGTCCGTGAATATCTTCGCAGATGATAATCTTTTAATAAAAAATTATGACAAAGGGAATTCGAAATGTTCTTACGTGACGTCGCGAGGCCTCGTCCAACCATTTCGTGAATATTTCCGCAAATAGATAATTTTTTAATAAAAAATATGACAAAGGAAATTCGAAATATTTTTACGTGACGCCGCGATGCTTCGTCCGACTCGTCTGTGAATATCTTCGCAAACAGATAATATTCCCTCCTCTAAAGTTTTGCGTCGGCCGTGAAAAAGATGCAAATAATATGAAAGATGGGGAGAGAGAGGGGGGGAGAAGGAGAGAGATTGATGGGGCCAACCTGAGGGCCGATGACGACGAATCCGTGAGATGAACGTGCTGGATGAGTGAATATAAGGAGTTGTAGAGGAGATAGCTTGGGTGGGTGTATTTGGATTGAAGCTTTTAATGTATTTGGGTCGGAACATTGTTCCGATCTAACTTGATCCAAAACATATATTCCATTTATGTTTATAATTGTTACCCAAACAATATTAAGACCCGAAACATGTACTATACTTATTTTATGTTCGGGTCATGTTCGGATCATGTTCGGGTTGAGTTGAATGGGTTTTCTTGACACCCCCTACTTGCTGTGCTGTCACACTGAGGAAAGAAGGAGGCGCGAGCAAGAGAAGCGTGAGAAGGGTGGACCATTTCGGTTATGGGCAGAGGATAGAGAAGAAAACCAGAGGGAAAAAGGAGGGAAGAGGGGAGCTGGTTTTCTGGTTTTTGAGGAGGATTCGGAGTCATGGGGGTCGGTTTTCTGGGTTTTTAGCTTTTCTGAAGTTTTTCTTCTTCGAGGGGGTTCTGCTGCATTGTAGAGAAAGAGAGAGCCGTGAGTTGCAGAGGAAAACCGAGAGACTTTCCGGAGAGAAGAAGAACCCTTCGAGAAGGAGTTTTCGGCATTGGAGGAAGCTCGAGCAAGAGAAAGAGAGCCAGAGAGAAGGGAAACTCGGGAGCGGAGTCAAACGTCGCCGGAGTTCGCTCACTTGTCGCCGTTTGCCGCAACGTTTTCCCTCCGAACCAGGTAGGCCTCCCTTGGGTATCTCTGTTCTGTTTTGACAAGGTGGCAGGCTAGAGCTCGTGGACGACCAGTTCGCACAAGCTCTGGCCCTGTCGAATCTCCATTGACGTTTCTCCGCCTGCTGGTATGCCCCGTTAGAACCCTAGACCCGAGTCAAGTCCCTACCGAGTCGTGAATCTCCCGTTGCAGTAGCGTGTATCAAGTGTTTGTGAAAATGCCTAAATGAGATCTGAAGCTTGTAGGTTTGTTGCAGCTGAGGATAGTTGTTTTCTGTTAATACTCGTTCTGAATGTGCTTCATCTGTCTCGGAGCGAGCCTTGAGTGTTGCTCGTTCATTTCTTGTTGATACCAACCCGACCTCGACCCCCAAACAAGCCTGCATGCCCTCTGTTACTTGATGCACACAACGTGTTTGATAAAATGCTCTAGAGAAAACCGAAACCTGCGCACGCTCTAGCTAGGGATTTGTTCGTGTTTCTACCTATATCCGTTCGAATCATGTTATCCTTTCTTGTTTTCAGTATATTTTCGTATGATTTGCGTAGAGTCGTTGTTCGTGCTCAAGTCGGCAGGAGTATTCTTTGCGCTGGAAAATAGCATAGCGGTCGCCAGGTAAGTGGCCAACGGAAGTCGACACCGGTCGAAGGGGATGTCCGACGAGCGCGAGTTGCTTGGATGCAGCCCCAACGCCGGTTCTTGCTTATTGGAAAACGAGCAAGCTTCGGAGAGGGGGTAGGCATTTCGGCTTCAGGCCTTGAGTTCTTCGCATGGGGTTGAAGACGATGCATGAAGAAGAAGACCAGCGAATAAGACAAAAGAGAAAAAAAAAAAAAAAAAAGGGAAAATAGAAGAGGATAAGGAAATGGGCTGCGTTTCTTTTGTGGGCTAGATTGCTTTGGACCGATTGTCATTTTAGGTTGGAATGTTGGGTTGAGAATAGAAATTCAAATTTTTCTTAAAAAATCTTTCAAGGGCCGATTTGGTTTGTCCCGAGTGGGCCTTAAAGTCGGCCCGATTTTTAGTCCAATCCAAACCGATAGGGTCCGGGTCGGTTTATTCGAGTCGGGTCTTGACCCAGTCCGAATCCTTTAAAAAAATCATTAAAAAATCATTTAAAAAAACCTAAAAATGTTAAAAATTCGGAAAAGTAATTAGAAAATTAATAATTTTTTATTCATAAAAATTGTGAAAATCATTAAAAATCGAAAATTATCAAATTTCACTAAAAAGATAAAAAAATTTCTGAAATATTCAAAATTTCCAAAATAAATAAAAATTAAAAAAATTAGGAAAATTAGAAAATTCCAAAAATATTAATAAATTAAAAAAATCAGAAAAGCCTTAAAATATCAAAAATCTTGAAAGCTCATTTTTTAAATTTCGGAAAATGTAAAAATATATAATATATATAAAACATATAAAATATAAAAATTTCATAAAAATTCAGAAAAATCAGAAAAAATTGCAAAAGTTTAGAAAACCATTAGAAAAAGAAAAACACAAGCCTTTAGGGCTCTACAATAGAGTTCTTTGTTAACATCACATTTTTCTTTTTAGGGACAATATTATGATGCTCTCTTCCTTTATTTTGTGATGATAATTAATTGTGTATTTAAATATTTTTAATGTTATTTTCCTGCTTTAAAGTGGTTGGGATAAGCCTTAAATTTCTTAAATAGGTTGTCATGGCCTTAATTAATATACAATTGAGTTAGGTACCAAAAGGGCATTAGTTGTATGATTAAAGTAATCAAATTCCTGAATTTAGAATCTCTGATTACGCAAATAGTAAGGTAGTCTCCTGTATCTTACTTAATTTCTAGCCAACCCTAAAAAGGTTAGTAGTGACTCATTTGTTTAAATTTGCATAGGCTAAATCAGTTAAAACTTTGAATACTCAATATTACGTAATATATGGGCTTGGGAAAGTCCGAATTAATGAAGAGCCGTCAGTCCAAAGTTAACAATATCCTTAAACCTAATCAAAGACTCCTCTAGTCATTGGGGCGAGACTCCAAAACCCAAAAAAGAATTAGGTTGCGATAAATGTGACCCCCAACCTCCAAATTCATGAGGTATTTGAAGTGAGGTAGTTGCGTACTACTGCTTCATGTAAATTTCTGGTCGATGCAGCATTTGTCTTGCTCCACAGTTGCTTTGCAAAATAGAAACAATGAATAAATATTGATCATTTTAATTTTATGATTATACCATCATTATTGATTATCTAAGCTGGGTCATAAAGAACGAATGCGCAGCTTTTAGTTACATCCGGGCCCATTGCATGGCTTCAAGTTTGTGTAGAAGTCTGTCTATCACTCTGCATTTTAAATTTGTAACTAGAACTAAGCATTATAAGCAGGAGAATTGCCAAAAAAGTTATAAATTTATTGTACTTATGCCAATTCAGTCCTAAACATTCTTTTTTTACCGATTCAATCCTAAACTTTTTGTGATTGTACTAATTTAGTCCATCCGACCAAATTTGGCTAGTCAAAGCTAACGTGGACGTTAGTCGGCGCCGGCGACAATATTTTAATAATATTTTAATAATTTTTTAAAATTCTCTTTTTTTTTCCTTTTCTTTTTTTCTCTTCCTCCCTTGCCCTTCCCCCCTCCCAACACCGGCGGCAGTGGTCAGCTAGCTTCGACAAGGCTTCCCAGCCACTGCGCAAGGGCCATAAAGCCCTCACCAGCGACCAGCAAGGGTCATGACCCCCTTCAGATCGGCCACCCTCGCCGACGGCCTCGCCCATACCAGGGTGAGGCCTAGGGGCTGCAACAAGGCAGCTTCGCCCAGATTTGGGCAAGGCCAACCTTGCCATGGCCTAGCCATGGGCGAAGACAGCCTCACCCGCGATTGGTGAGGGTCGCAGCCCTTGGCAACCTCGCCACAGCCCTCGAGCCTCCCCCAAGTCTGGGTGAGGCCGTCGACGAGGGTTGTTAGGGTCATGACCCTCGCCACACCCCCAGGTCTGGGCAAGGTCATCGGTGAGGGCTTTGTGGCCCTCATGCTGTGGCCAAGAGCCTCATCGGAACTAGCCGGCCATTGCCACTAGCGGGGAGAGGAGTAAGTAGGAAGAGACAAAAAAGAAAAGAAAAGGAAATAATTAGAAAATTTCAAAAAATAATTAAAATATTATCACCAGCATCGGCCGGCATCCACCTCAGCTTCGGTTAGTCAAATTTGGTTAGATGGACTAAATTGGTACAATCACAAAATGTTTAAAACTGAATCAGTAAAAAAAAAGAGGTTTATGACTGGATTGGTACAATTGCAATATATTTATGACTTTTTTGACAATTCTCTCATTCTAAGCTCTCCTAACTGCACCACAGAGAAAGATAATACAAGAAAAAACTACCGTTCTTTGGCTACTATGACTATCGAGGAGGATATGCACGTCCATGATATATAAGCAGAAAGGACAGGTAAGGCATGGAGTGACAGACTGAGGGTTTGCGGAGTTGGTGAAACACAATCAAAGGGGCAAATCAGGAGTTACAGTGCCCTAGAAAAGCCAGTTCACATTCCAAAAAGGTGTTTTTTATGTTCCATTTCTGTGTCGATCACTAAAAGCACCGATTGCTGAAAATGAACTTAAATTGCTTCATACGAAAAGGCACAAACCAAGGTTTTTAGAAGACCCAAGCACGAAACAAGGTTTCGAAAAGGCGCACCTAAATGATAATACATACCCAGCACCTTTGATTGCTGAAAATGCATTTAAATCCCTTTGCAACGCCCGGTGGACATCCAGCAGGTCCTGGCCTACAGTGACAAATTAATTAGTAGCTTGCAATCGACATGACTTAGAACCTGATGGAAACTTACGAGTTCCGTATTATCGTCGATGGATCAAGGCTTCGGTCAAATGCAAGGAATGTTTCCTCCCTGAATCAATTGCAAATCAATGTCATATCCTACGTACACATGTCATCCAAGAATAATAATAATGCAAAAACAAAGGTTAGGATGACCATCGCATGAACTGATTGTGGCAAACGTTAATTCTGTTAGCGCTGCCTGCGAATCCACGCACGCTCTCGCACGTTGTTACCTTCCAAAACCCTTCTCTGCCTCTGAAGCCAAGGGCCACGAGCCTGACATAACCACCTACTATCGAGAAAATTTGAGCAGGTAGAAGTTTGTCAACTAGATCTCCAGGCCACCACCCATTTATAATTGTAATCTAGTTCTCAAATCATTTTAGCAAGCGAATCCACCAAAATCTTTCGAGATCCGTATTGTGCATCATCGTATTCCAATGACTGGAAACTCGTTTTTCTGACGTGTGTGCCCGAAAGTCATGAAATATCCCGTCCATGCCAAGAATTCGAACAAGGTTCATGAACATGTCTTACTCCCTTTATAGCGCCAGCTTGTTTCCTCAAATTTAAAAGATTGCTGCTGATCAATTTTGTTCAATTGCACTTCCAATTTATGCATTCCCCCGATAACTTCTTCTTATTGCTTCATTTTTGCTTTTTCGTGTCACTATGGTCCGTCTTTGCACCTTTGCTTTTAATCGTGCTTTTTGCTTCTTTCTGGTTTTATCGATTTGAATTCGGATCATAGATTCTTCTACTATTGAACTTTGCAGTATCGTTACCAAAAAGTTCCTTATGATATCCTTTTTGGGCTTTTAGGGCTTTTCCCAATATTGTTCAAAGAGTTGACGTTGAAAAGCCCATGCACAAGCTAAATCTATCAGCTGGGCCAAGCCCATAATTCAATAAGATTGACGTGTCCATTAGTGGGCTACACGTGGGGTGTGCAAATCATGTCGGACTGTTCGTACGGAGTATGAAGACATCATATTAAACCGAACCGGACCCCGATTCTGTGGAGGCGCTGCGAGAAATGAGTAAATCTAAGATGAGCATTAATTAATTATTAATTAATTAATCTAAGTTTGCAAGGCTTTAGCGACCCGCGAAAAGTTTCCAACCATTATAATCGGAAAAGCTCGATTACCTTTTATTTTTGTCAAGCTGAATATATAAATAAAAAAGACGCTGCTCAAATCACAAAAAATGGAAAAGTGAAAATAATGAGTAATTCGTATGTGTCTTCTTTGTGATTACCCTCGCAGGCCTCGTAAAGAACAAAAGGCAGCATTAGCGGCTCTTCTTCAGCAACCAAAAGCCAAAACGGGTTTTTCACGTGAAAAATCGAGAAAAAAAAAGAGTGAAATCGATTAAAATACTTGAAAATTAAATCACAATTTTATTTAATGATTTAAACCTCCGGAATGAGTTGCAATAGTCTCACATGATTTTACATGGATGTCATGATAGGAGATATTGAAATTGAATTGAATTGAATTGAATTTTTTTTTTAAAGTGCAGATCCACGAAATGTTTATGAATTTCATGATTATGACATGAATGGTATTTTAACCTTCTTTCCTAAAACCAATGGTACTACTTAGATGTGCGATTGCGTAGTGAATTGGTATTTAATTATTATTATTTTCAAATCCTGTCGAGACACACAAGATCGGATTTGTCAGAACATTTGTTATTCCCACAAGAAAGGACAAGAGATTTTACTCATAAAGAAACTCAATACAGGAAGAAAAGCAGAGTAGCCGAACAGCATCGCCCTTTGGATTAAATTAAGACCGAACACTATAATAGGAAAAACAAAGAAAAGTGGTGGGAGACAAAATTATAAATCAGTAAGCACGCCGAGGTCCCACTGAGTTTCTTACGGTATCTTAGGCGCCTTTTGTCTTAGGACGCGAATGATAACATTTCTATTTCTATTTCTGGATGAGTTTCTGAGCCAAAAAACGCGTTTGATAACAATAAAAAATTTCTATTCTTGAAAGAGAAATTCGTTTGATAATCAAAAAAAATTTACCACATTTAAGTAGTGATGATAATAGGAGGAGCGGGGATTGGCGGCGGCAACCGGAACCGACGATCGGCGACCGGCACATGGCGACCGGCGACCGGCGCCCGGCACATGGCGACCGGCGACCGGCACCCGGTGCACGGCGACGGCGACCGCGACGACAAAGAGAGGATGGCACGGCGGCGGAGCGGGGCGGCGGTGGCGGGGGTGGTGGTGGTGGTGGTGAGTGACGACGGAAAAAAATTTCTTCGAGTGAGGAGTAAGAAAGAGATAAACAATTTTTGATTTTCCGTTCAAAAATAGAAAAGTAAAAAATTTTTGTTTCGATTTACATTCAAACATATTTCGGAATAGAAATTTGTTCTAGAAATAGAAATGAAATTTTTTTACCAAACGGATTTCTATTCCGTAATAGGTATTGAATAGAAATCTATTCTAGAAACAGAAATAGAATAGTTATCATGCGCAGCCTTAGGGACGGCTTTTCTTTTCTTTTTCCTATGATTGCTAATTTTAATATTATAAGATTTTATATGGTATATTTGAAGATAAATCGAAATCTCTCGCTTCTTAGAAATATACGGCATCAAAGCAAGGCTCTCGTAATTCACACCCGAACATTCCTAGTCCCACCTCCAAACATCATGGAGTTCACATCATGCCGTGAACTAAATCAGGACAAGGGATTAGCTAAAGTTAAATTCATCTAATTTCTTATGGAGATCGATATGATTGACGAGTTGCGTTTAATTACATATCGTCATGAGTTGTCGTGACTTCATGTCAAAATTATAGATAATCTATTATGTTAATTTCTTTTTTATTTATTGGGATTCAAGTGGATTGCGTATGCAATTATACCTTTTTCAATTTCAAAACCTCCACGACCTCATATTGTCCTCTTCTTCCCCGATAAATTGACAGCATGTCAATATTTTGAATAGACACACGAAAGCACGAAAGCAAAAGGCAAGCAAAATTGTGGAAGTAAAAGTTCTAAAAATCTCACGGATAAGTCAATGTCAAGGAAATTATCAAAAAAGTTATAAATTTATTATAAATTTTTTAATTATTTACCAATTGAGTCATCAACCTTTCAACTATGTCGATTTAATTTTAAATCTTTTAATAATTTATCAATTAAGCTTTTTTCAATTAATTTTGATCAAAAAATGCTAATGTGGTGACGATAAAGTTAATGTCGAATGTTCTAAAAACTAAAAAATTATCAATGTTAATGCTAGTCATGTCACTTAAGATAGTCAACATTAATTAAACCGCTTATGATTGAAATGGCTTAATGATTAAATCGGTCAAATTAAAATATTTAAGATTGAATTGGTATAACTACAATTAGTTTATAAATTTTTTTTCTTTAATTTGTGATAACCTGCCGGGGGCTATTTCTAGTCTTCATTCAAAGCATTAGTCATGGCGTCTCGTCACTTGTTTTTTTATTTTTTTCTCCGTTTTAGTCGGAAGCGTCTATCGGACGTTTATTCGCGGATTGGAAAGATGCGACGGCCAATTGCGTCTTGTTCACGTGAGGAGGAGCGGGTGTTTTGGGTCGTGTGATGTACGTGGTGGGGTGCGATGCCGCAGCCGATAATGATATGACATCACGGGTCCATTCCAAAATTCCAAGTGGGGGGCTACAAAAATATCAATCCGGTGCTTATCCATCGGTCCTTACTATCCACCAGAATCAGCAAACACGACACGGGTTTCGACATTGCCGAAGGATTCTGCGCCTGACATTTTGGAAAATTGCCGACCACCTAATTTATATGAAAACGAAACACATATTGGGAAAAAAATCCAAAACCCGAATTCAAAGATCGGCTTGACTTTTGTTGCTCGTATTCATTCGCAATTTCGTTTTGCAAAACTCGCCGTGTGCACCGTTAGATGAAATCCAAGAGACTCTGCTCGCCCCCACATAGAAGACCACGAATAAAACCACCCCATCATCAAAGGTCCACAGTACCCAAATCGAAAATGTTCCAGCCCTAACCATGGCGGCGTTAGAGCTCGGCAAGGTAACCATGACTGCGACGTCAAG
This sequence comes from Corymbia maculata, assembly GCA_014182735.1. Lineage (NCBI taxonomy): Eukaryota > Viridiplantae > Streptophyta > Magnoliopsida > Myrtales > Myrtaceae > Corymbia > Corymbia maculata. Next base: position 38,481,906 of record CM024688.1, on the reverse strand, counting down.
CTCCATGTCCAAATCGAGGTTGAGGACACCGATCTTCGATTTGAGGATGGCAATGGTCGGAACGGCCTTGGAGCAAGGAGGCCGAGCCTAAGGACGAGAGAGGGGAATTGGGACGTAGCAAGATGACGGGGGGTTGGAGGGTGTTGCACAGGGAACGGGCCAACCCATACGATATGGGTCGGATTGAGAAAGCATAGGTGAGACAGCTAAGTCGGGTAGCGAAAACTAAGAGGATGAGGGAAGAGAGAGAGGAGGAGGAGGAAAGGGATTTTAGGGTCGCTTTGATTGTGGCTTTCACCAGTATTAAGTATCCATACCTCTCGCCTTCGAATATTGGCAATTTTGTATTACTGAAACTGACAGAAATAAACTATTCTTATTGAAGAGCCTAGATATTTATATTAATTGAAAGTCAAAATCTAGTAAGATTCATTAATGGTGAGTATCATATATCATATCTAAAGTCACCCTCTTTTATTCCAAAAAAGAAATTGGTGCTTTTAATGTTTTCTTTCGAAAAGATTAGTTTAGTTCGGTTTAGTCTTCAATTCGAATTAGCCTAACTTTCCCTCTATTTATGTCAATGTGTTCGCCTAATTTCAGGGAAAAAAAAGAAAAAGAAGGGAAATATTGAGGGATAGAAATGGTATTTATTCCCCGAGCCACCACACCTGATGGCTCACGCCCGTGGGTCAAATTATTTATTAAGCGATTGACGGGAAGGAGCCAAACCGTACTAGCTTTAAGTAGCCTCCCAACCCATCATAGCCGTTAAGATAAGAAATTTCCACTTATTCATTCAACGTAAGGGAAAGCGACCAGGAACAACTTTCTAGCATTATTACTATGCCCCTTTACGAAAAAACTCGAACCGAACCATGCCGACTTCCGTACCAGGCTGGATTTGAAAGTTCAATTTTGGCGTGCCTCTCAGCACACTCTTGTCGAGATGCCAACAAAATGACACATCATTAGCTGCTTTAGGATTTATTCATATGACACGAAAGAAAATTCGTAATTTCACGAAAGACAAATTTACCTCTTTATTGCTAGCAATTTAAGATTGTTTTTAGTTCTAAGTGTTTTTCTCTCTAATATTTCCTTTAGTTTATAAACTCTAAAATTATTTGATTGCCATGTAAATTTCCTATAGAATCAAATATTATAAGTTCGAAATCTTGAATACTTTATCTAGTTTTCACTCTCCATTTAATCATATCACGCACCAATCACATACGAAAAAAACTCATTTATTAAATTCGAGAGTTTATTAAACACAAATTCAAAATAACACACAATGCACATACTTATTTCGATAAGTTTCTATTTGCAAAGTCCAAATCCAATTCGATATGCAATTAAGGACTAAATTTATACATGCATACATTGTCGCAAGGTAATTTTGACTCTATATTTTCGATTTTGCGAATGTTTTTATTTTCCCATTTTAGGCCCCCATCAACTACATATATATCCAGGAATACCATTATAGAAATTTACAATAATTCTCCGGATATCATTATTAATCCAGTCATATTTTACCTTTGGTTGAAAACACGTTGAACGCATTTTGTCTTTAGACGCGAAAGTCCAAACGAAAACAGATCATCCCGTCAATCCAAGTTGCCCCAGCGGGGGGCCCACGTCAGGAAAACGGATGAGATCATGCGATCACGTGCCCACCCGCCATTGATCGACATCAGCCGTACACGTGTCGGCAGACGTGTCGGGCGAGATCTGACACGTAATGTAGCGAACTGATTGTTTCCCGTCCCCGATGATCCGCCGCTGCGGGAAGTACGAGCACCAACCAATCCTCGGATCCCACGTCACGCAACCGAAGCTGACGCGTGGGGGATACGCGCCCCGTTCCAGCATTCATTCGCCCCCTCGGATATTCACGATTTTGCAACCTCGTTCAATTAAGCGGACTGAGAAGACTAGGAGAGAGAGAGAGAGAGAGAGAGAGAGAGTAGTCACAAGTTCACAACCACCCCCGCCGCCTCCACAGGTGAATTCCCGACAAAGCCCCTGTCGTCTCCTCCAGCCCCTCGTCCGTGCTCTCTTTTATTCCCGTCCGTTCTTGCGAGGATCGGAGCGTTTGCGCGATCTCTTTCGTCGCACCCCCCGGAGAATGGCGGAGCCGGTGGCGCCGGAGCACGACGAGGAGCGGCTGCTGCTGCCGGAGGCCAGCGGCGGCAGCGGCGACCGGTCGTGGCGGCTGAACTTCGACAGTTTCAAGTTCTCGCCGGAGCGCACGCAGAAGAAGCAACCCGGCGGACTCCACGATTGCTGCCTGGGTGTTCTAGGTT